>CM041717.1:8824877-9504520 GCA_023373845.1 Nibea coibor | reverse complement strand
CGACAGCTAACGTCACATTTCAATTTATGTGCCCCGATTACAAGAGGTCTTTAAAAACATCCCTGTAAAGACCAAGTCACCATATGCGACTCACAAACTGTAAGTGAATGCACATGTGGTGTGTTATCATGCACAAACACTTAGAACCCACCCTCCAACATCCTGTGGTGCAGAATATTTTTATCAGCTGACAGGTAGCCACAAAGGTGCACATCAATGAGGAAAGATGGTTCACTTCTAATTTCAACTCTTTAGTTTAAGATACAGATTATGTATTAACTCATACCTGTCCAGAACTGATACTTTCTGAATTAATAACATGCATAGATTACGTGGAATTTACTTGAAGGAAGGGGACTGACATTTTAAAGAATATGTTCAGTCATATAAACAGAAGACACAGAACTGTTTTTATAGAACATTTGAAAGAATATGTGTGTTCCCATATTCATGTGCGGGTGCCTTTGGTTACCAGTGAACATTGTGAGCCACTCCAGGCCGATCTTGACCATGTGGAAAGGTTTCTGGGCCTTGTACAGGGTGATTGGCTGAGTGCACTGCTGTTGGATGTACAGCTCCAAATGATCCTGCAGGTTACTACCAACACCTGAGAAACAACAGAGAGAACAAAGGACAAAGAGAGGCATTGATACGAGTCATTGTAATACATTATAACTTATGATTTGTTTGAAGTGTGAAACAGGTCAAAATGAGTCACTCTTACAACACACTTTTGTGTGTTGTAATGATGATTTTTTTAAAATGCTGACATGGCTCACAATGTACCTGGTAAGTGCTGAACCACGGGGATGTCAAGTTGTTTTAGGTCATCTGCGTTTCCCACTCCAGACAACATGAGAAGCTGAGGAGAGTTGATGGCTCCTCCACTCAGTATTACCTCTTTATCTGCAAACACCTGAAAAGAGACCAGAAGAAGAGAAGTGCTTTGAAACACCAGCATGCCAAAATGCTCAAAATGCTATTTTAAAAACCTGAACCTCATGGTGGCACAAAAAGTCATTTGAATACACTAACTGGAAAGTGAAGTAAACGTTGTGACCTTCTAGCGATGCTGGAGGAAAAAAATCAAAGGGTTACCAAAGTCATTAGGATTTGTCCTCAAGAAAAAATCTAGACATTGTCACTGACCAATTTTCATGGCAGTCCATTCAAAAACCATGAAAATAGTTCACCAAAGCCTAAAGTCATGGTGCTAGAGGAAAAGTCACAGGAGTGCCAAAGTCACAAGGATTCATCATGGGACCATGGAACATTTTGAGACAATCCATCCAAACATTATTGAGATATTTCAGACTGAACCAAAATGGTGGATCAATCAACCAACCAACAGTGTCATCCCTAATGCTGCTAATGTGGCAAAATGAATAAATGTGCGTACATTAAGACGTAACATTCTGTACATCTTACCCTTTTCTTTTCTCCATTCTGTGTGTATTCCACACCCACAGCACGGTTGCCATCAAACAGGATCTTGGTGGTTAGGCAGCGCACCTCCGTCTTCAGGTTGGGTCGCCCCAGGACGGGTCTCAGGTAGGCACTGGCTGTGCTCCACCTCTTCCCTACAGATTAGGGCAGTGCAGACAATATTAAACAGTTGGTTCATGAAAGATGCATGTATGATGTAGTCACAGTAGTTCCTTTTTCCTTTAACCTTTATAAACAGTCATGTCCATCCACCCCAATCCCTCTTGTTGGTATCCGTTCATGTCATCTGTGAAGGGGTATCCCGCCTGCTGCCCCGCTTCAATAAATGCCTTGTGGAGGGGATGGTTGGTCTTCCCTCTAGACACATGAAGAGGTCCACTGCCTCCTCGATACCTACACAAGAAACACAGACATGTGTCACAAAGATGAATGCAACACACTGTATCTGTCTGTGGAAATCCCATTTAGGTTTCAATAATCAATAATGCAAAGACATAAATCATTTTATTATCAGCAGTGTTTCTGTAAACAGATGTGTATGTAGTTATGCTATGCTCGTGTGGCCGTGTTCTGCAAGATAAGATCTCAACTGTGTCACTATTGCATATCTACAATCAACATTTCCTGATCACCTAAGACACATTTAGAAAGCCAGTAAGTCAGGGGTGGCGTTTAGCTCTGTTGGTAGAGCAGCCACCCCATGTGCGAAGGCTCAGCCCTTGCTGTCTCTCTCTCCCCACATTCCTGTCACTCTTCAGCTGTCTACATCAAATAAAGCTTGAAAAGTCCAAAAAAAACATTGATCTGCCAGAATTATAGCTGTCTTCAAACCCAGTCCATGCATATCAAAAATATTTGGACACAGACCTAAGCCAAAAAAAATATTTTGAATGTGGGTACCTGTTTTCTCCCAGCTCATGACACTGAGCTTTCTTGAAGTAAGGCAGACAATGTTCGTAATCCCAACCCTCAGCTCCCTCTCTCTGCCAGCGGTTGTAGTCTTCAGCGTGTCCGCGGATGTATACCATGGCGTTAAGTGAAGAGGATCCACCCCAGACACGGCCCCTCGGCCAGTATAGCACCCGGTTGTCCATGTGGGCTTGAGGTAAGGTGTTGTAGTACCAGTTATACCTGAGGAGAAATGAAAAAAAAAAAATGGAGCAAGACATCAACAACACAACATCTCTCTGCTCAAATAAAAAATAACATAAAATCATATTTGACTTTTTGTGAATTTCTATAAACTCTAATTATTATGTAATAATAACAGAGCAGATTTAAGTCTTCTACATTTGTGTTGACGTATTTGCGTTTTAGAGTGTGACAATCTAGACTTATATCTAGCCTTTAACACGTGCACTGCAATAATTAAACAACTGTACTTGTCATCACAGAGGTTGTAGGTCAGCGCAGCTGGCATGTGGATCTTCCATGATAGTCGTAAGCTGCCCAGCAGCATGTCCTTTGGACCGGCCTCCAGCAGCATCACAGACTCATGAGCATCCTCGCTGAGACGGTTGGCAAGAACACAGCCCGCCGACCCCGCGCCAACAATGACATAACTGTAGGAGGGTGTTTTCTGATTGGCTGTAGGTGATGGCGAAGCGCTCAAATTAGCAGCGGTGGCACTAAAGCATCTGTAATGGTTGTAGGAACAGGAATGGCCCGAGTTTCTGGTCGTAGTGACATAATGACATTCTGGCAAACAGGTGAAGTGGCTCCTGCCATCCCTCATAAACCTCCCTTGAGTGACGACTCGTCGGGCCAAAGACAACATCTTGGTTCTGGGAGAGTTTTCTTCATTCACTGTAAATTACCACAACACACATGAGACAAGCTGGAACTGGAACTTAATCTTTTGTATGTAATGGTTCACATGTTCAAAAGTAACGCTCAGTAATGATTACAGTGTAGCTTTTGGCATTTTGACCACACCCTGTCCTCCTCACAGTCTCAGATTATACTTTTTAAATTACATACAGGTAAATGAACAACTAGAAACACCTGAACTGGTGCCACTGTTAGTTGCCAAGGATTACTAACTATTTTATTTGAACGAATACAAAACAAGCACAACAAGACACAAGTCTTGTCAGCTGGATGTGATAACTTAGTGAAGAGGAGCAATAGAAAAGCTTAAAGCGTATGTGTGTGTGTGTGTGTGTGTGTGTTTAGTTGGGACATGCATCCAACAAAATGCTACATCCAGAAATCAAATGCGTTTAACACATTCAATAATTAACATCTGAAGTAGAGCATTCAAAGTTTTTACTCACATTAAATCAAGCCCCTTCAACCCCAAAGCCCTACAAACCCAAGAGCTGAGCCCAGGATGTCTAGAAAGACGATCTGACAGCCTCTCAGACATGACACACTTGACACAACAACATGCATTTCAAACACCAGAGTCAAACACATTATAACAGCTTTTATTTGACCCTAAAAACAGATGACCAATAAACACAATAGTTCTCTCCTGTCAGAGTACAGCGAGTACATGTCGGCAACAAGTATGGACTGAGGCAACGATGCACTTTCTCCTACAATGTAAAACAATCAATGAAATAATTAAGATTTACATTAACGCGCTTAACTCTGATGATGATTTCTCAAAATACTCCCAAGAGCATGATATGGGGCATATCATGCTTCCCATTGTGCCTAATGTGACACACAAATGAATTCACTCACACTCACACACGTTTATATCCATTCAAAAAAGCTGCAGTGTTTATAGTTTTTCCACTCCAATTCACAATTCTTCAGTTTGTTTTCACCTCACATTCGTGAACATCTGTTTCCCATCCCAAAAGCTGAAATAAACTGCGCATCATGCTCATCAATGATCAATCAAAGGCCACAATAAACCGTATAAACCGGACAAGGCGGGGATATCTATCTAGGCCAGGACATCAATAAACCAGCTCTCACTTGTTTTTAGGGTCAGGATGAACTCGGCAAAATGTCGTTTAAAACAGCTCCTAATGAGACATCGTGTTTTAATTAAAGAACCCGTGTCTTTTAACTTGAACACCATAAAACGAACTAATCTTTCCAGGCTGGCGTGAATGTCGAGGATTTCGCAACCCGTTATCGGCCAGCACAGTCTGGGGTCTGCAGCAACACTTAGCTACACTTGTAAACACGTTTCCACTTCTTCAAAGCACCTTTCACATGCTGCGAACACTACTTCTAAAGAGTTAAAATACCATCAGATATACGTTTTAGTATATCTGACGGTGTTTTAACTCTTTGGAGGTAGTTAAACTGGGGTTGACCGCGGCGGTCAGACTTCTCTCTGGACTTCACCGTTTCTGTCCGACACTCCTCAAGTGGTCTGCAGCAAACACATTGTGAACAACTGAGTACAACTTGACGGACGGTGTTCAGTTTGAACCGAGGCGGCGTCGGTTCAGCACAGACACGTAGACACGGTGAATAGTTGGATTTATGCGGTGGCGGCGGCGGCACAGAAAAGCAGACCTTACCTCTGAGTTTGGCACAGACACTGAGCGGGCGAGGAGGCGGGGGGCGGGGCTTAGCGGGGTTATATTTATAAGTTAACGGACCGACACGGAGCGTCAGTCCCCGTCCACGGCAGGTCACAGGCCTCTCACACACTTCTGGAGATGCTGTGGATCGTATATATATTATATATATATATATATAAAGGACCCCTACTCTTTTAGGTGCTGAAGATGTTTGGCGTCACGCTGATCGTTTGTGTCTCCTGTGTCGTGGCACAGGTGGCGTCACACGAAATTGTAAGTTACTGACTTTTTTTTTTTTTAATTGTTCTTATTTTAGTTTAAAAGTGATTTACCAGTCGTTAAGTGATGTTTTTGTGGTTTCTTCGCAGGCATTGAAGTGTAAGAAATGTTACGGTATGTTGTATTATTCTTACTCTGACCTTTAATGTCAATAATATCATGTTGGTTTAAAGGTTAAAGCCACTACAGGGTTTAATATAAAAAGCCCTTTGCTGCTATCTTTAGTTCAATGTTTGCTGTTTTACTGCTCTCAAAACTTTTATATGGAATTTGTGATTTTCCTCTTATTATATTATGTATAATATATATATATATATATATATATATATATATATATATATATATATATATATATATATAATGACGAGGAATTAAATTCTTCACTGCACTACAAACAGCCAATGTGCAATTTGTATAATATCATAGTATTATGTTTTATAGTTTTCAACTCACAGTGTAGTACAATGCACTTCAACAACTTATTACACATTATGGATGTGTGAATTTCTTGTTCCAGACAGTCCTGCTTTCAACACTCACACTCCGCATCCTCCTATGAACTTGAGCGTGGGGCTGGTGACAGTGGAAGGAGGATATCTGATGAACATAAGCTGGGCTGTCAAAATTGATGGTAGGACACGGCAAACCACTTCATAGTGTTGACTTTAACACAGTATCTTCAGAACTGATCCACGAAAGTAGCTTACTAATTTTTATGAATAACACTTACAATATCTGGTGAGATGCCCCCGACCCTGACATTTTAGTTACTTGACAAACAGGACCTTAGCTTGGGTGAGGTGACACTGTGCTAGACAGAAAGTAAACTTTACCTGGTGCACATCTGAAAACCAACTTTGACCCACCCACTTTTATTCAAACCCTGATATTTTCTGTCTCTTTGCAGCTAGTACAAAATTCGTGACAGGCACGCGGATCGTGCTTGATACACAAGTGTATCACTGTGAATACAGTCCACCTTTCTCCAATTCAAATCTCCCTGGGTCAAAGCAGGTATTGTGGATGGAATCTTATCTAAACTAATAATTGATCATGTTTAATATTGACTGTCTGCATAACAAGTCAACTGAAGAGTATGTGAGAGGAAAAGATTAACCTCAGTACAATGACTGTCATCTTTTCAAATCTAGAAATGGTTTCATTATTTGGCAAAAGCAAAATCTGGCGTCAACATGATCCAAGTTGCTAATCTCCCTTTGCCTTGGCCGGGGAGCGGCCGGTATTACGAGACGTCCCTGATCACGGTACCTAAAAAGCGTAAGTTCATTTTAAAATTCTTCACTTTATAATAGCAAAAGTAGAAAATGAATGTTAAAGTTTTCATTTGAGTATTTGTGGCTAGTTATCCACAATGTGAGGCATGAAAGTCAGTATGAGTCAAAAATATTGCTGTCATTGCTTGCAAGGCCTATCATCAGAACATTTGATGCAATTAGAAGATATGGAAGATGCACGTACTATGTTGGTCACAAGCAGCTTGATGTGAAACGTGTGTTAATGTTTAAACCTTCTTCTCTATTTTCTTAGCATCAAACCCTCTTACAGTTCCTACAGGTGAGCATTAATATCATTCACCTGTGCATGTGTGTCTGTGAATGTAATGTGTAATACTTAATGGCCACAATGTTGATTATTCCATCTTTAACAATACTTTTTTTTTGTTATTTCACTCCAGTTAAGACCACTACAGCTGAAGAAATAACAATCTCCCCAGTGCCTAGTAGAATACATAGTCCTGATGATGTCAACTTCCCCAGCATAGTGCTGGTCATTTTTGGAGGACTGGCCTGCTTGATAATCCTGAGTTCCTGCTACATAATCTGTAAATATTTAAATATAAATATTTAAATATAACACTTCTTACACCACACATTGTTCCTACCCAGCTCCTAGATTTGAAAGTTGAGGTATCAAGCTTGGGCTCTTTCTATTATATAACAACATGTTTGGCCTTGCTGCCTGTTGCTGGAGCCAACTAACCACACTTTCCAATGTTTTCACCTCAGACAGACTATGCGGAGCCAACTTTGCCACTGCATTGGGTTTCAAAGCTGTGCCTACATCTCCCATGGTTCCTACCCCCGTTCTCGTGGTGTATCCTGCTAAGAATTCAACCTTCCAGCAGGCTGTGGTGGCTTTGGCAGAGTTATTGCAGTGGCACGGTGGCTGCAGCGTGGCTGTTGACATGTGGCAGCAGGGGAAGATTGCAGAGCTCGGGCCGATGCGCTGGTTGGCAGAACAGGTCAAGGCTGCGGAACGAGTGCTCATCGTCTGCCCACAGGAGACTGTAAGTTGTCTGTAACACGTATCATTTATTTCATGCGTGATGATCCTTTTTATTGTTTTGTTGAACTCTTCTCTTCTCTTCTCTTCTCTTCTCTTCTCTTCTCTTCTCTTCTCTTCTCTCTGCACAGCCCAGCGACTCTCCTCCTAACCACAGCCTCCCAGAACCCTCCATCCCTGCTGCAGCTCATGACCTCTACCCCCTCATCCTCAACATGGTGGTGAGCCACGCAAAGAATGCCAGTGACTTGGCTAAATTCTGGGTGGTACAGCTGGGAAAACAGCATCCCAAAAGGCCAAGTAACCTGGCGCTGGGACTGAGGGCCTGCAAGACTTTTTGCTTGATGAAGGACTTGAACAAACTTTGCAGGAGCCTTCAATCCCAGAGGCAGGAAGGCAAGAAGATGTTCGATCTGAGCTTTAGACCAGGGATTGAAAAGAATGCAGGGAAATTAAGGGAAGCTGTAGAAAAGCTGGACAGACATCAGTCAAACATCTCTGAAGTGGATTCATTGAAATCTGTGGTCACCACTATTTGAACGTTTGTAATGAAAATGTTTACTCTCAACATCGCTCTGTGAAGACATCCTTGTCTCCTCTCCTCCCCGTCTTATCCTTAATGGATAAAGAGGATGAGTCCCCGTGGGGTCATCTGAAAAAAATCTGGTAAATCTTTGCCTTCTATCCTCAAGGTTGGTTTTGGAGTGCATACTGTAATAGATACAATGTAACATGTAGCATTAAACTGACTTTTAAGACTTATCATACTGTTACACTAGAATCCCACAATGGCTTAAACATGTTGTGTTTTTTGTCTCAAACTTGTAATATAAAATAATAATAATAATAAAAACCAGTGATAGGCATGAGGGAGGAATGTCTTCATACATTGCTTCCCCTTATAAGATATTTTAATGTTTTGCATTTTTTGCTGTTTGTATCTGCCTACTTAAGTATGTTTGACTGCGTGTGCACTTTTTCCCTTCTCTTTTCCTTTTTATAGTTTAGCTGTGCGATCAGGTCATTGTGTGGCTATTGTGTCTTTACATCTGTGGTTTGGAGCCCTGTATACTGTAGCATACTGTTTGTTTTCAAATATATATATATATACAGTATATTATGTTTGTTTCATCTGCAATTCTCAAATATCAATTAAAGAGAAAGTGTGTCAGCGTGTTATGACATAGCAGTTTGTATAATGTAGTATAATTTATATATAAGAATATAGTCTAATAGTCTCAACCAAATCAACTGAATATGGCCAGACAAGCTTCCCTGTTTCAAGTTTCCTCCCTCTGTACACAGTGAGGACTGGAAGCATTAAGCTGCCTGCACAGTAGATGTGAGTGTGTTTCTATCAGTGCATGATGAAGTAGACGTAACGTAAGGATATAAAAACTGATGATTTATGTGTGGTCCATTTGGATTATGTTAGTGTGCAAAGTATTCTTTAAATACAATGAGAAATGTTAATAAAATAATACAGCTTTAATTATAAAAAGTGCAAAGTGCAACACCGAAAAGAGATATTCCAAAAATATGCAATAACTTCATTATAATATAGTGTAGTGTGTAGTGTCACTAAAATCATCACACACTTCATTTATCTCTACGTGCTGTAGTGTGATCTGCAGGAGATAAATGAAGCGTGTAGTGAGTTTGGTGACACTGTATTATACTGAAGTCATTGAATATTTTTGTAATATCTCTTTTCGGTGTTGCACCTTGTGGACGGTCCCTGCACGCTGTTCTTGCAAACACTAATGCTCTCGGTGTAAAGTAGGTTGCAGCCCGTTGTCTACCTTACTGCGGTTGAACACGTGCGTGTTTTTGTGTTATAACACTTGAGAGTTATTGATCCCGGAAGTTCGAATCTACGGAGCCCGTCTGGTGACGTAGATGGAAAAAATAAATCCGTGGTCACGAGATGGAAACGAGGTGATTATTAGGTGGCTACTAATGAATAAGGCGTGGGAATTTTGCGTTGCCACGAGAAATGTTAGTCACTGCATCAGTGAGACTGATGACTGATGACTTCAGTCGCAAACATGGACAATTGTTGTTGATCTGACTTCGTTTTACTTTAATCTAGGGCGGGACCAAATGACTGTATCACGAAATGCCATTTAGGTTTATAACCTTTATTAGTAGGAACAAATCAAATGAGCAGCCTCTTTGGAACAAGCCTTTTACAGATGCACACGCCTGCAACGTCTGGATGAAAAGTCATCAATGAGGTCATCATATGACACCTGTTGGGGCAAGAAATCCATCATACAAGCATATTATTAAGATTTGTTTTGGTCTCAATGGTAACTTACACAATGAAATGAATGCAAATACGACTACAGCTAATAATAATAATATTCATTATGATTTGATTTCAATATTTTTATATACTTATTTTTACATTTTTTACTTAGGTTCTATATTCCTAAATTTCTACATTGTGGGTCAAATAAAATATGATCTTAATTTACCCACATTCATGTGAAACACTAGCCTCCTCTTGTTTTGACTTTTTCTTTCTTTGACTTGCTCCCAGTTCATATCGCCGTTTGGAGACCATCTCTCCTCCTGCATCCAACTGCCTGTCGGCGCATCTGACCTGTTCTGGGATGACTTGGTGCTTTGCGCCCGCCTCACGGCAGTGGTACGCAATCTTCTGCGCATTTGCAGAGAATGGGCCCCCTTGCGCAAAATGGGGGGGCCCCCATGGATCGTGGGGCCCTACGCACAGTGCATGTTTTCGTGTAGGGGGGGGCGGTGCTGAGTTGATTAAAGTCATATTCATTTCATCACATCCATTTCTCAATGAAAAGCACCAGCTCCGCCTTATTGGACACGAATCGCGGGTTTCTTCGATTGCCCCTGAAAATATCTGATAGATTTCTAGGAAACTGAGCGTCAAATACTACCCATGCGTCTGTCGTCATGTCACATGACCAAACACGGAAGTAGAATCTGCAGCCGCCACGACGTTTCATTGTGGGGAGAAAGAGTCCTGGTTTGTAGTCGCGTATTGAAGCACTTTACAGACACAAGAAGGTCGCGACTCACTACTTCCGAGCGTTTACTAAACTGGATTGAACTATGACTCAGGCTGAGAAAGAGCAGGACAACGGGAAGGAGAAAGAGAAGGAGCGAGACAAGGAGAAAGAGAAGGAGCAACAGCGCGGGGTGAAGAGACCCATCGCTCCTCCGACCATCCCAGACCCGCTGCAGGAGGTGAGGGGGGCAAGTCGAGGGTTTCGGCTGCAGTCGTATGCTCGTATTTCTACAAGGCGTCTGTATCTCTGTAATTTGGCATATTTATCTTTATCCGGTGTGCCGCACGGACAGGAGCTCAGTATCAACATGAACTCACGTGTCACTCTGAAGGGGGCACATGCAGTTTACTATACTAGTTCACTGTTGTTGACTAAACTTGTTCTTTAATTGTGTACTCAGAATGCAAGATTAAATAGCCCCAAAGTGAAGATAATTTGGTCTTAATCTTAGTCTCTCGTTTAACAATAACGTAATTAATAACTAATAACATTAGGTAACAGTACATCAGCACAGCTGGCTTAGTTCCTGGATATTTTGTCTTATCTTTTGTCTTGGATGGAAACCGCTCTCCCTTCTGTTGTTAATACCTTTGGTCGGTTACAAGGCTTGATAGTGAGTGTGGAATTATTGTTTAACCATATTGTTTTTTGTTTTTTTTTTTTACAGCAAATACAGAGCAATTTTGTAATTGTCATCCACCCCGGTTCAAGGACACTCCGCATTGGCCGAGCAACGGACACTCTTCCTCTGACAATCCCACACGTCATCGCACGCAGACACAAGCAGAGTGGACAGCCCAGACATGAAGATGCCTGGCTGTTGAGGGAAGGCTTAAATGTACGTCGCTCACGGCCACATACGCCCACAACAACATGGTGTTTTATTCCGTGTCTCCGCTGTGCTCACATCAATTTGCATTTGCCCTCAATGCCTCTTCCTCCCGTGTGACAGAAACCAGAGAGTAATGAGCAGAGGCAGAATGGGCTTAAAATGGTCGATCAGGCCATCTGGTCCAAGAAGATGTCCAACGGAGTGCGGAGGACCCCCGTGTCAGCTGAACAGGTGTGTATTATGATTCACTGACAGCAGCAACGTGACACCGTTTTGTACAAAGGCGAGCAAGTTACAGTAGTCAACTGGTACATAAAAAATCATAAAGCCTCTTCATTTGTTTGTTTTTTTAATAGTTTAGTTAAAGTGTCTTGTGTCCTCTTTGGGTATACTGCTTGTATGAGAGATGCCACAGTAAATAAAGGTTTGATTGATGGTTTTAAAATATAATGTATAACTCTAGTGTTGTATGCTGTCATGTGCTTACATTTATAGAGGAAACCATGTTTTATACATGTTTATGTGTTTGTGTTAAGGCCAGAGCTTATAACTGTCAGATCCGTCCGGCAGTACTAGACAGCAGCTTCAGGGTGAAGTGGACGAACACAGCCCATCACCCTCCTCATCTGGTGGGAGAGGAGGTCAGTGTGTCTGCTAACTCTTGGAAAATAAGACATCTTAGCTGTTTGCATAATCTAAACTCTTTGTCTGTTTTATCCATTTTCTTCGACTTGCTTTCTCTCTCTCCCCCACCGCCCAGGCTCTTTATGTGAATCCATCCGACTGTTACAACATTCACTGGCCCTTGGTGAGAGGTCAGCTCAATGTGCACACGGGTCCCGGAGGCTCACTGACCGCTGTCCTGGCTGATCTGGAGACCATCTGGAGTCATGTTATTCAGAAACAACTAGATATCCCCCTCAAAGACTTAAAGGTAGAAGAAACCTCCTCATCTCTTCATATCAGTTTCTTCTGTGGTGCAAAGTACAGCATGATGAAACTTTAAGTGAAATGGAGAGACAGAAAAGGCATAAAAATATGGAGCGTCAAAATGTCAATTTAAAAATGCAAGAAAAAGTAGTAGATTAATGCATGTAACATCTTGAGTTACCTAGAAACACAGCCACAGGAAGGAGCATTTTACAAGTTAATGGGTACAGATGAATCAGCAAGACTCATGCAGCTAGATCCTCAAAAACACCCTGAAGAATTAATTAAAGAGAGCTGAATACGAAGGAAAATAACAGAATGAAACTGTGAAAATTAGATCAAACTAACTAACAGCAGAAAATGCTCACATTAACGCTTCACTTTTGTTCCTTTTTTCCAGTACTACAGATGCATCCTATTGGTCCCCGACATCTACAACAGGCAGCACGTCAAAGAAGTTGTCAACATGCTGCTGCTTAATATGGGCTTCTCAGGTATTGCATCTATGGCATTTATTCATTATAGGCTATGGAAGCATCCAATCTCTCTTGCCCTCACCTTACCTTCTTTCCTGTCTGTGTGTATATGTGTGTGTATCTGTCTACTTGTAGCGATCATTGTGCACCAGGAGTCGGTGTGTGCTACATTTGGCAGTGGGTTGAGCAGTGCTTGTGTCGTGGATGTTGGCGATCAGAAGACCAGTCTTTGCTGTGTAGAGGACGGAGTGTCCCACCGAAACTCCAGGTGTGACTTTTATGTTTAATTTACATTCATTTACACTCAACATTATATATATATATGTATATATATATATATATATATATATATATATATATATATATATATGACATTGCATTGTCTGATCTGTTTGTCTGTTGGACCTGCAGGCTGTGTTTGGCATACGGTGGCTCTGATGTGACCCGTACTTTCTTCTGGCTCCTGCAGAGGGCAGGCTTTCCCTACAGAGACTGTCAGCTGTCAAGCAGACTGGACTGTCAGCTGCTGCAGCATCTGAAAGAGACTTTCTGCCATTTAAATCAAGTGTGTATTGGACATGGGGTTGGGTCTGTGTATTTAGATGGAGCGTTGTCAGTCGGTTTCAGTGAAGCATTAGCGCCTTTTGTTTCTGTTTAGATCACCTGAGTTTGCTTTTCTAGTATGGACTGAGAAATCTGCAATCTGTTTTTCAGATTAATTCTAAAATGTGTCTTTCCTCCACTTATTCGTAACAGGACATATCAGGACTACAAGATCATGAATTCCAGACACGTTTCCCAGAAGCCCCAGCTCTTCTCTACCAGGTTCGACTAGGAGATGAGAAATTAGAGGTAATGAAAAGAGAATTGAGTTGAAATAGCTTTTACATGATCCTGTCTCTAGCATGTGTATTTCAATGATCTCTGGCTCTTTTTGTGTGTATGCATACGTTAGGCACCCATGGGTCTTTTCTACCCGACCACATTTGGCATCGTAGGTCAGAAGATGACATCACTTCAGTACCGTTCTCAAGGCAGCTCAGAGGATCCTCATGATGAACAATACCTGCTGGCCACACAGAGCAAACAGGACCAGGTAACACAGAGATTCAACACACTGAACAAACTCCTTCGTGGTTCTTGTCATTTTTTGATTATTCTCCCAATTTCTTCACTAGTCCTCCAAATCCGCTGCGGACCGGAAGGCTATTTCCAGACCAGGTGGAGGTCTGGATGGTGAGATGAGCGGTCAGGGAGGGGTCGGGGAGCTTTCTGACCTGCCCAGGGGCTGTGGGAGTAGTGGCAGTGGAGGAGGGACCAAGGGGGAGATGGAGCTTGGACCTGCCCAGGGGGAGTGCCTGATGGGAGCAGGAGAGGTGGAGGAACCCCTGTCTGCTCACCTCTCCAGGAAGACTGCTATTATGAGCCAGTTTGAGAGCAAAGCACTGGGCCTTGATAAGGCCATCCTGCATAGCATCGACTGCTGCGGTAAGCGAGCACAGAGGGCGAAGAGAGGAAAACGAAAAACCTAAATTTTAACAAAATGGTTACAGATGAGGACAGATGTTTGACGGTGCTCACTGCTTTAACTCACCTCATCTTTTTTTATTGACAGCATCAGACGAAACCAAACGCAAGATGTACAGCTCCATCCTGGTAGTGGGAGGAGGGCTCATGTTTCACGGTGCTCAGGAGTTTCTGCTTCACCGCATCATCAACAAAATGCCACCCTCATTCAGAAGACTAGTAGACAATGTGGAAGTTATCACAAGGCCAAAGGTAACCTGGGATATGTACATATGATGTTCAGTGACTGCCTGTTTAGAGTTAGATGAGTGCTACCCACAACATAAATGTATATACACACATCTTTTCTAATGTACTGTATGTTGATGTGTATGTGCTCTAGGACATGGACCCTCAGCTAATATCGTGGAAGGGGGGAGCAGTGCTGGCCTGTCTGGACACCACCCAGGAGATGTGGATCCACCAAAGGGAGTGGCAGCGCTTTGGTGTCCGTATGCTACGTGAGAGAGCTGCCTTTGTCTGGTGAAAGGGAGTCGATTTTACTTGAATCAAACACCTTGCCTACACAGGAGGTGTAGCGTGAGCTGCATTTTGGCGCTGCAGCGTCAGTGCTATCTCTGTCCATACAGGATGCGTTCAGGCAAAGTGTTGAGTATAGGTCTCCTGTGTTTCTGCGGTGTGTAGACTAAATGAAAAACAGATGGTGTGAAGTAGACTATTTATTGTGAAAGAAAGACAGAGACCTGATAAATGTTCTTGAGTTCATACACATGGCAACTCTTGATCAGATTCATATGGTAGGTAAAGCAGAAAACTTCTTTTCTCAAAGTGAAGTGTGTTGACAGTGTCACTTTGACAATCAGAGCACTGCTTTGTTGAAAGTTGTCATGTGGTGGCTGTTTAATCCATAAAAAATCCAAATCAGCATCATTATCGTGTAACGTCTGAACACTTTTTGATATGAGTTTACTTGTAAATGTTCTGTAAATACTGCTTATGGACGTTTGAATCCGTATAAATAAAGCCATGGAAACTTTGATAAACAATAGTTGCATTTTATTGAACAAAAAAAATCCACCTCTTTAAATTTTGACAAATCTCTTCACAAATACAGTCACTCAATGCTTAATGAAGTCTTACATGCATTATGCAACTGTTGTAGCCTAGATAATACCTCCACCTGCTTTGTCATTACCAACATTATATTTCAGGTACAAAATCAATTACTTACTATAAATCTATTTAACTAACTATCTAACTTTATAATTCTTTCACATTATCAGTATTGAAGTAGAGTCCAGATGCCACCCTATTTATAGTACTGTGTCATTAAATGTGACAGTAATGAAACATAGGAACATGTTTTAACAGTTTTTTATTCAAACAGGATGAAAAAGCAAAAGACAAACTAACTTCATGATTCCCCTGAGGGATGATCATAAATGAGATGTCAGTGACACACATGTCTGTGAGACTGGTGTGACAGAGAGGTGAAAGGTCAGAAGCGGGACAAAGGAAGGACATGTACATGGCTGCTGCATCAGCCATTCTGGCCCCTACAGGTAGGAATTCCCAGAAAGGCGTCAAAAAACTGCTCGAGGCAGCGGCAGCAGATGAAGAGGGGCTTCAGCACTGTGATGTCACCATCACCGTCACCATCTGTGCCAAGCCCCACGCCTACACTGGATGTGTAGGCGTTTACCTGGAGAGAAATTATTATACAATAAATGAGTAACTGAGTATTTGTTATGCAGTTAATTAAATAAATTGGAAATGTAGAGGGTGCACAATATCAACAAGGGGTTTATCTGAAGAGTAATATTTCATTCATTAACAACAACAACAAAAAAAATTGCTCACCTTCCTCATCCTCCTCCACCCATTGGTGGAGCATTGGGACCTCCACCATGGTTTATTCTTCCCATTCGTCGTCTGCCACCAGGGGGACCAGGAGGGCTGCAACAGAGAAGTGAAAGAGGGGTCAACAACACCTTATATAATGAAGCTAAAAAAAAAAGAAGAAGAGGTAATTAACTCTTTATTATTGTTCTTCTAAATTTACTGGCTATATCTGACATTTGAAACTGTAGTGCAAGGGATGGGCAATGAGAAACACACTCCCTTCCTGAAATGCAAATGCCCGAGACTTACTACACAACTGCTGTAGGGTGAGCAGAAAAAAAATATTCAAACTCTGCAGCTCTCAGGTCAGGACTTATTATGAACAATGTTTAAATTGGGTTCTAGTGAGTGGATTTCATGGATCCAAGTAAAGACAGAAAAACATTTGTCTTTACTTTACTTGTTTCACACAATACCCTGTTCCACATAAAACCCTTGTTAGTACCATCTGTGTGCATATTACCACCCACAGACTGCACCGCCACTATCAGATATCAGATTAGGTTACATTCAGTATTTAGGACAGAGGGACATATCAGGCATGTGTGCGTGACAGTAGAGAAATGACTGCAGCCCAGGCACCTACCCTCTGCCATCACTGAAGCCCGATGAAGCACAGTTTCCATTCTTTGTCATGTCCGGGTTAATGATTGTCTTAAAACTGGCAGAGGACAAAAAAAGATCAGTGTTAGTGTTGTCATTGTGATTGCTGACATTAGTATTTTGCTCAAAGCAATACCGTTTTTAAGCATGGCCTCACAAAGCAGCTAGCATGGCTTTAAATGTATAGTCCTGTCTGTATCGTACTATTCTGCCACTTTCCATCTGTTTTACCAGCAACAGGTTTACAATATTAAGCAGAAGACATGAAAATATGGCTCTTCTGATCACTGAAGGAAGAATTGCAGCACCTTTTCTAACCAGAGCTGACAACAGGAGTCCACGTGTTGATTACACTGTTTAAAGGGTCACACATTCATTTTAGCTCGTGTGACTGGTTGACTTACAACAGGCCGATAAAATCCACTGCTCCCCAGAACAGATCGACCAGAAAGGACAGTCGCCATGGTGACTGGGTCCTGCTGTCCAGGACCTGACCTGAGAGAGACAGGTGCATAGAGAGATTTGAGTGAGAAGAAAGGGATGAGGCTGTGAAACACAGAACGCCTCGTGTTGTTATTCACATAAAGCGAGACACGACACAGAATTCCCAGGAGCATCGAAAGGCAACGATAGCTTGGCCCTTTGTAACCCTGCGAGCTAAGATCATCTCAGTCTTCAGATGCTTTTGAGAGACAGGGCCAGTGTTTGTCTTATATTCAACACAACACACCCAATAAACGCTGCAATTATATGCTGATTAATGGAGGGAACACCGGTAGAAGACGTCTCGCTTGATTAATTCAGCAGCTCTTCCTGCTACGCAGATCTAGACAGGCTAAGCTTGCTAACAAGCTCGCTGGCTAATTTTAGCCAAACGTTGTGCTATCATGAAGTTATAGTGAAGTGTGTGTTAACTAAACACGTTCAACAGGCAAAACTATAAATACAAAAGGCTACATGTTCGTTCTGGAGATGAGACAAATCGCTGAAGACGCAGGAGAAACCACTCACCGTTAGACACGTACACCATCTTTAAAATAATCACACAGCTTTCACAGCTGTGTTTACTACTGGCGCTTCACTTCCGGGTCACTGTTGTTGCGCCAGACTGCATGCGCAGTCGTGCCAAAATAAAATGAAGTTTAATATATGTATTTCAACGGTTTACAAGTACGTTTCTTTATGATTTGTTTTACAAGCCGTAGTTTCCCGCTGAATTGAAGTGGTGGAATATAAATATGATTAATTATATTTAGTTCAATACTAATTTGAGTTACTTGTACTTGAGTATTTTCATTCTAAACAACTGTATACTTCTACTTCTCAGAGGCAAAATATGTGCTTTTTACTGCATTACATCTGTCTGCAAACTGTAGTTACTAATTATTTTTTCTGATTACAGTTTTTCACAACTGTTCTGTCTAGTAAACCATGTGTCTGCAAATTAGACGAAGAAATTAGAAGTGTTTCTTCATGGGTTGAGAAAATTGCGCTTCTAAATAAACCACACTAAACTAACTTTGAACATCTACTACAGCATATGGCAACTAAACCAGTTTTATTAATCCAGAAACATGATGTAATAGTGAAACACTGACAGGGACCAGTATATACAATGGATGCTTTCACTTTTAAAACTTAACATACTTACCTCAGTAAAAGATACTCAATACTTCATTCACTACTGATTTATAGTAATTTCACACACTTGATGGAGTTGGTGTTTGCATGAGGATGTCTATCAACCAGCAGTTGGCAATGAAATCCACTACTTATTATTACTGAGCCTCAACCACTTTGACTTCACAATGTATGTTTGATCAGAAAAATAAATAAGCCTATTGTCCTGTATAGTGTTTTTTGCACACAGTGTTAGGCAACAATGACCATTCATTCATATATTTCTACTTAAACAACAAAAGGACAGACAACTTTTGTATTTTTCCGTGTAATACTTTAATATGCAGTACAAACATTACATGTCTGATGCTTTTTGTCCAGCTCCCATCACTGCACAGCTTTGCAAATCCAAGTGTTACAAATGTCAAATTTAGCATACAAAGTAAAACCTATGGGAGGGATGTGATGACTGAGCTCCATTAACAACGAATGTATTTGTAGCAAAAAGTAAACAGTGCAGGTGAAAGTTAAATTTTACATTTCATACAGTAGAAAAAAGTGCTTTATCTATGCCATTCCACAGGCTGCTGAAGGGCTGTTTAGAAACCTGGAGTTTAGGCAAAGCCTGGGTGAAACAGACATAAGAAGAGCAAGGATATTGCGGCTGAGCATGATGGCATTAGAAATCTGTCAACAGAGCCCCAAAACATATAGTACTTCTCTTTATGTCCTCATAATTAAGCACAGATATATATTTTTTTCAAAATCACCACTAAGACGTGTTAGAAGACACATTATCAAGATCTGCTACTAAGAACTTAACATCGTGAGGAATAAAATTAACTTAACATTTCAAAAAGGGGCATTTCACAGTGACATTAATACAGTAAGACTGTTTGAGAGAGTAGATGAACTACATTCTAAGTCTATTAGAGGATTGCAGTTGCTGCACGTTATACACAAGAGGTTTTTCTGGTACAAAACACATCAAAAAGGCCAGTGCAACCTACACATCAGATATGGTGTATAACCCCAGATATTATCTCGGCATGGCTTTGTCTGCAAGTTAAGGACATTAATTGTATTCAATGAGTATTTTGAACCAAATAGATATTAAAACTATTTAGGAATTGCGGGGAATTCGCAAGAGTCAAAAGGCAAGGCAAAATAACATAATCAAATCTAAAAACTTACATGTTATTATTGATTATTGGGTTGGGTTTGTGACATTAAAAGGTGAAGGCATTCTGTGGTTTTCCCTTGACATGACCTATCTGGACATTTGACGGCTGAAATACAAGATCGGACCATGTCATGGTCCTGATGTCCTTTTCACGAGTGTAGGGTTCAGCTGCGGTGCTCTCTGCACAGGATTTTGTGTGCTGTGCTCTTCTTCACCGGCTTTGGGTTCAGGTTGTGTTCTCTCTTCAGATTTTTCTGTGTACTCTTCAACATCATCCAGGGATTCAGATATTGTTTTGTCTTCCCTAGAAATTCTTGAGTGACACTCTTCATTTCTTAGAATTTCTGGTCTTGTGCTCTCTCCATCAGGTAATTTTGTGTCTATTTCAGTATTCTTTCCATCTAGCTTTTGTGTGTCAGTCTCGATCTCTGGTTTCCAAATTGTTGCTCCTCTAAAAATACCAGCTCTGTGAAGCTCACGCCTTATAGTCTTTACCGAGACGGCATGGGACAAGTGTCTGTTCAACTCTGTGGTTATTTTTGAGGCTGTATACTCGGGGTGTTCATCAACTATCCTGAGAAGTGTCTGTCTATCCTTTTCCGTGAGCTTCGACTTGCGCCCGCAGTTGTTCTTGGCTGATGCTGTTCGTCCATGTTTGACGTAGATAGTCATGACTCTGGAGACTGTTCCTCTCGCCACATTGAACATCTGAGCAGTTTTTGTGACAGACGCACCTGATAGTCGTGCTGCAACTATTTGGCATCTTTCAAACTCTGTCAAGTCGCTCATATTGCTGCGGAGCGAACAGGTAATCCCAACTAACATGCAAGCAGCAGGCTATGTAGATGCCACTTGGCTGCTCCAAAGTCGTCCGTCATATTTTGTGCCCTGAAGCAGGAGATCCAGGGTCGGAGAGGATCCACTGCTGAGAAGCTGTTGAGGTGCACCGAGTCTATACATGGATGAAAAGGGGAAAATAAGAAATCAACAGTTTAACAGCAGCACTTCTGTATTGTATACATATACAGATGTTGTGTATTAAACTGATTTCAAGACTAACAGGACCACAGCGAGGGAGCTAACCTTACCTGAGGCAGGTAAATGCAAATAGAAAATAACCGAAACACTTTACAGTACGGTGCAATAACCCAGCAGCACCTTACACACATTTAGAGAGCTTCATTAGCGTTAGCTTGGTTTGTGTTGACAGTCAAAGGTGTTCAGTGCACTCCATGGTAATTCTCGATTATGTAATTTAGGCTAGCCAGGTAGCAAACTGCTAGATTAGCTTCCATCAACAAAATACGTATTCGGAATATAAAGCTGCCATTTTAGTGTCACTCAAAGACAAATAAAACACTCCAGCATCTGCACCGACTATGAGCTGCTGTACTTACAACTAAAATTGTACAATGAAGTCAGTCTGTCCACCGCCACTCTATCACCGAGCTGTTTGTGATTCACCGCAGAGAAGCGCTACTTCCGGTCAGCTTTTCAGAATAAAAGTCCAAAGACTACTGCTTTACCTCGTTCAGTCTAAATTTTAAAATAAGATAATTGAGCAGTAAACTATTTACTTTATACTCTCTTTGGGAGAAGCATTTTCTAAATCTTCCATCTGCTTTTGACTGTACATGTTAGATAAAATGATGTAAACATGTAAATGTACTTCTGTCCGAGGTCACCGAATTAACACAACTAATCGTTTTCATTATCAAACGGCTCTGCGACATCGCTACTGTTCTCTATCTGCTGCTGTTTCTCCTGACACAGACTGGAGGTCAAAGGTTAAAGTAAGTGTTTTCAGAGGGTCATACACAACTGGTGGCCAGAGCAGCGACCTCACACAGGACAAATATGGTTGACAGAGACTGGCAGGAGAACAACATTTATTTTCTCTTTGTGAAATCATTGCACGAGGATACAGAAGAGATACAGCACAGTTTTGTGAATCTGAATTTAACAACACGAGTCTGGTTAAACAGCTTCACTTCTCTCTCAATTCAGTCTCTCCACAGTCTGTTATTTCTTCTTACATTTTAGACAACTAAAGAAGTCTCGTCATTCAGAAACCCTTAATCATACACCAGCACATGGACCAGGAAGGCAGCCAGCATGCATCACATTATGGAAAAAGGGACTGCTTCTGTAACACTGGAATGTGCTTGATTCAAAGCTGAAGTGAAATCTACCAGAGTTTGTGTTATTTTCCAGATCTGCTTTCCCCTCATCAATAATTTTGAAAGTTGCCCCTCAACACAGACTGATGACATCGGTTTAATTCAAACCAAAGTGAAATTGTGTGCCGCCCTGTGGGTTTATGCACACACCATCCAGTCCAGCAGTAACAGGAATGCAGCGTACCAGACCATTTTACTCTATGTTTTTAGTCTGGGATTCAGGTCCATTGCTCTCATCTGGGGTTTGTGCACCGATCACAGGGTCAGATACTCGTTTCCCAGATGAAATGCCTTCATTCGCACCAGCTTTTGTCTGCCTTTTCCTTTTCATCTGTGGTTTGTGCTTACTGTTCTTCTTTGCTGATGCTGTACATCCGTCTTTGTCATAAGCACTCATGACTTGGAGGACAGTCCGACTCGATACGCCACACAGCTGGGCCGTTTTTCTGACCGACAGCCCTGCAACTTGTGCACCAACTATTTGGCCTCTGTCAAAGTCCGTCAGCTCACTCATCCTGGAGGTGGAGCTGTTGACGGACTCCTCCGATGCTTGCAGACTGTAAATCAACCTAATAACTGAGCAGCTGCCTCGGTAGCCGTGATTCAATGACTACAAACCTAAAATGTGTTTATCGTGGTGTTTCCCTTATTGTGTCTTCAGAGGAGGGTGTAGTGCAGAAGCTGCAGGAGATCAGTGACGACTTGATGTCCTCGTTGGTCTGTAAATGGATGGAAAGAGGGGATAAAAAAAAGAAATTCACATTTAACAAGTGACAGGAATGTGGGGGGAGAGAGAGATGACATGCAGCACCTGACATAAACACCTTGCAGTACAGTGCAACAACCAAACAGTAGGTAACACACATTTAGAAAGCTTCATTATTAGAGTTAGTTAATTAACTCCATGGAGGCTCTCATTTAGGCTAGCCAGGTAGCAAGCTACTAGTTTAGCTTTCTTCAACAAAATGTGTTTTTAAAATATAGTATTTCCTTTTTAAATGTTATTTAATGACAAATAAAACACATAAGCTGGTGTTCTGGTTATCTGTGTTGTACTTACATCTAGAACTGTATTATATCCAGCATGTTCATCGCTAATATGTCACCGGGCTGTTTGTGTTTGACTGCGCACAATATAACTGACACGTCCGGTACGAGTATTTCAAAATAAAAGCCATGCCTCGGGCTGGACTGACCCTCTAGTTAAAAAGTTTAACGTTCCGTCTGTGTTTTATCACAAAAGTGTAGTAATTGTTCTCACACCATAAACAGCTTTAATATTAACCAGGGTTTGTAACTGTTTCACCAGGTGTATGCTCCTTTTTTTCACCCTCTCCCTTAAACAGCCTGTAAACTTCTCTGTGATGGAGAGTAGTTTCATTTTTACCTAAATCATATGATGTAGATTATGTTAGATCATAAAAAACTCATTCAACTTAGATCTCTATTAGGCATCTGAGAGCTCTACTGGAGCACTATGGTTGTGAAGCACCCCCACACTAAAGATGTTTCTATGTTTTCTGTACAGTATATAAACTAAAGCTCTCAGACAGAGGTATAACACAATCAACCAGCCAACATATTCACTGTCTTTTTCTTGTCTCGTTAAATCAGTGAAGTAATCTGACAGGAAAAATAGTGATCTTATAAGATTCAAAAGTGAACAATGTAATAAATGTTGTGTTTCGAGACTAGAAGTGTCCATTGTATTGTAAATGAAGAACCAGCTCTGTTTCACAGGGAATGATTTCCATTTTAGGAGCACCAGAGGGCAGCAGAGATTGTAGAATGATTTTAAAAAAATGGAGCGAGATACAAGATATACAGAGAGTGTGGCAGCAATGGCTTCTCATTAACAAACCAAGAGTGATAATATATGATTCCATATTTTGATAGGGACCCCACAGGATTCCCAGGCCTCCCTCTGGGAAAGACTAATGAATTAAAAAGAAACAGCTCTACAATCTTCAAGGCTCTTTGAAGCAGCTTGAAACCACATTGGCGTTCTTCTGCTACTGCTGCAGATGGCCATGACCCTGGACTGAAGGTCAAAGGGCCAATAGTTTAGACCAAACAGAGCTGTACTTCTGAGCACTGACACTCTGAGGGGTCAGAGATCATACACAATAGCAGCCTAACAGAAGAGTGACCCCACATAGTAGCACAACATTAACAAAGTGTTTCTTTGCTCATTAAAATGTGCATTTATCTGTTAATACATTCAGCTAACACTAAAGCCCACACTGTGAGATAAAATTGTTCCCTTCATCTGGATAACTCTTTTCCTTTCCTCTTCCACAGTCAGCATTTCTCATTCCCTCTTCAGCCCTTTCCAAGACTTCTCTTTGAACCCATATCAACCCACTCAAGAATACGAATTCTTCAGGCGCACCCAAAAACAGATACATGAAGACATGGTGGATTGCAGCCAGTGTGCAGTTGTCAGCTTAATGTCGGCTAATGTCAGTAAAGCTCCACAGGGGAACACTCTCCGCTTGTTGACTGTTGGAATGCGCTGTGTGGATTTTCTTTTTATTCATCACTCTCATTTTCTCTTTATCTTTGACTCGGGTCAAATATCATTCACTAGTTTCAATACTTTGTTTTAGAGTTTGTAATGTGCGTGCCAAGTGTGCAAATATTTGTCTTAGTTTAAAGTTAAAGGGGGAAAAAAAGGAAAAATCCACCATACTTTTTACATTTATAAATTATTTAAATTTACAATGTAGGTCTTGTTTTTGTGCTTGATAACTTGATAATGTACCTGATGTCCATAGCTGCAACAATGGTTGTACATAGTTATATTATAGGTGCAGGTTAGAAGAAAAGTGAAAGAATGAAGAAAACAGAAGACAGAAAAAGTAAATAGTAAGATAAAGAGCGAAGGTGGGAGAACAAGAAAAGGAGTGAACTGTCATGAATGAGACCAGAGGTGTTACATCAAACTTGCTGATGCTGCTATTATCTGTTCACATATACTGTTAGTCCCACACCGATCTTTCTGGAAGTTATTGGTCATGCGTGATGATTTGAAGGAACAGAGTGCAAATAGAGGCTGGTCTGTTCACCATGTGTGTGTTTATTATGTGTAATGTATACAGGTTTGTGGTTCAGAGACCTGGCAATCAGTTTAAGTGTGATGTATGCGTGTGTTTTTGTGATTAGGTATGAAATGTAAATTGTGGGGAATTCAAGTACAGTCAGATGAGTGTTTCACAGAGGTCAGAGAGTTATTGGTGTTGTCATCTATCTACAGGAACACATTTAGATAATCAACAGAAAAAAATACAGACATTTTTTTCTACTTTTTAAAAAAGTAGCTCAAACTGTTGCTTCACAGCAAATAAGCTCCTGGTTCAAACCCACATTACGGGTGGGGCCTTTCTGTGTGGACTTTGCATATTCTTCCCTTGTGGGTTAACTCCAAAAGCATGCAAGTTAATTGGTGACTCGGAATGGCCCGAGGTAAGAAGCTGCCCTGTAGTCTGATAGTACAGCAGTGGATACTTTTGTATTGCTTGCTAGACAGCAGGGTGAACAGGCTGTGGCTAGGGAGGGTATTGTATTTTACTATCCTTTGGGTTCTGCTGGGCACCTCATCCCACTGATATCACTGGCGCATGGGTACCAATCCCCTGCTGCACAGCCCTCCAGCCCTGGGCCATGCATAAACCATAAGAATTCATACTGTTTCCAGTCAGGATGTTTTCTATCAATTCTCTGTAAAAATTAACTAGACCTTGGCATGGAAATGTTGCCTTCTTATGTTTCCTTAACAAATGGTGGGCAGGTTAAGTGTGATGTCCATGACAAGTTCTATGTGATGCTGATTCCCAGAGGCATAAACTTGTATACCCACTCCACCTCATCTCCATTCCAGCTGTTTGTGACACAGTGTGCAGTCATGAAGTGAAAGAATAGATTCAGACATGGAGGTCTTCTCTAAAAAGCACATTTATAGTAAATTTTGTATTGTAGTTTTGTATTTTTATAATGACCACACACACAAGTCACCACTTGGCTGATTTTAAATGACAGTCCTCTATTGGAAGGGTACAAATGTATGTGTGTGTGTGTGTGTGTTAGTGCACCAGGACTCTGAGTTGCTGTTGTCCTCCTAATTTCTTTACTTACTTTGTCTGGTGTATTAACAGGAAAAACAACTGAATAAGTGTGGACACATACATCCATTTGTAACACACCTCAATTTAACACACAAAGACACACAGGTGTGCATGCAAACACTCATCCATCATTTGGAAAATCCCTTGTTGGTCACACATACATGTACACACACACACACACACACACACGCACACACATAGTAATGCACTCACGCGCGCAAGCAGACCCCTATTGCTAATGTTCCTCCACTTAGACTGTGTTTTCACAGGACGGTAATGAATGAGTCCATTAGTGTTAAAGAGTGGGGTCGGCTGTTTTTCACACCCTCACTTGGCCAAAAGTGGGCCGGCCCTTTTACAATAAGATGAGCTCTCAGCATGGTCATCACTTCACATGATGAAATATATGGAAACAAACTTACACACTGTCTGTTTTTCCACTCTTGCAGCTCATCCCTGTATTCTTTCAGTGTGTTCAGAACATCTGTTAACATACATTAAGTATGAAGTCTGAGATGATAAAATGCACTCCTATACAGAGAATAAGTGGAAATACTTTTTTTTGTCGCAGACAAATGACATTTTCTTTCAGCATCTGGTTGTTTAACTTTAAGAGTAGGTGTTGACAATAAGGCTATAGTGTGTGAAAGTGTGTGTATCATGTGCATGTGTCAGCATTGGCACGTCTACCTGTAACCTAATCATGTGTCCAGATATAGGAGACACAAATATGTGTGTGAGCATGTGTAGATGAATTTGGGCAGGTTTTCCTTTGAGGGACTGAGTGTAATTATTGACAGATGAGATTATTTATCTAGTCTGCATTTCATCAGAGGTCTGATGGAGCCAACTGAAAAGGATAAAGCGAAGGGGGAAGAGGAATTAGGATGGAAAAATGAGTAACAACAGGAAAATGACGAGGAAAGAGGAGCACAGAGTGAGAAATGTTAGCAAGCTGCTGAGCTTTCTTTCACCCCTTCCATTTCCCTAATTTCCTTTCCAAATTACTACAGCTGAGCGAGTTTCAGATGTTAATGGTTACTGGAGATTAGATATGAGACTGTGCTTGGCTGACAATATGTGTATCTAGACTTAATACTTGGCTTCATTTGCTAAAAGAAAAGAAAGGAAAATGCCAGGAGGGATTGGGATTGTTCTGTGTCTATACATGAGGGTAATTATAGCCTATAGAAAACAGTGGACAAATTATGTTGTTGCAAATTAAGGAGAAGAAAGAAAAGAATAAAATTGACAGACAGCAAAGAAGAAGGAAGAGCCAGAGAGAAAGAAAAAAAAAAGAAAAAATGTTGTCTGTTATGTCTATTTATTATAGTTCTCAGAAAAAGACAGGTTTTGTTTTGACTGCTTATATTTTTATGGGTGTCTGTTGTCTGTGCTTTAATCTCTTTTTGACCTAACCCACTTCACCCAAATAAGAACAAAAGAAACCTTTTACCTTAGCAGACATAATCATACTACAATCTTGAACTACTTTTTGCAGTAAGTAGTATTTGTGCAGAAAACAGTCCTGCTTCAAACTTTTGGATTAAAGCACAGAATTAATATCAACAGATGCATGTAAGGTATCTAAACAAAATTTTCAATATTCATAGTTTTACATGAAAGTAGCATTTTTTATGGTCAAGGTAGAGTGAAGTTTAGATACTTCATATAGTGATGAGTGCTTTCATACTTTATAACGATGATGTTTAAACAAAAATCCTTCTCTTCACACACACTTAAAAAAGTGTTCATAACTGCTGCATTTGAATAAATGTGCTTCTGTTACATTCCACCACTGCATGCTGCATGTTTATGTTCAGTTCATCCATCAAGTCTGTCAACATAAAACAAGCAGACGTTGAGAGAGGAAATTACATGCTAGAGAATAGTTGTGAATTTCTGGGTGACAAATGTTGTAGCAGTTCAAAAGTCTTAACGGCTCTCTGTTTGGTATGCGTCCTCTCTGCGTAGGTAAGGTGGCTTGGAAGAAAACGCTGTGAGGAAATTTCAAGAAGGCAAAGAGTAAAGGTAAGGAGAAGGTGAGGAGCGATGGATGGGACTAACTGAGGTGAAAGAAGAAGAGGAGAGATGACTGTACGGATGTGACCTCTGAGGGAGAACCAAACTGCTTTTTGCCACTGATGGGGTCAAAGGTCAGAGTCCAGCCTCTAGGGAAATGATCATGCACCATGCCCTCATGAATCATCATGGCAGCTTATAACTTATGGCTTAAAAGTGTATGTGTGTGTAGTATTCCCATATGCACGTATTAGTGCATTTGCTCAGGACTGTATTGAGTGTGAATCTAGTTTCTGACTGATGAATGAAAATCATTTTCCTTTGGAGTTCAGAGGTTAAATTCTTTCACTGGAAACATTTAGACACTCAAACTTCTTTCAGGCACACCTGGCAACACCCACCCCCCCTCCACACACACACACACAAATATGTAGCAGAGCAGCTTGCTTACAGACCACCTAGCTAAATAATGTCCTGGATGTGAGTAAATCCAGACCGGTTTGTCCATTCGGAGCTGCTCCACCCCTCATAGAATGGGAGTACAGGTGGCTGATGATCCACTAATCACCTTGCAGTTCACCTTAACAAGTGTCCAGGGACACAGGCTGAATCTGACAGGTATGCTGTTCCAGTGATGTGATCAGGATAATAAAGAGACAGGAAGTACTGATTATAAATCTGGAGAGCAGAAACTGTCACATTAGAAACAATGTGAATATTGATGGTTGGTTATATATAATGTATGTATTGCTTGTGTTTGATGTGCATTGAAAAGGCAAAATGATCAATATCATAAAACTTTAGACACCAGTCTTTATACCTAATGACACTACAGTCTCAAAAAGCATCCTCAGTTGACTGCATATCCAGTCCTGTAGCTTTTGTCTCTGAGCTACCTGCTAACTTCATTTTTTAGTGATTCCTGACAACAAAAGTAACTGAAAGTAGTAATGTTTGTTCAGAGAAGATGATCGGTCCAACAGTAATGCAGCACTACATACAGAAACCTGCTGTCGTTGGCGTCGCCTCTACAGTATGTGTTTTTTAATGCTGCACGATTTCCTGTTGTGAAGCCCAGAAATGACTCATCAGGTAACCTTGAGTTCTCATTGGTTGCAGCTTCATCACCACAAAGCATGCTGAGATGCTTTGACAAGACATGAAGAGCTCTTGTGTCTAGCCCAACCATGTACTTGCATCACTTTATTTTACAGTACATAGCCAAAATAAGGTTAGCTTAAATAAGGAGACAGATGAAGAACAATAGCAATTTAAACCTGTGACCATTGGCAGTGATGCTTCAGTGCCTTCAGTGCCACCAACACATTTGATTTCACATGCTTTATTTGATCTGCTGAGGTGGTAAATGTGTTGCTGAGAAAACTCCCTCTCTTAATAAGTTTTGTTAAAACGATGCTAGCAGCTCTGTGAGGCTGAACTAAATACTAATGGTATGGTGGTAATGGTAGCATGGAAACATGCTAATATGACGATGCGTACATTATGATCTACAGTGTTTATGATGTCCACAGTCTAAGCTTAGCTAACATTTGCTAATTATCATTAAACTTGGGAATTTACATTCTATCTGGAAAACTTAAAAAAAAAATGAACAGATGGTTTTGCTAGATAAAAAGTTGGGATCATAATTCATCCTGAGGGGGATGTGTCTTTAGTGTGTGTACTAAATTTCATGGCAATTCATTCAATAGTTGTTTCACTACTAATCTCACTCAAACGTCAACCTCATGTTGACACTAGAGGAATAGTCAGGGGACCACCAAAATCATTTAATCCCAGGAAGCATGAATGTCTATAGGTAGTTTTACTACAATCCATCCAACAGTCAGGACCGAAGAGTCTTGATTTACAAAATAACCTTCCACTCAAGTCCAAAATGTATGACCTAGTTTATTTATTAACCATATTACTGCAATCGACACAACAGTTAAGTTATATGACACTGGCAATCAAAGCTGAATCACAAGATATAATCTTGCATCCACAGTTCAAAGTACACACATAATAAACTCAGTTTTATTTTTCTTTGTTTCATTTCCTGCTCTTCTTTTAGACTTTGTCCAGCAATGCTCCAGTAACGTGTATATTCTTGGATAAATAAAAGGGTCCAAAGATGATGACTATTTTTACTCCACTATAATATTTCAATGGCACCATGTTTTCCATTTTTTCAGGAACATTACCACGAATTCTCAGCAATGTAATCTGATTGCTATTTTGCTTAAATATTGTGGTTGTCTTCCACAGATCAACCCTGGACTTGGTGCATGTATGTGTTTTAGCCTCAGAGGAAGCTATATTCATAAGTGTGTGTTACATGTTTCTTTGTGTTGCAGGCTGTGAGACCCAACTGCCTTGTTAACCAAACTTTACCTATGAGAAGGAGTATTTGACAAAAGAATAAAGAAAATAAATGCAGTGTGGCAGAAAAGGAAGTCACAGAGATTGAAAAAGAACAAAGACAAAATGTTAGAGGAGAGAAAGGGGAGGTTACCTGAATGGGCAGGTTGAGTTCGTGAAAATTAAAAAAAATGACACACAGCGTTCTGGACCACTGACAATGAACATTTTCATCTTCACCCTCCATACCTACGAGTGTTTTGATAAGATCAAGAGCTCTGGGGTCAGGCCCAACCATGTACCTGTATCCCATAAGAAAGATTACATTTTTCACTTTATGTACAGGACATGGCCACATTAATAGGCTTAGACATAGAGATAGATGTAGAATAGTAGCACTTCTTTGTCAAACTGTCCTTCAGTCCTCTGAACTGGTATAGCATTACATTTACATTTAGTCATTTAGCTGACTCTTTTATCCCAAATAACTTACAGTTATGGGAACAATCGAGGTACAGTGCGATAGGAAATCATTAGTGCAGCAGTAAGAGCTGTTACAATTCTTAAAGGGGCAGATTGAGCATGTCTAGTTGTTGGTAGTTCTAGTAGAGGAGGTACTCTCTGAAGAGCTGGGTCTTCAGGAGTATTTAAAGGTAGAGAAAGAACAATGCATGAGAAAAGTCTGGATTGTGTTGAACGAACAGGTGAGTGCAACGGTCATGATGTAACACATGCCTGTATAAGTGCATTCAAATAGGTGGGTGTAGTACCGGAGATAACTCTGTAGGAGAGCATTAGTGATTTGAATTTAATGAGGTCTGCAACAGGTAACCAGTGGATCCCATGGTGACACCAGTGTAACAAGCACACTGAATGTCCCAGACTCTTCTGTATAAAGCTTTATGCCCCTTATTAAGCCCAATGAGACATATATGTAACAACACAGATCTGAAAATCAGATCAGAAAAAATGTTAGAAATGTTCGATGTGGTCCACCTGGTCTGTGGTATAACCCACATAATTTTCCTTTAAAGATAAATGAGTCTGGGTTCTTACAGGTTAATGAGCAGCAAGGTGACATGTGACCTTTGGGTTGGTTGTAACCAGGAGAGCGTTGAAGTAACTTAGTCTTGAGATGATCACAGCTTGTGTCAGAAGTTGAGTAGCATGTTGAATTATAGAACTATCTTTATGTTTAGAGTTTAAACCTTTGTCCATTTCCAGTGATACTTAACCCCTCAGTGGCACCAAGACATCTGAGCTTGACAAGTAAAGGTAAAACAAGACTGAAAACCAGATGAAAAGTTAGAATAATCAAAGTTATCACAATTCATCCTGTAGGACATTCAATAGTTTGTTTACTCAAAATATCACTCAAATATCAACCTCATGTTGGCAGGAATAGTCAGGGGATCATCAAAATGATGTCATCCTCCGGGAAGCATGAATGTGTTTCACTGCTCTCCATCCAACAGTCACAACTAATTGTCCCTTTGATTAACCAAGTGGCAAATCGACCAAAAGACCTTTTTTGTGGCAACCATTTTGACATAAAATGGTCGGTAAACTCAGGTGTTACCAATTCTGTTCTGTTCTATTCAGGTCAAAGATAGTCAGGGTGCTGCTGTGGTGTATGTTGGAAAGACTTCTGCACTAAATAGAACAGAACCTTAATTAGTATAATTGGAAACACCTGTTGACCCTACTATTTCATGTCCAAATGACCACTGTGAAAAAAGGTCTAGAAGTCAACATTGTGATACTTAGCAAATGTCTTGATTTAGTGCCAAGTGCCAACTATATCATGCAGTTTTTCATTAACCGTGTTACTGCTATCGATGTGACAGTTATAAAAGTTTTTTTATGAACAAAGCTGCCTCACATGACAGAATGTTCCACCCACAGTTGAAAGTTCACATATAATAAAAATCTGTTTGGTAGTACTCCAGTGAACAGGGCTGGAGGATGGCATGCAAATATTCTGAAATACAGGGAGAACAAGGTTAAAAAAAATGCAAATAGTTGGTCCCATGGCACACACAGCACAGAGAAACAAACAGGGCAGGGAGAAACACAAGGAAAGAGCAAACAAGGGGAAAACACTGGAAGCTAGGAGGCAGACAGCCTCAGTAACAACAAGATAACAAAGAGAAAGTGACCGAGCCACAGGTGAGTGCTTTGTTTTTTTAAAAAAAAGCTAAAAGACAGGTGCCAACTTCTTGCTACTGGACAAGTAAGTCATATTAGATGTCTTGTGCTGCTATGTCTGTTTTGGATCATGAGTAATGTAAATCATATGTGCACTTGCCAATGTTTACAACAATGGCATTTCACTCGGAAACTGGTGCTACTAAACCTCAAGAAGACCAATTTCTATGTTGTCGCTTTATATTTGTCTATCATGTTTACCATCTTAATATAGTATTTTAGCAGGCTATTTGCTAATTAGCACTCAAGCTGATGGAAATGGCACCAGTTTTAAGAGGTATATGGTAATACCTAAACCAAAGTTCTAAACATATATGATTTATGTTATAGTCTGTAATTTAAGTTATAACAATTCACATGGTAGCCTGTTTAATATTTTTCCAGAAATATCATTTGAAACCACAAATGTTAACATCATAGTAGTGCTGGAGGATAAGTGAGAGAGTCATGAAAGTCAGTAGAATTCATCCTGTGGGGACGATGGATGCCTCCATGGAATTTCATGGCCAGTCCATCTCATAGTTAGATATTTCAGTCTGCACTAAAGTGGTTATAGATGACTGAACTTGTGTCGTGATAAACAAGAAAACCAGGTAAGAGAGCAAGTCTCACCACCATGTGGCCAGTCTTCCCTAACACAGAACCTTTGTACCTGGAAAACAGCCCCCACCTCCTGCAGTGAGAAGGGACAATAATTTTTACAGTGTCTTTGTCACTTTACATCATGCACTGTGGGTCAGGATCTCTCTCACAACAAACAGCACATTCTGCCAAATGCTGGTGATCAGACTTTAAACCCCTACATATAACACTGCAAATACTATACGCCCCGAAATAGTCAAAGAGAATATATTTACCCGTCAGCACATTCTAGTCTGGAGCCACTTTTGCCTGTTTAAACGTCAACAGCAAGCTGTCTATTATGTCAAGGAAGGCAATATTCAGTTCCCCTGACCCTGCACCATAATGTTGAGATAGGCTGGAACATGCTATCCCCGACCAAAGCCTAACAATTGCTACTGCAGAGGACCTCACATGACCCTGTGTAACCTAAGGATAGAAAATTCCACAACACTGCTTTCATACACTGGGAATAATTTTAAAATGAAATATCGTGAAATATAGAATGGCAACTCTGGGTCCTTCTGGGCTCTGACCTGTTGCTTTCAAATGCTTCTGAACCAACCGTGCTTTACCATGTTTATGGTCATGGACCTTAAACATGGACTTTTTTGGTTGGTGCGAATAGAACATCGGTTGATCCACTTCATTTGGCTGGTTCCATGACTGTAACATGCATCAACTTTGTTTCATATCTGGCAACCTGGAGTGTTGACATGGGAAGTGTGTGGGATTGCACAGGACAAATCACAAAACACATTCTGGATTGGAAATCTCTAAAGCATATGTATACTGGCTGTAGTATTGTTATTAAGAAACTTGTATTCCAATTTAGCATTTTTTATTAATCACTGATAACGTGGCATGGTAATTTAGATAATTATTATCAGGTCTGATCTGATTGTTATCTGTCCACAGCCCCTGTCAGACAACTGGGTGCCATTAAACTGAACAAAAAAGTTATCCAATGAGGACAGAGAGGATCTAGATCTAGAAGTCTGTGTGGAGACAGACTACCTTAAAACCTACTGTGTGTTATGGAGAAGGCGATATTCTGCTGAAAAAGACAAGGAGCTGGAAATAATGTAATTCTGTAACAAAAGAACAAGATGCAACGATTGTATCCCATCAAAATCCAACTACTATAAAATCAACATGTATGAGGAACAGTCCACATCAACACAGAAGTAAGTAGAAGTGTTTTTGCAGTTGGATCAGTAATATATTCCATATATTCTGTTAAAATTAATTGATGACATAATCACGTAAATTTTGCTGTTGTGACTGGACAATAAAAGCTTATTATAATCTGTGTTAAAGATGGCTTGAGGCTGAAAGACCAGACTCTCCAACACCCAGCAATGTTTCTCTGAAAACTGACCGGTCCAAGAATGAACCTATCAGCTTCAATAATGAAGAACCAGGGTAAGATATTTTGGTTATGTTGGCACTTTAATACAGAGAAAAAAATAATTGAAGAGAAATTAAATCGAAGCAAGTCAAAGACAAAAAGGAGACATATTATAAGCCTGATTCAAAGTTCAACACTAATATTAAAGATGTTAAACGTCTTGAAAATTGTAATTATAATCTCTGTTAAAGATGGCTTGAGGCTGAAAGACCACACTCTCCAACACGCAGCAATGTTTCTCTGAAAAGTGACCGGTCCAAGAATGAACCTATCAGCTTCAATAATGAAGAACCAGGGTAAGATATTTTGGTTATGTTGGCGCTTTAATACAGAGAGAAAGTTAAATGAAGAGAAACGAAATTGAAGCAATTCAAAGACAAATGTACTGTAGGTCACCTTTTGAAGTTCAACAATAATATTAAAGATGGTAAAAGTGTTTAAGATTGTGATTGTAATCTATGTTAAAGATTGCTTGACTCCAGAAGACCAGACGCCCCTGTACTAAGCATGAAGAAAAAAACATGAAACGAATAACTAGTAAAAACAATAAGAATAATACTGCAGGTCCCAGTATAGATTTTAAAACTATTTGCGTTTGTTACTGTGACATCACTTAACATTATCTTTGTTGAAGTCCACACTAATGTAGATGTACTGTAGGTCACCATTTGAAGTTCAACAACATTACTAAATATGTTAAAAGTGGTTAAGATTGTGATTGTAATGTGTGTTTAAGATGGCTTGAGGCTGAAAGACCAGACTCTCCAACACCCAGCAATGTTTCTCTGAAAAGTGACCGGTCCAAGAATGAACCTATCAGCTTCAATAATGAAGAACCAGGGTAAGATATTTTGGTTATGTTGGCACTTTAATACAGAGAAAAAATTAATTGAAGAGAAATTAAATCGAAGCAAGTCAAAGACAAAAAGGAGGCATATTATAAGCCTGATTCAAAGTTCAACACTAATATTAAAGATGTTAAACGTCTTGAAAATTGTAATTATAATCTGTGTTAAAGATGGCTTGAGGCTGAAAGACCAGACTCTCCAACACCCAGCAATGTTTCTCTGAAACCTGACCGGTCCAAGAATGAACCTATCAGCTTCAATAATGAAGAACTGGGGTAAGATATTTTGGTTATGTTGTGGATTTGGTAAGAAATTACACAGTAAATATATTTTTCTATGGACACAATTATATAAGAAATGTTTTGTCTGTGTACAGTCCAAACCCAACTGTGTCCAGCAGAGTCAAAGACAGAAAAAAACTCACAGCAGCCCTGAAGAACAGAATCCTCAGTAAGCACGAAGAAGAGCTGGGAAAACATGAAACTGGTACAGAACTCTACGAGATAAGAGAAGGAAACAAGCAAGATACAAAGCAAACCTATGATACATTATTTCAGAAGAAAGTACGAACAGTGCTAATGAAAGGAGTGGCTGGTATTGGTAAAACATTTCAAGCAAAGAGATTCATGGTAGACTGGGCAAAAGGAAAGTCTAACAAAAAGATAGACTTCATAGTGTCATTAAATTTCAGTGAACTGAATTCAAAAAGAGATCATGAAGAGAGCATGAAGGATCTGCTTCGTCACTCCCTCACTGATAATGACCACAAAGGAGTTTGCAAGTACGATGACTGTAAAATAGCTTTTGTCCTTGATGGTTTGGAAAAATGTGAACTTCCTCTGGATTTTGAGAAGAACAAAGACCTGACTGATTTGGAAGAGCCAGCCTCGATGGATGTGCTGCTAACAAACCTCGTCAAGGGAAATCTGCTTCCCTCTGCTCTCCTCCTGATCATCTCTCAACCTTCAGGAGTCGATAAGATTCCCCGACGATATATCAAAAAAGTGACAGAATGTCGAGGTATGATACAATGACAGTAACATCTTTTCATAGATCATATTCTGTATCAAGAAATCTGCATCATGTTTTGGTGTTTGTGAAATCCTGCAAAAAAGGCACAGGTGACAGTTGACACTCTGTTATAACTCACAATTATCACTAACTTTAAAATCATATTATTTGTTGTTTACTGCTCAATGTATTATATTACAAATAATATATATTTGTATAAATGCTTAACTTTTTAAATTTTTGTTCAGAGACCTCACAGCGACGGCAGAATCTGGTATCAGCTCTGAGAAACACATTTCTTGGAGAAAACTCTCAAGTTGAAGACAAAAATCATCCTAACCAGAAAAACACTGAACACATCATAAGAGAAGACAGCAGCACTGAGGACGATGATGAAGAGAAAAATGGACGTACTGCGGCCAAATCAGTGACACGAGTGAATGCAATATCTGATATTTTCCAAGAGCCAAAAGGAAAAAAAATCAGAACTGTGCTGACTACTGGAGAAGCCGGGATTGGAAAATCCTTCCATGTGCAGAAATTCATAAAAGAGTGGGCTGAAAATAAGGACAGTAGGTCATATTTTACTTGGGCTTGGCAATCCATGATTGGAAAAGCCCAAGATGAAGAAGTTATATTTCCACTCAGTGTTTCAAAGCTTAATTTGGTAAAACAGTCAGGGGAAAAAGTCAGTTTGGTTGGACTTCTTAATCATTTCTTCAAGGAAACAAAGCAATTTGTGATCTCTGACTTTGAAAAAATCAAAGTTTTATTTGTCTTGGACGGATTGGATGCTTATCAACCTCCACTTGACTTTGACAACAACGACACCTTGACTGATATCAGAGAGCCAGCTTCAGTGGATGTGCTACTGACAAACCTCATCAGAGGAAACCTTCTTCCTTCTGCCAGGCTCTGGATAACCTCCCAACTGAAGCTGCCCAACAGCTTTGTCGACAGGACGACAGAAATACGATGTAAGTTCGTGTGAATTTGTGGGAATCTGTAAATGAGTGCAATCAAACCAAGCATATTTAAAGTCTTAAGCCAATGAGGCACTCACTAGATGTGATGAATTTTAGCATCATACCTAGTTTAACCTGTGTCACAGGTAACCAGATAAACAGAAATTAGCTCTGTTATGGACATTGTTTTAAATAATTTTTAATATTTTGCCTAGATTTGGACAGAATGAAACAATTTCCTTAAAGGTGGGGTAGGAGATGTTGCGAAAGTGGTTCCAGCACTCTATATTTTGAAAATACACACCCATGGCTTTTCTTCAGACTTCCCCTCGAAACCACACCTTCAAAGTAGTGGAAGGGTCTCCCTTTGTTCACAAATGGGTGAACGTGCAGAAGGTGAGGGAGAAGCAGACTGGAGTTTGATGGACGTGTCAGGATCCAATCATAATGTGCACCGTCATCAACGTGAACGGTGTTTTCCTATGATTTTGCCCGCTATACTGCACTAAAACATTTAGTTTTTTTGACAAACTACTACTTTACTGGTTGCAATGGGGCTGTGAAGAGGTTTTCAAGCAATATGGTAAAAATGCTCTAGAAAAAATCTCTCTATCCCACCTTTAACCTGACACCACCAAGAACCATACAAATACAGATACTTATTTCCAAGACGAACCTGCTCAATAATTTAGGCTCAATTCTGAGAATGTTTTCAGATTTACAAGGCTTGTGAGGAAGTTATAAAACTAAGCTTTTAACATTTGAAAACTCAAACGTCATGATTAGGAATGTCAAGATGTAGAGAAAGACACAATACCTAAATTAAACACTGAATGAAAAGCCATTCTAAAGCTCAGCATGTGGTGACTCTGAGACATGCAGACAACAAAGAACTTTGATTTGGGACTGTAACCAAGCTTGTCATTGAAAGAGGATTAATGCAATGTTACTTCAGCCATTTGGAATTTCATCCAGTGAAAGTGACAAAAACAGCATAAATCATTTTGCATTTAACAAATTACACTATGATTATACCTCAACATTTATTAACAGCTATTTGCACATATATATATTTATATTTTTCCACAGGTAAGCCTGCTATTGAAAGTAAACAGAAACTCAAAACTCAGCTGAAGAAGCAGTTCACCTGTGTATCTGAGGGGGTGGATATGCAGAAAACCTCTGCTCTTCTGAATGACATCTACACTGATCTCTACATCGTAGAGGGTGAGAGGGGAGAGGTCAATGATCAGCATGAGACCAGACAGGTTCAAGATGCAAAGTTCAAACCAGTGACACAAGAAACATCAATTAAATATCATGACATCTTCAAACCAACATCTGGAGAAAATAAACCCATTAGAACTGTGCTAACAATCGGAGTGGCAGGCATTGGAAAGTCTTTTGCTACAATGAAGTACATGCTGGACTGGGCTGAGGGTACGGACAACCAAGACATATTTTATATGTTTCCACTTTCATTCCGGGAGCTGAATTTGAGAAAAGACAAAAATAACAGCCTGGAGGAGCTGATTCATTCTTTCTTTCCGGGTATGAAGTCATCAGAAATAGAAGACTACGACAAGTACAAAATTCTGATTGTCCTGGATGGTTTTGATGAGTGTCGCCTTGACCTTGACTTCAGTGAGAGTAACAAATGCACAGATGTGAGAGAGAAGAACACAGTGAGTTATCTGCTGACAAACCTCATCCAAGGAAATCTGCTTTCTGAAGCTCAAATCTGGATCACCTCCCGCCCAGCAGCATCCAACCATATCCCTGCTGGTAAAGTTGATCGAGTTACAGAGGTGCGAGGATTCAATGATGAGCAGAAGGAGGAGTACTTCAAGAGGAGATTCAGTGACAAGGATCTAGCTGAAAAGATATTGTCACATGTCAAGAAGTCAAGAAGCCTTTATATCATGTGTCACATCCCCGTCTTCTGTTGGATCACATCAAAAGTTCTGGAAGATGTTGTGAACAGAAACCAGGAAGGGAGGATGCCCAAGACTCTGACTGACATGTACATATACTTCCTTTTGTTACAGTGCAGACAGGCTAATGTGAAGTATGGTGGACTTGAGACAGATGAGAGTTCTGAGACAGATTCATGTTGGAATAAAAGGAATGAAGAAACAATCATGTCTCTGGGGAAACTGGCCTTCGAGAGCCTAGAGGAGGGAAATCTTCTCTTCAGTGAAGACGTCTTGACCAAGTGTGGTGTTGACATCACAGAGACTGCAATCTTCTCTGGATTATTCACTGAGATTAAACGAGAAGGCCATGGGCTGTACCAACAGAAATTGTTCTGCTTTGTCCATCTCAGCATTCAAGAGTTCCTGGCAGCTTTTTATGTCTTTCATGCATTCAACAACAAAGGTGAAAATCTTCTTATGAAACCTGCCTCCACAGTCGCAGACTTACCTGCATCATACTTCTTCAAGACAGCAGTGGACAAGGCTTTAGATAGCAAAACTGGAGACTGGGATCTGTTCCTCCGCTTCCTCCTAGGCCTCTCTCTGGAGACTAATCAGGAACTACTGCGAGACCTGCTAATCAAGAAAGACAACGAGGAGATCAACAAGGCAACAATTGAATACATCAAAGAAAAAATTAGGGAAGAGAACAGTGATGCTGATAAAAAATGCAATCTTTTCCACTGTCTCAATGAGATGAATGATCACTCTCTCATGGAAGAAGTCAAAAAGTACCTGCACTCGGATACACTCACATTTGAAAACTTCTCTGCCTCCCAGTGGTCAGCTCTGACTTTTGTACTGCTGACATCAGATGAGAAGCTTGATGTGTTTGATCTGAAAAAGTACCTGAGATCAGAGAAAGTTCTTCTAGGAATGCTGCCAGTGGTCAAAGTCTCCAAAACTGCTCTGTAAGTACTTTCAAAAATCATACTGTCATAATTGTTCTTGAAAAAAAAAAGATTGTTTAATTGCACTATACACTGCATATAAAATAAAGGTACTGAATCTTTTCCATGATGGTCATAGAAAATAGCCATAATAGGCTAAATATGTCCTGTTTGGGCTTCTTCCCCTTGTATGTCTACCAAGGCAAAGTTGGGCTACAAACTGGGCATATGTGATCATTATACATAGTGTAATGTGCTTGTGGGTGAGCCTGGCTGAACAATAGACATCAAATCGTGCTGTCGTACATTTATCTAGTTCTTCTAGTTTTTTTAAGGTGGCTCTATTCTCTAGTAGGGATGTTCAGGAATGAAAAATCGCTGAATACAGTGCTCTTCTTGTTGTTTGTGGGGACCAGCCTACATTATTGTACTATATAGTAATCAGTACATTCATTTGCTATAATTACAAACAAAGCACTCATATACTGCCCAAAGCTGTTTTGTTTTCTTCATATCCGTGGTGTGTGTGTGTGTGTGTTTTAAAGATTTTTTTGGCCTTTTGGAGCTTTTTTGACAGCTTGAAGAGTGACAGAAATGTGGGGAGATGGGGAATGACATGCGGCAAAGAGCCACAGGTCAGATTCAAACCCTGGGCTGCTCAGCAAGGACTGAGTCTTTGTACATGGGGCTTTACCAACTGAGCTAAGCGACACCCAGATATTTTTGATTTCTGACGCACAAATAATCCAAATATCTTCACAGGCTGAGTTGGTGTGAGCTCTCTGAAGAATCCTGCAAAGGTTTGTCCTCAGTCCTCAGCTCTGCATCCTGTAATCTCACAGAGCTGGACCTGAGTCATAATGACCTGAAGGATTCAGGTGTGAAGGAACTTGCTGTTGGCCTAAAGAGTATACACTGTAAACTGGAGATTCTCAAGTAAGTGTATATTCACATTTTATAGTTTGCAACAGAAAACCCAGACATAATATCACTAACAGGAATGGGGGGTTGTTAAATGTAGTGTAGTTATCCAAAACAGAGCATGAACAGGGAAACAAAAGTGTTGGTAACATTAATATATGTCATAAAACGTTACTATTACAGTTACAGGTACTATAGAAAGTCCTGACCTTAACTCCATTGTACTAGTTTCACTAACTCAATGCAATCACTCATTGACCATTGCTGAAATCTAGTCTAGTCTTTTTTTGAAAAATCGCTTTGCTTTTTTGAGCTATTCTTGGATAAATTGGTTTATTTTGCACAACTTACTATTAGAAGCTGAAAACCTACCTCCTTTGTAGAGGTGGTGAGGTTCAAGCTGTGATGGTCTGGGGATCTGATGTTAATAATAAATAATAAACAATCAATGTTACTTTAAATTTGGAACAAAACTGAACCAAAAACAAACAAACTCTAAACATACTCTGTACTCATCAAGACAAACACATGTTAAGTAAAATATGTTTTGAGGCTGTATTTTTTGGTTATTTGTTATTAAAAATATCAGTGCAATTTTGAATGGCGTTTTAACAAAAAAATCTGAATGAATCTGAAAAAATAAATGTTTGATTGGCTGACAAATGTCCATTAAAATGTTCTGTCCTGCAGGTTGTCAGGATGTCAGGTGACAGAGGAAGGCTGCTCATACCTGGCCTCAGCTCTCAGGTCCAGAAACATGTCCTCCCTGAAATATTTGGATCTGAGTTACAATCACCCAGGAGACAAAGGGGTGGCGATGCTCTCTGCTATAGCTGCAGATCCAAATATGAACTTGAAGACACTGTGGTACGTTCAACTGTCAAAACATGTATTTAAGTGTGTATATTTGTAGTAGCATAGCTGGGCTGAGTTATAATGTGACTACATTTACACTAGACTAATCTAAACTAAATCTTTTATGTAATTAGCAACCAGAGTTACCTTGGTGTTACTGAGAGAAGAGCTCTGCACTGCTTCTAAACACTTAAACAGCAGTTGTACCTCTTCTCATTTGCAGGGCTTACAGTTACCTAACATGCTCAAAATGGTGACAGCTACAAAGCCTTTGCAACCAGTGTTAGTCTAATGCAGTGCCTCGTGTATGTAGTGTATCATGGTCTGTTCGACCGAAGAACATTTCATTTTTCATTTTACAGTGTTTTAACATGCAAAGTTTGTTGTCCTGTAAATTTAAATTTTACTATCCATTTGTACAGTGTGGACCACGGTGGAGAACATCGTTTGAAGCCTGGACTGAAGAAGTGTAAGTCTTTTTCTGGAAGTGATTTTCAATATTTTATCACCTCAGTATAGCCTTAGACACTAATCTTAGACTTTATTAATGCCTGTATTATGTGTGTTCTTTTCTCTATCAGATGGTGCAGATCTGAAGCTTGATGAAAGCACAGCAAGCAGGCGGCTTGTGCTGTCTGACAGAAACAGGAAAGTAAAAACTGTAGAGAAGGTGGAGGAGTCTGTTGAACGACCTAAAACCGAGGAGAGGTTCAGTAGGTCTCAGGTGTTTTGTGAGGAGGGCCAGAAGGGTCTCTGCTACTGGGAGGTGGAGTGGAAAGGGGGGGTTGGCATCGCAGTGGCATATAAAGGGGTGGGTAGAAAATGGGACGGAGAGGGAGGCCTCGGCTGCAATGAGAAGTCCTGGAGTCTGATCTTCTCAAAGAAGGGATACACTGTGATGCATGACAAGATGTCCAAATTTATTGCATGGGAAGTACAGCCTTGCCAAAAAATAGCAGTGTTACTTGATTGGGAAGGTGGCACTCTGACTTATTACAGTGTCACATCAGGAAAACTGAGTCTCATACACACTTTTCATGCCACATTCACAGAGCCACTCTTTCCATGCTTCTGGTTTCAGAAGGGCTGTGCGACTTTATGTGAGATTGATTGAACCCTTCTGTGATGTGAAAAATATGATGAAGTGATCACTTGATGTTCTACTTTATATAGATTATCAAAACCTACTTGTGTAATTTCAATACCAAACTGTCAAAGTGTATTTGGGTGCAAGAGATTTTAATCCTAGTCAACATTTTGATTTTTACGTTGTTGTTGATGTTTACTTATAACGTATCTTGTGTACACACTAATAGAGGACAACTACTTAAACAGTGTTTGTGAGCTGATAAAAATAAAGATAATGATTGGTGAATAGTTATTAATTAATAATTTGTTCATTAAATTGATGAATTTATTAAGGAATACTGTAAACTTGTCAGAGCAGAAGAGACTAACATACTCCAGATATATAACCACATAAACAGTCAAATGTGGATCATTTGGTCAGCTTTACATTTGTCTCGTTTCATTTCATTTGTCTCATTTTTGTTCCTCTAATTAATTATGATAATAATGAATGTATTTTCTATTTTTTCTTACTTATATGAAACATGCTAACTAATGATTGTGATGCCAGTGTCTGGAAAATGTGTTGGTTTCTGTCATTTCTGTTGTGCCAGTAAAATGTCTGCTGGAACAAAAAAAAAAATTCTTCTACTGAACAAAAGATATACATAAAGATACACATGAATGTACAGTCTACCTTATTTTACCTTGTAAAAATCTATTTTTTCTCTTATTGTACCTTTTTCTATTTTGTTGCATGTTTAAGTTTTTATTCTGTTCTAATCTAAATTCTTTTCTCATTTTGTGTCTGAAATAGAGATGGGTTTACAACAACATTGCAAAATTCTATATTCTAAAATAGCTGACCCTTGGACCAAAGGTTCTTGCATTTTGTAATTGGAAGAGTTGCTTTATTTACAGATTTCTTCATGTTTTCACTTATTTGATACAGAAATTCCCTTGGCTTTTCTGGTGCTAAGTAATAAGTGTAAATTCTAAATTCTAACAAAACACAGCATAGTCAGAACGAGCAATATAATATATGTTATAAGAGGTAACTGCAGATTATGTTTAAATTTATATCTGTGTCTGTACTGCAGTGCATAGAATGCAGAGTGCAGAGAATATTGTGTCAACTCCCCTTTCCCTCAATGACGGATAGGATACATACAGTAATAAAATTAGCATGCTATGTCATGGAGAAAACTTCCCAAAACTTATTGAAACAACAATATAGAGACAGCTCCTTGCGAATCTGAACATAACTTTACATCACCTCTTCACAACCTTTTATAACCATTCTTACATCATTATTACATAGTCAAATGACCAGATCTGGACCCAGCCATCCGGTACTTAATCAGTACTACGCAGTATCAAATAGTGATGAGAAGTTGGGTTCTTTTTAGGGAGTCAGATCATTTGACTCAGCTCACCAAGAAGAGCTGGGTCTTTCGGCTCCTAAGCAGCTCTTCATGTTACCACTTATACCTTTCATAAGTCAGCCAAATTTAGAACTGTTTTGACATCATTTGTACACATATCATTGTGTCATTAAACAGGACTGCTATTGACTGTTGGATGCACAGTTTTGGGGTGTCTGTGAAGGTTGTTTGTGGACCCAGCTCGATACGACAGCTTGGCTTTGTGCATTCTGCATTCTGCCTTTCTATTTTCAAATGTTTTTTTAAATGGGTCCAAATGCTGCTTCATTTTTTCTACTATCACACAACGGCTCACGTACTGGAGCCGGCTCCCATCGTTCACTGAAAAGAGTCAGCGCTTTGAACAAGCTCGTTCACGACGACACAGGAGAAAGTGAAAGCAAATACGGTCTGAAGAAAAGGGAGGCACCATGTGGAGTTCAAACGATTAAAGGATTTTTTTAACGTCATGTTACGGTAAGATTGATGCAGGTCGTGCTTAATAATGTACTTTAATATGTTTCTGTTCAAGTAATTATTTCAACGTCAATCAGATGTCTAGGTAAATTATGTCCTGGCTAATGTTTGTAAGGAAGGAAGACGAAGCAGGGACTCTCGTGCAGAACCGCACATTTAATCTCTTGCGTTGTCAAAAAGCACAAAAACATCTTAGGGCCTGTTCAGAGTCTGACTGGACACTGCTGCGGACTAAACACACTAGCATTCACGTGAGCTAGCTCGTCCATGGGCTTCTGCCACCGTGGATGTGTGCCTTTCTCCGTTTACCTTCCTGAACGTCACATGCACGCGCCAGGCCACCGTCGGAAAGAGACAGGGCTGGCCGGTAACATAGACATATTTCTCAATCTGGTGTTATGTACACAATTACAACCGTTAGACTTTAGTTTTTAATCAGTAAAGGTTCCCTTTAACTTTGTCAAAGTCAATACATTCACTATATGTTGAGTCACAACGTGACAAAGTATTTTGATCCTTTGCTGACATGAGAACTAGGGGTGCAACGATACACAAAATTCGCGGATCTGTCAGGCCCAGAACAAAGCGGCTCAGACGCGGAATAGGCAGGTTTGGAAGAAACTTTTATTGTTTCCGAGCTGCTGATACACAGGCTACAAAAATACTATCTATACTTAAACTTATGGCTATGAAACTTACGAAGCAAAGAAACGTGGAACAGGCTTGGAGTCAATGGAAAGGCTTGGGTGCGACGACAGAAAGTACGAAGACACTTCGGCACGGGACAAGGGGAAACACATATACACACATGAGGGAAATGGGGAACGGGTGGAAACAACCAGGGCGGGGAGGACAATGAGACCGGTGACACATGAGGAAGAGAGGAGAGTTATCTTTCAAAATAAAACAGGAAATGACAAGACATAACAAAAAACCAGCTTGACCTCACCGCGGTGTGACAGGATCGATACAAAAAGAGAAATTTCCATGCTTTTTTAAAAATTGAAATTACCAACATTTGTTTCAACTCAAAAGTACAGTTTTTAAATTTCAGGGTCATACGAAAACCAAAATAGTTCCCAATGCCAGAAGGATGGTGGAGGATCTTCGATTTCAGCCAGTAGCACGACCTGCTGTGTCTGAAACCACTCCCTAACCCCTATATAGTGCACTATATAGTGAGCACGCCATTTTGTAGTGGTGTCCGAATGTTTAGTGTCCACGATATAGTGCACTGAATGTATCCCACAATCCACCGCGAAATGTAGTGAACATCCGATGGTCACTAACCGGAGCAAGATATCCCATCATGCATTGCCAGAAGCTCTCTGGGCGCAAAAATTGACGATCGCGAAAATAAATACGTCACTAATTCTCCTCCTGATCATCAATAATTGAATTATTGATAATACAAACACAGCCAGACTAGTAGTAGACGGCATTTCAATAGCGCTACGAGAGTTTTCTATAATAACGCTAAGTGATTTTTCCCGGGGAATTTCTCGTACTTAGATGAACAGGTGGATGGATGGATGAGAGGAGTGAAACAAACAGACACAAAAAAACAGGCGCGCGGCCAGTTTATTCTATTTATTTTATTACATTTTCAAAATAAGTCAGTTTAAATGGCTTCCTACATTAATTGAAAAAAAGGTGTAAAACGAACAGCATATAATGAAACATTCCAGTAGATTACACTGTAACTTTCTGTTACTATAGAGCCAAGAGAATAAAATATGAAAATATGCTTAAATAGAAAACAAGATATGAAAATATATAAACAGGACAGTAATCAAAAGATTTAATAAAATGCAGAGACGACGTTAATGCGGTACGTTTTAATTGTGCAACAGAGATAACGTAATTAGTGGCGCCAAGAGAAGTGTCCGATAGTGTCCGAAATTGTTTTCTGTTGAGCTCACTATATAGTCCACTACATTTATTTCCCTATGTAGGGAGTAGGGAGTAGGGAATGAGTGAGTGATTTCGGACACAGCACTGGTCAATTTACACAGACCACCTCGAGGTGGGTGGAAGCCAGGCAGAGAAAAAGCAAAGAGAATCTTGTGGATTTTCCAAATAAAATGCCCCGTGCAAACTGCCGGTCGTAAAAACAGACAAAAGCTAAATTAACTAGAAAATTCCTGCGGAAATTTTGAAAGTGCCAAGTGGGCTGTTGCCGGGGTTCTGTAGTGAAAAAGCACATCTCAAATAGTAATATTTAACATGTTTATTTACACACATGACCAGCTAGCTCTAATGTGCTAGCTGCCAATGTTAGCAAATGTCATGTCTTTAATACAATGAGCAGCTAGCGCTAACACCCTAGCTGCTCATGTGCAGAAGGTTTGTATATGGTCAATATAGTAGTAATGTCCTAAATGAGCTGAATCCAGTGATATAATTTTTATTTCTGTATTACAAAATATGTGCAAGTTGCTAGGTGTGTGTGTGTTGTGTGTGTTTGTCTTGTCTGTCTCTGTGTGTGTGCTTGTCTGTGTCCGTGTCCGTGTCTGTGTTACTGCCTGTCAGTTAATGGCTAGCGCTAGCCGCTGTCTCTGTCATTTTAGACAGACAAGTTCAAATTCAGTGCCAATAACTGCTAAAATGGCCGCCACCGTCCTTCTGCCTGCTGGCTTCTGCCTGCCGGCCCTAATCAGCAGCCCTACTACACCGGTTAAAATGTCACTTGGAAATGCTGACAGAGAGAGAGAAAATGCTGAAACAACTAATTTTAGCATTAGCCGCTAATGTTAGCAATTAGCATGATGTGTGTAAAATGAAGAAATATGAATTATCAAATTGTGTTATGATTTCACACAGTCCTGTTAGTGGCTAATTGCTAGCGTGTCAGCGCTAGCCACTAACGCGCTAGCTGCTCTGCTCTCTCTCTCTGTCATTTTACACAGACAAATTCAAATTAACTGACAATAACTGCTGATATATGTTGCATCATAGGCACAGCAACAGCAGATTTAAACACAAACAACACAGATTGACAGTCACCACAGAAAATGTCTTGCTTGAGTTGCCTGTGTTAATGTCTGTCAGTTAGTGGCTAGTGCTAATGCGCTAGCTGCTCTGCTGTCTGTGTCATTTTACACAGACAAATTCAAATTAACTGAAACCGGGCAGTTAGTTCAGCAGTTTGAATTTCAATTGGAAGACAGAGAGAGAGAGAGAGAGAGAAAATGCTGAGACCACGCCTCGAACAGGAAGGATATCTGGCCAAACCGACCATTTCACCGACTTAAGTTTGGGCATCTAGAGACTTTCCTGATCGTCTAGATATGCAGTTTGTGTGTAAAATGAAGAAATATGACCTATTAAAATCGATTCCCCTGGAGGAAAGGTTACTTCTGCTTTCCTCCAGAAAATTTTCCGCCTTTTTAACATGGCAGTCTATGGGACTGTGGATGGGTGTGGGTGGGGAGTGAGGCCAAAACTATTCACTACTCACAGCTTTCGTAGACGAATCGCAGTGAGAAGACAAATTTTCCTACGTTTTTATGTATAAATCATGTCTGTAGTGTGAAATTTGTGGCCACAGGAGCAGTTTACGTTTTATTTTTTGACCGATTTTTTTCCCTCCTCCACACTCTGGCTGATGATGTCATCCACTCTGGCAAAAACATTCCGTCCAATACACACCCATTATAAACCCCGAAATTTGACCAAAAACCTTCTCACCTTTGAGCCTTGATAGTTTAAAAACGGTAAAAGGTGTCGATAAGTGAAGTGAATACATGAAGAGAAGGCAAGAGTTCCTCCAATTTAAAGTTTAAATGAAGTCTCTCTGTGAAAGTATGCCAGAGCAGTTCATTTTTGAAAATGTCTGTAGTATGTCTGTTTAATTTTTATTTTTTTCTGGGTTTTCCATTCATTCCTATGGGAAGTTTTCCTCGTTTTTTTTGGGGAAATATTCGCTAGCAAGCTATGGGACTAGTTGCCTTGTGTCGCACTAATTGACTACATAGCGTAAAGCAGAGTAGTTGAACACAGAGCCACTGAATTTTCAGCACAGACTCAGAGTGCGTCATCAGAAGTTGATAAAATTAATATAAAATTGCATATGTATTGTTGCACCCCTAATGAGAACATAATCTTAGGCGAAGGAAAACGTGTTTCACAGTGGTGTATTTAAACAAACAAAACTCATATTCTTGTTGTTGACATGTATGATTATTGTTATTGAATATTTTCTTCTTAGGTTGATAACTTGACTAGAATTAAATGTCATGTCATTTTTGTTATGTGCTGGTGTCAGATGGAATGAAATATATTTGATTTAGGTTATGAGGAGAGAGAGGACCTCATCATAAGTTGGTGTCAAGACAGACTACTAAACCTACGATGTGCTCTGGAGAAGGTGATGGGCAGCCTTTGTATTAAAGGAAACATCATGGGACATTAACAGGAAGGTCTCTGCTGCAAAAATTACAAGGAGCTGGACATAATTTAATTATATAACAAAGGAACTAGAGCCACTGTATTCTGCATCACCAGAGAGCAGAAAACTGCTATGAAATCAACATGTATGAGGAACAGGCCAAGGCCACACAACAGGCCACATCAATAGACAAGTAAGTAAAAGTTTTTTTTTCTTTTTCAATTGGCTTAGTCTCACCACTCAGGAGACGTACTGTGGGTCACCTTTTGAACTTTTGTAGGTCCCAGCACAGATTTTAAAACAATTTAAGTTTGTTACTGTGACATTAGGGGTGTGACGAGACACTCAGTTCACGAGACGAGACGAGACACGAGATTGGGTTCACGAGATCGAGACGAGACAAGATTTTAAGAAAACTAAATTACAAATATGAATGCCTGGACAACAGACTTTTATTTAACTTTGTTGCACATGGATTTCATAACTATGTAAGCCTTGTCATTCAATGAACTTCATTTTAATTAACTTCTTAATTAACTTCTTCCTCTACAGATTGAAACAAAAATAAAATGTTATAAAAGTTGAAATAGTAAAAAATATATATATATATTTCTCCTTTTTTTCCAATGCAAACAATATGTGCAAAACAAAAGGTTCTTCTCTGTCAGTACAGACTGCAAATAGTGCAAACAGATAACCAAGTATGTCACTGACAAGTATGTCACTTCTTCCTCTATAAATTGGAAATAAAATAAAATTTTATAAAAGTTAAAATAAAATCAATAAAATTATTTCTCCTTTTTTCAAGTGCAAACATGTGCAAAACAAGAAGTTCTTCTCTGTGAATACAAAGATGTATCATGTATGTCACTGACTACATCCACGTTCTTTTTTAAGAATATTAGCATGTCCACATTCTCTGGCAGTAGTTGGGATCTTTGCGCATTGACTATGTCTCCAGCTGTGGAAAAGATGCGCTCGCTGGGAACAGAGGTAGCAGGGACAGCAAGGCACGCTTTGGCAAGTTGAGACAGCAAAGGATATCGGGAGCAGTGGTCTTGCCACCACTTCAAAGGGCAGCCACTGAGAGGGATAGATGCCTCTCTCCTGTAGTTTTCAACCTCCCTCTTAGCCTGTTTTGAACTGCTGGGCCCCTCTGCTGGCTCAGTAGAGAAAGACCTCCCTAACAGGTCCTCAAGTGCTGTCTTTTTGGGAGCAAGTCCTGCCACTTCGGTGTCATCATCTCCCACAGCCTCCTCTCTGCTGTGTGTAGGACAGTCAGCTGTGCTCCTCAGCTGTGCTCTTTAAAACAGAGGAAACACTGGTGTTAAATTTCATAAGTAGCTAAGACAAACACACACACACACACACACACACACACACACACACACACACACACACACAACACACAAAATGTTTAGTTGATAAACATACACAATACAACTTAGTGTCATATACCTGTTTTTTCAGCAACTGCTCTGTCTTGTTCTGCACCCTTAGGAAGACGGTCTCACACTGGTCATGGTCTAGCTGAGGTAGGGTCCGGAACCGTGGTTCGAGCACAGTGCATTCCAGCAGATAGTTGAAGGCATCCCCACTGTATCTGTTTGCAATATTTGTGAAGATTGGGTTAGGGTTAGGGTTAGGATTTCCAACCCGACGAGAAATCTCGCAAATTTTCATCTCGCGAGATCTCGTCACACCCCTATGTGACATCACTTAAATCAATCTTTGTTAAGTCCATACTGATGTAGATGTACTGTAAGTCACCATTTGAAGTTCAACAATAATATTAAAGATGGCAAAAGTGGTTAAGATTGTCATTGTAATCTGTGTTTAAGGTGGCTTGAGGGTAAAAGGCCAGAGTCTCCAATATCCAGCAATGTTTCTCTGAAAAGTGACCGGTCCAAGAATCAACCTATCAGCTTCAATAATGAAGAATCATGGTAAGATATTTTGTTTATGTTGGTGCTTTAATACAAAGAGAAAATAAATTGAGAAAAAATTACACAGTAAATATATTTTTCTATGGACACAATTATGTAAGAAATGTTTTGTCTGTGTAAAGTCCAAACCTAACTGTGTCCAGCAGAGATGTCAAAGAAAAACTCACAGTAGCCCTGAAGAACAGAATCCTCAGTAAGCATGAAGAAGAGCTGGGAAAACATGAAACTGATACAGAACTCTACGAGATAAGAGAAGGACTGCTGTTATGGCAGCTTGCTGCTCGAGGTAACGGGACAGCATATCCAATGTACTGTTCCACCTCGTAGTAATGTCCATGATCAATTTGTGTGATGGCAATTTTAGCTGCTTCTGTTTGGAAATTAAGACCACGGTAGCTGTTGAGCTCCGATGAAAAAAAGCAGCCACACGTCTCACTCGCCCGAGCAAACGAGCGACGCGGGGAACACCGAGCCCAGCTTGGGTTGCAAGATTTATAGTGTGCGCAAAACACTTGATGTGCGGCTTCAACCCTGCCTCGCGCACGGCCACATCCATGTTACGTGCGTTGTCAGTAACAATGGTGATGTCGTGGTTGGGTTTTTTAAGCTCCCAGTCAGTAACAGCTGTCTGTAAAACTTCAGCTAGGTTAGCCCCCGTGTGGGACTGGAAAAGTGGGCGAGTCTGTAGTACAACATTCTCCATTTTCCAGTCACTGTTGACTGTGTGTGCTGTAATTGTGATGTAGCTTTGTGTACTTCTAGACGTCCAGCCGTCTGTTGTTATGGCGATGCTCACTGCGTCTTTCAGGATCTGCACAATCTTGCTCTTTGACTCTTCGTAGAGTTTCGGAATTACTGTACGAGTAAAATGTGTGCGTGGTGGGATAGTGTATTTTGGTTCTAGTGTGTGGAGACGGCGCCGGAATCCTTCATTTTCTACCACAGAAAATGGCCTCATATCAGCAGCAATGAAAACACCTATGTCTCTCGTTATTGCTGTGGCTCTGTCGCTTGACTGTGTGAGTTGAGGTCCGAATGTGTGCGTCAGCGTTGTCTGTTTTTTTGGCGTTTTCTTCGGTGCAGTTGTGGATTTGAGTACTGCGCTGTGGTGGTGCTGTAAATGTCTTTGCATTGTGCTGGTATTAGCTGCGCTGTATGGCATTGTTAGCTTGCAGTGTCTGCATATTGTCTGTGTCTTATCACTTACTCTCTTGCCATTTAGCATTTCTGCCGGAAACCCAAAATGCTGCCAGACAAAAGATTTGAAAGTGGTGCGGGCATCTTCAATTTCAATACCTGTATTTTCCGACGTCATTCGGCTGCTTGTTGGATCACAATTTAAAAGTGGCGGGGCGTCGCAACTAGTTATGCATGTGTTTTCCGGCTGCTTGTTGGACAACAAATCTTGCGAGACCGATTTCCAACCCGACGAGAAATCTCGCAAATTTTCATCTCGCGAGATCTCGTCACACCCCTATGTGACATCACTTAAATCAATCTTTGTTAAGTCCATACTGATGTAGATGTACTGTAAGTCACCATTTGAAGTTCAACAATAATATTAAAGATGGCAAAAGTGGTTAAGATTGTCATTGTAATCTGTGTTTAAGGTGGCTTGAGGGTAAAAGATCCGAGTCTCCAATATCCAGCAATGTTTCTCTGAAAAGTGACCGGTCCAAGAATCAACCTATCAGCTTCAATAATGAAGAATCAGGGTAAGATATTTTGTTTATGTTGGTGCTTTAATACAAAGAGAAAATAAATTGAGAAAAAATTACACAGTAAATATATTTTTCTATGGACACAATTATGTAAGAAATGTTTTGTCTGTGTAAAGTCCAAACCTAACTGTGTCCAGCAGAGATGTCAAAGAAAAACTCACAGTAGCCCTGAAGAACAGAATCCTCAGTAAGCATGAAGAAGAGCTGGGAAAACATGAAACTGATACAGAACTCTACGAGATAAGAGAAGGACTGCTGTTATGGCAGCTTGCTGCTCGAGGTAACGGGACAGCATATCCAATGTACTGTTCCACCTCGTAGTAATGTCCATGATCAATTTGTGTGATGGCAATTTTAGCTGCTTCTGTTTGGAAATTAAGACCACGGTAGCTGTTGAGCTCCGATGAAAAAAAGCAGCCACACGTCTCACTCGCCCGAGCAAACGAGCGACGCGGGGAACACCGAGCCCAGCTTGGGTTGCAAGATTTATAGTGTGCGCAAAACACTTGATGTGCGGCTTCAACCCTGCCTCGCGCACGGCCACATCCATGTTACGTGCGTTGTCAGTAACAATGGTGATGTCGTGGTTGGGTTTTTTAAGCTCCCAGTCAGTAACAGCTGTCTGTAAAACTTCAGCTAGGTTAGCCCCCGTGTGGGACTGGAAAAGTGGGCGAGTCTGTAGTACAACATTCTCCATTTTCCAGTCACTGTTGACTGTGTGTGCTGTAATTGTGATGTAGCTTTGTGTACTTCTAGACGTCCAGCCGTCTGTTGTTATGGCGATGCTCACTGCGTCTTTCAGGATCTGCACAATCTTGCTCTTTGACTCTTCGTAGAGTTTCGGAATTACTGTACGAGTAAAATGTGTGCGTGGTGGGATAGTGTATTTTGGTTCTAGTGTGTGGAGACGGCGCCGGAATCCTTCATTTTCTACCACAGAAAATGGCCTCATATCAGCAGCAATGAAAACACCTATGTCTCTCGTTATTGCTGTGGCTCTGTCGCTTGACTGTGTGAGTTGAGGTCCGAATGTGTGCGTCAGCGTTGTCTGTTTTTTTGGCGTTTTCTTCGGTGCAGTTGTGGATTTGAGTACTGCGCTGTGGTGGTGCTGTAAATGTCTTTGCATTGTGCTGGTATTAGCTGCGCTGTATGGCATTGTTAGCTTGCAGTGTCTGCATATTGTCTGTGTCTTATCACTTACTCTCTTGCCATTTAGCATTTCTGCCGGAAACCCAAAATGCTGCCAGACAAAAGATTTGAAAGTGGTGCGGGCATCTTCAATTTCAATACCTGTATTTTCCGACGTCATTCGGCTGCTTGTTGGATCACAATTTAAAAGTGGCGGGGCGTCGCAACTAGTTATGCATGTGTTTTCCGGCTGCTTGTTGGACAACAAATCTTGCGAGACCGATTTCCAACCCGACGAGAAATCTCGCAAATTTTCATCTCGCGAGATCTCGTCACACCCCTATGTGACATCACTTAAATCAATCTTTGTTAAGTCCATACTGATGTAGATGTACTGTAAGTCACCATTTGAAGTTCAACAATAATATTAAAGATGGCAAAAGTGGTTAAGATTGTCATTGTAATCTGTGTTTAAGGTGGCTTGAGGGTAAAAGATCCGAGTCTCCAATATCCAGCAATGTTTCTCTGAAAAGTGACCGGTCCAAGAATCAACCTATCAGCTTCAATAATGAAGAATCAGGGTAAGATATTTTGTTTATGTTGGTGCTTTAATACAAAGAGAAAATAAATTGAGAAAAAATTACACAGTAAATATATTTTTCTATGGACACAATTATGTAAGAAATGTTTTGTCTGTGTAAAGTCCAAACCTAACTGTGTCCAGCAGAGATGTCAAAGAAAAACTCACAGTAGCCCTGAAGAACAGAATCCTCAGTAAGCATGAAGACGAGCTGGGAAAACATGAAACTGATACAGAACTCTACGAGATAAGAGAAGGACTACTGTTATGGCAGCTTGCTGCTCGAGGTAACGGGACAGCATATCCAATGTACTGTTCCACCTCGTAGTAATGTCCATGATCAATTTGTGTGATGGCAATTTTAGCTGCTTCTGTTTGGAAATTAAGACCACGGTAGCTGTTGAGCTCCGATGAAAAAAGCAGCCACACGTCTCACTCACCCGAGCAAACGAGCGACGCGGGGAACACCGAGCCCAGCTTGGGTTGCAAGATTTATAGTGTGCGCAAAACACTTGATGTGCGGCTTCAACCCTGCCTCGCGCACGGCCACATCCATGTTACGTGCGTTGTCAGTAACAATGGTGATGTCGTGGTTGGGTTTTTTAAGCTCCCAGTCAGTAACAGCTGTCTGTAAAACTTCAGCTAGGTTAGCCCCCGTGTGGGACTGGAAAAGTGGGCGAGTCTGTAGTACAACATTCTCCATTTTCCAGTCACTGTTGACTGTGTGTGCTGTAATTGTGATGTAGCTTTGTGTACTTCTAGACGTACAGCCGTCTGTTGTTATGGCGATGCTCACTGCGTCTTTCAGGATCTGCACAATCTTGCTCTTTGACTCTTCGTAGAGTTTCGGAATTACTGTACGAGTAAAATGTGTGCGTGGTGGGATAGTGTATTTTGGTTCTAGTGTGTGGAGACGGCGCCGGAATCCTTCATTTTCTACCACAGAAAATGGCCTCATATCAGCAGCAATGAAAACACCTATGTCTCTCGTTATTGCTGTGGCTCTGTCGCTTGACTGTGTGAGTTGAGGTCCGAATGTGTGCGTCAGCGTTGTCTGGTTTTTTGGCGTTTTCTTCGGTGCAGTTGTGGATTTGAGTACTGCGCTGTGGTGGTGCTGTAAATGTCTTTGCATTGTGCTGGTATTAGCTGCGCTGTATGGCATTGTTAGCTTGCAGTGTCTGCATATTGTCTGTGTCTTATCACTTACTCTCTTGCCATTTAGCATTTCTGCCGGAAACCCAAAATGCTGCCAGACAAAAGATTTGAAAGTGGTGCGGGCATCTTCAATTTCAATACCTGTATTTTCCGACGTCATTCGGCTGCTTGTTGGATCACAATTTAAAAGTGGCGGGGCGTCGCAACTAGTTATGCATGTGTTTTCCGGCTGCTTGTTGGACAACAAATCTTGCGAGACCGATTTCCAACCCGACGAGAAATCTCGCAAATTTTCATCTCGCGAGATCTCGTCACACCCCTATGTGACATCACTTAAATCAATCTTTGTTAAGTCCATACTGATGTAGATGTACTGTAAGTCACCATTTGAAGTTCAACAATAATATTAAAGATGGCAAAAGTGGTTAAGATTGTCATTGTAATCTGTGTTTAAGGTGGCTTGAGGGTAAAAGGCCAGAGTCTCCAATATCCAGCAATGTTTCTCTGAAAAGTGACCGGTCCAAGAATCAACCTATCAGCTTCAATAATGAAGAATCATGGTAAGATATTTTGTTTATGTTGGTGCTTTAATACAAAGAGAAAATAAATTGAGAAAAAATTACACAGTAAATATATTTTTCTATGGACACAATTATGTAAGAAATGTTTTGTCTGTGTAAAGTCCAAACCTAACTGTGTCCAGCAGAGATGTCAAAGAAAAACTCACAGTAGCCCTGAAGAACAGAATCCTCAGTAAGCATGAAGAAGAGCTGGGAAAACATGAAACTGATACAGAACTCTACGAGATAAGAGAAGGACTGCTGTTATGGCAGCTTGCTGCTCGAGGTAACGGGACAGCATATCCAATGTACTGTTCCACCTCGTAGTAATGTCCATGATCAATTTGTGTGATGGCAATTTTAGCTGCTTCTGTTTGGAAATTAAGACCACGGTAGCTGTTGAGCTCCGATGAAAAAAAGCAGCCACACGTCTCACTCGCCCGAGCAAACGAGCGACGCGGGGAACACCGAGCCCAGCTTGGGTTGCAAGATTTATAGTGTGCGCAAAACACTTGATGTGCGGCTTCAACCCTGCCTCGCGCACGGCCACATCCATGTTACGTGCATTGTCAGTAACAATGGTGATGTCGTGGTTGGGTTTTTTAAGCTCCCAGTCAGTAACAGCTGTCTGTAAAACTTCAGCTAGGTTAGCCCCCGTGTGGGACTGGAAAAGTGGGCGAGTCTGTAGTACAACATTCTCCATTTTCCAGTCACTGTTGACTGTGTGTGCTGTAATTGTGATGTAGCTTTGTGTACTTCTAGACGTCCAGCCGTCTGTTGTTATGGCGATGCTCACTGCGTCTTTCAGGATCTGCACAATCTTGCTCTTTGACTCTTCGTAGAGTTTCGGAATTACTGTACGAGTAAAATGTGTGCGTGGTGGGATAGTGTATTTTGGTTCTAGTGTGTGGAGACGGCGCCGGAATCCTTCATTTTCTACCACAGAAAATGGCCTCATATCAGCAGCAATGAAAACACCTATGTCTCTCGTTATTGCTGTGGCTCTGTCGCTTGACTGTGTGAGTTGAGGTCCGAATGTGTGCGTCAGCGTTGTCTGGTTTTTTGGCGTTTTCTTCGGTGCAGTTGTGGATTTGAGTACTGCGCTGTGGTGGTGCTGTAAATGTCTTTGCATTGTGCTGGTATTAGCTGCGCTGTATGGCATTGTTAGCTTGCAGTGTCTGCATATTGTCCGTGTCTTATCACTTACTCTCTTGCCATTTAGCATTTCTGCCGGAAACCCAAAATGCTGCCAGACAAAAGATTTGAAAGTGGTGCGGGCATCTTCAATTTCAATACCTGTATTTTCCGACGTCATTCGGCTGCTTGTTGGATCACAATTTAAAAGTGGCGGGGCGTCGCAACTAGTTATGCATGTGTTTTCCGGCTGCTTGTTGGACAACAAATCTTGCGAGACCGATTTCCAACCCGACGAGAAATCTCGCAAATTTTCATCTCGCGAGATCTCGTCACACCCCTATGTGACATCACTTAAATCAATCTTTGTTAAGTCCATACTGATGTAGATGTACTGTAAGTCACCATTTGAAGTTCAACAATAATATTAAAGATGGCAAAAGTGGTTAAGATTGTCATTGTAATCTGTGTTTAAGGTGGCTTGAGGGTAAAAGGCCAGAGTCTCCAATATCCAGCAATGTTTCTCTGAAAAGTGACCGGTCCAAGAATCAACCTATCAGCTTCAATAATGAAGAATCATGGTAAGATATTTTGTTTATGTTGGTGCTTTAATACAAAGAGAAAATAAATTGAGAAAAAATTACACAGTAAATATATTTTTCTATGGACACAATTATGTAAGAAATGTTTTGTCTGTGTAAAGTCCAAACCTAACTGTGTCCAGCAGAGATGTCAAAGAAAAACTCACAGTAGCCCTGAAGAACAGAATCCTCAGTAAGCATGAAGAAGAGCTGGGAAAACATGAAACTGATACAGAACTCTACGAGATAAGAGAAGGACTACTGTTATGGCAGCTTGCTGCTCGAGGTAACGGGACAGCATATCCAATGTACTGTTCCACCTCGTAGTAATGTCCATGATCAATTTGTGTGATGGCAATTTTAGCTGCTTCTGTTTGGAAATTAAGACCACGGTAGCTGTTGAGCTCCGATGAAAAAAAGCAGCCACACGTCTCACTCGCCCGAGCAAACGAGCGACGCGGGGAACACCGAGCCCAGCTTGGGTTGCAAGATTTATAGTGTGCGCAAAACACTTGATGTGCGGCTTCAACCCTGCCTCGCGCACGGCCACATCCATGTTACGTGCATTGTCAGTAACAATGGTGATGTCGTGGTTGGGTTTTTTAAGCTCCCAGTCAGTAACAGCTGTCTGTAAAACTTCAGCTAGGTTAGCCCCCGTGTGGGACTGGAAAAGTGGGCGAGTCTGTAGTACAACATTCTCCATTTTCCAGTCACTGTTGACTGTGTGTGCTGTAATTGTGATGTAGCTTTGTGTACTTCTAGACGTCCAGCCGTCTGTTGTTATGGCGATGCTCACTGCGTCTTTCAGGATCTGCACAATCTTGCTCTTTGACTCTTCGTAGAGTTTCGGAATTACTGTACGAGTAAAATGTGTGCGTGGTGGGATAGTGTATTTTGGTTCTAGTGTGTGGAGACGGCGCCGGAATCCTTCATTTTCTACCACAGAAAATGGCCTCATATCAGCAGCAATGAAAACACCTATGTCTCTCGTTATTGCTGTGGCTCTGTCACTTGACTGTGTGAGTTGAGGTCCGAATGTGTGCGTCAGCGTTGTCTGTTTTTTTGGCGTTTTCTTCGGTGCAGTTGTGGTTTTGAGTACTGCGCTGTGGTGGTGCTGTAAATGTCTTTGCATTGTGCTGGTATTAGCTGCGCTGTATGGCATTGTTAGCTTGCAGTGTCTGCATATTGTCCGTGTCTTATCACTTACTCTCTTGCCATTTAGCATTTCTGCCGGAAACCCAAAATGCTGCCAGACAAAAGATTTGAAAGTGGTGCGGGCATCTTCAATTTCAATACCTGTATTTTCCGACGTCATTCGGCTGCTTGTTGGATCACAATTTAAAAGTGGCGGGGCGTCGCAACTAGTTATGCATGTGTTTTCCGGCTGCTTGTTGGACAACAAATCTTGCGAGACCGATTTCCAACCCGACGAGAAATCTCGCAAATTTTCATCTCGCGAGATCTCGTCACACCCCTATGTGACATCACTTAAATCAATCTTTGTTAAGTCCATACTGATGTAGATGTACTGTAAGTCACCATTTGAAGTTCAACAATAATATTAAAGATGGCAAAAGTGGTTAAGATTGTCATTGTAATCTGTGTTTAAGGTGGCTTGAGGGTAAAAGACCAGAGTCTCCAATATCCAGCAATGTTTCTCTGAAAAGTGACCGGTCCAAGAATCAACCTATCAGCTTCAATAATGAAGAATCAGGGTAAGATATTTTGTTTATGTTGGTGCTTTAATACAAAGAGAAAATAAATTGAGAAAAAATTACACAGTAAATATATTTTTCTATGGACACAATTATGCAAGAAATATTTTGTCTGTGTCAAGTCCAAACCTAACTGTGTCCAGCAGAGATGTCAAAGAAAAACTCACAGTAGCCCTGAAGAACAGAATCCTCAGTAAGCATGAAGAAGAGCTGGGAAAACATGAAACTGATACAGAACTCTACGAGATAAGAGAAGGACTGCTGTTATGGCAGCTTGCTGCTCGAGGTAACGGGACAGCATATCCAATGTACTGTTCCACCTCGTAGTAATGTCCATGATCAATTTGTGTGATGGCAATTTTAGCTGCTTCTGTTTGGAAATTAAGACCACGGTAGCTGTTGAGCTCCGATGAAAAAAAGCAGCCACACGTCTCACTCGCCCGAGCAAACGAGCGACGCGGGGAACACCGAGCCCAGCTTGGGTTGCAAGATTTATAGTGTGCGCAAAACACTTGATGTGCGGCTTCAACCCTGCCTCGCGCACGGCCACATCCATGTTACGTGCATTGTCAGTAACAATGGTGATGTCGTGGTTGGGTTTTTTAAGCTCCCAGTCAGTAACAGCTGTCTGTAAAACTTCAGCTAGGTTAGCCCCCGTGTGGGACTGGAAAAGTGGGCGAGTCTGTAGTACAACATTCTCCATTTTCCAGTCACTGTTGACTGTGTGTGCTGTAATTGTGATGTAGCTTTGTGTACTTCTAGACGTCCAGCCGTCTGTTGTTATGGCGATGCTCACTGCGTCTTTCAGGATCTGCACAATCTTGCTCTTTGACTCTTCGTAGAGTTTTGGAATTACTGTACGAGTAAAATGTGTGCGTGGTGGGATAGTGTATTTTGGTTCTAGTGTGTGGAGACGGCGCCGGAATCCTTCATTTTCTACCACAGAAAATGGCCTCATATCAGCAGCAATGAAAACACCTATGTCTCTCGTTATTGCTGTGGCTCTGTCGCTTGACTGTGTGAGTTGAGGTCCGAATGTGTGCGTCAGCGTTGTCTGGTTTTTTGGCGTTTTCTTCGGTGCAGTTGTGGATTTGAGTACTGCGCTGTGGTGGTGCTGTAAATGTCTTTGCATTGTGCTGGTATTAGCTGCGCTGTATGGCATTGTTAGCTTGCAGTGTCTGCATATTGTCCGTGTCTTATCACTTACTCTCTTGCCATTTAGCATTTCTGCCGGAAACCCAAAATGCTGCCAGACAAAAGATTTGAAAGTGGTGCGGGCATCTTCAATTTCAATACCTGTATTTTCCGACGTCATTCGGCTGCTTGTTGGATCACAATTTAAAAGTGGCGGGGCGTCGCAACTAGTTATGCATGTGTTTTCCGGCTGCTTGTTGGACAACAAATCTTGCGAGACCGATTTCCAACCCGACGAGAAATCTCGCAAATTTTCATCTCGCGAGATCTCGTCACACCCCTATGTGACATCACTTAAATCAATCTTTGTTAAGTCCATACTGATGTAGATGTACTGTAAGTCACCATTTGAAGTTCAACGATAATATTAAAGATGGCAAAAGTGGTTAAGATTGTCATTGTAATCTGTGTTTAAGGTGGCTTGAGGGTAAAAGACCAGAGTCTCCAATATCCAGCAATGTTTCTCTGAAAAGTGACCGGTCCAAGAATCAACCTATCAGCTTCAATAATGAAGAATCAGGGTAAGATATTTTGTTTATGTTGGTGCTTTAATACAAAGAGAAAATAAATTGAGAAAAAATTACACAGTAAATATATTTTTCTATGGACACAATTATGTAAGAAATGTTTTGTCTGTGTAAAGTCCAAACCTAACTGTGTCCAGCAGAGATGTCAAAGAAAAACTCACAGTAGCCCTGAAGAACAGAATCCTCAGTAAGCATGAAGAAGAGCTGGGAAAACATGAAACTGATACAGAACTCTACGAGATAAGAGAAGGACTGCTGTTATGGCAGCTTGCTGCTCGAGGTAACGGGACAGCATATCCAATGTACTGTTCCACCTCGTAGTAATGTCCATGATCAATTTGTGTGATGGCAATTTTAGCTGCTTCTGTTTGGAAATTAAGACCACGGTAGCTGTTGAGCTCCGATGAAAAAAAGCAGCCACACGTCTCACTCGCCCGAGCAAACGAGCGACGCGGGGAACACCGAGCCCAGCTTGGGTTGCAAGATTTATAGTGTGCGCAAAACACTTGATGTGCGGCTTCAACCCTGCCTCGCGCACGGCCACATCCATGTTACGTGCGTTGTCAGTAACAATGGTGATGTCGTGGTTGGGTTTTTTAAGCTCCCAGTCAGTAACAGCTGTCTGTAAAACTTCAGCTAGGTTAGCCCCCGTGTGGGACTGGAAAAGTGGGCGAGTCTGTAGTACAACATTCTCCATTTTCCAGTCACTGTTGACTGTGTGTGCTGTAATTGTGATGTAGCTTTGTGTACTTCTAGACGTCCAGCCGTCTGTTGTTATGGCGATGCTCACTGCGTCTTTCAGGATCTGCACAATCTTGCTCTTTGACTCTTCGTAGAGTTTCGGAATTACTGTACGAGTAAAATGTGTGCGTGGTGGGATAGTGTATTTTGGTTCTAGTGTGTGGAGACGGCGCCGGAATCCTTCATTTTCTACCACAGAAAATGGCCTCATATCAGCAGCAATGAAAACACCTATGTCTCTCGTTATTGCTGTGGCTCTGTCGCTTGACTGTGTGAGTTGAGGTCCGAATGTGTGCGTCAGCGTTGTCTGTTTTTTTGGCGTTTTCTTCGGTGCAGTTGTGGATTTGAGTACTGCGCTGTGGTGGTGCTGTAAATGTCTTTGCATTGTGCTGGTATTAGCTGCGCTGTATGGCATTGTTAGCTTGCAGTGTCTGCATATTGTCCGTGTCTTATCACTTACTCTCTTGCCATTTAGCATTTCTGCCGGAAACCCAAAATGCTGCCAGACAAAAGATTTGAAAGTGGTGCGGGCATCTTCAATTTCAATACCTGTATTTTCCGACGTCATTCGGCTGCTTGTTGGATCACAATTTAAAAGTGGCGGGGCGTCGCAACTAGTTATGCATGTGTTTTCCGGCTGCTTGTTGGACAACAAATCTTGCGAGACCGATTTCCAACCCGACGAGAAATCTCGCAAATTTTCATCTCGCGAGATCTCGTCACACCCCTATGTGACATCACTTAAATCAATCTTTGTTAAGTCCATACTGATGTAGATGTACTGTAAGTCACCATTTGAAGTTCAACAATAATATTAAAGATGGCAAAAGTGGTTAAGATTGTCATTGTAATCTGTGTTTAAGGTGGCTTGAGGGTAAAAGATCCGAGTCTCCAATATCCAGCAATGTTTCTCTGAAAAGTGACCGGTCCAAGAATCAACCTATCAGCTTCAATAATGAAGAATCAGGGTAAGATATTTTGTTTATGTTGGTGCTTTAATACAAAGAGAAAATAAATTGAGAAAAAATTACACAGTAAATATATTTTTCTATGGACACAATTATGTAAGAAATGTTTTGTCTGTGTAAAGTCCAAACCTAACTGTGTCCAGCAGAGATGTCAAAGAAAAACTCACAGTAGCCCTGAAGAACAGAATCCTCAGTAAGCATGAAGACGAGCTGGGAAAACATGAAACTGATACAGAACTCTACGAGATAAGAGAAGGACTGCTGTTATGGCAGCTTGCTGCTCGAGGTAACGGGACAGCATATCCAATGTACTGTTCCACCTCGTAGTAATGTCCATGATCAATTTGTGTGATGGCAATTTTAGCTGCTTCTGTTTGGAAATTAAGACCACGGTAGCTGTTGAGCTCCGATGAAAAAAGCAGCCACACGTCTCACTCACCCGAGCAAACGAGCGACGCGGGGAACACCGAGCCCAGCTTGGGTTGCAAGATTTATAGTGTGCGCAAAACACTTGATGTGCGGCTTCAACCCTGCCTCGCGCACGGCCACATCCATGTTACGTGCATTGTCAGTAACAATGGTGATGTCGTGGTTGGGTTTTTTAAGCTCCCAGTCAGTAACAGCTGTCTGTAAAACTCCAGCTAGGTTAGCCCCCGTGTGGGACTGGAAAAGTGGGCGAGTCTGTAGTACAACATTCTCCATTTTCCAGTCATTGTTGACTGTGTGTGCTGTAATTGTGATGTAGCTTTGTGTACTTCTAGACGTCCAGCCGTCTGTTGTTATGGCGATGCTCACTGCGTCTTTCAGGATCTGCACAATCTTGCTCTTTGACTCTTCGTAGAGTTTTGGAATTACTGTACGAGTAAAATGTGTGCGTCAGCGTTGTCTGTTTTTTTGGCGTTTTCTTCGGTGCAGTTGTGGATCTGAGTACTGCGCTGTGGTGGTGCTGTAAATGTCTTTGCATTGTGCTGGTATTAGCTGCGCTGTATGGCATTGTTAGCTTGCAGTGTCTGCATATTGTCCGTGTCTTATCACTTACTCTCTTGCCATTTAGCATTTCTGCCGGAAACCCAAAATGCTGCCAGACAAAAGATTTGAAAGTGGTGCGGGCATCTTCAATTTCAATACCTGTATTTTCCGACGTCATTCGGCTGCTTGTTGGATCACAATTTAAAAGTGGCGGGGCGTCGCAAATAGTTATGCATGTGTTTTCCGGCTGCTTGTTGGACAACAAATCTTGCGAGACCGATTTCCAACCCGACGAGAAATCTCGCAAATTTTCATCTCGCGAGATCTCGTCACACCCCTATGTGACATCACTTAAATCAATCTTTGTTAAGTCCATACTGATGTAGATGTACTGTAAGTCACCATTTGAAGTTCAACAATAATATTAAAGATGGCAAAAGTGGTTAAGATTGTCATTGTAATCTGTGTTTAAGGTGGCTTGAGGGTAAAAGACCAGAGTCTCCAATATCCAGCAATGTTTCTCTGAAAAGTGACCGGTCCAAGAATCAACCTATCAGCTTCAATAATGAAGAATCAGGGTAAGATATTTTGTTTATGTTGGTGCTTTAATACAAAGAGAAAATAAATTGAGAAAAAATTACACAGTAAATATATTTTTCTATGGACACAATTATGTAAGAAATGTTTTGTCTGTGTAAAGTCCAAACCTAACTGTGTCCAGCAGAGATGTCAAAGAAAAACTCACAGCAGCCCTGAAGAACAGAATCCTCAGTAAGCATGAAGAAGAGCTGGGAAAACATGAAACTGATACAGAACTCTACGAGATAAGAGAAGGACACAAGCAAGATACAAAGCAAACCTATGATACATTATTTCAGAAGTCAAAGAAGAAAGTACGAACAGTACTAATGAAAGGAGTGGCTGGTATTGGTAAAACATTTCAAACAAAGAGATTCATGGTAGACTGGGCAAAAGGAAAGTCCAAGGAAAAGATAGACTTTATAGTGTCATTAAATTTCAGTGAACTGAATTCAAAAAGAGAACAGGAAGCGAGCATGAAGGATCTGCTTCATCATTCCCTCACTGATAATGACCACAAAGGAGTTTGCAAGTACGATGACTGTAAAATAGCTTTTGTCCTTGATGGTTTGGAAAAATGTGAACTTCCTCTGGATTTTGAGAAGAACAAAGACCTGACTGATTTGGAAGAGCCAGCCTCGATGGATGTGCTGCTAACAAACCTCATCAAGGGAAATCTGCTTCCCTCTGCTCTCCTCCTGATCATCTCTCAACCTTCAGCCTTCGATAAGATTCCCCGACAATATATCGAGAAAGTGACCGAATGTCGAGGTACGATTCAATGACAGTAACATCTTTTCATAGATCATATTCTGTATCATGAAATCTGTATCATGTGTCGGTGTTTGGGAAATCCAGCAAAAAGGTATAGATGACAGTTGACACTCAATTTGAAACTGTTTCAAGATAAGTGATTTTTTTAAATCACTGGTAACTTTGAAACCTTATTATTTGTTGTTTCCTCTTGTTTTTTCCTGCACACACACACACACATAACTGACTGCCATGTCTATCATCAATAAAATGCTTAACTTTTTTATTTTTGTTCAGAGACCTTACAGCGACGGCAGAATCTGGTATCAGCTCTGAGAAACACATTTCTTAGAGAAAACTCTCAAGTTGAAGACAAAAATCATCCTAACCAGAAAAACACTGAACACATCATAAGAGAAGACAGCAGCACTGAGGACGATGATGAAGAGAAAGATGGACGTACTGCGGCCAAATCAGTGAATGCAATATCTGATATTTTCCAAGAGCCAAAAGGGAAAAAAATCAGAACTGTGCTGACTACTGGAGAAGCCGGGATTGGAAAATCCTTCCATGTGCAGAAATTCATAAAAGAGTGGGCTGAAAATAAGGACAGTAGGTCATATTTTACTTGGGCTTGGGAATCCATGCGTAGAAAAGCCAAAGATGAAGAAGTTATATTTCCACTCAGCGCTTCAAAGCTTAATTTGGTAAAACAGTCAGGGGGAAAAGTCAGTTTGGTTGAACTACTTAATCATTTCTTCGAGGAAACAAAGAAATTTGTGATCTCTGACTTTGAAAAAATCAAAGTTTTATTTGTCTTGGACGGATTGGATGCTTATCAACCTCCACTTGACTTTGACAACAACGACACCTTGACTGATATCAGAGAGCCAGCTTCAGTGGATGTGCTACTGACAAACCTCATCAGAGGAAACCTTCTTCCTTCTGCCAGGCTCTGGATAACCTCCCAACTGAAGCTGCCCAACAGCTTTGTCGACAGGACGACAGAAATACGATGTAAGTTTGTGTGTGAATGAAGGCTTTAAAGGGAATCTGTATTAATGAGTGCAATCAAACCAAGCATGTTTAAAATCTCAAGCCAAACTGTTATAATATGAAAACTAATAACCCAAAGAAGACCGGCTTATAACACAGACTGTATGTCAAAGGAGCTTTGGACATTTAAGACACATTAGAGCAGGGGTTGGCAATTAGTGCCCTGTGTGCCGAAGCTAGCCCGCCATCAATTATATCTGGCCTGCTAGATGATGTTGATTTGTTTATTTAAAAAAATAAAATAAAATAAAATGATGATGATGAGACACGTCGGCTTGGCATTAATAAATGCAGACAGGATGGATGCATACCTTTGCTTCCATTCTTCTTTGTAAGTCCTGCATTCGGAATCAACTTTTCTTTTCATGGCATTTGACAACGACATTTTGCTTGAATAGCTAGCAGTCTTCAGCTAATGATTTACACGGCATCCAAAACATAAAAAAACTGGCAACTGTATACATTAGTTATGGCAGGTGGCCTGTTTCATGACACACGCCAGGAGATGCAGCAGTGGGCGTAATAACAGCACACAGAAACAAATTCATGTTTTAAATTAAATTAAACAGATTTTTAAGTTATATAACATTTATTTTTAATATAATAGAGAAAATAGAAAAAAAAATTCCAGTAGGAAAGCATGGTCGTGGCCCGCAATGGAATTGTCAGAAAAAAAGTTGGTCGAGGTCCAAACTTATTTGCCAACCCCTGCATTAGAGGGACAAGGTTTACAGTACAAGTCACATCCGAATTGTTAATATTAACTTTCAATCCTAAAAAAAATCATGAGGCACTTCTTGCTAGATGTGATGCAATTTTAGCATCATACCTAGCCTAACTAGTGTCATACTGTAGGTAACCAAATGAACCAAAATTGGCCTTGTCGTGGACATTGTTTTAAATATTTTTTTTTTTATTTTGCCTAGTTTTGAACAGAATGAAACAATTTCCTTAACCTGACACCACCACCAGCCTTACAAATACAGATACTTACTTCTAAAAGGAATCTGCTCAATAATGTAAGCTCATTCCTGAGAATGTTTTAAGATTTACAAGGCTTGTGAGGAAATTATAAAACTCAGCTTTTAACATTTAAAAACTCAAACTTCATGATTAGGAATGTCAAGATGTAGAGAAAGACACAATACCTAAATTAACCATTGACTGAAAAGCCATTTTGAAACTCAGAATGTGGTGACTCTGAGACATGCAGACAACAAAGAACTTTGATTTGGGACTGTAACCAAGCTTGTCATTGAAAGAGGATTAATGCAATGTTACTTCAGCCATTTGGAATTTCATCCAGTGAAAGTGACAAGAACAGCTTAAATCATTTTGCATTTAACAAATTACACTATGATTATACCTCAACATTTATTAACAGCTATTTGCAAATTCCTGTCCACAATAACATTTTCACATATATATGTTTATAATTTTCTACAGGTAAGCCTGATATTGGAAGTACACAGAAACTCAAAACTGAGTTGAATAATGCTTCAGAGAAAAAAGAAAAACTCACAGCTGCCCTGAAAAAGAGAATCCTCAGTCAGTATGAAGAAGAGCTGAAAAAACATGAAACTGATACAGAACTCTACGAGATAGGAGAAGGACACAAGCAAGATACAAAGGAAACCTATGATACATTATTTCTGAAGTCAAAGAAGAAAGTGCGAACAGTGCTAATGAAAGGAGTGGCTGGTATTGGTAAAACATTTCAAACAAAGAGATTCATGGTAGACTGGGCAAAAGGAAAGTCCAAGGAAAAGATAGACTTCATAGTATCATTAAATTTCAGGGAACTGAATTCAAAAAGAGATCATGAAGAGAGCATGAAGGATCTGCTTCGTCACTCCCTCACTGATAATGACCACAAAGGAGTTTGCAAGTACGATGACTGTAAAATAGCTTTTGTCCTTGATGGTTTGGAAAAATGTGAACTTCCTCTGGATTTTGAGAAGAACAAAGACCTGACTGATTTGGAAGAGCCTGCCTCGATGGATGTGCTGCTAACAAACCTCATCAAGGGAAATCTGCTTCCCTCTGCTCTCCTCTGGATCATCTCTCAACCTTCAGGAGTCGATAAGATTCCTGATCAATACATCAATAAACTGACCGAATGTCGAGGTATGATACAATGACAGTAACATATTTCCATATGTCATATTCTGTACCATGAAATCTGTATCATGTGTCGGTGTTAGATTAGGAAATCTTGCAAAAAGGCATAGATGACAGTTGACGGGAATGGTTTACAAACTTTAACAAATGTCAATCAATTGGAAATTAGGTTGCAAAGCGGTGGACTATTTCTTGTAAATTTCTGGTAACTTTCCAGGAACTTTCCATGTGGAGTTAAACTGTAGAATTTTGGAAATATTCCAAATCAGAAACTCCATGTGAATTATGTGAATTTATGGGAATTAACTGGAAATTGGGTGTAATTTAAACAAACTGTATCTTATCCAAACATCAATCTAAACATTTTGTCATAAGCACACATCCATGCAAAATAATAGAATTGAAAAAAAAAAAAACAAACCTTACATTTAAACAGATTTATTTGTGAGTAGGACCTTATCAAGTTTTAATTAGACCTGTAGTAAGCAGTGTGCTATGTAGATGTAATTGAGGAATAGTATAGATATTCAAGTGTACCTGCATAAAATCTTGTTGTTTTATTCAAGATTATGCTAAAATATATTTTCCCCAACTATATTCAAGTTTCCTGTTAAGAGGCAATCTTCAATTTTGTAAATTCACAGTTTATTCCTGTTAATTCCCATAAATTCCTGTTAATTCACATGTAAAGTTTCCAACTTGGAAAATTCCCAGAATTTTGCAACCCTAATTGGAGAAAAGTATTAGTTTTTAACACTGGTAACCTTAAAATCTTGAATTTTGGTGGACTTTTTAGTCACTGTATTATGAATACCTGAGTTTAAGGTAACTGGGTCATGCTGCATCTCTCCTTCATCATCAATAATGCGCTGAATTTTTTTTCTGTTTATTCAGAGAAAAAAGAAAAACTCACAGCAGCCCTGAAGAACAGAATCCTCAGTAAGCATGAAGAAGAGCTGAAAAAACATGAAACTGATACAGAACTCTACGAGATAGGAGAAGGACACAAGCAAGATACAAAGGAAACCTATGATACATTATTTCTGAAGTCAAAGAAGAAAGTGCGAACAGTGCTAATGAAAGGAGTGGCTGGTATTGGTAAAACATTTCAAACAAAGAGATTCATGGTAGACTGGGCAAAAGGAAAGTCCAACAAAAAGATAGACTTCATAGTATCATTAAATTTCAGGGAACTGAATTCAAAAAGAGATCATGAAGAGAGCATGAAGGATCTGCTTCGTCACTCCCTCACTGATAATGACCACAAAGGAGTTTGCAAGTACGATGACTGTAAAATAGCTTTTGTCCTTGATGGTTTGGAAAAATGTGAACTTCCTCTGGATTTTGAGAAGAACAAAGACCTGACTGATTTGGAAGAGCCTGCCTCGATGGATGTGCTGCTAACAAACCTCATCAAGGGAAATCTGCTTCCCTCTGCTCTCCTCTGGATCATCTCTCAACCTTCAGGAGTCGATAAGATTCCTGATCAATACATCAATAAACTGACCGAATGTCGAGGTATGATACAATGACAGTAACATATTTCCATATGTCATATTCTGTACCATGAAATCTGTATCATGTGTCGGTGTTAGATTAGGAAATCTTGCAAAAAGGCATAGATGACAGTTGACGGGAATGGTTTACAAACTTTAACAAATGTCAATCAATTGGAAATTAGGTTGCAAAGCGGTGGACTATTTCTTGTAAATTTCTGGTAACTTTCCAGGAACTTTCCATGTGGAGTTAAACTGTAGAATTTTGGAAATATTCCAAATCAGAAACTCCATGTGAATTATGTGAATTTATGGGAATTAACTGGAAATTGGGTGTAATTTAAACAAACTGTATCTTATCCAAACATCAATCTAAACATTTTGTCATAAGCACACATCCATGCAAAATAGTAGAATTGAAAAAAAAAAACCAAACCTTACATTTAAACAGATTTATTTGTGAGTAGGACCTTATCAAGTTTTAATTAGACCTGCAGTAAGCAGTGTGCTATGTAGATGTAATTGAGGAATAGTATAGATATTCAAGTGTACCTGCATAAAATCTTGTTGTTTTATTCAAGATTATGCTAAAATATATTTTCCCCAACTATATTCAAGTTTCCTGTTAAGAGGCAATCTTCAATTTTGTAAATTCACAGTTTATTCCTGTTAATTCCCATAAATTCCTGTTAATTCACATGTAAAGTTTCCAACTTGGAAAATTCCCAGAATTTTGCAACCCTAATTGGAGAAAAGTATTAGTTTTTAACACTGGTAACCTTAAAATCTTGAATTTTGGTGGACTTTTTAGTCACTGTATTATGAATACCTGAGTTTAAGGTAACTGGGTCATGCTGCATCTCTCCTTCATCATCAATAATGCGCTGAATTTTTTTTCTGTTTATTCAGAGAAAAAAGAAAAACTCACAGCAGCCCTGAAGAACAGAATCCTCAGTAAGCATGAAGAAGAGCTGAAAAAACATGAAACTGATACAGAACTCTACGAGATAGGAGAAGGACACAAGCAAGATACAAAGGAAACCTATGATACATTATTTCAGAAGTCAAAGAAGAAAGTACGAACAGTACTAATGAAAGGAGTGGCTGGTATTGGTAAAACATTTCAAACAAAGAGATTCATGGTAGACTGGGCAAAAGGGAAGTCCAACAAAAAGATAGACTTCATAGTATCATTAAATATCAGGGAACTGAATTCAAAAAGAGATCATGAAGAGAGCATGAAGGATCTGCTTCGTCTTTCCCTCACTGATAATGACCACAAAGGAGTTTGCAAGTACGATGACTGTAAAATAGCTTTTGTCCTTGATGGTTTGGAAAAATGTGAACTTCCTCTGGATTTTGAGAAGAACAAAGACCTGACTGATTTGGAAGAGCCAGCCTCGATGGATGTGCTGCTAACAAACCTCATCAAGGGAAATCTGCTTCCCTCTGCTCTCCTCCTGATCATCTCTCAACCTTCAGGAGTCGATAAGATTCCTGATCAATACATCAATAAACTGACCGAATGTGGAGGTACGGAATAATGACAGTAACATATTTCCATATGTCATATTCTGTACCATGAAATCTGTATCATGTGTCGGTGTTAGATTGGGAAATCCTGCAAAAAAGGCATAGATGACAGTTGACACTCAATTTGAAACTGTTATGTTCCAAGATAAGTGAAATATATATATTTTTTTATCACTGGTAAGTTTAAAATCTTATTATTTGTTGTTTCCTGCTCAATGTATTATATTACAAATAACTGACTGCCATGTCTATCATCAATAAAATGCTTAACTTTTTTATTTTTGTTCAGAGACCTTACAGCGACGGCAGAATCTGGTATCAGCTCTGAGAAACACATTTCTTAGAGAAAACTCTCAAGTTGAAGACAAAAATCATCCTAACCAGAAAAACGCTGAACACATCATAAGAGAAGACAGCAGCACTGAGGACGATGATGAAGAGAAAAATGGACGTACTGCGGCCAAATCAGTGACACGAGTGAATGCAATATCTGATATTTTCCAAGAGCCAAAAGGGAAAAAAATCAGAACTGTGCTGACTACTGGAGAAGCTGGGATTGGAAAATCCTTCCATGTGCAGAAATTCACAAAAGAGTGGGCTGAAAATAAGGACAGTAGGTCATATTTTACTTGGGCTTGGGAATCCATGATTAGAAAAGCCAAAGATGAAGAAGTTATATTTCCACTCAGCATTTCAAAGCTTAATTTGGTAAAACAGTCAGGGGAAAAAGTCAGTTTGGTTGAACTTCTTAATCATTTCTTCAAGGAAACAAAGAAATTTGTGATCTCTGACTTTGAAAAAATCAAAGTTTTATTTGTGTTGGACGGATTGGATGCTTATCAACCTCCACTTGACTTTGACAATGACACCTTGACTGATATCAGAGAGCCAGCTTCAGTGGATGTGCTACTGACAAACCTCATCAGAGGAAACCTTCTTCCTTCTGCCAGGCTCTGGATAACCTCCCGACTGAAGCTGCTCAACAGCTTTGTCAACAGGACGACAGAAATACGATGTAAGTTTGTGTGTGAATGAAGGCTTTAAAGGGAATCTGTATTAATGAGTGCAATCAAACCAAGCATGTTTAAAATCTCAAGCCAAACTGTTATAATATGAAAACTAAAAAGAGAAGCTTATATCAGAGACTGTAGGAGATTTGGACATTTCCTTTTAGATTCATTAGAGGGACAAGGTTTACAGTATAAGTCACATCCAATTTGTTAATATTGACTTTCGACCCTAAAAAAAATCATGAGGCACTTCTCGCTAGATGTGATGCAATTTTAACATCATACCTAGCCTAACCTATGTCACAGGTAACCAAAGGAACCCAAATTGGCTCTGTTATGGACATTGTTTTAGATCATTTTTAATATTTTGCCTAATTTTGAACAGAATGAAACAATTTTCTTAAAGGTTCAGACCTCCCCTTGAACCCACGCCTTCAAAGTAATGGAAGGGTCTCTATTTGTTCATGGATGGGTGAATGCGCAGAGGGGGAGGGTGAAGTGGACTGAAGTTTGATGGACATGTCAGGATCTAATCATAATGTGCACCATCATCAACATGATTGGACAGAGTTTTCTTATGATTTCGCCCTCTAGACTGGACTAAAACATTTCGTTATTTATTATTTTTTTGACAAAGTACTACTTTACTGGCTACAATGGGGTCGTGAAGAGGTTTTCAAGCAATATGGTAAAAATGTCAGAGAAAAAATCTATCTCACCTTTAACCTGACACCACCAAGAACCATACAAATACAGATACTTATTTCCAATAGGAATCTGCTCAATAATTTAGGCTCAAGTAGAAGAAGTTATAAAACTAAGCTTTTAACATTTAAAAACTCAAACTTTATGATTAGGAAAGTCAAGATGTAGAGCAAGACACAATACCTAAATTAACCCTTGACTGAAAAGCCATTTTGAAACTCAGAATGTGGTGACTCTGAGACATGCAGACAACAAAGAACTTTGATTTGGGACTGTAACCAAGCTTGTCATTGAAATAGCATTAATGCAATGTTACTTCAGCCATTTGGAATTTCATCCAGTGAAAGTGACAAGAACAGCTTAAATCATTTTGCATTTAACAAATTACACTATGATTATACCTCAACATTTATTAACAGCTATTTGCAAATTCCTGTCCACAATAACATTTTCACATATATATGTGTATAATTTTCTACAGGTAAGCCTGATATTGGAAGTAAACAGAAACTCAAAGCTCAGCTGAAGAAGGAGTTCACCTGTGTATCTGAGGGGGTAGATATGCAGAAAACCTCTGCTCTTCTGAATGACATCTACACTGATCTCTACATCGTAGAGGGTGAGAGGGGAGAGGTCAATGATCAGCATGAGACCAGACAGGTTCAAGATGCAAAGTTCAAACCAGTGACACAAGAAACATTGATTAAATATCATGACATCTTCAAACCAACATCTGGAGAAAATAAACCCATTAGAACTGTGCTAACAATCGGAGTGGCAGGCATTGGAAAGTCTTTTGCTACAATGAAGTACATGCTGGATTGGGCTGAGGATAAGGACAACCAAGACATATTTTATATGTTTCCACTTTCATTCCGGGAGCTGAATTTGAGAAAAGACGAAAGTAACAGCCTGGAGGAGCTGATTAGTTGTTTTTTTCCAGGTATGAAGACATCAGAAATAGAAGACTACGACAAGTACAAAATTCTGATTGTCCTGGATGGTTTTGATGAGTGTCGCCTTGACCTTGACTTCATTGAGAGTAACAAATGCACAGATGTGAGAGAGAAGAACACAGTGAGTTATCTGCTGACAAACCTCATCCAAGGAAATCTGCTTTCTAAAGCTCAAATCTGGATCACCTCCCGCCCAGCAGCATCCAACCGTATCCCTGCTGGTAAAGTTGACCGAGTTACAGAGGTGCGAGGATTCAATGATGAGCAGAAGGAGGAATACTTCAGGAAGAAATTCAGTGACAAGGATTTGGCTGAAAAAATATTGTCACATGTCAAGAAGTCAAGAAGCCTTTATATCATGTGTCACATCCCTGTCTTCTGTTGGATCACATCAAAAGTTCTGGAAGATGTTGTGAAGAGAAACCAGGAAGGGAGGATGCCCAAGACTCTGACTGACATGTACATATACTTCCTTTTGTTACAGTGCAGACAGGCTAATGTGAAGTATGGTGGACTTGAGACAGATGAGAGCTCTGAGACAGATTCATGTTGGAATAAAAGGAATGAAGAAACAATCATGTCTCTGGGGAAACTGGCCTTCGAGAGCCTAGAGGAGGGAAATCTTCTCTTCAGTGAAGACGACTTGACCAAGCGTGGTGTTGACATCACAGAGACTGCAATCTTCTCTGGATTATTCACTCAGATTAAACGAGAAAACTCTGGTCTGTACCAACAGAAATTGTTCTGCTTTGTCCATCTCAGCATTCAAGAGTTCCTGGCAGCTTTTTATGTCTTTCATGCATTCAACAACAATGGTGAAAATCTTCTTACAAAACCTGCCTCCACAGTTGCAGACTTACCTGCATCAGACTTCTTCAAGACAGCAGTGGACAAGGCTTTAGATAGCAAAACTGGAGACTGGGATCTGTTCCTCCGCTTCCTGCTCGGCCTCTCTCTGGAGACCAGCCAGGAACTACTGCGAGACCTGCTAATCAAGAAAGACAATAACGAGGAGATCAACAAAGCAACAATTGAATACATCAAAGAAAAGATTAGGGAAGAGAACAGTGATGCTGATAAAAAAATAAATCTTTTCCACTGTCTCAATGAGATGAATGACCACTCTCTTGTGAAAGAAGTCAAAAAGTACCTGCACTCGGATACACTCACATTTGAAAACTTCTCTGCCTCCCAGTGGTCAGCTCTGACTTTTGTACTGCTGACATCAGATGAGAAGCTTGATGTGTTTGATCTGAAAAAGTACCTGAAATCAGAGAAAGTTCTTCTAGGAATGCTGCCAGTGGTCAAAGTCTCCAAAACTGCCCTGTAAGTACTTTCAAAAATCATAGTGTCATAATTGTTCTTGAAAAAAAAAAGATAGTTTAATTGCACTATACACTGCATATAAAATAAAGGTACTGAATCTTTTCCATGATGGTCATAGAAAATAGCCATAATAGACTAAAATATGTCCTGTTTGGGCTTGATCTCCTTGTATGTCTACCAGTCTGTGGCAAAGTTGGGCTACAAACTGACAAATTGATCAAATTGTGCTGTCATACATTTATCTAGTTCTTTAACAGGTGGCTCTAGTCTCCAGTAAGGACGTTCATAAATGAAAAATCACTGAATACAGTGCTCCTCTTGTTGTTTGTGGGGACCAGCCTACATTAATGTACCATATAGTAATTAGTACATTAATTTGCTATAATTACACAAAAAGCAGTCATATACTGCCCAAAGCTGTTTTGTTTTCTTCATATCTGTGGTGTTTTTTTTTGTTTGTTTTGTTTTTAAAGATATTCTTTTGGCCTTTTTGAGCTTTCGATAGAGACAACTTGAAGAGTGACAGGAATGTGGGGAGAGAGATGGGGAATGACATGCGGGGTAGATTCAGATTCAAACCCTGGGCTGCTGCAGCTAGGACTGAGCCTTTGTACATGGGGCTTTTCCAACTGAGCTAAACGACACCACGAGTTTAACCATAGTCTAAAGAACATATTTAAAGAGAGATAATCGCTACATATCGGTGGTGTTTCATTTACAGTGTTAAAGTCGAGATTCATTTTTTACTGTTCCACTTGTGACTCTGTGATTGAAGATATTTCTGATTTCTGACGCACATATAATCCAAATATCTTCACAGGCTGAGTTGGTGTGAGCTCTCTGAAGAATCCTGCAAAGGTTTGTCCTCAGTCCTCAGCTCTGCATCCTGTAATCTCACAGAGCTGGACCTGAGTCATAATGACCTGAAGGATTCAGGTGTGAAGGAACTTGCTGATGGCCTAAACAGTATACACTGTAAACTGGAGATTCTCAAGTAAGTGTATATTCACATTTTATAGTTTGCAACAGCAAACCCAGACATAATATCACTAACAGGAATGGGGGGTTGTTAAATGTAGTGTAGTTATCCAAAACAGAGCATGAACAGGGAAACAAAAGTGTTGGTAACATTAATATATGTCATAAAACGTTACTATTACAGTTACAGGTACTATAGAAAGTCCTGACCTTAACTCCATTGTACTAGTTTCTCTAACTCAATGCAATCACTTATTGACCATTGCTGAAATCTAGTCTAGTCTTTTTTTTGAAAAATTGCTTTGCTTTTTTGTCGAGCTATTCTTGGATAAATTGGTTTATTTTGTAGAACTTCCTGTTCCTCCAGCTGAAAACCTACCTCCTTTGTAGAGGTGGTGACATTCAAGCTGTGATGGTCTGGGGATCTGATGTTTAAACAATAAACAATCAATGTTATTACTTCAAATTTGAAAAAAAAACAACAAACAAACAACAGAACAAACAAAAAGCCCATACTCTGTGTAGCATACCCTCCGAAAGATGGTAAAAGACTGGACTGATGGTTTTTAGATGTTTATTGTAAGTCCATGAACCAACGTGAGAACTTGTGCCTCCTCGGAGGGTTGCCAAAACACACGTTTACTGCCGCTTATGTTTTATTTACTTATTTTCCCTTTTACCGCGAACTTTTCCGTCCTTTTCGCTAGCTCATTCATTCCGTCTAGCAAACAACACCGGCGGAAGTACAAAAGGGTGCCTTTCAAAATAAAATACCACTATACCAAACGTAACGAAAATCACGTCCAAAATAAGCAAACATACACACAAAAATACAACTACAGGTTCCCTGAAACAATACAAACTGTCAAACCCACACAAAACAGATTTGCTGCACTCTGTACTCATCAAGAGCGCACATATTAAGTAAAAACGTGTTTTAAGGCTGTATTTTTTGGTTATTTGTTGTTAACAATATTGTGCAATTTTGTTTTAACAAAAAACCTGAATGAATCTGAAAAAATAAATGTCTGATTGGCTGACAAATGTCCATTAAAATGTTCTGTCCTGCAGGTTGTCAGGTTGTCAGGTGACAGAGGAAGGCTGCTCATACCTGGCCTCAGCTCTCAGGTCCAGAAACATGTCCTCCCTGAAATATTTGGATCTGAGTTACAATCACCCAGGAGACAAAGGGGTGGCGATGCTCTCTGCTATAGCTGCAGATCCAAATATGAGTCTGAAGACACTGTGGTACGTTCAACTGTCAAGACATGTATTTAAGTGTGTATATTTGTAGTAGCATAGCTGGGCTGAGTTCTAATGTGACTACGTGTACACTAGACTAATCTAAACTAAATCTTTTATGTAATTAGCAACCAGAGTTACCTTGGTGTTACTGAGAGAAGAGCTCTGCACTGCTTCTCAACACTTAAACAGCAGTTGTACCTCTTCTCATTTGCAGGGCTTACAGTTACCTAACATGCTCAAAATGGTGACAGCTACAAAGCCTTTGCAACCAGTGTTAGTCTAATGCAGTGCCTCACACACTTTTTTTTTTTTTGCTTGTGTTTAACCACTTGTCACAGGTTGCATGTATCGTGGTCTGTTCAACCAAAGAACATTTCATTTTTCATTTTACAGTGTTTTAACATGCAAAGTTTGTTGTCCTGTAAATTTAAATTTTACTATCCATTTGTACAGTGTGGACCACGGTGGAGAACGTCGTTTGAAGCCTGGACTGAAGAAGTGTAAGTCTTTTTCTGGAAGTGATTTTCAATATTTTATCACCTCAGTATAGCCTTAGACACTAATCTTAGACTTTATTAATGCCTGTATTATGTGTGTTCTTTTCTCTATCAGATGGTGCAGATCTGAAGCTTGATGAAAGCACAGCAAGCAGGCGGCTTGTTCTGTCTGACGGAAACAGGAAAGTAAGAACTGTAAAGAAGGTGGAGGAGTCTGTTGAAAACCAAAAACGACCTAAAACCGAGGAGAGGTTCAGTAGGTCTCAGGTGTTTTGTGAGGAGGGCCAGAAAGGTCTCTGCTACTGGGAGGTGGAGTGGAAAGGGGGGGTTGGCATCGCAGTGGCATATAAAGGGGTGGGTAGAAAATGGGACAGAGAGGGAGGCCTCGGCTGTAATGAGAAGTCCTGGAGTCTGATCTTCTCAAAGAAGGGATACACTGTGATGCATGGCAAGATGTCCAAACTTATTGCATGGGAAGTACAGCCTTGCCAAAAAATAGCAGTGTATCTGGACTGGGAAGGTGGCACTCTGACTTATTACAGTGTCACATCAGGAAAATTGAGTCTCATACACACCTTTGAAGCCAAATTCACAGAGCCACTCTTTCCATGCTTCTGGTTTCAGAAGGGCTGTGCGACTTTATGTGAGATTGATTGAACCCTTCTGTGATGTGGAAAAATGTGATGAAGTGATCACATTTTAAATTGATGAATGTATTATGCAGTTCCTTTAACTTGTCAAAACAGAAGAGACAAACATGGTCCAGATATGACCACATATACATCTATTCATTATCTGCAAACACTTACCCTCATCAGGTTCACAGCGGCTGAAGCCCATCCCAGCTGACTTAGAATGAGAGACGGGGCACACCCTGGACGTGTGAGCAGTTCATCACAGGGCACATAGAGACAAACAATCACCTACACCTATCAGTATATTAATCTATCAAGTGCTTGTCTTTGGACATGGCATGCACAGGGTAACCACTGCCCCACAGGTACAGAGAGGAGCAAATGTACATAATTTGAACAGCTTCACGTCTCCTATTTTTGTTTCACAAATTAATTTTAGATTTTTGCAATTTAATGTAATGTATTACATGCTTTTTTCTTTTTTTTTTTTATTTATATAAAACATACTAACTGATGATTTTGATATGAATGTCTGAAAAATGTTTTTGGTTTCTGTCATGTGCCAGTAAAATGTGTGCTGGAACAAAAAAGTCTTCTATTGAACTAAACTGACCTATATGTATGTATGTCCAGTATAACAGAACATATGGACATATACACATAACTGCACAGTACTCATAGTATTCTGCCTTCAGTGTTACTAAAGTTTTTATCCTATTCTAATCTTCAGCTCCTCATTTTGCGTGTGAAGTATTGATGGGTTTACAACAAGAGTCTAAGTTTTAGCTCTCTGTAACCATTACTCCTGTTTATGTTTATGTTTACGTTTTGTTTTTTGCCATTTTTCTATTTTTTATTTTTTTTCTTGACTTCATCAGAAGGCCTCACATTATATTTATTTAGCTGCAACTTTGATCCAAAGGGACTTATAATGTGTAAATGGGTTAAACTTGAAAATGCTGCAGCAAGGACTGAGCCTTTTTTGTACATGGGGCGGATGCTCTACCAACTGAGCTAACCGACAGCCCTTCCACAGATCGTTTGACATTAAAACCCTGATTCTGATGTTGGAAACGTGTCACCTTTAGTCTTCCTTTGTTCAATCTCCTCCTTTCTACATTCTCTCCTCATGTTGGTCTTCCTCACTTTGTGAACACTCAAGCACCTGTCAGACACGACTGATTTACCTTTCCCTACATCTGGAGTGTTGCTGCAGTGTTCATTCTCTTGATGCAGGAAAAAAAAAGAGATGATTTAGATTGACTGATATAGTACAGTTATGGTTATTGAGCCTGATTGAAGACAATATTTCCATCAGTCTTTCACATTTTAGGGAGAAGAGGAGAAGAGAACAGAACAGAGGCCCCTCATATTTTAACTCTTCGATTTTGACACCAGTTTCCTCTGAATAATTTGGCAGTTTTAACCTTCCCACATCTCACGGTTCTTTCTCCAAAGCAAACTTTGAGAGACGACACGTGAAATACATTATTCAATCATCTCAACTTATCAACTCAAATTTGAAACTCTGGTTCTCGTCTTGGGGCCAATTCACATACTGCTCTGAACATGGTAGTGCACAGGACCAACACACATTTTCACATTATAGACATACACACATACACAAGCAGTCATAACTATACATGATTCCTCTAAAACACATGCACATACAGACTTGTATCTCACTCACAGCCAAACAAGGTTGGAAACTTGTACTTCAGTCACTGGTTCAAGATTCATGATTTCTGTCAATTGCTGGATTATTCTGTAATTTCTGGTACAGGAGGCAACATTGGAATGTATGTGAAGCTCACTAACATTATCTCATGCTTGCTGCTCTGAAGCATAGAGCCTGATTAATCAGCATGTCACAGAACGTCAAAGTAAATGTTTCTATCGTCAACAGGAAAAATAACTTACATTATCAGGGTATAGACTAAATGTCTGGGCCAAGCTTGATGGTGCACTTGCATCCATCAAAGGGCTGGAGCTAGAAAAGGTTTGTCCGAGGACAGAGGAGACAGAGAGCTCTAAGAGTGTTGAGGTGACACGGTATGAGAGCAAGATTTGGGACAAAGATCTGGTGAGGTGTGAGCCTCTACTGTCTGGTGGCTTGGCTTGTGCTGATGAGTCACTTAAATCTGAATCATCAATTTGTCATCACCTGCCAGGGCAAAAAAGCAACAACAAAAACTAGTATCAATGTCAATATGAGATTAAGACAGATTATCTGCAACCTAAAAATGGTTATTGTGGGATTGGTCACTTTAAAACTCACTTTTTGGTGTTGCCTATGCTCTGTGGCAATTTACACATTCACAGAGTTGAGGGTGAAATGCCACTGTCTTCACTGATTCAGTCAACACAAAAGGAACGGGCTGCTTATGACAAGTTCAGGCCTATCATATTTGATTTGTTCATATTCATCTCACATTATGAGACCTTAAGATAAGATAAATTTCAAGATAAATTTCCTTATCTTGTTATCTTGACAAAACTTATGCTAGCTAAGTTATGTTTTTATGCATTCAAAGAGTCCAGGGAATCAACAAAACGCATCTCCAATTAACAGGGTGAAAGACAGAGCTGATGAGCACTGAACAACACTCCAGCTGTGACTCTGTGACCTGTGTGGCTGGCCACATTTGGTTTATATTTTTAGCTAACAAAGCAGAGATTTCAATGAAAACTGATATTTGATGCCTTGACAGTATCCAAAAAATACATCTCATAGGAAAACCGAAATTTTTACCTCAAAAACACATGAAAATAAATTCTTCTGTGAGTTTTAGCTCTAGCTCTCTCTTTAAGGGCAAGAAGACAACCTAACTAAGCATGTGCAGAGTGCAGGACTCTGAATTTAATGTGTTCAACTGTCCTGTGTTTCAACTCTCCCTGTTCTCCGCTACTTAAGAAGGATCTCAAAGCTCTTGTGATCGGTAAATTGGTGGAGATGGGGATTCTTGGAGTGCCATCACCACTCGGCATGCCTCATCATGATCCTCTCTTCTGTGGCAGTATTGGGTCTGGAGATTGGTGTAGGAGAGCCTGCCTTACCCGTCTCCAGCTTGTACTTTGTTGGACAAGTGGAGTTTGGAAATTGTTAGAAGTGCTCAAGAAATGTTTACCTGAGCTAATCTGAGCTAATTAGTTCTAAGTCTTTTAGAACTAATTTCCATTAATTTTCATAAAATACATTTCAATTAGTACACCCACACACACACACACACACCATTATCCAACATCAATAGCACACACACTTCCCTTGCAGAAAACAGTAAAAAGTGTGAAACTTTGCTGCATGCTGTGAATGGGTAAAAGTGTGCCACCTGATGGACAAATATAAAAAATACAAATTGAAAGCCAGAGGTTCAAAATGAAATCATAACATAAAGGAATGCATAAGTTTATGTTAAGATAAATGTGGGACCAAAAATAGTGATTTTAATGGATTTAAATGTGGCAGTTTTTGGCCCTAGGAACTATTATTATTTTTATATATTATTATTTTTGTGGCTTAACAATTTTAGGCTTAATTAAAGTACTGAGATTTCGATTTTTCTAATGAAAATAATGATCTCTCTTTGTGTGACGTGTGTGTTTTTGTCAATTCTTTCGGAGGAAACTGGAGATTGCTGTTGCGTCTCCCTCCTGAGGTGTCACTGAGCTGGTGCACTCTGCCAACCCAGACGTACCATCCTCTCATTGTAAACATGTGCACAGTCCTGTCCTCAAATGTTGGTCTGCAATGGAATCTGATATCTAATGATGTGCATTCTTGTGATAAACATGTTCAGATTGTGTAGCCCCAAAGAAGTGTCAGTGTCTTGAACTTTGCCATAGCCCTGTTTCAGTCTGTACTGTCAACCATGTTGGATAATATGAGTTTAGCTAAATGTGGCTTGTTGTATAAACCGGTTACGGTCATTCATATGTTTTCATTCATAATCACCCCTTTGTTTCTTCTCTCGTCTATTCATGAAGGGCTGATCAGTGCATGATTAAAAGATTAATAAAATGTGTACTACCTCGATGTAGTATTTAACCAAAACTTGCAATTTTTGTCCTTAAGGTCTCGTCTGGGTGTAGTGTTGTGTTGTATGCAAATCCAGGTACGTGATCGCCAGGCCCTGGTGGTCCCAGATGAGGAAGCATGACCCAGCTCACTCATCCCTACCTGGAAGCCCAGAGGATCAGGATTGGAGCTGCATCTGCCCTGATAAACCAATCACAGTCTCTAAATTACCTGCATCAACCTTATTTAAACCAGGAGTGACAGTCAGAGCCTGTGATGTCCATTACATCGCCTCTGGTATCGTGAATCAGATTGTGTATGTTAACTGTTGTAAGCTTGTTCATTGTTTTGTGGACGTTTTCAGTTAATTATTGGGACTTTCTCATTTTGTTTTCATTCACCTAGCATAAGCTCTGGTTTAGTGAATCCTCTATTTTATATTTATTGGTTTGTTTGAACCGCATCCGCTCATCCTTTCTTTCCCTTAGTACCTCACCTCCTTTGGTTATAATTAATCTGAAATTTTATTGAATAAACAACTTTGTTTAGTCTAAAATCTGGTTTTATGTTACTTCCTCTTACCCCTTGAGCTGGGTTGTAACGCGGGAAGCACTGTGATGCAGGGCTGGCTGCCACCATGTTGGATGTACTGCTTCTTCCGCTTCCTGGCTAATCTATTTTATCTTATTTTATCTAATCTTATTGTATAACATTTCTACTATTAAATAAAACAGTTTCAATTATTTTGATGCTACGCTGCAATATGTAACTTTGTGCACCGGATATGGTCACCACACCACCAACTATTTCATTCATTTTGGTGAAACTGGATTATAATTTAAAGAGAAAATGTTTGTTTTGTGCATTTCAGTGATGGACGTTAAACTAAACTGCCGCGAACTAGAGCTGCTGTGAGCTAATGCTAGCTAATGTTAGCTCACTTTGCTAGCCGAGCTGCTCGGACTGTGAGCTAACGGCACCGGGGGAGTGTTACTGTTTGTGTCACTGACAGGTGGGACCACCGGGAAGATGAGGCCTTTCAAGACCGGGGCTCGGGCGAGTGCTCAAGGGAAGTGCTGGTGCTGTGTTAGACCCGGGGCTGGGGAAGCGAACAGTGTAGGCGGGCTCCGCAGCGTCTAGGGACATCAACCAAAGTGGACGTTGACGGAAGAAGCTAAGAGAGAAAGTGGCCGAGCAAGAGGCGACCAGACGCGAGTAAATCTGGGTTTATCTTTGAGTACTTGGCAAAAGCTTGGTGGAATAACAGCAGCAAGGGCTGAAAGACAGACACCGAGCTGGGCTACTTGTTGCTGGACTAGTAAGTAATACTAGCGGGCTGCTATGTACGTGATAGTTAACCACGTTTGGCTGTTAGCAACGTTGTTGATAAATTAGGTTTTAAACGCGACTACATAACGTTAAAATTAACTTAAAACATGAATCTGCACCTGTACCAGGATATATATTGGTATAATATACCGAATGAATAGTAATAATATAAATAAACGCGTACAGCTGTCCATATTTAAAGCAAGCAAGTAATATATACTTGTCAGTTGCTCAATCTGTATAATCTATTAAAAATACTTGAATGAAGTTCTCAATTTCAATTTATTGATTTGTCGCATACAGTCATACAAGTTATATCATAGTGAAATTAAATTATTCCTAGATAACAAGGTAATTGGTGCATAAAAACAAACATGGTGCGCATGCGCGCGCGCGTTCGCATCAGAACTCCGCTCTCAGTGACGAAATATTCCATCCTTTTATGAGCCCTGCTTTTATTTTACAGTCAGACAGTAACAAACAGCAGAGAGAAGACACCTTCCACACCAGCTTGTACCAGAAACACTGGAGCAGTAGATGGAAACTCTTTGACGGTGGACTGAGAGGAGCATTTGAATCTGCCAAATCTACTCAAAGGTAGGGAAGCATTTAACTAAACACTGAAAGAAAAAAAAAGCAAGATTTCAGACTTCACAGTCCAGTTACATAGAAAAGAACAGAGTAGCCCCTATCAAGTTGTCATTTGTGAGTATTTTTAAAAGAAGCAAGTCAAAGGTCACTGGACTAGTTTTAAGAATGTCTTTTTTTTTTACACTCAAATGAAATCAGTGTAGATCGGAGGACAACAAAGTTTTTCCCTTTGATTACTAACAGTATGGTAGTGGTGGCAGAAAGGTGAGAGCTCAGCATCACACTGAAACTTGTCACAAGTTGCTCTTATTGTTATTTAATCTTTGTGCTAAGAGGCTCACTGTGCTAAGAGGCTCACAATGTTATTATTATTAATAACAATAATTATGGATGCGCTAACGCTAACCTTTTTAAAAAAACGATACCGGTAACTTTCAGGTCCTAAAGGCCGATACCGATAACACACACCTTCAGATGCTGAAAAGGTCCCACACAATTGACACCATGTTGTCTGTTTTTAAACGGGGGGCACTGCTGACAAAATTATAAATGTCAAATGTTAAATTATAAATGTTATCGGGGCTATTCATCATGATATCAGACTTATCGGAATTACGTAATAATTTCCTGTTATCAGCCCGATAATTACTGTGCGCCCGAATAATAATTAATGATGATGATGATATAATAAGAAGTAGAAAGATATTGTACTGAAGTTCTGTAGATGGTTGATTATTTGAAAGCGTAAAACTTAAGACAATCTATCATCTATGAATCTTTAAAATCATTTCATAGTTTAAAAATTACATTGAAAGGACAATAAAAACAATAGAGGGAGAAGAATAGAACAGCCCTTTAAAGCATCCTCCTGTAAAACACTGTTGGTCAAATATTTCAACTTGATGTCTGCATTGGAAAACATGGTTATGAGTGGAGTGGGGCTGTAAATCTTGTCCTGTTTTTTTTAACACATGTCAAGTAACGTTACCTGTAACATCATTCACAATTTGCAAATGAGGAATATGACTTGGCTGTAGCTTGAAAAACTTTTTAATCAAAAGACTTTGTTTTCCTTTAATCCATGATTACATAATAATAATATAATTAATGTGAAGCAAGTAATATTTTTTAATAGTAATTTGCTGTTGGGGTTTTGGTTTATTGTATGAACCTGGTTATTGTGAATTTCAAATTTGCTTTATTAATATTGGATGCATAAACCGAGTGACTGTGTAGTGGAAGCACACTGAGTTTATTAGTAATATTAAATAAATCTTATTACTACCTTAACATTAAGTTTATTAGTTAATTTATGATACAATTGTGTAATTCAGATTGATGGACTGGATTGAAATAGTCCTGCATTTTGGCCTACTTTTTTTTTATACAGTCCTTGTCCAACTGATGTGAAAGGTCTCCTGTTGTCTTTATGATACAAGTTTATATTTTATCTCTGTATTTGTCTTGTTGTTTCATTCCAAATAGAAGTAGGAGAAGTAGGATCAGGCCACTGAGTTTCAGGCTGTCCAGTCCAAAGGAGCTTTTCTGCTGAAGGAAATCCAGTGTTTCTTTTGCTGCCTGCGGACTTATTAAGCTAAGTACACCCTATCCTCTATTTTCCTCTCTTACCTCTGCTCTCACAACCATACCATTGCTTTTATGTTATATGTTATAAATGATAATAATATGGAAGGGTGACAAAAACAAAAAAGTAAATAGATAAAACAACAAAACTAGAAGCAAAAAAAAAAACAAACAAACAAGAAAACTTAAATACATAAAGCGACCAAACTAAAAATAAAACCTCCCAGACTTAAATACACAAAATAACAAAACTAAAAATACCCCCCCAACTTAAATACATAAAATAACAAAATAAAAAAAACTAAAAAAACTTAAATACGTAAAATAACAAAACAAAAAAATTACATAAAATAGCAAAACTAAAAATACCCCCTCAAACTTAAATACATGAAATAACAAAATAAAAAAAAAACATAATATATCAAAACTAAAAATAACCCCTGCAAACTTAAATACACAAAATAACAAAACTAAAAAATCAACCCCCCAGACTTAAAGACATAAAATAACAAACAAACTTAAATACATAAAATAACAAAACTAAAAATAACCCCCGCAAACTTAAATACAAAAAATAGCAAAATTAAAAAATAACACATAAAATAACATAACTAAAACTAACCCCCTAAACCTAAATACATAAAATAACAAAATAAAAAAACGTAAATACATAAAATAACAAAACTAAAAATACCCCCCCCAAACTTAAATACATCAAATAACAAAAAAACAAAAACAAACCAAAAAATCTCAAATATATAAACTAGCAAAACTAAAAACAAAACACCCAAACTTGAATACATAAAATAACAAAATTAAATGCAAAAAACCCAAACTTAAATACATAAAATATCAAAACTAAAAACAACCCCCCCAAACTTAAGTAAATAAAATAACAAAATAAAAAAAAAAATCTTAAATACATAAAATAACAAAACTAAAAACACCCCACCCCCCAAAACTTAAATACATAAAATGACAAAAAAACAAACAAACTTAAATACATAAAATAACAAAACTAAAAATACCCCCCAACTTAAATACATAAAATAACAAAATTTAAAAAACAAAAAAACTTAAATACGTAAAATAAGAAAATAAAAAAATTACATAAAATATCAAAACTAAAAATAACCCCCGCAAACTTAAATACACAAAATAACAAAACTAAAAAAATCAACCCCCCAGACTTAAAGACATAAAATAACAAACAAACTTAAATTCATAAAGCGACCAAACTAAAAATAAAACCTCCCAAACTTAAATACACAAAATAACAAAACTAAAAATACCCCCCCAACTTAAATACATAAAATAACAAAATAAAAAAAAACTAAAAAAACTTAAATACGTAAAATAACAAAACAAAAAAATTACATAAAATAGCAAAACTAAAAATACCCCCCCAAACTTAAATACATGAAATAACAAAATTAAAAAAAACATAAAATATCAAAACTAAAAATAACCCCCGCAAACTTAAATACATGAAATAACAAAATAAAAAAAAACATAAAATATCAAAACTAAAAATAACCCCCGCAAACTTAAATACACAAAATAACAAAACTAAAAAATCAACCCCCCAGACTTAAAGACATAAAATAACAAACAAACTTAAATACATAAAATAACAAAACTAAAAATAACCCCCGCAAACTTAAATACAAAAAATAGCAAAATTAAAAAATAACACATAAAATAACATAACTAAAACTAACCCCCCAAACCTAAATACATAAAATAACAAAATAAACAAACGTAAATACATAAAATAACAAAACTAAAAATACCCCCCCCCAAACTTAAATACATGAAATAACAAAAAAAAAAAAAAAAAAACCAAAAAATCTCAAATATATAAACTAGCAAAACTAAAAACAAAACACCCAAACTTGAATACATAAAATAACAAAATTAAATGCAAAAAACCCAAACTTAAATACATAAAATATCAAAACTAAAAACAACCCCCCCAAACTTAAGTAAATAAAATAACAAAATAAAAAAAAAAATCTTAAATACATATAATAACAAAACTAAAAACACCCCACCCCCCAAAACTTAAATACATAAAATGACAAAAAAACAAACAAACTTAAATACATAAAATAACAAAACTAAAAATACCCCCCAACTTAAATACATAAAATAACAAAATTTAAAAAACAAAAAAACTTAAATACGTAAAATAACAAAATAAAAAAATTACATAAAATATCAAAACTAAAAATAACCCCCGCAAACTTAAATACACAAAATAACAAAACTAAAAAAATCAACCCCCCAGACTTAAAGACATAAAATAACAAACAAACTTAAATACATAAAATAACAAAACTAAAAATAACCCCTGCAAACATAAATACAAAAAATAGCAAAATTAAAAAATAACACATAAAATAACATAACTAAAACTAACCCCCCAAACTTAAATACATAAAATAACAAAATAAAAAAAACAAAAAAACTTAAATACACAAAATAACAAAACTAAAAAATCAACCCCCCAGACTTAAAGACATAAAATGACAAAAAAACAAACAAACTTAAATACATAAAATAACAAAACTAAAAATAACCCCCGCAAACTTAAATACAAAAAATAGCAAAATTAAAAAATAACACATAAAATAACATAACTAAAACTAACCCCCCAAACTTAAATACATAAAATAACAAAATAAAAAAAACAAAAAAACTTAAATACACAAAATAACAAAACTAAAAAATCAACCCCCCAGACTTAAAGACATAAAATGACAAAAAAACAAACAAACTTAAATACATAAAATAACAACACTAAAAATACCCCCCCAACTTAAATACATAAAATAACGAAATTAAAAAAAACAAAAAAACTTAAATACATAAAATAACAAAATAAAAAAAATTACATAAAATAGCAAAACTAAAAATAACCCCCGCAAACTTAAATACACAAAATAACAAAACTAAAAAATCAACCCCCCAGACTTAAAGACATAAAATGACAAAAAAAACAAACAAACTTAAATACATAAAATAACAAAATAAATAAATAAAAAAAACTTAAATGCATAAAATAACAAAACTAAAAATACCCCCCCCCAAACGTAAATACATGCAATAACTAAATAAAAAAAAAAATACATAAAATAACAAAATTAAAAATAACCCCCGCAAACGTAAATACAAAAAATAACAATATTAAAAAATGACACATGAAAATAACAAAACTAAAACTAACCTCCCCAAACTTAAATACATAAAATATCAAACCTGAAAACAACCCCCCCTCAAACTTAAATACATTAAATAACAAAATAAAAAAATACATAAAAAAACAAAACTAAAACTAACCTCCCCAAACTTAAATACATAAAATAAGAAAATAAAAAAATACATAAAATAACAAAACTAAAAATAACCCCCCCAAACTGAAATACATAAAAGAACAAAATTAAAACTATCCCCCCAAACTTAAATACATGAATTAACAAAAAAAAAAATAAAATAACAAAATAAAAAAAAATACATACAACAAGAAAACTAACTAAACTGAAACACATAAAATAATCTAACTACTACTATCATTACTAGTACTGCTTCATCATCATCATGCTTCATCATCTTTGTCAGTATATTCTTAATATATTCTTAATATATTTCTATTGCTACTCCTCTGCATCTGTACACATTCATACACGTTACTAGCTTAGTTCCCAGTTGCTCAGAGTTCTTGTGCTCTCTTGTCTTGCAGGTTCCCATGGATCGTGGCTATCCTGAGATCTGCGCATCAGTGTCTCTCTCTGTCTCTCTATCTCTCTATTTATCTATCTAACTCTCCCTCTCTGCTATTCTCTTTCTTTAACCCAACCAGTTGCGGCAGATGACTGTCCACCAATGAGCTTGGTTCTGCTTGAGGTTTCTGCCTGTTAAAAGGCAGTTTTTCCTCACCACAATCGCCAAGTGCTTGCTCCTGGTGGAATTGTTGGGTCTCTGTACATAATATTATGGAGTACGGTCTAGACCTGCTGTATGGATACTGTCATGAGACACTATCCATACAGCATGTCGCACTGTACCTTGATTGTTCCCTTCTCTGTAAGTCCCTTTGGATAAAAGTGTCTGTTAAATGACTATATGTAAATGCAATGTAATGTAATGAGATATCTTTTATTATGAATTGGCTTTATATTAATAAAACTGAATTGAATTGTAAGTAGCTTCTTAGTTCATTACTGTTAATTACTATACTTTCACCATATATGATTTGACTGTAATAATAGGAGTAACAACTTATTTAAGTTTGAAAAACTGGTTAAAATAAAACATTAAAATAAAAATATTTCCTTAACTTATTTTTTCCATTTTATTACATCGCAACATCTCATTAAATTAAGGAAAACCTAAGTATATGGGAAGTATGAAAATACATCTCAGAATGATTTAATGTAAGAGTCATGAAACTGTACTTCGCTAAGTGCTCTGGCTAAAATTCAACATTTGGAAATAACAAAAAATCTACCTGGTACTGCGTATGTTTTAGTGGTATGCAGTACCGGACCGTACCGGCTTACTTTCACCCCTGTTAATAAGTAAGGACAAACCGAAGTAAAAGTAATCCTGAAGCTGAAAAATCCCTTAATGTTAACAGAAAAGTGTGTCTGTGTGTGACTGAGCAGAGGGACACAGCAACACAATACATCTGTATGTGTGTAGGAGAGGGGTGTGGTGACTAGCGCAGACACAGTCAGCTACCCGATGAGGATTTTCATTCAATCCAAGCACAGATATTGACTCATATAATACTCATACTCGGCAAAAGTGCTATATCTGTACCGGATACTTGTTTTCAGGCGAGTATCCGGCTCAACTCTCCTCATTCCTCCTCTAAGAACAATATGTTGTAGTCTTTGAAATACTAGAATGATTATCAGGGAAACTGTCTGATCCACTGTTTGCGGGCACAAATGTACTGTATGTGTATGCTGGCATGTGTGTGTGTCTGAATGTAGGCGGTAATGAATTACACCAGTGAACGACAGGCTGGAATGAAAGCTGGAGCACAAGGAGGGGAAAATGAGTACTGAAAGGAAATGTCCTGGGACAATGTAGCAACCAGCACACTGAAGGCGTGTTTTGCACAAGCTGCTTCATTGTTTCTATTAGCCTAATTCTTGACCAAAACCTTGACCAAAACTTTAAAGAGGCAGAAAAACTCAACAATTGAACATTTAGTTCTGGGTCCACATCAGAGACCTCATAAAAAAACAGACCTGTTTGATTCATTCAGGATCTTTCCTGTTTCGGGCTTCTTTCACTCCGTACCATTGATCAGCTCCTGCTAATTGACAACACATTCAGAGCGCCTCACACTCTTTCTATCTCACTCCGCCTCTGTCTCTGAGGATTTGTTTTGATTAGAGAGCTGCCTTTGCAGGCCTCGAGTTGAATGAGTAAGTGTTTGTGTGGGTATGTATGAATGAAGACAAGGGACTGTGTGTGTTTGTGTGTGTGTGTACGTGGGTGGGTGAATGTCACTGCTTAGAAATGGAAAATGTTTTTCTCCTTCAGTCATAAATAAATTCTGTAATATAATGTAATAAAAAATATTACAATTATCTAATGATCTAACCCAGCAGAGACTCAGCCACGTTAATCAAATTTAAATGATGGAAAAACAGTAAATAAATCAAAACTCAGAATTCTGAGATAAAAATAAAAAAATATGTGGCCCTCAATTGTTATTTTTCATTTAGTGTCTCACACACATAGGTTCTATGTCAGTCATTCCAGACAATCATGGAGACATGGAGTGATAGGGCTGCTACATAGAATAGCACGAGCAGTGCTTTCAGTCACCAGGTTGTATTGATTAATTTTTCAGGTTCTGTGTTCAAGGTGGGGATTTTTTTTTTTTTTTAAGATGCACCAGAATGTCACAGTTTTCTAGTTTATGAGATCTCCAGCTCTGTGTCAGACCCCAAGCTTAAACATGACCCTCAACATAAATCATAATCTTACACCCTTAATCTAATCTTTACTTTAACACTGAAACCAAGTCTTAACTCTAAAAAAGTCGTTAGACATAGTCCTCACTTTTCTAAAATGTCTTTAAATGTCTAAAACTTCATACTTGTTGAAGTGGAAGAACACTACACAGAAAGACAGACAGAAGTGATTTACTGTTCCCCGCAGCCGACTTTCTGTTTGCTACTTCCTTCTTCTTCTTCTGTGTTTGAGTCAAAACTAAATATTTAAACTTTAAAGTATCTCTAAATATTAACCTGAACATTCATTCGGAACAGTGATTTGTGACTGTGTGCCATGTGTCACGTTATACCGGGCTGTCTGACGTAAACACCATTCACCAGCAGGGTCAGCCTTGTGAGGTGCGCTTGATTTACATTGTCAGGCACATCAGAGCTGCTTTAACAGTTCAAAAGGAAGTGGTAATTGTGCTGTGCTGCAGCCAAGCAAGTGCAACTCAAGTATTTAAAATATTTCAACTTTGACATTGTGTGAATGAAGGAAAATAAGGGCTTTCACCACCCTTTATTTCTACCTCTCCATACCTCTGCCCTGCAGCCTGGACAGACAAAGTGAATTAGTCTCTGATAGCTGCTGCTTTGCAGGTATCACATTTGTGTAATAATGCGTGCATGAGTGTGTGTGTAGCTCTAGGGTCCAAAGTGTTATGTCATTTAATACTTTATCCAACAGAGGTAACGTATTGTGTGTTTTCCTGTGTGTATTGTATTAGCACTGTTTGTGAGTTGTGTTATTGTGTGTGTGTGTGTGTGTGTGTAGCTGTCATTTAATCCATCCATCCTCAGGTTGCTCCGCTCTCACCCTGCACGTCTCACAGACCAATCACATTCCACATTCCTCCACCTTCCCAGGATCCCAGGGACCCAGGGTGCACGGCTGCAGGGCGTTACCATGGTGTTGGGGTGATGAGGTCACCCCCCTTTGGTACTTCAGTGATTAGATGAGAGCTGATGGGGTTAGATAGGAAGGGATAAAGAGAGAAAGAGAGGGAGGGATGGAGGAACACCCTCCATTAAAACATTTGTATGTTTTTTGAGTGTGTGCGCGCACATACACACACACATGTATTTATACATCAATGACTTTGAGAACTCTCCTTGTCATAATGAATTTGCCAACATAATGCCTGACACCAACCGTTAAGCCTGAACTTTAACCCTTAGAGTCCATATAAAAGCAATTCTGAGATTTCTTTCAAAATACATTAAATATGTTGGAAAATAGTTGCTGAAAATGTGAAAATACTTTGAATGATATATTACTGAAATGTTGAGTTAGAGGTTAAAACAGTTTTTCACCAGTTTTCAGTCCAGGATTTTTTGGGCGGTCCTAAAGGTTGGCTCGCTGACACACCGAGGCCACCCTGAGCATACCCCTGCACCACTAGCAGAGTGATAGATAATAATAATTCACCTCATTTAGAGTGTTTCAAAGTTAGTCGTGTCATTTTCTGAACTCACCTGACACGTTTCAGTCACTTCAAAATTGCTGCTTGACTGCTCCCACGAGCAGACATGTTCCCGCTTTACCACTAGCAGCTATCCATTCATGGCATGGTTTAGCTCATCATTGTACCTCAAGGGAAGCACTGTGTCATTTGCCGTGTCACTAAAGAAAATCTATATCACTGCCAAAAAAAAAAAAAAACTCTCCAAACAACATAAACAAGCTAAGAAACTTTCATACACTACAAAACAGTATAGATAGTATCCAGTATCCAGTACTAGGAGGGGGAATAGGCACTTTTAAATAGAAAACTTATAGATATTATAGAGATTAAATATAGCTAACTCATCAATGCAAGCAAGAGAGCCCTGACGTCCTTCTCCTCATGTGTATCTGACGAATCTTGTCCATGTAGTCCCTCCAGCATGTTCTCAGTGGCCCCCAGGGCCTCCTCTTTACTGCCACAGGGAGACATCCTGGAGGCATCATGATCAGATACTGAACTCAACTGACTTTTTTAATGCAAAGGAGCGGCACTTCTACTCTCCTCTGTCACTTAACATTGTGAACTATTTTGGAGTATTGAAACTTGAAGATCCACTTGAATGAGCTAAATCTGATATGCCACTGCTGACTACATATAATTTATCCAAGAGTATCTGGAGCATAAATGACAATACGTAACACCAGTAGATGCTTATGGACATATAATGGGAAGAAATATGCACTTGTGATTTTGAATTTGGGTTGAAGCCAGAGAAGCACTTAGGAGGGTCAAAATCACAAAAGAGTTGGGAGATAAAGAGCATGTAAATCTTTTTCTGTCTCTGCTCTCCTCTTCTGTTACTTCTGTTACAGTCTGTTGCATTGTATTCTACTGAAAGCTTCTAATCTAATATGTCTCTATTTCCTCATTTATCTCCTGACACATGTATGGGGAAGCCCGCCTGTGTCTTTTTGTTATATGACCCACTTTATTTCTTGCACCGGTGGGTTTTTATAGGCTCATCACACATATTTAATGTCTGGAAAGATCTAAATTATGATTGATTCATAATGCATTAAGTGCATCTGCTTCTCTCTTCTCATTGTCTCGCTCACTCTCCGTCTCTTCCATATATTTTTTTTCTGGTTTTCTCTGTAAATTTATGACAGAGGTTATCACAGTGCCAACATGTGTTTCCGTGTATCGGCTCCCCCTTTCATGTTAAGCACACGCTAAAAGCATACAGCAGTGACCCTTTATTTATGATCGGCCTGTTTTCCCTCTCCCTCCCTGCACACACACATACACACTTGCTGAGAGACAGAGTGCAGACAGTCAGGATGGGAGAAGAGAAGAGAGACGAGGAGTGGTGAAGGATATATGACCAGTCCTGTCACAGAAAATCTATACAAACTCATTGTTACAAACACATACTAATCCATTTCATGCATGTGTAAGGACAAAATGTAGAATATGTGTGTGTGTGTGTTATTACAACCTAGTCATCAAAAAAATATAACAGAATATATTTTTTAATGATAATAAAAAGAAATGTTTCTCAAAAAGGCAATTTGAGAGAAGAAATACAACATTTATTGAAATGTATGATATTTTGGAGATTTCTTCATGACTGATGAGGTCAAATATGAAATAAATGGTAGTAAGAGTTGTAAGAGAAAGAGTGAGTATTACATTTTAAATTACACTTGATTAGTTACAAATAAATCAAAAATGGTTAAAATGGCCAGAAGGGAGATTAAGACTATGAATATTTTTTTGGGTTGATCAGACTCAAAGACACATCGGTGTAGAAGTTTATTGACAGCAGACAAAATACACAGAAAATAACCGGTTGGCAGAGTCCGAATGGCAGGCTGCAGGGGTTGCGGGGGTGATGACGGGACTGAAGGAGTGGCAGGCTGTGGAATAAAAGAAGAGTTAAGCAATTATGTCATGATGAGATCTTCAACATATACACATAAAGACATAAAGATTCAAAAAACAATGATGACTCATGGGGAGGTTGTATTTGGGGAGCAGGGATATTCTAAAGCCTCATATGTGTGCTGCAGTATCATATTTATGCATAAATTGCGTCTGTGTTCAGTTCATCCATTCAGATATCACACATAGCCAAGATCTGTCGCTGACAAACTGACCCACATGAGTGTCTCCTGGGGAGAGACGAAGCTAACAGTCTTGCCAAGGACAGGAAACCCTGGAGGGGTTTATTGTACAGTTATGTCTCTGACACTGAGGAGAAAAGTGAAGAAAGACGTATGCTGCATTCATTTCCAAAACAACGCAGATGTACAGTGAAAGCTTTGAGTGAAGTTTAGCCCCAGTTACGTTGTTGTGAACATATTTAGATGAAACCTGATGTGAATATTGAGTCATACATTTGCGTGTGAAACCACAACAGTCTTGAAAGGCTGTCAAGATTAATAATAATATGATACACTTGATCCTTTAGGAACGTTTATTTCATCCTTTCTGTAAGATCAGAGGATGTCAGCAATGCAGCCGCTCTGGAGATGGTGGATTAGGCATTCAGCTCAAGTACTCAAACTAAATGTTATCTAATACACACATGGTAGAGACTCGGTCCAGGACGTGTTGCCGCAGCAAATACTTTATATTAAGAGCAATAAATCCTTGGATGAACAGCTTAGAGGTCAGATTAGACTGAAATAAGAAGATTTTGAAGTGACATTTTCCTCCAAATATATATACATACATACATTATATTTGACTTCTCACAAAATGGAGGTATTCCCCTCATGGGTTAGTATCCACCAAAAGATGAATATGCATCCTGGTAATTCAAACATAGCAGCGCCGCCGCAGTGAGGACAGGGCTGTTGGAATAATTGTAATTGTTTTTTTTTTCCTCCAGAGCCTTATGCCCTCTCTGCTGCAGACAGACGTGATGTGTGTAATCTTGAACTGTAATTACCTGCTGCTGATTTCAAGATGAGCCAGTTTCATTTGTGCAGCTGAGTTCCTGCCAAAAGTAAGTTCCAAGACCACGTCAAGATGGAGACAGGAGGGCAAACTTTAGTCGGTGTCAACAGCAAAACCAAAGTACTTCAAAATGGAAACAGTGAATGTTGTGACTCCGGTGCAATTCCTCTAGCTTATTTGTTTTAGCCTTTGGCTGAAATACAAGCCAGAAACACAGAAAATATCAGAGGGCAGGCCAAAATAAATTTAGCTGGAGACAATCAGCTACATCTACGTGGTCTTGACATGTTGGACTCATGTCAGAGTCTCGTAGCGTGTGTTGAGTCTCGGTAATCTGTCTCATCTCCCCCGCGGTCAGACATGATATCAACGTATTTACATCAGTACTGTCATGTATTGTAGAGTCACCTTGCGTGTTTGTGGGCCATCAGTGCTTTCCACATTGTGTGTGTCTGTGTTTCCCGCAGGTAGCTTACATCAGATTTAACAATGACATGTCTTTCCATGGCAACTGCTATGCATCGTGGAAACTTTTCCTGTCTTTCCACTCACACACACCCACACACACATACAAACTACATACACAGGGTAGTGTTGATTACCCGTGTCCAAACACAACATGTCCGATGAGGGTCGCCTGCAGCCTGCAGGTAAACGGTAATTGCTTCCAGATTTTGTGTGTGTGCGTGTGTATGCTGACATCTGTGTCAGCTGGTCAAAAGTGCAATAACAATTAGCATTTAGACAGCACAGTTATGATGGAGGGTAATAGTTTCATTTTTTTGTGTCTGCATGTCCTACATTGTGTACATTCATGCCTGAGAAACTCACAATTTCAAAAACACAAAAACAACATATACCTTTTAAAACTTAATAAAATCCTGAGCTCTCATGCCATGCTTCACCTGTGGAGCTACACTCCATACACAGTGCCAGTTAGGGAATCATATTTGACTTGACCCAGACTTTAAACTGACCTTCGTTCCTTCTGTTAAACCGTGACCTTTGGGCCTGTGGATACACACGTGTCAAAACAACATTTATCACCTCTGAAACAGTTGCTGTTCCCCGAACGCCATCCTCATTTCTTTTCATCCCTCCCTCCCTGCCTTCATCTCTCCCCCTGTGGATTTTCTTTTTCTTTTTCTGTCCATTTTTCCTATCTTCACCCCCATGTTAGTCGCATTACTCGCTAGTCTAATGTATTGCTCATTTAGTGATGTCACTTTTCTTATTGCAGTCGGATTCTGCATTTCTTTTCAAAACAAACATCTGTTTTGCTGTTCTCTGTACAAACTCTTGCTACTCTTTTTCTGGGAGTTTCCCCTCAAATCCTTTGGTGGCCTGGAGGAATGTGTCTTACTGCGTCAGCCGCTGTTTGTTTAGAAGAGCTGTGTAGTTAGCAGTGATGCCCGCGACCCACATCAATTCAGACTTCATTATCAAAGAACATACTTGATTTCTGTGGATACGTTCTCCTTCTTCTTCTCCTCCTTGTCTTCCTCCTCACTTTGCCCAACAAACTTCTTCGTCTTTGCGTTTTACCTTTTAATATTTCCTTCTTTTGCGTATTATTCTCCTTCCTCTTCTGTTTTGTTTCACGGTTCCCTCCCTTCTTCTCCTCCTCTGTGGTGGAAAGATGGATGATGGGGTGATAAATCAGAAGAAGTGAAGCGGTGTGGAAGAACAGTGTTGAGGGTCAGCTCCCTGGGAACCCTCTTCTCTGTTACTCCCATTGGGACCTCCAGATTCAATATACCACCGACAGTACTCGACAGTGTCTCATTCTCTCCATCTGTCTCTTTTTTGTCTCTTAGTCTCACATCTTTTCAGCTATTTCCCCCATTTTTCTCTCTTCAGCTGGTTTTGTGTTTTATGTTTAACGGGTTAGTGCAGAGGTCAGAGACATGACAGCTGCAGAGTCAGCCGAAGACCACGGATGGTTTAGTTAAATTATAGTGATTTGTAGGATAAAGATTTTATTCAGGGTCAGTTCATTCCTGCACGAATTTGACAGTGAAGTGAAAGAGAAAGCCAAAATCAACACATCAAAACACAAAATATTATAAGCATTTACATTTTCAAAAGTAGTGTTGATCATCACATCATCAAAGCATTAAATCAGTGTCAGAATAGGTTTTTAGTGGCCGAGTAACGTCTTGATTTACTTTGGACAGATTGAAAAAAAAAAGGCAGACAGATGAAGAAAAGCCAAGCACACTCCTGTCTGAACTGAAGGTGAAACCCCGAAATGAGAAGTTTGGGAAGCAGTGCTGTGGGAATAAAGCGACCACAAGCAGTTGCAGGAAATGGACCAGCTAGTGCCTGTCTCAACCCTTGCTTCAACATTTCACCAGAAGTCAATGAAGGCAGGCATCAAGTTGGAACTGGGTTCAACTCCAGCACGGTGACTCTGCTACCCACTCAGTCTCATCCAGTCTTTTTGTTAAGCTTTGTCACTTTTCTTCTCCTGCGCCTATGGCCATCCTGACCTACCTCCATTGTTCTCCTGGACCTGAACTCACTTCCCCTAGATTTCTAGAAACTCTCTGCCCATTTCCTCTACCTACCTAACGTTGCCCCCTAATCTCGGAGACTCTGGCTCAGCCTCCCAGTTTCTTGTGTCTTTGTGGTACATTTTGGTTTATTGTTTTAGTCCTGCATAAAAAATAAAAAGGAAGAATAGAAATCAGGTCATCCTCATCATAAAAATGTCACGATACAAGTTTGATACAAGTTAATAAATGCACAGATTTCAATCAGAAAGGGGAACTGTTAAATGAACATGAAATGGACATAAAAGCAAAATTTTTCAAAAAGACATTTTTTGATGCTCAGCATACAAGATGTTTAAAGCAATGCAGCAGAAGGGGGAAAATCAAAAACTGGCTGTTATTAAAATGTGTTTGAAGTGAGGAACAAGAACTGAACTCAGTGAGAAATAAATGAAGACATATCACTTATTTGTCACCAATATATTCTGGCTATATAACTTTTTATTGATGTAATAAATTACTATAGAAAACACAATGCAAAAAAAGTTCACAATAAATGTGGAGATTTAAATCAAAGCTGACCGGCATAAAACCCCTGGAAACAAAAGATATATGGAGCAGCAGCAAGTTCATATGTCCAACATAAGTTTTCTGACTCTTGGGATGTAAATCAGCTACACTAATCATTGATTCGGTATGCGGGACTAAAATCCCACAAAATGTTTTCCAAACCCTTTACAAATTTCCCTGCAGGACAGACTAACATACCCAGGGAAAGATTATCATGTTTCTAAAAGTGTGATTAATGTTCAAAATGTTCAAACATACACTGCAAATCACTCCCATTCTGACATACCTGCAGGCTTAATGCAGCAGTGGTGCTGTAGATGATTGGGTTGTGACTGAGAGAGTGTGTATCTGGAGTGTATAGAACAATAAATGCCTACTGAAGGTGCGGGTCAGATATTTTCATTTATGTCTGAAGAGAGAGAAAACATACAGACTGATTCCTCTGTGTTGGACAGTGATGGAAAGATTACAGAATCTATGAGGCTTATAAAGTGAGCTGTGAGACCATGCTGCTCCTCTTATACACAAATAAACTCTTGGGGAGGTTTGTACCATTCTGCAGTGTTTTGTATATATAAATGTTGGTAAGAGCTTAAAGGCAAATACCAGCTGAACTTAGAAAGGCACATACCAGCTTTGAAATTTGTTATTCCTGGGTCTTTGGGACAGATCGTTTAGCCTCTGTGAACATGAATGACTCTCTTCCAAAGCCACAAGCCAGAGGGGACGAGCGGAAAAATGTAATGTCATTAAGAGTTCTTAACCTGGAGCTGTTCTGCCAATACTAAATGGGAGACCGATCCTGTGGGAAATGCTTGTCTAAACTTTACATTCAGTGGGGCTTCTGACTGCAGCTGTACTTTTAGCTCTTGGATTGATCCTCAGAGAATCATCCGGTAGTCAGCTGACTTGAGGGTGTTCACATTTTTCACTTCAGATTTGGCCACATTCTCTTTGAGCCAATCGTTGTTGTTGTCAACTGTCTGCAGCTCTCAGCAGTTTATGCCCCTCCACGTGTTCCCCCAGTTTTCATCGGCTTTCCATCGAGTCCTCCTAATGAGCATATCAGCAATATCGCTTCAGATCACATCCACTTACAGACTTTTCTTCACTCCTTCACTGCGGCCAGCATTTCCACTCCAGATTTGAGTTGGCTGATTTAACTTAATTTATTGAAGGTCCATTTTGTAGGATTTAGTGTCATCTAACGGTGAAGTTGTAGATTGCAACTGAATACCCCTTGCCTCACCCTCCCCTTCCAAGCGTGAAGAGGACTATGGTGGCTGTGAAATTTGTGAAAACCATGAAAGTCCCTATCTGGAATCAGTGTTTGGTTTGTCTTTTCTGTATTCCCCACCTAAACAACACAAATTTAACAGAACACTGTGTCACTTTGGAGTCGCAGAATACATCTGAATTACCAGGACTCACTCTGAGTGACTCTCAGCTCTGATTTATTATAAAAAAAAAACACCTTTTTTAAGAAGTACCAACTTCACTTCCACAGAAAGACATACATAGCAGCATCATAATCTGAAGAATTTGTTCACTGTATGTGTGAAAGCATGAAATATTTATATCCCCTACAGCGTATCAGCCCAAAATAAAAATGCATGTAAATTGGATTTACCGAAAGAAATCGACCATCTTCATGAGAAATTCCCCAATCCTGACCCGTAGCTATAGGGTTTTAGCATAAATTGTATGTTGTACGCAGTTTCCCTGCCGATGCCAGGCAGTGTGTGAGGCTCAGTGTTTGTCCCTGTGCTAGAGGATGTGAACGTAATAGTAGCTTTAAACTCCAGCCATGGGAAACCTTACTGTGACAATAGACTCCACGCTGAGCGGACCAAATCAGAGAGCTCTGGTCCAACTATGTGTGTTAGTATGTGCAAGAGCATTTGTGTTGTACTGTGTGTGTGTGTGTGTGTGTGTGTGCCTCTCACTCTTTGTGTGTGAACAGCTCAGACACACACATCAACTTGACTCTGGTCTGGATCATTTTTAACACGCATTCCTGTGCATTGCTGTGATCTGTGCATCAGCTGCAGGTTCGTACAGGAATTCAGGATGAGAATTGGTTTGGATCATCTGAGGCTACTGTGATATTCAATCTTTATAACACGCAGTGTGTGTGTTTGTGTAGGCTTGACGGATTGCCTCTTTGGCAGAGAGATTTGTCACTCAGCAGGGGAGACCACGGTTAAAACACACACACGCACACGCGCACACACACACTAAACAAAGTTGCGTTCAGTTCTGGAGGTGATGAGAGAGAGGGGGAAATAAAGAGTGCATGTCCTGCAAGTGATGAGACCCTCTCTCAGGATGTGTGCATGTGTTAGTAACATGACACGAACGAATGGGTGTCTGTTAATGTATTCACTAAAAGTGCGAATGCTTGTTTTTGCATATGAGAATGCTGTGTACATATACAGTATGTATGTGCACGTGTGTCAGTGTGTAGCTTGTAATGTGTAGTGACAGTAGTGCATGGTCGAGTGATGGTGGGTGTAATGCTTGATGGCACACTGCTGGACATGTAAGGGGAATCCTCTTTATGCACAAACACACCCAGCCACACATGAGAGAAGGCCTTTGTTACAATGAGTGGTAGCGGACCCAAGATGTAAACACCAACCGGAGTCCAGAATCAGATGAAACCACAGGTAAAGCTCAGGAACGTGGTGACTAATTGAGGTCCTGAAGGCAGAAGATCCAGCACGGTGGTGGTGGCAGGAGTTTTTCAAGGAGCAGCAGCACAAGCAAGCGAGAAAAACGAGGATAATGTTCCTCAACACAGCAGAAAACCTTTAACAATAAACACGCGCATGGATTTGTGTGCGTCTGCGTGTGTTTGTGCAGGATTGCACTTGTAGTGACAACACGCGCACACACACATACACATTTGTAAGGTCTGGGGATGTTTCCGGAAGGTTTATGTTGAGTCAACCCCTGGTTTGACTCTGAAGTCAGTCCAATAGTATAAACACTCAGTCATCACATGATCTCATCAGCACACATGGACACAACCACACACAGAGAGTGAGCGTCCTCGGTCTGATTATCACCCAAGCAGCCCAAAGGAATTTTATAATAGAGGGGGATATTGTTGAGGAGGAGGTGAGGGGGTGAGGAGGTTTTAGAGAAGAGGGGTCCCCAAAGAAGAGAGGGTTCATGCAACATATGTGGAGATGAGAGGGAAGGAAATAAAGCTTGGGGGACACTGGACAGATGGGACTGAGAGCTTGTTAGGGCAGCTGTAAACAAAGACCTCAGCTTTATCGATTTACCATACGGCTGATGCTCCTCTTTCTGACCTGAATTCATAGAAAATGGAAATGAACATGCATGAGCGGGCAGTGGATTCTTGTTTCTGCTCCGTCCAGCAGGATGAAAGAGTGTCCTCTCTCTCACACATACTGACATAATTGCAGAGATTTCACAGCTCGACAGTTTATTATCTGAAGCAACAAAACTGCACCAATACAAGTTAAAACTAGGCAGCCACTCCCAGTTTGGTAGATCAAACCAGAGCTATAAAGCTATAAAATTATACGTTTATGAAGTCCATAGGGATGTCCAAATTGTTGTTTGAACTTTCGATTAATTAAACTTTAAGCAGGTGTTTGTGGCACAATAAAACCATAAAATCTGTTCACTGCTATGAAGTCTTCCTGCCCCCTAGTGGTCAAAAATATTGAATTTTCATTGAAATCAAATTGTTTGATTCTTCCTGTTCTCCTTTTCTTCTTCCTTCTCTGGTGCATTCAGTGGTTTCGTGTCTTAATATCTGTAAAATCTGAAATCAAACACAGGTCACAGTTCATGGTTAAACCACAGTGGGCTACAAGGAAGTTTTATAGTTTGGGCTCACTGTTGTGTGCGCAGCTGTAAACTTTTAGATATGCCTGCAGCAAATATGCAAGCACATAAATAAGATTCATTCTTTGTGATAATTTGGCTGCAAAATTAAATTAAAGGTAATAAGTAAAGATATGAAGGTTACACAGGGGGAAAAGCAGCAGCATTTACATTCCTCCAGAGAGGCACGGATATCAGCAGAGCTAATTTGTGTCACAGATTAGCTTTTTATTCATGGCATTCCAGACAGGGGAAAGTCAAAAGGCAGACACATCAGTAATCACTGTTTAATCATTAATGACCGTCTCGGATCTGCTCCACGAGGAATAATAATAAAAAAAGAAAGCCTTTCCTCTTCTTATGCAAATCAAGCAGAGATTAATTCATACATGTGCGCTGCTGCTCGAGAGAAAGGCAGGAAGGATTTTAGAAGAGAAAAGGGAGTCGGTTAAGAGGGGCACGGATGAAAACAACGGGGAGAGGAGAAGAAGAGGAGGGGTGGAATGAGAGAAAAGGAGGAAGAGAAAGGGAGGAGGATAAAGAAAAGTGGGACACTCCTGGAGGCCCCATGTCATGAGATTCTCATTATTTACCTCCATGGATACCAAGAGCACTCCCACTGTCTTTATATTCTCCTTTCTCATCCGTCTTTTCTCCTCTACCATTATTCTTCTATTTTCACTCTTCTGACTATGCTCTCTTCTTTCATGTTTGCCTCCACTCTCTCTACAAATTCACTGTTTTTAATCTCATCTTTCTTTTTCGCTGTTTCATTTAATGTTACGTAACTTTTCTTCTTAAAGATTTTTATTTTCCTCTCCTCCCTTTTCTCTCTTTTAGGGGATTTTACTATTACTGAAACAGAACGGTAATAAGTCATTACAAAGAGTGGCGATGGTAGCTGTTTACAGTGGTATTGTTATGCTAAGACAGGCTCATTGGCTAGCTGTAGCTTTATATTTAGCATACAGCATCATAGATGCTGTTACAAAAAGTTGTGCTTATTATTGTCTTCGTAGGTGATGGTTAGTAATCTCTTCTTCAGCTCAGCTGACTTGTTGCAAAGGCTTCACCTCAGACTGAGACAAAATGTAATTTAGCTAATTTTTCAGCTCGTTCATTCATGCCACGAAAAGTCTGTGTGTGAATGAGATACAGTAGCATTTTGGACTTTTGGTCATTTCCTTTCAAAGAAAGGCCCCTGATTTTTAATCAGGCTCAAAGATAGAAAAAATACAGGCATTTCTACCTTTACAATAACAGCTGAGCAATAATTTTGATGCTACGCCTCAGGTAAATAGTAGCGCTGTCATTCCCACTCTGCACCCCATGCGCTGTTCTTGTACTATGTAACTTGGTTGATCCGGGTACAAACTTCTATAAGAAGTGCCTAATGCTTTGTAGAGGTAAGTCACACGCCACCAATATGTCACTGATTTTAGTAAAACTGTATCATGAGAAAATGGTTTTCTGGTTTTCCTTCTGATGTTGTTTTGTCAGGATCAGCTTTTATAACAGACCACCAACAGGCTGCTGAGGAGGTGTAATGCAATGATAATCCTGAAGCAAAGTGCGCAGATTCTCGTTAGTAAACTCTAACCCGCAGGGTGTTTTTTTCCTTCTTCTTGGGCATTATCCATTTTTCAGGGCAGAAAGGTAATCCTTTAAAATTGGAAGGGTATCCCTTTCTTTCTTTGGGGCTAAACCAATAATCCTTTAAAAGTGGACCAGCTCTTCATCTTTCGGTTTTAAGAAGGAAGCGTAATCTGCTTTTAGTTTGGTGCTGGATATGTCCCACAACAGGCATCTGAGGATCTGAGAGCCGGTCTAGCTGATGGATTGAGTGCATAAGTGGACAAATTTAAAAAGCCTATTGTAAAGAAAAGAAAGCGGCAGAGAGAAGGAGAGAGCAAGAAAGAAACAAACACAAAAAAGTGAAACAGAATAGAAAGCGAGAGAGAGAGACTGTGGATAACTTTAATGAAACGTCTCACAAAAAAAAACAGCATAGAAAGGAATAATGAGGAATAGATTGAAAGTAATAAGATACGAGTCAAAGAAAGACAAAGTAAATAAGAAAAAATGTTTATGGGTAAAAAGACGGAGAAGAAAAGAAGCAAACATCTCTGAACCAACATACCGAACCACACAGGATATTGAGTTGGTGGTCAGCAGGAGGAGAGTGATTGTTACGGTGTGTTGAAGTGGCTAAACAAGACGTGCACAGACACACACACACACACACACACTAGGAAACTAAATCTCCCAGTAGAAGCCAGTGTGGTTTTAACCTTTGACCTCATGACCTCATCTTAGTTACTGCGCATTTAGCTTAGCAGCTGTGAAACCATCAGATACTTGTGGAAAGGTTTTACCCTGGGAGTGATTATATGTTGTTTAATCGCCTACCTGAATTTAGTGCTGTTGAATGGCTCTGCTGTTCATTTTACGTGGTGTATTGCGCGTGCATGAGTTTTGCAGGCACTCGTCCACCCATTGAAACAACACCCTGACAAATGTGCAAACTCTTGGTTTATGTTTTGGGCGAGGAGAGACATACTGACAAATCAAGATGTGGGATTCTTATCAACAACTTTCCATTTGCAAGGTGTGAATATCCCAGAATGCATGCTGTTCTGCCAAACAGGACATCATTTTGGACTTGAAATCTTACACTGAGCATAAACTTGCTTCGTACAGAGATGTGAGGGATTGATTTTGCTGATGAACAAAATTCAGAAAACATTTTCTTTTTCTTCCTCATATTGGTTCTTTCGTGGCAGAAAGAACAGAAAGGTTAAAGGGTGGATTCAGCAAACCCTCCAGAGACAAACCCCCTCACCTCTCTCTCTGTTTCCATCCCTTATTTCTTCTTTTTTCTGTGTGTGTGTGTAGAAGACCACTCTGAAGCAGACCCCCCTCACCTTTCAGTGACTGGTTTGAATGAGACTGCATGTGGCCAGCACAGGGCAGAGGTACTGACTGAGGCTGGGCTTGGTTCACTTTGTGTGTGTGTCTAGGTATGTGAAGGGATTAGTGGCTTTGGCCAAGGCTAATCTGCGTGTCCCCAGGGAGTCTGCAGGGCCCACCACTGAACTGAGTTGGGTGGAATGAATTGTATGAATATATGTGTGTGTGTGTCAGACCAACTACTGTGCACACCAAGCTGCCTCCCTCACTTTGACTGCTCCATTGAGTTGTGATTAAGACTTATCACACCAGGAAGTGAAATACCAAATCTATGTGTACACAATATGTGTGTGTTATTTTCTATATCTGCGGTCTCTATTTCGGGGTCTTCACCAGCATCTTCGCCTTGCAACAGACAGCATTTTTCCTCTCTGATGTTTTTGGACTGAATCAAATCAATTTGAATTTGCTTCACAAATGGTGGAATTTCTTTTTTATATTTCTGTCTCTGTTGAATGTGCAGAGTGGGCGAGATGTCGCACTGAGGAGCTGCTCACACTTCAGCTGCTAAAAACGTTTCATTTCTGTAGAGACACAGATGAAAGGGAGAAATGAAAAGGTTAGAGTAAGGTTACAGTACTGCATTCAAACCATCTGTATGAAGTGAGAGGCAGTCCACGAGTGAAACTGTCAGTTAAGCACTCATGGGATGGTGTCATCTTTGTCCGTGAATTTTTAGTTCATTGTTTCATGGTTGCTGTTGCTCACACCGACTGAAAGATCTTTGTCACACGTTGTTACTTTTGGAAAAGTTACATTCATTACTTCCTTTTCATCAGAGGATTGCCAGAAAATAACAAAAATACCGGTCAGTGCAAAGATGATTAGTCTACACATAAAGATTAAACGTGCTGCTTTTCAGACAGAAAGAGAGAAACACCTACTTTAAGACTATGATTGTCTCCTTTTTACCCCTTCCAAACAAACTTTTGTTAGTGAGCTGAGGTTATAGAGAATCCAAAAAAAGACTCTGGGTGACAACAAAAAGTTTGGAACTGTCTTGATTTCAGGATGTTATAGATCTCAACAACATGACACAAATTAACATTTGTACAGTGTTTATAAATGTCATTTTTTCATGGTAAAAATCCAATGTAATCAATCAAATAATAAACTCTAAATTTGGCTTCCTCATCCACCAATCAAAAGACATACAGCCCACATCATCCTCTGGTACACAATGCTGCTTTGATCAAGGACAGACAGACCGAGCCTGGTTTATATCCAAACAAAAGCATGTCAACATCTATGGATAATTGTGAGCGGGGCACAAGACATGTGTGCACTCTCTATGATGACAGAGATGTCTAATATGGAATTACACATGTGAAGGAGTTTATAAATCTAATGCCAATTCTGTGCAAGCTGATTTTGTGTGGTATCACTGTGTGCTAAAAATGATACAGTGTGTCTTCTAAATGATATAAAAACAAATTTAGAAAAGTAAATGATCATTAATCAACATATCAGTACCCCTCAAAGCAAAGTCCATGATAATATATATACTTACAATGACCTCACAGACCTGAACACATCTGAATCTGTGAGCGGAGGTTGAACAGGCCTTCAGGGCTTCCTCAGGGCTGCTGGTGGGAAGGTTGCAGTCTTTGTGTGTGTGTTTGTGTGTGCAAGAGTGTGTTTGTGTGTGTATGGTTTAGCTTCAGGAGTCATTTCAAACCAAGGATTAGGACAAGGCGCCGCGTGGAAATAGGAAATTAGCCTGAGGGCTGAAGAGGGGTTTGTATATGTGTGTGTGTGTGTGTGTGCGTGTGTGAAAGCAGATGAATGAAAATTGATGTGTGGGTTGAAATGTGTGTGTGTGGTGTGTGTGTGTGTAAGTGCATGTGTGTTAGCAGAAGTCAAAGTGTATGTTTCCTCCTAAGAAATGAAATAAAAATTCCAAACTGTTGTTGCCATTTTTCTACTGCACTTGAAGACCGTGGATGTAAATCACCTCACACAGGTTTTACTGAGGGGCTCCAGACCTCTGACACTGCTGATGTTTGTCAAGTGTCCACGATTACTGTTCGTTCTGCAACACAAACAGACCTGGAGCCAGTTTTACAGCTGTAGTGTTCTGCATCTGATTTATCTTCAAGGAGCACTGCTTGCTCTTCTTAAATGTGAGTCAGCATGTTTTCAGCCATTTCAGTGAGGAGGTCCGACTCCACAGACATTGTCGAATCATGCAGCACATTGGCTCCAGAGCTGTGATTAAGAATCAGAAGAATAAGATGCACAGGGAGTGCAGTTATTATGTATTACCAAAATACATCGGCAAGAGGATAACATTTTTCTTCAGACTAGAATATTAATACGGAACAAACATCCAGCATGGTCACTTTTTCACATCACCGTTTCATGCATGAAAGATTTTTACCAGTAATAGTCACAGGATGAAGTAAAGGATCAAGCTAAACTTGAAGTAGCTGTAATATGTGACTTTTATAGTATTTTTTATAAAAATTTAATGCGAAATGTGAAGAGGTCACTGATAATGATGAATCTGCAGAGAATTATTGTTATCAGTTCACTCTTACTGCTCATATAGTAGACCAGCTTAAAAAACTATATTCGATTTACAGTCACCGGGAGGCCAGAAATACAACTCCAAATGTATAATAATGTTGCTCAGTAACAGCTGGGTGTGTAAATAACAAACCCATATTGCAAACAAGTTTGCCATGTCAACATCAGAGGTCAAAGGTCAAGGTAGCATTCATCATTAGCTTCTGCTGCTACAAACGGTAGCTGACCAATTGCATTTTTCATGACAGGTGTTAGACCCTTCAAGAATAACAAAACTGTCTAGTGTCTGTAAGTGAGTTATGAGTTTGAAATCTCAGTGGGAAGTTTCTTTAACCCCTTTGTATATATATATATATATTTTTTTTTACAAATTCCATACATTTTAAAGCTGTTCATTTGGCAAACCATGAAGCTATACTGTACCTGCCTTTAAATGGCCTACTATGCAACATATTATCGATATAAATAAACAGAATTTTCATTCCACAGAGAAATGAAAAGAAACTAATAGCTGCTTAATAGAAACAAACAAAAAAAGTAGCATAATATACATTTGAAAAATGGCCAAACATGATTTATAGTTCATGGGATAAAACTTTTTAACCTACTGGAAGAGTAGACACTAAAACACACTAAACACTAAACATTTGTGTCAAAGGTCATCTCTTACACTTTCATCCGCCACTTTTTTTTTAACTGCTCCATAATATCAGACCACTTCTAACCTAAATCACCTATGCAGAATACCTGCATATAAACATAATTTGTAGCAGGCGGCGTTAGCTGCAGGGTGTTTTTGTTGTGCATGTGGTGAGAGCTTTGGGTTTGCATTCATGTTTGATGTTTGTGTGAGTGCATGCAGACTATAAACTTCAGCTTGAGCTTCACGACGTACACTTCATCACATGAAATACTAAGTCCGCGCTGTGAGTTATGTTTGCCGTACAATAAAAGCCAGACTTAAAGGTGAGGTGGGGGCGCTGTGAGGGATTAAAGGGATGGTCTGTGCTTCATCAAGAGTGGCAGGATCAGACGAAGTGTCAGAACCGCAGGAAAAACAAACCCATATTTATGCAATTAAAGCTTGGCATTAAAAACACATTTATGTTTATGTGGGTAAAGCTGCTCATTAAATCATGTACCGTTTGGGTGTTTGGATGGGAAAAAACATCATCATTAAATACAACAGTGTAGCTTATTTTGTGAAATCAACCATTAAAGAACGTCCATTTGTGTTTATGAGAGTTTATAATGACCACTTAAGGTTTAAAAACCAGTTATCAGAGCCTACCACCAAAAGGAGGAGTACTCCACATTCTTGTCTCTCTGGTTTTTGTTCAAATAGTATAGATTATAGTTCCAGTCACATTATTATATTATATTATGCTATATTAGAAAAAAAATGTTTAAAATCTAAATATACATAATTCAGCATTTCTTGATTTATGTTGCCATCCTGCTACCACACTTTGGGATACAGAAAGTTGAAACCTGTGAAGCAGCAAGAGAAAGGTGCAGGTGGGGAAACGCCTTCTCTCAACAATCAACTTTTGCAGAGCTCTTGAGCGAGGAACACACAGCTCCCAAGATCTAAATGAGGGAGTCTGAAGTTACTGGAAGTGGAAGTGAAGTAGGAATGAGCATCCAAACGTGACTTATAATAAACTGCTGCACGGGATAAAAGTCCAAATTTTCATACATTTTAATGTTCTCGGTTCTGCAGAAACAGAGCTGTTCCGCTAACCCAACTTCTGCTTTTATTTCACACCTTTGCAGTATTTTTAAATACTCAACTAAACGCAGAGTCATTAAAAGAGTCTCAGAGTGCAAAGAGAGTGAACAGCCAGTTCAGCAGCAGCTTAGCTACTAACGGTGTTTCTATTTGACAGCAAGAAGAAAAATCACACGCCGCTAGTTAAATACATCCCACCTCCGTACATCCCTTTGTTATCCTTGCTTTCATCTCTTCAGCATTTCCTTCCTCTTAATTTTTTTTTTTCTCATTTTCTTCAGTTCCTTACCTCACTTATCTTTCTTCTACACCTCCCTCCCTCCCCCTCTCTCCTGTTCCATTTTCACGTCTCCTCTCTGGCTCCATTTCTCTGCTCCTCCATCTATCTTTTTACATCCCTTCTCAGTTCTCATTTTTTACTTCCACTCACCTTTTTTTTCCTTCTCCGTTCTTCTGTTCTGCCATTCCTCTCGCCGCCCTTCTTTACCCCAAGCTGTAAACCTTGTGACCCAGGTCTCTCAGGTGTAGTGAGAGTTGCAGTAAAGTTGAGGATATGGAAGAGGTAATTGGACTGGACACCTGTTGTAAATCACGGAGGGTTTAGGCTCTCATAATGGGAGTATATTTCTTTTTTACCATCTCACTTTCAGAGTCTGTATGTGTGAGAACACACACACACACACACACTAAGTGGTGTAATGTTTGGCACATTGGTACCGTGCAGAGCAAATAATTAGTCTGGGTGGTAAGAAGAGACAGCGGGACACAGAGAGAAAGAAAAGAAAAACTAGATATGACAAAAACGTCAAGAGAAACAGAAACGCGCGTGTGTGTGCGTGCGTGTGTGTTTGTGTGCATGTGTGTATTCAGACAGACAGACGGACCTGGTGGATGTTAGACAGGTGAAGAGGAATACATTAAGACAGACTAATAAGAACAGAAAAAAAGGAAAGTGTGGAGATAAAAGAGGAAAGGAGAACAGACAGAGGTAGGAAGGAAACACTGAAGACAACAGTGATGAAAGGAAAGAGGGACGCAGGAGATGAATGGGGTCATAGAGAGGCTGGCAGTGACAACGGATGAAAGAACGATTGCTTTGGAAAACTAAAAGGAGACAGTGGGAGATAAAGAAGATAAACTTTCAGCCCCAAAAAGAAGAAAAACTGACTGAGTGAAAAAGAGCTAAAAGTGCCAGTGATACAATTTGTCAGCCTTTATGTTGCAGCAGTGGGTAAGACCACCAAAATTAAGACCACATTTCTTGAAACTTTGTTGCCTTATGTTTACATGGTTACATGAACTTCATCATTCCTGTCTTTGGCTTTTTTTCATCAGCTCTTTGCTCCTTCTGTCTGCTACTGCCAACGCTTTCACGTTCATTGTCAAAGACACAGACTAATGTTCACACTCCCTGATATTTGTTTGGGACCAAATTTTTAAAAAAATCACATCACACCCTACCTGTTGATTATCTGAATCATGCTGAATAATGCAGAGACATTCAATGCCAAATTCCAAAGTCATAGAAACATCATGAAAGACAAAGTCATACCATTCATACAGCATGGGGTAAATGTTGTGATGCCTTCAGGCATGTCTGCAGGTTAAAAACATTGGCTGGTATTAATGAGATTGTCGTTCAGTTCTTGATATAAATGCTGCTAGAGTTAGGGTTAGGGTTATGTTAGGGTGCTGCTTGTGTTTAATATCCAAAGAGAATCCTGCATCTCATTAGCTTTTGAAATATTCACTTGACTTTTATGCCTCCACACAAATTGACCAATAATGTCAACGCTGAGAACAGCTCTGCAAGAGAATGTCCCAATACTTGCTGTGAGTCCAGATCTGGGTCCAAGTCACGCGACGAAGCCGCCAGCTGTGCTAGGAGCAGACATACAAGTACACAAAGTTATATAAGACTAGTAAAACAAAGCAAAAGTAATGTTCGCTTTGGCCTATGGAGAACTTGGCTGTCAAATAAGGCGTGAATTGTGATCAAAGCTAAGCGCGTTGCTTCTTTTGGGTCAGAATTGGTCTTGGAGTCTTTGGAGAATATTCCCAGGGATTTTTTGTTGTTGTCCGAGAAAGAGGAAACAAGTCGCACATTGAGCATTTACACATTATTAGCATAAACATGTCTCTGATCAGGGTGCTGACTGTTGCTTGCCCCTGTACTTTTGGAAACAGAATAGTGTAGTGGTGTCATGAAATGCTAAAAAAAAGTGTTGAGTAAATTTTGGCAGGAAATGTAGAGATGACGACTTCTAAGCAGAGCTACAATGAGCCGGACTTTTAGAAACTGTTTTAACGTCTTAGTGAAGCTGTGATCTGCCAGGCAGAAACCAGGCTGTAATCAGGCTCCACTGGGCACGCTCCGTAGCATCCACTGGCTCAGTCTGTCGTCAGGGAAAGGTGGTGCACGCTTTTAAGAGGAGAGGAAAGGCCGGAGCGCTCGACTGAGCGTCAGCGAAGCATAGAGACTTTCATATAATGTGTTCTGAACTGAGAAAAGAGGAGCGTCAGAGGAGGGTGGGAACGTGAAACACGAAGAGAAGGAATTTTATTTCTTCACTAGATCACCATCAGTAACCTCTGTCTTTCAGGAACCCAAGAACAAAATATCCAAGCCGTCCAAAGAGCGTGTCTTTGGACTGTTACTGCTGTTTAATTCAACCTCCACTCTCTCCCATGTGTTTCCTATTGTTCCAACCACTGAGCAAACATCCTGCACAACAGAAGAAGAGATGAAAACTATAATCATTAGTGTGTTTCTTTAATCTAGTGTGTCTGTTAAACAAATGCCTCCACTTTTTACATCTGCATATTCATCTATTGTGAAGCACGTCGGCCCTGCACGGATCGCTCGTACAAACAATTCATTCTTAAGTGGCACGTATGAGTGATTTGTGGCAAATTTTGAATTTGCGTCTGCGAGTGGTCCAGTCTTGTCAAGTAGCTTGAGGTAGTTCCCTTGACCGCTTTCTACCACCAAGTCACAGCTTCGCTTTAACAAGAAGTATTTTTAGCATCTAACTTCGTGTCAAAACATTCCTTCTTGGTCTGAGGACACTGTGGTGGCAGCAAGAGAACAAATGCATGCATGAATCTCACCATATTGCATCCACTGTGTGAAATGTGCTTCATTATCACCATCTAAGATGTGTAGCCTTATTATATATGCACACCACCCAGTAATATCCACTAATGTCAATATAAGGGTACATCCTGTTATATTCCGTTTTTTCATAGATAGATTTTCATAAATCGTATTTGCATAACAATTTTTAATATCCGTTTGTGTTTCAGAAGTTCACGTTGCTTCTGATTCTATCCTTAACGTGATTTTTTTTATGCACATTTCACATTTTACATCTGAAGTATGAAGCCCTGCATTTTATCTGTTCTCATTAATATGCTGCTTCGCTCTGTTATTACCCGCTGCAGCAGCAGTCCACACTCCCTATGGGAAATATTACATCTAATTTGAAACAGTGATTCCTTTTAGAATTCTGGCTGGACTGGGGAGGATATAAATGTATCTAATTATCTGGAGGAATGTAAGAATTAAAGACAGATAAGGGGAGGGGGCGCTCATATCATCACACTTTACATATGCAATTGAACCACATGCACACACACACACACACACACACACAGGCACAGACAGATTAGAGAACTATTAAAGCCAGTGACGACAGGAAAGTGGAGAACAAAGAGAAATGAAGATGAGAACAAGACATTTGACTCAGCCACACGGAAAAAAAGCATAACTTATTCCTTCCCAAAACTGACACACATACGTAAACTCTCTCTCTCTCTTTCTCGCTCTCTCTCACACACACCTTTTCCTTGCGCTTCAGCAGAAACACTAGTTAAGTTGTTTTACAGGCTTAGTGATTATTTTGATAAGCCTTAATGATGATGGATTGACTGAGATTTAATGGAAAGAAATTTAATGTCTCATAAATTTTAAGGTGGCACCTTGTTTTTCCTCGTTTCAGAAGTTTGAAAACCATTACGCGGTGAGGGTTACGGGACATTAAACAGCCCACCTTTAAAGCCTGGAGTAGGACCGCAGCAGCAGCAGGGCTGGTGTTTATCATCTCATGGCAAAATAATAAATTTGAAAAGAAATGTTAGAAATTTGGCTCGAGATTTTCCTTTTTAATCGAAAGTGAAATGTTTGTTCTAAATTGAATGTTTTCATTTGTCAATACAATCAGCCAGTTTGATTTTGTTGGCTAGTAACCTCTGGCGGTGAAGTTGCGTCTGGTGTGTGTGTTCACTGTTTGTGCGGCGAGTCTTGAAAAATGTGATATGCAACCCGGAAAAATATTATTTCAGTCAATCCACTTTAGTTGTTGGTTTTGGATATGAGACTTCCAGTATACTTCCATATACCAAAAAAGCTAGCAGGTGACATCACTGCTCCACTAACAGGAGAGCCAGTGTTGGTAGCACACTGACAAATCACATAAAAACACCATTACTTAAAACACCTAAATGAAACAATCATTTCAATAACAGAGACATAATAGTTCTGGTCTGGTGGGAACATAAGGGTAATGTTCAAGTATGCTTGTTAAAGGACAAATTCAAAAACATTTAGGTAGTTAATACTTGAATTTCAACTTCCATTATATTTCATTGATTAAGGTAGATTAGTCCGACTAATGAAATATACTGTGTAGGTACAGCATGAACAGACTTAAAATTAAAAAGGAAGCACAACACAAAAGAGTGCAGCAGTTTTAAGAGTGGAAAAAAGTGCTGTTTTCTTTAAACGTGACAAAAATACACATCACATCGTGTTTCTTTTTATTTTTCAGTTTTTCACTAATCATCAGGGAGTATTAACATTTTGTGAGGAGTGTGTGTTTAAGACTGTTTACGAGGGTATGTGTGTTCGTTGTCAGCAGGGGAGTTGTAAAGGTGACACTGCTAAACGAGCTTAAGACATATGTGAAATTATTGTCTACACACATCTATACTTCAACCTCTGTTTACATACTGTAATGCATTTTGAACTGCTAATTTAATCCCTAACACTTACCCAAACTTTGACCTAAAAATAATTTGAATCTCAATCCTAAATCTTGACCCTTCAGCAGTCCAGGGATATCCTCATGAGTCAAGTCCACGAGCACATGCACACACCACGACCACCCATGTCATCTCTTAGATTTTATTAGAGCTAAATATTGACACACAGCATATCACTCAGCGCCCACGATGCTACAGTCACACTCACACACACACACAAACACACACTCTCCTCCTCCACTCTGACAGTGATGATGGATGTCTTTGAGCATGGAGGGAATCAACAAATAAACATCTGGCACCATGATCTATGGGTCAAGGGGTTATAGACCATGGTCAATGTCTGTATGTTTGTGTGTGTGTGTGTGTGTGTGTGTGTATGAGAAAGAGCGTGAGTGTTAATGACTCCATCACACTGATTAACCACATTAAGAGATCGTAACCTTTAGTGCCAGGTCATGACCTGCGCGTGCTGTAGGAACCACACAACAATCATCACTTTGTCCTCACAGAGTGGACGCACACGACCGCGCTGTTTGTTTTAATTTAGTGATTATTGGTTAAGTCTATTCAGCTTTAGTAGATGGTAAACTGTGATGAGTGACTGGAACCACTGGGAGGAGAGCTTAAAGCCTTTGTATAGAGGAAAAAACATGTATGTTGCTAGGAAACTGGTTGGGATGAGCTGTAAAACCATTAGTGCAAAATCTCCCGCGGCCCAGAGTTTTACAAAATTCAAGAATCGAAGCCATTCCAACTTTAGACATTCTTGCGTTTTCCCTAATAGAAGACTTTCTTATGAAATACTGGTTGGCTCATTAATTATTACAACACAACATTTTATAAGGAACTACATTAATCACTTTCCTGCAATAACTCTGTTATCAATACTGTCACAATGCATGTAAATCTGCAGTGCACTCTGGGAATCTGGCTTTTAAATAATAAATTCCTACAGTACAGTGAGGGATGCTAGGTACAGGAAAACCCATGCCAACAAGATTTTCATACAATTTATGTTGGCATTTCTGCTGATAATGAAGTAGTTTTTCTCCTCACAGGCTGTTTTATACATTCGACTGGAAACCAACTCACTGTAGGGGAGAGGAGAGAGGTGGATGATTTAGAAGAGGGAGAGGAGGGTGAAGACAGGAGAGGTTGCTCTCTTGGGATTCAACCCAGGATAAAGTTGTCTGTGTGTGCATGCGTGCATTTATTCTGGGATTTGTGTCCTTACAAGAACCTGGTTTCCACAGCAAGATAATGAAACACGCATACGGGATTCAACATGAGAATCAAATAAATGAGGTATATGTTAGGGACAGGACATATTATTGTGTTCCTATGTCTTTGTAAAGTGTGTAAGTGTTTGGCAGCAGAATAAAGACTCACCCACCACAGGATACAACCCAGTTGGATTCTGGGAGACCGTGTAGTAAATTATAAATTAAACAGAGATAATTATCTCTGAGAACAAAGGGGGGAGAGGAAGTGAAGAGATATGAAAAAAATATGCACTGAGAAATTTTACATATGTTGTTAGTATTAGTACTAGTATTATTAACAATATTTTACAAAGGAGCAAAATTATACCAATAATAGGGTAATAAACAGATATTAAAGAGCAGAGAGTATTGCTCACTAAATGAAAATGCCACTTAATAGGATTTAAAAAAAACAACATAAAATATACTTTTATCAGATGTTGAGCAACAGCAGAACTGCAACAACCACATAGGGAACTTTTATGGTGTTGACATCTGTATGAAAATGATACCAAAGCTTTTGAAGAAAACTAAAGGCTGGAAAAGAAATACATGTGCAAGTGTTTCATTTTTTTTTTTGACTTATTTGTATTTTATTTAATTTTGAATATAATCAGATCTAACATAGCAAAACACTGAGGCTTAAAAAAACTTGAAGACAATAAAATACTGTGTATTATCGAACAATTCTAATTAAAATGAAACTATGTTGTAACCAAACAGGGTTCTGAATGTGAAACTGATGACAGTCAAAGTGTCATCATAGTAGAAAACTTGATCAAATCCTGTTGTAGTGAACTGAAATTACGCCCAGTTTAAGCAGAACAAGGAGCTTTAAATGACTTCCTCATGCAGTTCCACAGCTTAGGTTTTTTCTCTTTTTTCTGCACGATGGAAGTCCCCATGTGGTCTCTCCAGTAGGTCAGCTGTGTTTTATCCTGGTCTGGGAGTGTTTAGTGTCCAGTGGTCAGTGGCAGAGGGGTCACAGCTTAATCAGGAAAGGCAGGAGACCTGTGTGTGCAAGTGTGTGTGTGTGAGTTCACAGCTAAGGTCACGCTCTAATCAGTCTAAACTGAGACTCAGGGCACATAAAGGCCTACAATGGACCTGTATTTGTGTGTGTGTGTGTTCACTTGCGGAAAGGTCCCAAACCAAATTAAAATGTCTTCCTTTTTACTGCACAGGGAGCATGTGTTAAAAACCAAATGTCACTGTGTGTACTCCTTTTTGAGTACTTTCCATTCCCCTACTAGCAGCTTTGTAAAGACGTTTACATTAATGTAGTAGTCAGCCCATTCTCACTCCTAAGGTGTCAAATATGGAAGCTTGGTCAGTTGCCCTACACTTCAAACTACATGCTAATTACGACAAACTACGACACTGTAGTTACGCCTCTAAGTGTCATTCCTGGAGGTACCGCTCAAGCTGTTTTGTTATAACGTCTGGTGAAATAGTACAGTATGAAGAGTTTACAGAAAGCAGAGCTAGGGATGGGATGACATGACAGATGGGAATGTCATTAGTTTGGCAGGTATTTGGTCATAAACACTGAACAACCTCAAAGTGTTTTACCATATGATCACAGCTAAAGTCAGGGGATCACTTGAATGTTTAGGATTGATCTTCTATATGGACCATGGATTTCAAATTTAATTTCAATCCACTGGAGATGTTGCACTCTGGAACAAAATGGTGGACCAATCAGCTGAGGCAGCTGACAGCCCCACTGCAGAGTTTAAGTTTACAGTTGTGGTATGAATTTTTGTATTTCCTCAACTTGGAAGATGGAAGGGAGAATTATTACAGCTGTGTTTGGGGTGGGATTTCTTAAATTTTATGAGCTATCCCTAACAGCATATAAAGTTTCTGAAAAGCCAAATAATCCAGGAGGTTGTTGGTCCTGCTGGTGTGTAACTTTACGTATATGCACTGTTAACATAAACTCTGGCGGAATATTTTAAAAAAGGAATCATTGTTGGCTTGTTAGCTTCTCTATTCCATCAAATAGCTGTCCACTCAGCTGGCTGGCTTGCTTAAGGGAAGCATAATTTCCAGATTACGTTTTCCAGCCCTTAGGGCCAAATGAAATTAGGAAAATAATAAACCAGAACACAAAGTGAATGATGCTTAAAATTATCATTATCATCACAGAAGCTTGGTCCAAGACCTCCAGTGAAATAGTGTGAGAAACGTTCTCTGTATGCATTTGGTATTCGAGTGGAAATAATACCACTGACAAGGAAAATCTTAAAATAACTTGAAAAAAATCAGAAACAAACAAATGAAAACCATAAAAATAACAACAAGCACTCTAACACAGTCGAAGGTAGACCGCTGAGTATGTGGCCAGACATGTTCGGCTGTGTGGAAACTGGGTCACTCCCGCTTGCAGAGGCAGCAGCTGTTGCAAAAGTATCTCAATTGATTTATTTATTTTTTTCAGATTGCTGTTCCTTCTTGCTAAAATTCCTCTTAAGCAAAGCTTGTATGCAACTTATTCTAAGTCAGCTTTACAAAACATCTGACTGGAACCTGAAGGACCAACCCAATGTGTGACCTTGGTTTGGATTTATACAAGTTTATCTGAGATCCTTAGAAAATGTTTGTATACACTTTTACTTGGTACTGTAGTGTGAAAGTCGGCTAACGTTAGCTCATGTTGCTCTTGCGCTACTGCTTTGCCGTTTTTTTAGCATGTGACAGATAATTATTTCAGCCATTTCATTGTGCAAGAACTAAACTTTGCTGTAAGTTGCTAGAAAACAGGTTAGTCAGCTCACCAGACATTTTGCCATGCTGCAGTTGTAAATAATAAAATGAAGGATGACTTAATTCCATTTAGCTGCTTCAGTTTCAGTCTCCTGGCACTGTGCATGTTGGCCCACTGTCACAGTGTCATGATGTACTGGGACACTTGAATAGAACGGAGCCAAAAGGTCTATTCAACAGTGAGCTCAGGAGAATCTTGGGAAAGTTATGGGCTTGTATTAAATTTTACTTTGGGAGTTTAGCAAGGTAACAAAACGGTTAGAATAATGACCATGGAAAATTGCATATAGAATCTCATAGTTCAACATCTGATGTAGTCACCTCCCAAAATGATGATGATGATTTGTACCATCCATCCTCTTTAAGCTTGTTACATACTGGATCTCCAGTCAAAAGTTACAACCAGGATAAAGGTATCAGGGGCACGGTTGTAACACACACCCTTTCTCTTGAAGCTCTTGAATGAAACCATTACAGTGCTACAATCCCATGATACAATTTAAAAACAAAGTGCAGGTTCCTGTACATACACAGATGCTCAGTATTCCTTCCATGCTCTCTCAACTCATTCAATTTCTTTTCTTCACTTTGTCCTTGTGTCTCTCCTGATGTCAACTCCATTATCTGGGTTTCTTCTCTTATTGCCAGGAAAGATGAAACATTCATGAACCCCCAGGCACATACACAAACACCAGCTGTCTCCTTGCCTTGTGCCGCAAAATTGTTCTCCAGCCGCTATTTCTGCCATACCTCCCACATTGTGAATTCATGAACTTCTGCCCTGCCATTCCCAATCACCACTCAAAGAGCGCCAGTCTGATTTGTCAAAGTGACGCAATGTCAAGATGCTGGTAAGTGGTCTTACATTTCATCTCCACTGACAGTTTGAAGAGCATAACTCGGTCCCTGGAGGATCTTGTGAGGCGCAAAGATGGTCCTTCACTCAGACAGAACAATTCAATCAGACTTGACCGCAATTCTTAAACATAGGCAATTCTGAGAAGTATTGTGTTCCTCACAGAGTGAATTACACTGTTTAAGAGTTTGGATGGTAAGGCTGAATAAAAATCCTTTGTGGGATTTTAAGAGCAACCACCATATTTGAAACCCATATGAGTTGTCTGTGATTGGCAATGACATTGAGGAATTTAGTTAGAGAAAGGACAAGTGAAACAGAGGAAATTCATTTTGTTTAATCAGCCCAGCTCCTCATGTTCCTCTTACAATCTTTCTTCTCCCTGGCCATTTCCAATTACCAGTACAATGCAGGGAACACTCATTCACAAGGATGGTACAGATTAATTAACTCCACTCTTGAACACTGCCTGTGGCCTCTTCTCCGGCTTTCCCACGTCTGTTTGTCCTTCAAAAAGATTCTGCCATTGGACAAGTGTTGTCCAATTGTAAGCCACTGAGAGCTGAGAGCACTTCAATCCAACAAAAACACCGACCAGGGCGGCACTGGTCACGAACTTGTAAAATCAGTTGGTGTGTTGTTTGCTTTTGCTAAAGGAAATTTTGTCTTTTGAATTTATTAGCATAACCAATGCTGTTATTTGTCTTAAATGCAGTTGCACACTCGATTTGCAATGTTTTCTTGGTCCACTTGCACGTGCAGTGTTTTTTTAAAATTGATCCCATGGTTCAAATTAATGAGAAAAATGGCCAGTTGTGGTTTTATTGTAACCACATAGATTTGATCAACGCTTTTTATAACAGAGAGACAGCAAAAACCCACATGTGGTGTGGTTTATGAATGTATAATCAACATGTAAACACAGACAACATTTGTTATGCAATGTCATGCAATTAAACTGGAAGGCTGCATTTCTAACCAGTTATTTGACAAATTATGACAAATTAACTGTGACAAATTACAAGAAAAAAACCTAAGCAGTCACAACACCATCCCTGGCAGCCTCTACCGGTCTCTGCACTATGTTTCACATTACGTATCACTGTATCTGATTTTGTTAGAAATCTGCTGTACTGGTCTATGGCAATAAAAGGGCAGGAGTAAACACAGATTGTATTTCAGAGTTTCTGGCAATGGCATATCATGAAACCAGAGAATAGCAGATGGAAAAATCCTTTCAAACATGTTTGTCGTCTAAAGGATACAAAAAAACATGTGCCCGAGGACAGGGACAAGTAGCAACATCTTTATTTCATCAGTAAGCATCAGTGTTTACTTGAAATACAATCTTCATTTCAAGAAGTACGATACCACTGGAATGAGATGGAGGCTACCCATTGTCAGCGCTGTGGTCTTCTTTGTCTACAGTAATTATACATGGGTATTTTCTTTTAACATATTAATGTTTTAAATACTTCGTGTAGCATTTTGAAGTCACTCTCTACCAAATAGTGGAGAGAGATAACCGCTCAAAAACATTTCAGTCATAGTACGATTAGATATCTCTGTTATTCTACAGTGGAAACATGCATTTCCAACTGCATATTTGAGGTTTTGTGAGTATATGCCTTATATAGCCAAAATATGCACTTTTAGTATATGTCCACGAATAAGACATTTGATATCTTGCTGTTTAAAAGGTATGTCTTTGTTTACAAGGTTGGATGCCTCCTAGATACTAGAACCTTTGTACCAAAAGATTAAATTTCAATAAAATCTTATCACGGTGATGTGACCAAAGCAAAGAGGAATCAAAGGATGAACTGATCTGGACATGACTAATTCTTCAAGGAAACCGGGACTTGTCCACAGTCCCTTGAGCACAACCTCTTCCCTGGAACAAACAAGTGTTCCCCAAAGTCTAGGGGTTGTAGTAACACTGACACCTTGAATGGCTCTCCATGACCCTGGTGTGGTCCTTGTGTTCATGTGTAGGCTTGCTTTTGAGTATATGCACACAGGAGGGGGTGTTCAGAGGATAACCCACAACTTAATTAAACTACTGAATGTCCCATTCACACTGAAGTGAGGGGCTAAGCAAGGCCAAGTATGTACATAGCTCAGCAGCAGAGAAAAATGTGGAGATGGGTAGTAGTTTTTTTTTAGTCTGTATTCATTTAGAGTGCATAAGCTATAGAGATTCTTATGTTGATTCTTGAGATTCTTATGTCAGCTGGAGGGAAGGCTTCCCCTTACAGGATTGCCACTGCATCTCACTTAAAGGGTCAGTTCACCCAGAAATACAATGTAATTTAGGTAAACTGTGCATTAAGCTACATTATAAAACCTGAAACACTATTTCTTTTTGACCAAGGAATCTTCTAGTTTGTCTTGAACCCCTTTAAAATTCAGCCTCAACATTTAATTGTTTGAATGTATTTTGTGATGCTGAGATGTTTTGGGAGCTGACAAACAAACACTTAAAATGTCCTTATATCTGCTTATCAGAACATTGTACTGCCTCTAAAAGAGTTCTCAACACTTCATAAATGCACTTTAGGAGCGTACCTCCAAGTGCGCCTATTTGGAGAGATTCTGATGTGCGTAAAGGAGAGTCAGGCCACTTGGAGCGCTACTGCTCTCTCTCTCTCTCTCTCTCTCTCTCTCTCTCTCTCTCTCTCAGACTTCTGTTGGCAGCTGTTGGAGCTGAACCGAAGGAGCGTCTCAGCCTTTACAGCGGAGTCAGTGAATCACCTCATCAGCCCGGGCAGAGCGGCAGTCACTCCGCTGAGAGGACACCCAGCTGCTCGGACAGAGACAATTTTACGCACTGGGGGGGAAGCTTCCTGAAAACATACATGTTGGCATCTTAAAGGACCCAGCAGTTTAATTCCAATAAATTCACCTGGAATACTCTGTTTGACTGTTAGTGACACATTTTTGAAAATATCATTTCAAAGCCGGAGCAGAGCTCCTCAGCAGAATGAAGGGATTTAAACCTTTCTTCAACATGATTCTTGTTGCGCTACTTGTCGCCACCGTTTCAGCCACCAAGTTAAATGTACCGCGACTGAAACTGCCATACAAAGGTAATTAAGTCTATCTATCTATCTATCTATCTATCTATCTATCTATCTATCTATCTATCTATCTACCTATCTTCACACAAATGTTCTATTACCATTTTAATGCGCGCGCGTGCCCCACAGGTGGCATTTGGTGATCTTGACCGCCTCGTGCTTCTTAGTGTTTGGACTCTTCCCTCCTCTTTTCGACAGATATCTGTTTTCTGTGTGTCTATAATATTAATAATTCCGTTCTTTTCACTCCTGTTAACGCAGCTCAAAGTCTCCTTTTTTAAAATTATTTATTTGTACATTTATCTCAAACCACGTATTTTCTTCGCGGTGGTCTGAGCTGGAAGCGTTAAATCCGGACCGATGTTTTTGGCTACTGTTTTTAGGGTTTATGTGTTTTAGGGGGCACACATACTTTCATTTGCTGGCTTCCAGGTTGAAACTGCACCGCAGTGCAGGCGGGGTGTCCAGCCAGAGGAGGTTTTGGCTGAGGTTCATGGTTCTGCGGTGGGATACACCGGGGTGCGATGGTCTCATTATTAGTTTATTAGAAACGGCACCAGCAACGAAATAAACAGGAAGGATGTTACATAATTATCTTTTATACTGCAGCATGGTTATTAGCATTATGTCATTAGGTCTAAAAGACTTTAAAAAGGTCATATTTCATTGGATGTATTAACTGAATTTTTGTCGATTACACAAGGTTCATATTGTACAGACCTTGAAAATGACCTCTCAGTAGTACACAATAGCCTGCTCACATTGTCAGTGTAGAAACATTTCCATACACAGTATGCTATAACCTCACCTTCCCAACACACACACCCTCTCTAATCTGAGCACTGTTGTTGGCAATGACTCATTCAGGTTTAATGATAATAAGGCAGTAAAGGACCCAGTGTGTGTGTGTGTGTGTGTATGTGTTTAAGTGTTGTTGCCAGACCCGGCTCATTGTTTCGTTTCACTCAGGCCGAAGTGGGTCTGCAATCATCATCAGCGATTGATATCAGACAGGATTTCCTCCTGTTCAGCTCCATGTTTTCAGGAGAAAAGTCACCATCTGAGTTTACTGCTCTTCCTGTTGGCTGGACTGGAAATACTCAGTTCATTAGGGGATAGAAAGAGACTGATAGTGAAATGAGAGAGGACAAGTGAGTGAGTTTTGAATGCATATGTGGCAACAGAGGAATTTGGACTTTTACATACTTGTTTCTGGTCATTTGGTAATTTAACAATTAGATTATTCATTTTATACTGATATATGTTTTTGCCCTTGTGTTGTGGCCTGTGGATGGAAATGTTGGTGGGTGATTGGTGATTGATCTTGAAAGCTGCCTGTTATATTCATGGTCCTGCAGAGGATGAACCCTAGTGCTTTAGGTAACCCCTGACCTTTTCACCATTGACACCATCAGGCCAAAATTTCCACTTGCGTACAAGAATATGTAAATCTAAACCATAAATCACAATGAAATGTGAGCACATTCATACTCCCCAGAGGATAACCACGTTCCTTTTGTTTAACACTCAACACTTTTCTCCTTTCAGCTGCAATGTAAACTTTGCACAATATATAGCTCATAATTATTAGATTACCATGAAATTTCCTGAGTGTGTTTATGCTGCCATGTTATTAACCTTTTTAATATGATCGACCTTCTTGGGTCATAAGCCCCACTCCTGTGGCTGAATAGCAAAATTGTTTTCATATTTGTTTGTAACATTTAATTAATTCATTTGTAACACTTTTGCTATGTGGGATGCAATTTAATAAACATGGTGACCTATCGTGAGTTATTTGGGTGTGACAAACTTTTTATTTACGTATAAACGTGTAATATCCTCAGAGACAATATTCATTGTTCCACTTTATTCCAGAAAATTAATTGTATTTGACCGGCTTTGAGAAGGGGGAAGTGAAACTATGACTGTAGGAACATTGCCTTCACAAGATAATATCAGCATCACTATTGAGTAGAAGATGCAGAGTGCAGGGAAACTCCGCATTGAGTACATGCAGTCATGCCCTGGGCAAACAGTGGAAGTGGAAAAAAACAGTGCCCGAGATTGTGATTCACTCTTTGCCCCTTTTTCAGTGTTACATAGATCCATTTTCACTTTGGTCGAGCAATAAACAGAACCACATAAAACCAGTTTCTCTTCATTACTTGCCACGTTGCCGCTTGCCAAAAACACTCAACTCTGATTTTGCGAGCATTATCCAGAGTGTGGGAAGAAACTCTGCCTATAAGATTCTCATTAGTGACCAACCAGTTTCTCGCTTCCTGTCTCGGTGACCTCACATTTGACCCTGCAGTTGGCCCTCTTTTACATAATTTCCCTCCTTGACTCAGGTCTCTCTTTCCCTTCTTTGACTTTCAACCATAAATCGTTCCATACGTCTCCATATGTTTCATCTTCTTACTCTTCAGTCTAATTTCTCACTCAGCTGTCTCACCTCAGCGTTCTTTCGTTTCCCTCTGTTTGTGTGTCTCTTCCTCTATCACCCTCTTTCTCATTATAACCTGGAGAAGCCCAGAGGGTGTTTGTATTCCCGGGAGGATGTAGAGGTAATTTAGTGACAGGAAAAGCTGTCATTATCTCATTTCAATCAATTAGTGGGTAGAAGTTCAAACAGGAAGAAGGCCATTTCTACCTCTTAACTATTAAAGCACATGCACATCACTGCTCTTCTGTCCTCTGTGTACTAGCCAGAAATGATTTAAAGATTTACAGGTCCTAAAGTAAGTCCTAGCTATCTGTTCTTGTTAAATGCTGTTGAAATTGTTATATGTAGTGTACATGTGGATTGTGCTTTCATTTTCATTTTTTAAATACCTTATTTGTTATTCAAATTCTCAACAACAAAGTGAGAATGTCTACGTGCACGTTTTATGAGGTGACATTGAGGCGTTGAGGTATGTGATGTGTGTGTGCGTGCGTGTGTGTGGTTGGCTGGACTCCCAGCCCTCTGCCAAGCATCTATACCAACCTCCCATCATGCATCTCTTTCAGCCTTTCTCTTTCTGTCCCTGTATGTCTTTCATTTGTCTTCCTCTATTTTGAGTCTGCCCGCTTCATTTATTCATTTGAATTCCGTGCGTCTGTTTGTGTGCAACACACACTGACTTAAGACACTCACACAGTGTCACCATACAATATTCACTTTGTCTCTCTAAAGGCAGGGGGCCACTTGAAAACACCAGTGCACACATCAGCGTCCCATTTTTATCTGATTGCATTAGTTCTCGGAGTGAAGGGGTCTGTTTGTTTTCGCTTACAGCCTGTGAATTAATGAGTTTGTTTTCTCAGTCGGCATTAGTTGTTCTTAGGCGGTGCGGAGTAATCTGTCACCGGGAGGCTATTGGAGACTCCGGAGCCACTCGTTTCTAGGGCGTCTCCCATCCTTTCATCTTTCAGCTCTTTTCCTTTCTTTGTCCATTCTTTTTCATCTTTCTTTCCATTTTGCATCCATCACTCCCTCCCTGCTCCATGTAATAGCTCTTGCATTGCAATCTTTCTCTGTCCTGCTTTTTCAGAGTTCAGTTTAAGTGCTCCCAGGCCTCGGGAACAATCTAAAACCCAGCAAAGGGGAGCAAAGAAACGAAAGAGAGGAACTCGAAGGTTCAGCATTCAAGCCAAACACATGTTTTTTTTACTAGGATATAACTTTGGGTCTAAGAAATATTGGAAAGAAGAGAGAGTTTTAGGGTTTTCAGTGTTTTAGTAATGGTTGACATGTGTTTAAATTTCAAATGTTTATGTAAGTTCTTAACATGTAGTCAAGGGGGTCTTTAGCCCGCAGGCTGAATAGCTGATATTTAAAGTTTACAGTACATGAACAATAGTCCAAATAGTTCAATAAGAAAAAGAAAAAGGAGAAATCATAAGAAACAGTCAGAAAATATTGTCCTGCTCCAGGTGAAAGTTGTAATCCTTTATTGAATTCAGCTGTTAAATCCACTTTATAGAAGCTGTAACAGGTTGATAAGATTTAGGATTTCAAGTGAAGATGGAAGGACATTTTCGTTAATGTTAATAATGTCATTTTCTGTAATGTGTAGTGAATTATTTTGTATGCAAGTTTGTGTCCATTTTGCAGTACATTTAATATGCATGTCTTTGCAATATGGGCTATATATCTACTGTAGGTGGAGTGTAATATGTGAGGCATAAGAACTGGCAAGTTCTAAGTTCCCATATTGTAATGAATGGCATGCGGGCTAAGAACCACCCATCCATCCATCACCCATCCTCAGTGCATACTAGCTCCTCCTGGGTGACCCGGTTACAGTCAACAACTACACAGCTTAGATGCCACTAAATCCTAGACACTGGTCCTTTAATAAGTCTTGTTTTTGAATTTCTTGAATATTCTCAGACAATATTTGTTTTTTGATTGCTGGGGATTGTGCACGGTATAAGAGGGATAACCCACTCTAACCCATGCGGTTATTAGAAAAAAACACTTCATATCTAAAGAGAAATATGCCTTTATTTGGTAATTGCAGAAATACTACTTGAATGCTTATTAAACATGTGTCCAAAATTTAACTACACATACAAAACATGCTGGCTTGTCACTGTAATTCACTAATTTAAATCACGACCAAAACCTTTGCTTTTGTTTACTTAATTCAGTGATTGGAACAAAAGAAATCAAGATGATTTATTTCTTTAAAAAATAATCATATATCATTGTTGTAGGACTGGTCATATACAAAGAATATGTTTTGTTAAAACATTTGTGTTTTTATAAATAATAGCAGACACATGAAAGTGGCACAAAAGTCCAGTCCATGGAAATTACCCATATTTAGTTTGGAGGCTACAGAGACACCATAGAGAGGTTTCCAGCCTGGTATGTAGACCTGCTGACAGAGGAAACATACTACATGTTTCTGACACCATGATGTGAGGGGTGAAGAACAAGTCTGTGTGTGAGAAAGAAAAGAGCACAGTGAGTATGTTGGATATACAGTAGGTATCTGTGTGTGCTTTAAATGTTTGCTTGTGGGCGGTTTTGAAGCTTTTTCTGTGCGTGTCTGTGTAGGCGTGGAAAATGTGCATGTGGGTGAAAGAAAGAGATGCATTGCTTCTGATCTAACATCTGTGAGTACTGACCCCTTACTGTGTGTATGTGTTTGAACTTAACCGTGTGTTTTTACAAAGAGAGAGAACAGTGGCATATACAGTAATGTAGACATCTGTGTGTCTTATGGTGTCACCTGGGTACCGTGTCAACAGCATCTCTCATGTGACAACCCTCAGATGGTGCCCCAGCTATCACATACAACACAGATGGAAGAACTAGTGACAAGGGGTGGGAGGATTGGCAGTCAGAGTGTGAAAGACGGGGACCTGGAAAAGGGATTGGGATGAACACAGGGATCAGATCAGAGAGCACAGATGGAGAGGAAGCAGGGGTGAGAATAGAAAAGGTGATGGGGATGTTTGAGGGTAAAGAAAGGAGAGTGTGGACGAAAAAATAAAGAAACAAAGCATGAGAAAATGATTCACACATCCGAAAGCCATGAGGAGGTCCAAGATAAGAAAACTTTTGCGTAATAAATCCTTTCTAAACACACTGGATGAAAATTGTTTCTGTTGGCTGGGACTGAAGCGCAGCTTGTCATGCCAATAAAGAGTAACCCTACATTTGACTGTTCCTATTGTTTCTCCTGTTTAATGCAGCCATTTATGAAGGAAATTAGATTAAAGATGAGGTTGAGGCTCATTTCTTGGCAGAGCAGATTTGACATGACTACTGTTGGTAGTTTTGGTAAGTGTTTTATCTCAGCACAAATATTGATGGAGAATGTATCATTATTATTTTCAAGGAGATGGTGGAGACTGAATATCTAAAAGAATATGTGCAACAAAAAGTTATTTTTGAGTTAACAAATGATTTTAGACCATTGCCATAGAAAATACTTTGGAAAGACAGCTGGAAAGATAAATTAAACATGCAACCATAGCGACAGCAATTCTGCTTCATTAATGTGTACATTAACAGTCAAGTGTTAATGGTGAAATTAATAAAACTGGCTCATGATGTGATTACAACTTCCTCAAAGCCTCAGATAGACAGCTTTGTTATAACTCTGATAATAGATAGGTGTATGCGAACATTCATTAATTTCATATATCAGAACATTTCATCTTGTATTATAACAAAGCATGAGTTTAGGTTTTAGACTCTTGAGATGGCTACTTATACTATTGAATGGTTACTGTACACAAAGCAGGAAATAGTCCCTGTAATAGTATAAGTTGTCAACTGTAAAAATTTTAGTATAAATTTTAAGGATGAACACCTCGCTTCCACTGGGAGCTAACACTCCCCCAAGTCCAAGGATAGGCTGATAAACCCCTGCTGGATTGAAACGGCTTAACTTTGCTGCAAAACATGTCAAGATAAGTACTGCATTGATGCCCCTTTAAGGTCAAAGCACATAGGCCTTTACTAGGTTCAACTGCCTGAACCAGGACTGCACTGTGAATTAAAGCATGTGCCCCTAACGCTGGCATGAATCAACCGTCTGAAAGATGAATGGAAAAAAAGGGGAATGTCCATGAAAGAGAGGAAAGATCAATGAATTCCAAAGAACAGAGTAAGAAGAGGACGGAGGTTAAAGAGAGAGAAGTAATGAATGAAAGATCTGTGAATGTGGAGAGAAAACAAATGATGGATCCACAAACGGAAAAGAAAGAGAGTGAATGAAGAGAGGGAAAGGCGAACTTTAGACAGCGATGGAAATACCAGAGAAAGGCTGATAATAGATGACAGGTCATGTACCATGGTGGAGAGAGATTAATGGATGAAAAAAAACAGACAGACATGGGCCAGGAAAATGAAAATGAAAAGACAGGAGGTTGAAAGAGTGGAGAGAAAGATGAGGGAGATAGAAGAATGACAGATAGATTGATTAAAGGAAGAAAGAGGCGAACCTGGAGGCTCAAAGACACTGGTCCCTTTGAGAAGCAAAGGTTGTAGGTTCAAGTCCCAACAATGTGGCTTTGACCGTCTGTCATGTAGTTTACTAAGTACTCCACTTACACACAGGAGTTACGGGAGATGTGTGTGTCTCTGTGCCTCACATAGCAGGAGTATCCCGTATCTCTTTCCTTTGTGTCTTTACATCTATTCAGTGTTGTTTGACAAGCCTAGTCCATGTTAAAGAATAGATGTGTGTGTGCGTTCATATGCGTGTATGTCTGCGTATGTGTTGAGAGGCAATCCAAAACCAGCAGTGTCCACAGCAATGGCCGTTGTTTTAACATGAGTGTTACAAATCACAGCAGTGGACGTTCACCAAGGGGGGTTCAAGTCATGAAAAACTATTTGTCTAAACTCGCTACACTACGCCACACCCTGAAGACTGAACATACACAGCAGCCTCCCTCCCTGCTGCATCTGAGATATTTGTATCTCTCTGGTCTGTTCTGTTCCTATGATTTCCACATTTTAGGTAAGGTGCCTGTGTGTAACCATTTCTTGTAAGCAATCATGTTTTGGGGAAAGTTGATGCCATATACATCACAATGTAGAATGCTGTCAACTCTTTTCAGTTTAGTTTGGGTGTCTTGGTGTACCTGCTGTCCAGACACGTACCCGTTGTGTCGCTGGCTCATTTCCAAATCTTTTATCGTCCATTTCCCCATGTTTCCTCTGTCCCCATCATCTATGTAATGTGACCAAACCAAACCTAAATTTGATGAAAATCCATTGAGAAATTGCCATGGTATTTCATTCTGGACCAACACGGTGAATCGATTGATCGACAGACCGCTAGGCCGACATTGCCATTGTTAGACCGTGGCTGCTAGCATGGAAAACTGTGATGCAAACTGAGCCGCAAATGTTGAAACAAAAGCCCATGCACCAGGCAACAGGCCCATCTGCCATCACTGCTGCTCCACATGAACATAGCACTACTTCCCACATTGACACTGAACCATTACAGTTCCCCAAATTGAAATCCCAGCACCAATACAATGAGACTGGGATTTGTTTCACCCAAAACATGTGAATTCATCAGAACAAATGATCTTCTCAGGACACATGCATGAGTGTTTAAACAGTGCTAGTAAACTGATTTAGAGAAATGAGAAATGAAAAATAACGGGCCAAAAAAACATTTGGATGAGGGAAAAAATGCTGATATTAAAAACATAATGTCGTATTAAAATGAAACTTTCATGGTCGTCTGTTGTACATGTCCATCCAAAGCTTTTAATACTTTCAACAAATCACAGTCTCATAATAACACCTTGTGAAAACTCTGTACTCACTTGGACTAATGTTGAACTTGGCGCCTTCCTCTGAGTCGCCATGCGCCAAAGAGCATGCTGGGTCGTGGTGTTGAAAGGACAGATGCCTTGCCAGTGTTTTATAGTAAGTCTTATTGTTCCAACTTGAGAAAAAAAAAAACCTGTCTCCATCACCCTCGCTCTATGAGATAGATAAACATCCTCAGCTCTGCTCGTGAATTTTTTCACTGGGCACATTAAAGGATTATGAAGCATTACATGTGGTCCAGCTGGACCTTCCTGCAGAGAGCAGCGAGCCCACAAAGAAAGCAAAACAGTAAGAAAAAAGGAAACTACTAGGATGATTAAACACACACACAAACCGTGCAAATACAAAGGAAGTTCCTCTTGTCTTTTCATGTCAATTCAATGTCCTACCTTTTGGCGCTTTGGCTCAGGACCAATGCAAAGTGATAGAGAAACAGGCCAGAGGTGATGGGAACTCTCTTCAGTGCAGGATGGGAGACATACCATGTCACACACACTGAGGTGCTGCGCCCCTTGCCACCGAAACAAACACATCCGCTCTTGCCGCAATCAATTAGTTCCACTGGAACTACTGACAAGAAGAGCTGAGCACAAGGGACTCTAGTGTGGACTGATGTATCTATTAGACAGCAGCTGACAAACATAAAGACACACAAACATCGCAGTGAAGTGATACCAGAAGAAAACGCTCAGTTCAGTGTGTGCATACTTGGGTGCGTCTGTGTTTTTGTATGCTAACTGGAAAAGAATGCTGCTGCCTTTGCAACCACTTGTCTTATTGGCCTCTGATGCATTCACTTAATTTTCTGCAGCCGAACACAGAACATCAGTCTCAAACAGTTAACCAAAAATCTTGAGTTCATTTCAGTCTGTTCCAATACATTTTATGTTGAAGTTTTTTATTCCAATACTTGTTTCAAGACACAAGTTTGTAATCAAAACCAGTTTTAAAAATGTGCCTTCCCCCCTATTTTTTCAAAACCATACAAAAAAGAAGAGAGAGATTTTTAGGCACTGCATTTGTTTTTTTTGTTTTTTTTATTTAGACACTTGTCCTCATCTCTGTGATGTAGAATCTTCATTATTGTAGTTGGTTCAGAAATAACACTTTATGACTAATACATAAAGGAGAACTGGAATGTCCTGCACAGATGTGTGTGTCTGTACTTTGCTGCATTGACAAAGCGTGTGTGACTCAAGCAGAGAGAGAAGTGTTTGTGCTGAAACACACAGACACAAACAGCCATCACACAAGTTTATAGAGAGCTGGGGGTCCCGGATGAAGCATGGGATGAGGGAGCATGAGGGAGGGAAATGTCATTGGTCTATTGGTCTTTCTTTAAAATAAAACATACAGTCTGGGAAGGACTGATGTAGGGAAAGAGGATGAAGGGTGAAGAAGCAGCGAGGATGGAGGATGACAAATTTCTCAGTCAGAAGGGAGGAAGGGTGAGATTAAGAAAGGAAAGAAGCAGGGATGAGGAAAAGGACAGAGGAAAGCTTGTGTTAGAAGAAGCTGGGTTTGTCATGGATCATTTTGGAAGAGAGAGATAAAATGAGTGAGAGAGGTGTGTGGTACGGGTGAGTAATGGAGCCAGAGTCGATTAAAAAATGGGAGGAAAAAAAGATGAAAGTGGTTGAATGAGAAAGATGGATAGAGAGAAAGCAAATGGCCGTCAGGGAGGGAGGGAGATAAGGAGAGAAAGTGGGGAGGGAGGGATGATGAAATGAGGGAGAAAGGGGAGGCAGTGGAGGGTGAGGGTTGATGAGAATCGAGGGTGATGAGGTAACACCCTGCGCTGTGTTTTGATTGGCCCAACAGGGAAGATCGGGTAACACAAACTCTGATAGGCATCCTGAGACATCCTCAGTGTGTGTGTATGAGAGAGAGAGAGAGAGAGAGAGAGAGAAGAGTTTTTGTGTGTGCTCCGTCTTTGGCGCTCAACTCACTTTGCATAGTTTTATCACATGATCAAGTGTGTTAAAAATGTGAGCTGTGTGGGCAAGATGACATGTCCAGTGAGGAGCAGTAACAGGTTGACAGGAAATCCCAGGATTTACTCTATCGTGAGTTATAGGGCCTGTGGTGTCTCTGCCAGGACAAATCCTTCTGCGTTTAAACAATGAAAACACAGATATTTGGAGGTCCAATAGCAGTGAATGAATACTTTGGTCTATAATAATAGCATAATAGCATAATAACACTAACAATAAAGGCCTATGCACAACTGTGGTGATGGTGGTCAAGACTGTTCTCTGTTACAAAAGATTTTTGAATATAGCAACCTGAAACGTGGTAAGAAAAAACCACATCATCAGAAAGAAACACCAGATTGTCGGCGCAGAAAAGACAACAATAACCAATTCATTATAAAATTTATGCGAAAGCCTGAACTTTGTGAACTTTGCCATTGTGTCACCGTTACTCTGTTCTGACAGGCTGCAGCTGTGCCTTCCTTCATCTGACGCTGTTTTGTTTCTTACTCAAGAGATAGAGAATGGAGGCTTTTATTTTTTGAAAGTAATCCAAGATGTTTGTTGTCCTGGTTTATTTAATCCACCCCTGGTGACATATTTCATATTGGTCATTTGAAAAAAATGTTGTTTTTTTTTGTTTTTTTTTGTAAAATATTTTCCACAGTTAAAATCCCCTTTTCAGGGCGGCACAGTGGCGCAGGGATTAGCACTGTAGCACTCACTGCAAGAAGGTCCCTGCTTTCTTGGTTTGTGAGGAGTTTGCATGTTCTCTCTGTGTCTGTGTGGGTTATCATGGGCGTCCAAAGACATGGTGACTCCAAATTGCCCATAGGTGTGAATGTGAGTGTGAAGGGTTGTTGGCTCTTTGATGTACTGGTGACTCGTCCAGAGTGTACTCTGTCTCTCGCTCAAATTCAGCTGGGATAGACTCCAGTGCTCCACAACCCTGTTAAGAACAAGCGGTTACAGAAGATGGATGGGAAAATCCCTTTTCAGTAAGATGCCTGTGAAGCTGCCTGCTAAACAGAACTGTCTCAATTTATTTAGTATCTTTTGTTACCATGGTTACTGTATATGTAAATATTGCAATAAGATACAATTGACGAGTTTGTTGATGGCCCAAGAGGAAAAGTCAGGAGATCACTAAAGCTATTACAGGTTATAGTTGGAGTTATTTGGACCAAGATTTTTGGATTCATTGTCTGAAAAGATTGTGGCAATGCGTCCAACAAATATTGGGTTATTTCTCTGAATATGTGATAATTGGGATCTGATGGAGGCACTAGAGGGAAAAGTCAAGTGAACATCATAAATATTAAAATTCATACCTCGTGCTGCATAAATATCTGTAACTAATTTGATGGCAATCCATCTGACAGTGTTGAAATTTTGTAGACCAAGTTGATTAGCAGCTGGAAGACCAAATGACAATGCAGTATTGTTGGTATCCAGAACAACATTGCTACTACCTTGATAACACTGAATTCAACCAAAGACAATGTTTTTTCTTTTAATTTTCCTGTTTTACAGCATGTAAGAAACATAAAAAAGAGTCAATTTAGGTCATAAGGAATAAATACTGTAGATAATTTGCCAAACCATAATAGAAATCTCCCATAGAACCACAAAAGGAGGTATATGGAGAGGATGAGAGGGAATAAGAGACCAGTGAGAGGAGGAAGGGTGGGAATGGTGAGAGGAGGAGACGCACTGTGAGATGACTTTTTGTGCATGCGGCAGATTCCAGAAATACTTGGCACACTGCAACAATATACAGCCGAGATCTAATGATACCCTGGCAAGCCTGTCAGAGGTGTAATGAGTCTAATGGGCCTTTATTTGTGCGGGAGTGTGCATGTTTGTGTGTCGGAGCTCAAGAAAACAAAATGTCAAGGAGAAATATTTAGAGACGGAGACAGTGAGTTTTGTCAGCTGAGATGGGAATAGGTGTGACTGAACCAGCTGCTTATGAATTAAAGATGATGATGTGTGTGTGTGTGTGTGTGTGTGTGTGTTGTTTCTGGCATGCATTTCATAGCACAGGGGGTCTAATAGGCTTCAGATGTGTCCCCCTCTCCCACTGAGCCAACAGTAACACTGATACTATTGTGTGTGTGTGTGTGTGTGTGCGTACGCACATATATGTGTGTGTCTGCAGCTTAACATAGCTTAAACTCTGCCTTTGCCCAATTTGTACATTAGAGATGTCAGCATGAGATTTGGAGGCGAACTTTTTCAATTCTCCGCCTCATTCTTTGTAAATCCTTTTCTCCCCTTGAACCCACTTTCACTCATTTCCAGACCTGTCAGTGCAAATCCTATTTTTAACCACTTTGGTGTATATATTTTATCACCAAATGCAAAAATGCTGCCCTCTGCTTCATCATCTTCTTTTTCATCTTTAATCAGAAGTTTGATGATGTTTGATGGGTCCTCGGGTGATGGAACAAAAATCAAACCTCGATCAAACAGAAATATGCATACGTAAATGGCCTTTTAACAGCTATGGACTGTCTTGAGTCTGAATGTCTCAGATTTGACTGACACCAGGGAATCCTGACTAAGCGGACCATTGACAGCGTAAACAAATCTCACAGTAGATTATTGCATACATGTCTTTGATGTGGCTGAGGCTGCGTGATACGATAGCTGAGGTTTGACACATGCAGCGAAACCAGATGCTCTCTCGCGTGTCGCTCTGGTTTGGCACGGCTGCTGTTTGTCAGTGCAGCGTCGGCTGGCTGCCCCCAGGGAAACAGGACACATTGGAGACAGATGTAGAGGTTTTCCCTATGGATGCTGCGAGGAAGCCTGTAGATGTATAGGGTCTCGAGACACAAGATGGATAAAACGAGAGACAAGAGAGAAAGCTCGACGAGAAAGGGGACAAAGAGAAGGAAGACAGATGGACAGGCATGAGAGATGAAATTGAAGACATATTTAGAAGTGGCTTCGAGAAAGGAAAAACAGCACCGCAGAAGGAGTTAAAGATGGATAGACAGAGGAGACAGAGCATGATGGAGAGTGAAGAGAGGTTAAAGGGATGGATGGAAGAGATGTGAAGATGGGTAGACAACGGGAGAGAGGTTGGTGCGAGGTGAGACAGTGGTGTGGTTTCCACAGTGAGCCGGTGAGCTGCTGCAGTGATAACAAGCTGCAGATGGAAGCTGTTAGCTCACCTTTCCCCCTGTGTGTGTGTGTGTGTGTGTGTGTGAGTGAGTGTGTGTGGCTGTGGTATTTATGTGCTTACATTCTTGTTGTCATTGGAGTTAGATTTGTGTGTACTTCTGAGTGATTTACGAGTCATAAAGGTAGAAAGAAAGACGAGAAAGAGACATCAAACAGGAATCTGCTTCCAGGCCCGAGCGTGTATACAGCACCAAGTTGGAAACTAAATAGAAGACAAAAAAATGTTGAGCATTACAGAGAGACTTAGATAATCGCTCGTTCAAAGTTGGATCAAAGTTGAAGCCCACCACATAGATCAAGCATCAAACAATCTGTCAAAATGACTGAGAGTTGCCCAACAAATACTGACAGAGTTGTGATGTAATTCTGTGTGTTAAGCAGCCAGTCATTGTCTGGAGACTCAGAACTATATTTTAAATTGTAGTCGGGCACATCCTTGTTCCTTCCTGGGTGCCAAAGTTTCTTCTTTTAAAACAGAATCAAAAACGCCCCTCTGGTCTGACTCGAGGGCAAGAATGAACACCAACACTGACTGTACATGTGGAGGACCCGAGTTGGAACGTTGGTCTATCAGTCGGACAGTATATTTGATCAATTGCAATGAAACCTGGCACATGTGTGTATAGTCCCCAGAGGATGAAAGCCTGCTGACTTTGGTGAGCTTTCTTCTAAGTGTCTTCTAAATGTCTCGACATTTCTTGGATGCATTACCCTGAAATTTAACCTCAGTGCTGTTTGCATCTTGAGACCATCAGACACTCCAACGTTTTTAAAGTTCAAAAAGACCTGATTTCCCTTTCTGAAAAAGTCTTACTGAAATAATTTTCATAAATAAATATATAGCTGACACAGGGGCCAGATAATCGTTGTGCATCCTCATATTTAATTATATAACATCTGATAACATAACTGACAGTATCCGACCTCTGCAATCTCTTCCTGTCAAAACAAAGAGGTGTGCCACGAACATTAAATCTCACCTTAATACCTACAGTATCTGTTCTCAGCACACACCACATGTCATACTTTATCAGTCATCAGTCATCACTGGCTCTGCGGCCGCAGGTCATCTCAGGGCTCAGAGCTGCGTGGAAAAAGTTGAACTTGTGGAGACAGGCGGTCATCAGCTGACGATGTGTAGACCTGCGCGCATGTTCTGCTGATAAACTCTGTCATGATTACACAGATTCCTCTCTGCAGCTCAGATATATGTGTTTTAGTGTGTGAATGTTAAAGTTTGACTTGTTTGAGGTGCTGAACAGAAGTTGCAATAAAGAATCGATTCAAACACTGAGAAAATAAAACATTTGGATTGGAAATGCATATCATATGATGCACAGATCTCCAGCACCTAATGTAAAACAGTTTCTAAAGCTTATCTTTTCTGTCTCCTTGTCATATTTTTTCTGCTTACGCTGTCAGTCCCAGTAAATCCATCATCCATCACCACACTCTCTGTCTGTCTTGTGGCTTTCTCTGCCTGTCTCTCTTCCTACTCATTATTTTTTTGACTTTTACCAGCTGCTAAAAGCCACAACCCCCTCAGCCCTCCTCCTCTCTTCCATCTCCAACTTTATCTTTCTTTCTCTGACTTCTTCGAACTCCCTCTCTCCCAACAGTATATCCCCGATGTCTTCTCATGTGTGTGTCTCCTCATTATTCTCTTGCCAGGAGCTTTTAACGTCTTACATGCAGCCCTTATTAAACTATTCTCCTCATCACTGTCTTCGGTGAAACAACATTTAACAGGCTTCGATGTTGGTTGGCCTCACTGGAGGAGAGTGTTTCAGCAGAGTTGCCAATTTAATGCTGCTTTTGATTTAGCGGCTGCAAAGACCCTATTAGGAAGTATACAGAGAAAACATGATAAAGTGTTAAACTGTTGAAAGTGCTCTGCCCGCACTGTAAAAGTTTCTTCTGCGCTGGTAATAAGGGTAATCTAGGGTGAAACAAGGCTGTAAAGAATTACATCTATTCATGTGTGTGTGTGTGTGTGTGTGTGTCTCTGAGTAATGCTGAAATAATGAGCCAATGAGATATTGGTATCCACGGAGAGAAAATGAATTATTGATTAATCACTGAAATAATTTATCGAGTAAAAATGTCGCTTTCAGCTTTTCAAATCTGTTTTGCATCACGTTAAAGTCTCTCTGGTGTTTGGATTCATCGGTAAAGAAAACAATTCTTACATGGAGACCTACTGTATGCAGATGTGCGGAGTTTGAAAAATTGAGTTTTCTAATAAAAACAGTGTGCATGTGTCTGTGTGTGTGTGTGGCTGTGTGTGTGCCCAGTGATGGACAAGGTGTCACTGGTACATGGGGCCCCTGTGCTTCATTCAGTTAATACCCTTGCTGAGTGGTGAGTGACTGAGCCCACTTTCTCACCGTGTGTGTTTGCGCGGGTGCAGGTTAGCGTGTGTGCGTGCGTGTGTGTGTGTGACCGGGTGAAAAAGAGAGAGTGAGGAATAATGAGTGTGACAGATGAGTGATGAGAGGTAGACGGAAAGCTGATTCAGGCGAGAGAGATTCCTCCACCGAGAGCTTGGCATACCGGAGACGTCTTCTCACACACACATTTCCTTCACTGTGTTGTTACCGTAGAGAGAGAGAGAGAGAGAGAGAGAGAGAGAGGGAGAGAGAGAGAAGAGGAGTCGGGACAAAAAAGGAAAGGTAGGCGAAGCAGATGTAAGAGGTGTTTATGTGAGAAAGTGGAAGATTTTGAACCTGCAGGAAACTGAGAGGCTGAGAAGCAGAAAGTGTGTTGTTGTTTCTGTACTGGTGAATGTGTATGTGTGTGTGTGTGTGTGTGTGTATGTGTGTCTGTCTGTGTAGTAAGACACATCTTTAACAGTTGCATCTATCTGAACTTGAGTTCAACCCGGTCTCTACCACTCCTGCAGAGTCGTTGCATCAACCTTTTGACTTTGAAGCTGCTGCCAGATCAGGGAGGAGAGAGCCAGGTGCAGGCTGTGTGTACGGACAAACCCCTGACCTCCCACTGCTACATGTTTACTTGTATGGGAGCGTTTATCGCGTGGGTGTGCGTCTGCATAAAGTCATGCACTTCAGAAACTTTGCAGAGGTTTTCATCTTGTTTAGCGTCGCTGGATTCAAATACGGTACTTACTGCGATCAGACGTATTGATTTGAGCAGCATGACTTACTGCTTTTGCTGCAGTCTATCACAGTCTTGATGTTTCCTGTTCTGGTCGGTACTGTTGGCTTTTTCCAGGAACATCCTTTAATGTGCAGACATGATGTGTTGACAGCAGCAACAGGAGCTGGTTTGGAGACGAATATAGTGGAACAAAAGGTGATGTTACATGTGGATTCCCACAGGAGACATGGGATTTTTGCAGTACTGGAAAAATCCTACCACGAGTATAAAGATCATTAGGGACCTATTAATCTCAAAAGTGTAATGCAGCCTATGTTGCACTGGTATCATGAAGTTGTACATGTGCTCCTGTTTTAACACAATGACACAGTGCGCATGTAATTCAACAGTATCACGGACTATATTCAAGTTTCTCTGCCATGTGGCAGTGAAGTTACAACGTCAGCTGTAATCCTGGTGTTACCACAGAATGTCAGTACCAATTAAGTGAAAACAGAGACAATATGAATTCTCTTTGCGAACAGATCCCGCTTTATTCAATAACAAAAATCAAACCACATTAAGGGAAATGAAGCTGCTGACATCTCATTCAGGAAACATTTAGAGGAAAAGTAGCAGTAAAGTAGGAAACTCAGTGTACGTGCTCATTGGTCCGGCACGCACAATAGAAGGATGCTACATGCTGTGAGTGCAGGGATGGAGGCTAAAGACAAATAAAGTGTAAAAGGGTACAAAAGGTGTATGTTCAGCTTGCCTGTTCTTCAGCACAGCAAGCAACAAACGGCCCTTCCAGACGTTTAACAGATAGATGAAGACAGAAATGTTGCATATTCCATGAAAAGGGTTTAAGTTTCACCTGGCCAGTTATAATCTGAAAACATGAGTTGGTTTGAACTCTTTGAACAAGAAATGTTCTCACAAACCTCCCTGAACTTCTAAGAAACTGTAAACTGCCGAAAGCTTTGATCATAAACCTCTTTGTTAATAGAAACTGAGGCATTTCAGGGTAATTCTCCATAATGATATGGCTTTTACTGCTATTTGTTTTGTCTCTTTCATCTGTTTCTTTTCTACTTCGTTTTTTTATGTGTTTGATCTGTGTTTCCTCCTGCTCCGACTTCAGGCTTTGTTGCTTAAAGGGAAAGTTCTGTGAAAAATACTGCAGACACAAAATTCATTTGTCTCTTTGGTTCCTTGCTTCATCTCCACCCCACCCTGATTTCATACTCCTTTCTCTCCTCTTTCTGCAGACCTGCTGTCCACCAACAGGTCGTCTATCTTCAGCGGTCATCATGGCCAGCTCTCTCTTACCGCCGTCTTCCTGGATGAGTACCGTGACCGCCTCTTCCTGGGAGGGAAAAATGTCTTGTATTCTCTCCTGCTGGGACCTGCCAGCAGCGAGTCCAAAGAGGTGAGTTTTTGTTGTCTGTTTGTTTTGTTTTGCTTTATTAGGAGACATTAAATAATACCAGGTAAAGCTGAGTTATTGAAGAACTGCTATTTATCCTGCTCCGCTCTGTTGATGGACATGTTTTGTAAAAGGTCAGTTAACTGTACAGCCTACATCCATCATTCCAGTTTGATTTAGGTTGCAGTGACTCTGCAAGGGGTTTCGATCTGTTGAAGGTGATATATGACTTGAAGAGATAGGCGTAGGATTTTGTGTTGTTCCAGAATTCCCCCTTTGGAGAACATCTGTTAGAGCACTTTGTGTCATAAATCAACTATAAACGTGGTGACTCAAACCTGAGCAGCCATTTTATTTTATATGAATACTGTTGCATCATCATTTGGCAACAGGAAACAGTCGTGAAAATACGAAATGAAGCTTAAAGAAAGGTCAGTATTCAGAAAAAAGGAACACCTGTTTTCTGCTTTTTTTTTTTTTTTTTTTTTGGTTTGTTTGCACCTCATGCTCTTGCTGCTTTCACCTAAACATTCACATGCTTCCACTGCCAAAGCATTTCTACAATCTCATGCCCGCTGCAGCGCAGGAACACCAGTAAAAGTGCAGCTTGCCGTAAATCAAGCGCTGCTTTTCCATCTGCGCCATCTGTACATTAATTTGTCATTAAGGCTTGTCAAACGGTTGTGCTGCGAGCGAGTTACAGTTTCTTTGGCTCATCAGAGAGACATGAGAGATGAATTACGACCCAGAAGTCAGATATGTTAACCGCGCTGCAGATTTTCTCTGTCAGCAAACGCTGAGTCAGAGAGAGATATAACGCCCTCATACAATTACCACCATATCACATTCAAAGCTTTGTTTGCTTTCATCCATAAATATTGGATTTTTGATTTTGAAACATCACTGTTTAAATAAAGTTTATTAATTCTGGGAAGAATGGCAGGCTTTATGTCACTGTGATGCACTGCTTCATCAGTGTGATGAACGTCTTGTTTAGGTCAAGAAGACCAGACACAGTATGTTAACTATTATGGAAAAATCTATCTCATATTTGAATGGAATTCATATTGTTGTAATCTATTTGGAGCAGAAGATACAGATATAAGTTTTTTCTGTGATTTTTGGAATTAGGGAGTCATTTGAGTTATGTTTTATGAGTTTTTATTGGAACACTCTGACACCAGGGAAATGAGCAGATTTAAATTAAAAGAGGATTTCATCTCAACTCTGTGTGTATCTGTAGACGGATAGTTCTGGGAAAAAATGCAGCACATTTATGCAGATTTTTTTTTTTACACCTTTCAGTAGGGATAGGGTAGAATCTGTGTTCCATTAAACTGGTTCCCAGTCAGCAGAACAAAACCGAAAACCTTGATGTGCTTCAGTACTTTAGTTAAGTGCAGCGGTGTGTGCATGCGCTCACGTCGCGGTCAGAGACCGCAAGGACACAAAGTGAATGGGTGAACGGGGAATTTACGTACACAGAGAGCCAGATGTCGCCCACCTTATCTTCCCTTTAATTCTTCTCCGTCTTGGCTGACGATCACACGCAAAGCTTGCTGATATTCAAGCGAGCTGCAAGCCATTTGCCCCATGCTTCCATCAGAGCCAGCCGTTGCAAAGTCTATCAGAGATGCCAATTAAAGAGAGGTTTACAAGATGACACACTTCTGCCAAATACTCCATAAACCAGTGCGAACAGAAGGAGAAAATAAAAGTGCTTGCCTTCACAACAGAAATTATCACTCCAAGAAAACATTGTTGAATCAATATATGACAATTAGTGATTTTGAAAAAACTCAAGGGTCAGGAGCAATTAGCCTACTTTAGCACAATTACTGAAAACAGGAGCAAAGAGCCATGTGCTCTCTCATATGTCCTCCAACAACATCACAAAACTCCCTGAAAAACACAAAGGATATTTTATATATTTTTCTTCAACTCTTCCTGTCAAGCTCGGCTAACCAAGATCTACTTCTTCAGAGATTTGGTTTATCGATGCTCTCAAATCTTTTTTGGAAGTAAGGGAATACATTTAAATGCCAAAATGTAGAACTCTTCCTTTAAATGGAGGGTTGGTTTAAATCTAAAGATTGGGTTGATGCTTTGAACGAAGTACAATGAAGTTGTAAACCGCTGTGAAATCAAACACACGAGCTTAGTTTTCCAGTTCAAACTCTGCCCATCAGAGTTTACAACATTTCTTTGGCGTATAAACCCAGCTTGCCACCCTTCCCACTAAAGCTCTTACCAACAGTGTAGTAGAACTTTGAAATAGGAGTAAGGTGAAAAACACAAGGCTTCGGCTGGAAACCAGTCAGATGGCAGTGAATCAGTGTACCCAGCATGTTTCTGCCCAAACTGGATCCAGAATTCTGAATCAAATCTGGAAAGTGGAACAGTTCGTTTAATGATAATTACCAAGGAAAAACTAAAACAAATATGCAGTTAGGTCATATAAATGTTTCATATGATAGAGTAAATATTCCAGTTTTTCCTGGCTAAAAAGTAAACAGGAATGATTGGTATTTAGGTTCTTATCGTTTTTTTGGTGTGCAAATGTGGCTTTGTCATATGTTTCAACATGTTCAGACAACGGGTGTATTTTACTCAGTGTTTGTTATATCCAGTGCACGTTGTGTTGCTGTGCTCCCTTGGTGATTTTGGAAATGGCTTCTGGCCCAGTTCACTTAATTCTAGACTAATCTCTTTGGCCTCAAAAGAATAGAACGTATAAAGTGTCGTGTTGATAAAAGCAGAGGTTGTGTTGAAATCTAAACCTTTTCCTCAGGGACTACATTTTTTTCTGAGTTAGTTTTACGATTTAAGAGTTCAAAGGTTCTTACAATGTTTCAGACCAGTAAATCAGACGATTCTTGACTTGTATCGTGATTCAGTCAAAAATAAACTCATCGCTCCCTATCATTTCATCTTTCTGCTTCTGCCAAATTTTAGCTTTGGCTCAGAAACAATGGACTGACAAAAAGACAGATGATTATTTTCAGAAATTCTATCTTTGTTGACCAAAAAAAAAAAAAAAAAAAAAAAACTCGCTTGATTGCATTAGCATGCAGCGTAAAGTTTCCTTCATATGGTAGCTTGTGTCACAGCTTTTTTTTTTACCGCCTTTAAGTAGTGGAGTTATACTAGAATGCTCGTGAATAATATGAACAAAAATACAATGTTTACAGGGAATTAGAAATATATTTTACGTGCATAGACTGGAAAAAACTAGTTGAATTGATCACATCAGGCAGTGTTTTAGCCTCTTTCCTCACTTGGTATAATGTGTAATTTATTCGTGTCAAGTGTACTGCAGGATTTTGTATTTATTGCTGGTTGTTTGGCAGCTGGCTCGTGAACAAAGACGCTGTTTGACGATATCTGTCTTTCCACGATCTTGGCTGACTTCTAAAGTATTGTGTCTGTAGCTACTGAACTGACGCTGCTGAAGTTTCCTGTTTAGTTTCAAACTTTAGATTTAAAAGATATCTTCAATTTCAACTTCAAACTTAAAGGACAGGACCATCCTGCCTGTCACACTTTGCAGCTCTGAATAGATTTTTTTTCACAGTTAAAATAAAAACTGTTCCAAGTTCAAAGATCAAAGACATAACAAACGTGAATTATGTCTGAGGGTGGATTAGAAATTAAAGAGCACTTTGAAGAAGCAGAATGTCACTGATGAAGTGTTAAGAAACAGTTAAACAGAGGGCGGGACACTGATGGCTGTTGGAGGTCGACCATACCTCCTAAAACGTGCGTAATGAGTCTCCTGGACTGTGAGTGGAATATTGCAGCACACTGACTGAAAACACTGCCAGCCAGGTTTTAGGCAAGGCCTGATTTCACAGTATATCAGTATCAGCCAGGCGTGCTATCAAGCTGCTTTAGCACAGACTGTGTGTGTGAACTAGACCTTTAGACAGGGACAAACATTTACATCAGTCCAGCATCATGCCAAAGAAACCGATCCAGAGATCTAGACCATTTATTATGCATTTCAGTCAGGCATGAAACAAGTGATCATTTCTAATGGATTCCCACAAATGCAAGCCAGCTTTTAGACAAAAGTAGGCCCGAATTAGATGGTGTGAAGGTGGAGCTACGTATCAAATGTGTAATGGTGTCCATTATATGCTGAGAAACCTGGTCAATCTTGTGACTCTTCCAGGTTGTTTTTTCGGAATTTTTTTTTTTTTTAAGAATGACATAAATTAAAGGGAGCATGTGTTGTTGGATGACTATGCCAAAAAAAAAAAAAACATGCATTACAAAGATGATTTAAAAATAGACCTATTATCCTGTTTGAAGCAATAAAAGTGGTAATAAATATATACAAACATATAGTGTAAGTGAAAAAAAATTAACAAAACTAATGTGAAAACCTCAACATATATTAAAAACTCTTTGAGAACGTACACAAGTTTGAATCCTACGTGACAAAAGTGAGTTGATATGAAATATCAGATGATATATATGAAATACAAATACATACCATGAAGATTGTTTAAAAATGTTTTGTACTCTTCTTTGCAAACTTACACGGCTTATTATAGTATATTAGAAAGGTTAAATATTTCCAGGCTCTTCAATATCACATCATTCATCCAAACAGGACTGCTCAGAGAATTTCAAGCTGTGATGAACTGGGATTTATGACAGTGGAGATAAAATCGGTCTCAAACTTTTACTGCTGATGTGAGATTTAAGATGTGAAACAGCAGAACGTGGATCAGTTCTGAGCCAAAAAGGCAGAAACATTCACTCATTCTTTAAACTCAATTTACATCATCTCTGTGTTTATATCACTTTATCACTTCCTATTCATACCCACTAAATAGCCGTTGCTCCTTGACACACACACACACACACACACACTGCTCACCATATAAACTGAACATAATCAGGCATAGTAATGCAAGTCAGAGCCGTTTGTTTTCTTCTCTGGTCTCTATTCTCCCCGTTAGCCAAAACAAAGCCAGTTTCCTACTGGAGCAGACAAAGACTTATTGTCTCGGAGAAACCCTGCGGACTACTGCATGAAAACTGCAGTATTACATACGTCATTAACCATATACTGAGCCAGACTTTCCTCTTCAGTAGCAATATCATTTCATTTGTCATTCGCTGAAAGCAGTGTGAAAACAAATCCCATTGTTTCAGCTCCAAATTTTATTTCATCCCTATCAGAGATTCAGCTCTTCTCAATGAATTGGCAGAATGAGAGGACGGCTTTGGGACTTTCCTAATCAGGCATTCCTGGATTTATACTGTGAGAACTTGAGCTGAAAATTGGAGAGATTTTTTATTTATTTATTTACATTTTTCTTTTTTTAAGCTCCAGATGGTCTTGTTAGGATACTCTGAGGGTTTAGCTGAACACAACTTTCGGGTTTGTTTAAAGCAAAAAGTCTAATTTAATTTCTTCAGTCTAAACAGAAGATTTATACTGAAAGGGTCTTTCTTTGTTTACTATGGACTCAATGTACTTGCTTACAGTAAATGTAAAGGTGTTGATTCCAGACATAAAGATTTTTTTATTTATTTTTTTTACTGTAAATGACTTTTCTTGGAAGATATGGTTAATCAATGTTGGTGAAATTAATATAAATTGCATGGTGGTGTAATTAAGATTGTTAAGTGGTGTGTAAAGAAGGATAATCACATATCTGAGCAGCTAAATCATGTAGTATATTCGTCTGTGTAGAAATAACAAAAAGGCAATTTATTTCACATATTTAAAGTTTGTTCAAGATATCAACTTCAGTCTGCCAAGATTATGAGATACATATCTGTCTCTGGGATATCCAACTTCACACCAACACTCAAAGTGAAAGAAGTCTTGTTTCTGGTGTCCACAGCAACATCGATTTCCAAAAAACTTAATGTCCCACTACTCCGGATTACTCACAGAACATCTTTCATAAGAACTTTTTGTTATTCAGAATGAGTTCCAATGAAAACTGGTCAAGACAATCCGGAATGGCCGAGACATTGACCATTATAGGCAATATGTTTATACGTAATTTGGGTCAACCGAACCTTTTAAAATACATAAGCGGAATGATAAATGTGTCTGTCATGTCTCAATCAAGGTCTCAGCTTTCCAAGCCAAAAGTTAACTTTGGCTCTTTGTCCTTAATTCTTTCATCACATGTAGAGGACCTGCTCTGCTCAATTAGCCTGTAATTGCAGGAAAAATAATTCAAATTTAACAACACAGAGGCTGATTATCATGTTTTGATTGCATTAACGGAGTCACACAAAGCCTGTGTGGGTACATAGAACCGACTGCATTTTGTAATATGGCTGAAAAGGTAGTTGTTGGCATTTCTTCACAGTTATGAGGTCATTTATCATCTCATTTGTTTTTTTCTTCTTTCTCCTTTTCTCGTAGATCTACTGGCCCCCGTTACCCGGCACAAGAGAGGAATGCATTCAAACTGGGAAGGAGCCACAGGTAAGACTGCCAGCTGAGTCTAGCTTTTTTTAACACCTTTTATTAAAATACTGACTGCATCATTGTTAGATGGTGGTGAAAACTCTTTTTCACTTCTTCATAGCAAGTCGAACATTTGAAACTCTCTCAAATCTGTTCTATACTCAGTTCACACATCCACACGTGCCTTTCTATTGCTTCATTTTCAGTCTGAACACACCCAGAGACACTTTCTCTCTCCATTCCCAGCCTGGGAGTTTCCATATCCTGCCCTGCTTCACCTGCCCTCTAGTTGTCCTCGAGTTTCCATTCTCTAGAGATCCCCAGCTTAAGCTGCATGTACAGTATAGGCCACTTTTTAGCCAGCCTGTCTTTGGATGATTTTCTCTGCTGCTTTGCTGCTTTAGCCTTCAAAACCTGTTTCCTGAATACCTGTTTTGTTACCAGCTCTGTTGCCAATGTCCTGTCTGTTTGCTGATTTTTTAATTTGTTTGCCTGGCTTCACAGCCTGTCTTTTTTTTTGTAAGCCTTTCATTCTACCAGCTGAGCCCTGTAGTTTAATACTCGATCCTGTTTCCAGTTACTCTTGACAGTACAACGTGGTCAGAAATGAACCCAACAGACCCTGCTTTTTCCATAAATATGGTGACTGCTTTGACCTATGCCGCTGAGCAGCTCCATACTTTTTTTTTTGTGCCAAAGTGGCTCCTGTTAAGAGCAGAGAAGCAGCTCTCAGCGTGGCACTTGTGTCCTCCAAATCCTGGCTTGTCATGTTGGTGTATGGGCTTTCAGAGTCTTTTGGCTGCTCACCAGCTGAATCCTATAGCCATGTCAGTGTCTTGCTGCTCCTCTCTCTGTGGTTTTCCTCTATCTTCCACTCCCTCCTTCATTTTTTCCAGTTAGGATTCACTGAAAGATGCTTGAGAGCCATGGTACAAAATATTTATGCACTCGTGGCACTACTTTTTTTTAACAGCAGTCCCCAAGTGGCACATGTTGTGCTGGGAAGTGCAGAATGTGCCTCTAGCAGTATAACAAAGTAAGTATACTGTAAATGACTTGCACAGTTTAGTGTTTCCTACCCTGCAGCAACTGGTACTCTAGTCTCCCTTCCTCAAATCATCAAAAAGGTACAATAAACTATAAACTATAGACCATAAATGACTTTAACATCTATCAAGACGATTTAATAGTTAAAACTACTACTACTAAAACTACTTTTAAAGTTGGCATAAATAATCCTTCTTTGCTGAAGAGAAAAGGCAAAGATAGAGAGATGCAGAGAAAGAGAAGGCTTTTAGAAGATTGTAGTTGTAAATGAAGACTTTTATTGGTTCTGTGAGGAGGAGAGGGAGGTAACACTGCATCTTTTAATGGGCGCTCAAAATACAGTGGGAGGAAGGAGGAGATGGAATTAATAATGGAAAAGTAGATGGCGACAGGGAGGCAAATGTAAATACAGGAGAGAGAGAGAGGAAAAAACACAACGGGAGGACAGTGTTGATCTAATTATGACCATGTTTACAGCAAAAGTGGTGAGGGAATTTCTGAAGAAACCACATCAAAAAATGTCCAGAAACAAACCATTTCAGAATAAATTTTCAGCGTCAGAAACTACTCCCATAATGAACGTAACCAGCACTCAGGAATGTGTCAACACTGTAAGTTGTTTACCTCCTCACAAGCTGACTCAGTTTATATGCCTGAAGGAGGTTAGAAAGCCAACTTCAGGGCACTAAAAAAGAAAGAGACAGAAGTGGATGGGGCAAAGAGAAGAACAGGAAAAAAGGCCTGATAAAGTGAAGTTAATCTACAGGAGTGAGCCTTTAGCCATGAGGCCTTCATGGAATGGCAGCAGCAGTCTGTTGGTCAGTCCACCACTTTGCTCCAAACTGAAAAACCCAAACAATTTCTGTATGGATTGCCATAACATTTTGTGCAGACATTCATTGTCCCCACCAGATGACTCCCATTGACTCTGGATTTGCCCCAGCAGGTTCACATTTGTGGTTTTGCGTCAAATGTCTCAACAACTGTTGGACTGATTGTCGTGCTATTTGACATTCACGTTCCCCTCAGGACTTGTAATTAGTTTTGTGATCCCTGAACTTTTCTTCGAGCGCCATCATCAGGTCAAAGTTTTACTCGGTTCATCACCGAATACCTGCAAAACTGCTGACATCCATCACATCAGTGCTAGAAGAGATTCGGCAATGAAGTTTCTTTTCTTTGAAGTACTGAGACATCGTTAAGTTTGATCCCAGTTGGAGGAGAAGCTCCCAGTGGTTTACGTGCTGCTCAGCATACATAAACTCACACTAATTACTGATTTACAAACACACACACACACATACACACACACACACACACTCAAAAGGATCACACTGCTGCAAAAGTCATGAAGCTACTATGAATTTTGTGCCTTCTTGTGCTTATTGCAAGAAGTCTAACAGCCGGACAGCCATCTGGAACTGTTTAGAAAGTGTGTGTGTGTGTGTGTGTGTGTGTGTGTGTGTGTGTGTGTGTGCATGTGTACATGTATGTTTCTGTGTTTGAAGTGGCAGGTGTGTCTTGGGTGTCTTATATCAGTTTTATTAGGTGTTTCCTCTGCGTGCTGCTCACATGGCTCACACGCCGCTACGTGTGTGTGTGTGTGCTACTGTCCACAGTGGAGAGGAGCACTCCTGATGCATTATTAGATAGGTCTTAAAACAGGATGTGTGTAAGTCTACCTTACTTGTGCCAAAGGAGTCATAAAGAGTATACGTGTGTGTGTGCGTGTGTGTGTGTGTGTGTGTGTATGTCTATGTGTGAAATTCTGTGAGATAGAGATGTTTGTCTGCTTATGTTAAACTACGCAGAAATATTTCCACATTCCTTCACGTTTCTCGACATCTCTCAGTTTTTTGGTGTCAAACTAGATGGATTACCGCTGCATCCCATCTACAAAGCAGAAGACACACACACACACACACACACACGTTCTATCTCATATGTTTGCTGTCTGCGCCTGTTAAACATAAGTGAGTTTGACAAAAACTGGTAGAGGTTGAAAGGTGAGAGGTCTTCACATTGTTTTTTGACTTGTGTGTGTGTGTGTGTGTGAGCACGCATGTGTGTTTGGTGATAGAGAGAAAGGCATACATGTGGGACAAAAAGAGAAAGAGACGGAGGGTTCTGGGCAAATTATGGAAAGGCGATAAAGTTTATACTTTATACTGTTGCTGCATGGCTGCCCTCAAACATGCCTTGACATTAAATGTGTGAAAAAGAACTAAAGCAGGAGGATGTCTTTTTTATCTCTACAATGAAAGCCTCTGCCTAGACAGCTTTCTTCTGACAAGTGTCTATACCACCTTAAACATGTTTTTACTGATAGCGTTTCCTCCCAGAGTCACAACCTCGTGACCTTCAACATCATTAATTACAGCTCGACAAATAAATAACAGGCTGAGGGGAGGAACTCTGTGACTTCTGCCGAGCATGCAGTGTCTTGCTCTGGCTGTTAACACATTTTTCTGATTCATCCATCTGCATCCTCTGCTCACAGTTGGATTGATTCTCTGATCAGCTAGTCACTTCTTCCATCTCTAGTATGCTGAAATGGTGCAGTACATACATTTATACATTATGATGCTGCGCATGTTGAGCACAGACTTTTTTACACCTCTGTGAACTCAAACAGTTCTCTGCTTTGTTCTTTCTGTAATCTGGCCTCTCTAATGGCTTTATCAGAGCTGTGATCTGTTCCAGTTTGAATCTTGGCATTTTCTGTCTAAGTGTAAGAAAGTAATAGACTGTCCTGTCTAGAAAAATGATCTGCGCTTAAGCTAAGCTCAGAGTAGAAGGTTGCGGTTTATGTCCTCTGTTGTTGGGTTCTTTTAACCATGAGGGTGATGTATCCCTATTCTTAACAAGGTAGATTTAGTCATTTGAAACAAAGCACTGACAAACTTCTTCTTTGGTATCTGGATTAATACCACAGGTGAATAAACTGCAAATAAAGTGATGTAATTTAACCCCCCAATTTATGAAAGTAGAGGCTCCTGTACAATTTGCATGTTCTCCCTGTGTCTGCGTGACTTCCTCCCACAGTCCAAAGACATGCAGGTTCATTGGTGACTCTAAATTGGCCGTAGGAGTTAATGTGAGCTTGGATGGTTGTTTGTCTCTGTGTCAGCCCTAAGATGAAGTGGCAACTTGCCTAGGGTGTACCCGCCTCTTGTCCAATGTCAGCTGGGAGCCCCCTGTGGCCCTGATAAGGATAAGCGCTTATGGAAAATGGATGGATGGAATATATGGAAAGAATACAGGAGTGAAAATATTATCTGGCTAAAATGTCTGTAAGATCAGTACATTGCTCTAACATCATAAAACAACACAGTAGCACTACAACTTGCAACTTCCTCTTTCCATTCAAGAATGGTACCTAAATATAATTCCTCCAGTTATTTAGGACTAAAGTACTCTGCATACAATATAATTCTCTATATTAACTTGTGCATTAGTAAATGTTTTGTTTCAAGCTAAAAGGCTGTTAATCTCCTAAATTTGAAAGTAAACTTTACTTTTTAGACTGTACAGAGCTAAACAGTAAAACATGTGGGCTCCAGATTTGGGAGGATACAGCAGCTCCTCTTTATGGGTCCCTAATGTTTTTTGTTTAATATTAACGAGAAAAAGATGCCGCAGAGGCTGGAGACACAGAGACACAGTGCGGTCTGTCTCTGCCCGTCTGGGACTCTTTTTGTTGCCAAAGTGTTGGTAAATGCTGGTCACAGCTGTCACGCCTGCCAGGCAGTCGAGTAGGTGACTGTGGTTTTCTATCCTAAAGTTAATATTTGATTGGTTACTTGATGGGAGGAGATATTTGGTAGATATTTTGGAAAAATCATCTCATGCTCCTTGGCGGGGCTTTCTTGCCATGACTGAATGTTTTCAGTTCTGTGTGGAAATCGATCAGAGAAAGCTGGTTTCTTCTTGAAGATCAAACAGCTGCCGAGCGACCAAAGACTGAGAGAGGCCAGTTCGTCCGGCTTTGAACTGCTTTTATGATGTTTGTGTGTGTTTGTCTGTGATGTCCTATTCACTGTAGTCGTGTGCATATTTGTGTGTGTGTACATGAATATGTTGGCCCTCATATCCTGTTAGTATTACGGAATCTGACTTCTCTCCACTGAGCATTGGCTGTTTACACTGGAAATTGCTCTCCGTGTCCAAACTTGCCTCTCCCTGCCCGGGTCAGTCATCATAGAACAAGTTCGGCTGATGGAGCCTTCTCTACTGTTAGCTTAATGACTGTTCTAGCACTGTGCTCCATTGACATTGCTAATAAACTCTAGGATGACGAAAGTGAATTTCTGCAAAGTGAAATTAACAAAGGAGCTGGTCATTGTTGGCCCAAACGTCTACCATTCATCTTTAGTGTTCTCTCAAAACAAAGTGATAATTAGAATTAATCTAATACAAGCTTGCTGATAGCACACCCTTGGCATCCTGATCTGTCAGAATTAAAGTCCACTTCTGACCTGGCACGTCAATAATAATGGAGTCTTTTCCCGTATGTCTTTTTTTTGGCTAGTAAACATGATCTGGCTCACAGCAATTTAGCAATGCACTATTACCATTGCACTACATTATCTGCAACTTTAAATTCTCTAAAATATCAGCAACGTGGATTCCACAATGTGCCAAAGAGGCTGGAACTATAAGCAAACTTGGAGGAGAAATATTATGAGAAACATTTTCCTGGTCCTTGAACAAATTTCTTGAATGAATCTACTGTATGTATATTTAAACATTAATGTATCACCGCCAAATTGTGAAGCTGTGTTAGACGTACCGTAAACAAATCAGACTGTGATTAAAATGATTTGCAGCCTGTGGTACTCGCACTGCTCATATTTCTCAAAATAAAGACCACATTTAGCCACAAACTATTTCTCTCTGTGACAAAAAAGACGTTTGTCTCCATTCCCGCTCTCTGGAGTTACCTCTAGTTCTCTTCTTCTTCAGCCCAAGTTTTTCTCTTTCAGTGGACTGAAAAACACTTTGGAAGAGTCTACAGATTCTTTATCCAAGTTGTCGTATCAAATAAACGTTTAATTAATCCATTGGACTGGATATGGTTCTTCATCCAGTAGTACAATTTCTTGAAAGCTGTTGGACATGAGGGATGTGATTTTGCTGTTTAACTTTGAAATCTTTGTTTGGAAGCACAGTGTCCTCCTGTTATATGCTACAAAATCACCATACTCCATGGGAAATCAGTCTCAGTATTTCAAATCTTAAAGGCTGGGATAGGCTGCCAGAGGTCTTGGCAATGTCCTTATTTGTTTATGTTAATGATACATATGTCTCAGAGCCAATGCAGTAATAATTGGATATTTAAAATGCTGTGCATACCAATTTTAACCCCCAAGGAACAAAACTGTGGTTTGTGTGGGCAGTTTTAAGGTTTGAACTGAATGAGCAGCTTGCCATTGCTGGGAAAGCATATTAGTGGTCAGCCACCCTCCCATTGATTTTCAAAAGGTTAATAGATGAACATTGTGAGCTTTTGTTTCCACCAAAAAGCCCTGACCTTGGCTATTTACGCAGCTATAAAATATCTCCATTTTCAATTCTGGCGAGATGTTAAGACAACTCCCTGAAATCTCTCAACGTGAGGAACCAGATTTAGTTATCAAACCACTTCATTTTGTGTTTAACACCACTCCTTTTATTGCCACTTAATCTCAGTAAGACCACACAGACATGTAAAACCCCAAATCCCAGGGTGGGAGCGCAGAGACATATTTCCTCCTATCAACATTTCATTCCACTCTTTGCCTTCCTCGGCCACACAGATCTCTAAGACGTCCCTGAGTAATAGAGCGGAAACATTGTAGAGACAGATTTCTATGCATTCTCAGTCCACTTGGTAGATTTCCTAGACCTCCTATATCCTCTGTAATGAATAAAGACATAAAGTAAAGTCCAGCCTTTCATTTTTTTTTACTCCAGAAGATGATTCCAGCATGCTGGAGATAACTTTTATACTGGTTTGTCACAAAGCAACAGAAATATACCAGCAAATGCGAGACCCAGACGGTCCATTTTTGTGTAGACTGAACAATTAGCAGCAAATTTGGATTTATTGAAAACATTCTTAATACAAATGTGTTTCCGTTTAGTTTATTGCTGGTCTGGTTTTGTTTGCGCAGAGCCATGAGCCACGGGGGAAGGTCAATGCGATGATGTAAACTATGTCTCGTACTGCAGTGACATGGTTTACATCAGGTCTGCAGCGCCTCAAAGCACTCGAGGAAATGATCAACAACATTTGAGCGTCTCACTGCGACTTTGAGAGGGACCCGGGCCACACACAAACGCAAAATGACAGATTTACTAGACTCATTCATGAGACTCACGCACCCAACACATGCACTTGTAAAAACACAAAAATATTTGCACGTGCATGCGTGGTGATCAGGAAGAGACAATCGCACACGGCACAACATGCGCAGAGACGTATGGATAACGTTGAAATCATCGTGTTTGATATTTTGGCCACATTAGTACTGTACACATTGTGCAGCCACACACCAGACGCTCATTGTGCACATATGAGTTTGACCTTGTTAACTTGAGTAAATGACACCCAGCCGACCCCTTCCTTCTCAGCTGACACCCTTTTTGTCATCTGCTGTTGTTACAGACAGGAAAAAGGAAGTATTTATGCCCTCTGCTTCCTCTGGACCCCTGTGTAGTACAGAAATGTCTTGATACTTATTTCCTCAGTCACCACTTCTTTTGTTCTCACTCATAAGTGTATTTCAGTGTGTGTGTGTGTGTGTGTGTGTGTGTCTGACCTTTTTTTCCGTTCAAACTCAGAATTATCGTCGGTGTCGTCATACGGCTCAAAACTCGCACATCGTCACATTTTCATTTTGGCACCCAGGCATTACTGATGTTCTGAAGTTCCCTTGACACGGACTTGATGAAACTTGTTCTACAATATCAACATGTCACTTTGGCTGAAATCCAAAAATTGGAGATACGAGTCCTGTGCGGGACACTGAGGCTATCAGGTTTCATCTAATAAAGCTCTTTTCTTGGCCCTCATTAAAAACATGTGGGATCAATAAGCCTTGTTAAGAAATCGGTTTGGTTTTCTTCAGTACCCTGAAAGTCAACTTATCTGCATTTGGATGACAGTTATGGTTGCACTGTGTGATTTGATTTATTTATGAGGCCTTGTCTGGTGTGTGTGTGTGCGCAGTTCTACAATATAATAGATGTGTAAAACATGCGTGCAAGAGTGAATGTTCACATCCTGCACCTGTGAAATGGGAAGTTATACACGGTTCTTTATCTGTAGGGTCAGTACCCAAATTGAGAACATAATGCAGTTTATTGCACAAAGTAGTGCAAGGACTTCAAAGGTACTCTTTGAGTGAACTTTCTGTTTAAATCACGAAACATTTCATAAAAAAAAATATATCATACCTTTTCACATGTTTCTTTAAGATACAGTACAAGGTTTTAATGTATGTATATGTATATGTGTGTTTTGCAGACGGAGTGTGCCAACTTTGTTCGCCTCCTGCAGCCCTACAACCGCACCCACCTTCTTGCCTGTGGCACCGGTGCCTTCCAGCCCATGTGTGCCTTCGTCAACGTGGGCCACAGAGGAGAGGTAAGCCAGGGTGAAGAGTTTGGAGGGGAGGGACACCTGTTGGGGAAAACTGTGGGGCCCTACAAGGTATCTTGGGAGGAGGAATATCTCAGCACATCTGTCATACAAAAAAACACACATATAGTCACAGACATGAAGACGTATAAACACATAACTCCTATGTGTTGGCAAGTATATGCGAAAAATAACAATTAGTTGGTGTTTTGAGGCAAACTCTGTGATATAGAGCTGTCACGGTTGCGTAAGACTCATATTTTACTGGATTGCTGCACTCGGTCTCCTTTTCCTAAAGGAAATGTTTGGAAACTGTAAATTATATTCACTTTTTATGCACTGCGTAGCCTTTAGAAAGACTGCTGATATTGTAGCGAACCACACAGTCCAAATTTAACAGGCTCTAAGTGAGTTTTACTACTGCATTACTCTGAACTTTTACAGTGTTATTCTTTTACATTATCACTCACAAACTAACTATGGCAACAATAAATATCTGTAAATCTCAACTGAGAGAGGAGAAGCTGCATGTGTAATTAGTGAACAACTGCAAGTTGATACCGACACTGATTTATTCAGAGAACTGAAATTTTTTGGCTAATTGACATTTTTTGGAAATGTATTTTTTGGATACCCTTTAAAGTCTGTACTGTTTCTGTTATCTGTTGACTCACACATCCAGAGCGACATTAGCATTTATTTAGAATTGCATTTCCATCCACCAGATGACAGAAAGAAAGAAACATTCACTCCTTCACGCTGTCTTCAGCTACATGCTCCAGTATGTTCACCAGTCTGTCACTAACTTTGTCGACCTGCCTGTTGGTGTTGGGTAAATACAGCACACAGTTAACTTGTGTTTGTTGGAAAAAGCTGTCTACATGGATTTATGGCGTATTGGGGAATTGGTGAAAGCCGGTGGACTGGACCAGAAAGCACAAACAAAGGGCTGAAAGAGTTTAAATGGTTTGGTGATCATTTTCTGTGGTTTGGCATTACAAGAAGGCTTTTTCTGATTATGATTTAGTTTATGTTTAAGCCAAATATATGGCTCGATGGTGTTTAAAGTTACTGCAACACCAGACACTAAGTATGTCAATACAGACTAAAGTAAAACTGAGCTGATGATCAGTTACTACAAAGGCGATAATAGTCTATGTAAAGTTACGAGGAATGATTGTGGTGTGAAACAATAGAGAATGAATGGGTGGCCTCTAAGCAATCCGGTGGAGGAAACCCAGCCAATGGAACAGATACGGTCGGTGCCAAGATGTTTCTTCTTAGAAAAACACAGATCACTCTGGCCCTGCTCTGTGTTCACATCCCTGGGGCTCAAGGTTAAGCCTCAGCAGGCAGCTCTGCCATGAGTCTTTCTGTAGAGCTACTCAGCCGCAGAGTTGGGCCCTCTATACATCTTTTCAACCGCACAGGCTGGCTCTCTACACAGCCACTCAGCTCAGTGGGACCCTCTGCAGAGTCTCGCACTTGGAGCCATTTGAAAGACAAGAATCAATGAATGGAGCCATTAAGACAGACTCGTAGTTCGCTATTTCACGGCGGTCCTCCCGATCGCAGCCCACTGTGCCGCCTTGCCTTTCCCAGCAGGAGGGGGGGTCAAACCAGGCATGAAAAGAGAAGGAAGTTGGATGTTGGCAGAGCTAAGGAAAGGAAAGGAGACAGAGGGGTGCGAGGGTGCCAGCTTTTTAGTCGGAAGAGTGTGTGTGTGTGTTTGCTGGATTATGTGTGCATGAGTACAGAAGGTGCATTGCAGCATTTTTCTGCGTCTTGTGGATTTAGGTGATGCTGCCTCCCTCTCAGCCTGTCTCAGTGTGGTTTTTGGACTCCAGGTTTTATGGCACATCATGAAAAGCGGCAAATGTCTTCCTCCGCTTGTGATAAACAACAATATACTGCGGTCTGCGTGGATGAGAGCTAGGAAAACAAAAACCGGAGATACAAAAACAAGAGTCAGCTGAATCCTTGATGGGTGGTACTGAGCAGCCATGGTATGAAAAATAGGTCACCTGTTCTGAATTGGAATCCTCAGATCTGCTTTTTAGCAAAGCACTTGAATTAATCTATTGCTGGCAACCAGTCAAACCGTATGTGTATCTGTACTGTGGTTCAGTTATTCAGCCATAACCGACCACAAAACAAGGCTGATTTTCAGAGTGATGGTTCAGTGCCTTAAGTGTAGGTCTGTGTTGCATTACACTTGCAGCTGTCTGCAGGTACGCGAGGGAAAACTAGACGGACATGCACAGTTTGAAGCAACTCATCATCTTTATACATTAAGGAGTTTCCGCCATGAGCTTACAGTGAGTGTATAAAATCTTCTGTTGCTGGCTATTTTACCATGGTGAAAATAGTGCAGCTGTCCTCACAAACACTGCAGCGTTTGTCTTACTTACCCCAGCGAATGTGCGTATGCGCTTATGATAGATAGATGTGCAGGTGTGTATGAAATGACTCCCAGGTTGTGTCCTGACTCATGTTAAGATACCAGTTGTCCTCCCGCTTCTGTGTGCGTGTCCCACCATCACTCACAGCACAACCGCGTCCTTTCAGCTCGCCGGAGTGTCTGTCTGAAAGGACGACACCACAGGGAGCCTGTCCATTTATTTAACCAATCGTTAACAGGCGGAGAACACACACCTTTCTGTTTGTCTGACCTCTCGGAGGGACCAAGTCTGCGAGCCCTCGGACTGGTCTCTGGGTGGGATTACCTTTGACCCTCTAGGTGTTTCATCTCAGTTAGGGGCAGACGTACACATGCTCTTTGTGTCTCTCTCATGCCAACTTTCTCTCTTGTACTGCCACACAGATTTTACCCCAAAAATCTGAATGTAGCAAGTAAATCTCATCTTAGGCCCGTCTTACATCAGCTGTGTCAAAGTGAAAAAAATAGGCTCTGCCAAACACTGTTTTGAACATGTATTAGTACTGGACAAGCTGCTATTGTTCTGTAGTGTCATCTAATCCCAACTGTATTTCATGATTTCATCCAAAGATGAGAACAAAGAATTGCATTCAATAATATTCTAGTACACCAATCAAATGACGTGCACTTTGGATGAACAAAAGAGTCAGTAGTTTTCATATTTCTGGGAGGTCATTAAAAGCTTTCTGAATCACCAAAACTATTTTGAAATTGTTGAGCAACGATATTTAATTTCATCTGTTGTAATCCTTTATTGAAGGAATATGTCGCTGTTTCTTGTCAAAAACGGTTTCTTACTTTGAGTGCGAAAACGATGTTTCGCCACAGGACGCCTCAAATCGGTTCCTAAAACATGAAGCTATAATCTGTGTCTTTGTGTTTCTGCTTCACTGCATCTTTCTCACCCGCACGGGCAAACTGTGAGTCCGCACGGTGAGTGACACAGCTGCCTGAGCAGTGTCATAGACGTGAAAATAAACCACCATACTACGCTGACGACATACAGAGGACCACACACACACACACACACACACACACACACACACACGCAAACCCGTGTAATCAAACAAAACAAATGACACAACGCTGAACATATAAATATGCAGCAGTATAGACAGAAACACACACAAACGTGATGAAAGACATGCTCTTTCAAACATAAATAGAAATACATAGAAACAAATGTGTAGAAAGGCTCAGGTCCACATACACACAGCGACACAACAACTGACAACAACAACTGACAGATTGAACACATTAGAAAACACAAATAGCCGACTGGCCTCCTTTAGCAGAGTTATATTGTAGACTGAAGCAGTTTCGATGCTCCATTTTTCAGTAAAAGCCCACACTTACCTCACAGTTCTGCTCTCTGAAAGTAACTTGCTGAGTAACACGCTTCCTCTCACCGTGATGGCAGACGTCCATGACAACCTTTGTAAGTGCTACACACGGGACACTTTTCAAGTCCAGTGGGGGAAAAAGCACTTTAGCAGAGCCAACGGCATTAATGTGGATAAAAACTGGACTAAAAAGATTGAAAGGATAATAAAAAATTAATTGCTAATAAATCACTCTTTTATTCCCACGCATGTTGCCTTTGGGTCAAATCCCTGCAAACTGGAGATGAATGAAACCTCTTATTTTACTGCTTCTGCCTTTTCTGTCATTTGTGATCAATTTCTAGTCCTTTTACTTGGCAATTTATATCTCTAATTATTATCATAACTCTTAATCAGCTCTTGTGCTGTCTGACTCTGTCTCAACCCTTGTTCTCTACTTCATCTCTGTTGTTACGTTTGTACCGTCTTTCACTTTCTCTTAACGGAGGAGAATGAAAAGCAAAGAAAGATTAAATGAGAGGGCGAGCTTCCCATGCTTTCACTACAGCGAGGGTCGAGTGGTGAGAGAGGGAGCGCAGCCATCCTTTGACTGGACTCTGAGGAAAAAGCCAAGTACAACATCATTTCAAATGAGGTTTGTCGGTTTGCCAAGTTGCCTCTAAGGTGCTTGAAGTGAGTCCAAACTGTAGACTTTTAGATATTTAAGATATTTTAAAACCAGATTACTGCGCTAAATGTGCAACTTGCTTTTATCCAGTGTTGAACTGCAAATATTAAAGCCTGGGCAATTAAATAAAGAGATGGGATTAAAACTCAACAGAAATTATCAAATTTAAAAGGCTGCCCTGGTTAATTTTTGCATAAAGTTGTACAATTGTACTACTTCATGCAAACATTAACAGTGGTGGAGGACAAGAGGAGGACAAGGGGAAGATGAAGAAAGAAGAGGAGAGGCTGGAAGGAGCTGGGAGTGCAAAAGGTGGATGCCTGTTTTGTTCAACTCAGTAGGAGAGAGGAAGAGCAATGGGACAGAGACAGAAGTCAAGAAGCTGTTTTGCAACTGGGCTATGATGTCATTAAAACTCAAAACTTTTTCTCCTGCCACACACACTGTGTTCCTTGTTTCTGTTACCGATGATGGCCAAATGTTCTCACAAAGATCAAAAGACAAAACAAGTTGCTAGTTCTGCCGCTTCAGTCCGAGATGAAACATGCACTTGCATCTTAGCTTAACATGTAGCTCAGCTGACATGTAACAGAGTAGTTGCCTCACTTTAATGTTATAATCTTGGATGTGAAGTGTAATCTAGGAGCTTACTTTGAACTCAGTTTAACTTTGCAGAGCAGTGACGACTATGGACAAAAATGCTAACTTTAACTACAAAACATTAGCCACCATAGTGTATGAGTGTATTAAATCTATTTAATCGTTAATGAAGTCCAACTTTTCATTTGTGAGGGGAATCAATAATATTTTGTCTTGTAGAATGTACACAGACTCACTGATTTAGGGTCAGAATTGTCAAATGATACAAAGGTGCATGCATGTGTGTCAGTAGTCGATTGTCTCCATGGTTTTGTAGTGGGGGTCCTGATGTATTTTCCTTGGCGCAGCCTAGTACAAAGTGGCCTGGATGTCTCTCGCTCTCTGTATCGCAGCACTTGTGTGTATTTGTCTTGGCAGAGTTTGGCCAAAGTGACTCTGACAGTCTAATCAGCAGCACAGGCAGCCGTACCATTCCTCCGGATCATAATGAGATAACACAGACACACACGCACGCACACACACGCACACACACAAATAACCCCAAAACTGCACAGGCTCTTTCATATATGAGACGCACAAGTGTGCAGTGAAAATCTGGGCACAGCAGTGCATAAACACATACAGATAGTCAGAGTGTGTCCATCCAGAGACACGCTCACTGTTGGAGAATGCAGAGATGCGGTGACGTTAACAAGAGAGTAAAGAGGTGCTGAAAGAATAAGGATGACTAACGAGTGAACTTAAAGTGGCCGGCAGAGAAAGAGATGGAGAGCAGGAAACAAAGCAGGAACTCAAGATAGAGAGAAAATGAAAGCGATGACTTAGATGGGAGAGAAGAGGGAAATGGTTCACTTGACGAAAAAGGGGCCAAAGAACACATTTACAAAACGATATTCAGTAAGGTATCTCTACGATAGAAATGATTATGCTGAACATCATCCTCTGTTGAAATCGTACATGGATAAATAGTCTTCATAAATTTGATATACAAGGCTGGAAAAAATGAAGACAAGATACAGGCTACTTTTTGAATATCCCTCACAATCTCAAATTTAAAGTACCACGAGTGTGTGTATAGGCATTCTGCGTGCTGGTGGGCTGCACATGTTCACCTCACCTTTAAACCTCATTCAAACCTTTTTTGTGGAAAGTCAAAAATCTACATGTGGATCAAATAACAAATGAACCATCTCTCCTCATTTCCTCAGACCTGTTGGATATGTCAGTGTATATTTAATCTTTCTGTGCGTTTCTGACAGTAGCAATTTGCTGTGTCCATGTTACTCAGCACGCACTTTAGCACGAGTGAGTCTGTGTCGGTGCACGTAACGAACTTCGTGTGCGTGGGTGTGCGTATTGTCCTCTGTGTTTCTTACGGTATTTTTATCCCGCTGACTTCAATGTCATCATCTCCCCTGTGATCTCTGTTCAGTCGAAGACTCACCCTCCCAGTAACAATACCCCATTGTCTATGGGAGGAACAGAGACTCATGCACACTGAGTTCACTCTAAGGACAATTAAATCAGTAATATGGACTTGAATCAAACATGAGGTCTTACTGTAGGTCCTGTCGACTTCCATTCCTTTTTTTATCCTGGAAATTCGCATTGATCACGCCTGGGCTGCTCTGGCAGAGACAGACTGGCACACCAATGTCGCTGGAGTAGGGAGGCTAAAAACAAAAGGGCTTTTGTCCACAGTGACCCTGTTTTGACCCGACAGATCACGCCATCCAAGGATGTGGCTTGTGTTTGTCAGGTGAACTTGACTAACTGGTGAATGACGAAGAAAGAGCCAATCTGTTTAACTTTAATTGATTCCTTGCTTCCTTGCTGCTGGAGTCAGGAAAGAGGATTTGGTGCACTTTGATGTAGAATTGTGACCCATAAAATATGTAATTTTTTTTCCCCCTTTTAAGTTTGGAGGCATTTCACTGGTACCAAAAAAAGAGGGAACTTCATGAGTCATAATGAATAGGGTATTGATTCTGTCAACAAGGAATGATATTTACTTTTATATTTACTTGGTTACAGTTACTGCACACTATGTGAGTGAGGTTATGACCCAAAAGAATCTGTTCTCATGTCAAACGTCAAAGACATTTTTCTGTTGATAACTATTGGATTTAACTGTATCTTTCCTTTGATAACAGTGTTTTATATTTTCTTTTCCTTCGTTACCCTGCTGCATCCAGGATAGTCAGCTCTAAAGGTTGACCTGACCTGGGTGGGAAGCTTGTCTCAACTCTGGCAACTCCACTGATCCTGCATTTCCTTGTTTCTCAGACAGCGTCTTAGTTCTCAGACAGACGTAGAGTTCAGTGGAAGGACAAACAAATCTGAAACACAGGCTGAAACTGAAAACATCTCTTTTACTTACTCACAGCACTTTTTTTTATGAACAATAGGACATAAACGCAGATGAATGCCTTTTGGTTATTGAAATTAAGTCCTCATAAAACGTCTGGGTTGGTCCACTGTGTGGCTGTGTGAGCTAGGCTTTTTTTGAGCTAAGATAATTAATGTCAGGCGCTCCAGTAGACTGAGTAGACCTGTTCCTAACGTAGGAGACTTTCCACATGGAAGTATTGATGAAGCAAATATACTTCAGTTCTTCATTTAAAAGTCTGAAGCAATTTGATATTTCTGGATTTATAACCCTCCATGTGTCTTTTTCTCCCTCAGCATGTGTTCACGATGGACCCTACAAATGTGGAGAATGGACGAGGGAAGGTTCCACATGACCCCAGCCTCCCCTTTGCTAGCACCTTCAGTGGTAAGTCCCATGTTGTTTTGTCTATATTTCTAAACAATATCCCAGGTGGTTTATGGATTTAATATGACTAGGGAACTGGTTTCACCGGGTAACTCCTCTTGTTTCCTGTCTCACTTTTCTTTGTCAAAATAAATCTCTATCACTATCACTCTGAAAATAAAAGCAAAAGAAAACAGAGGACATCCAAAGAGATGGGTGTGCTATCCCTATCCCTTTGCACAAAGCCCTTAAAACAAAATATCAATTTCAAGTTGACCTGCTGTTACAAAGCTGTCAAATTAACATTGTCCTTCTTGCTGCTCGGTATTCATTATCTGCCAAATCTAACTATTTAAAATACCAAACACAGATCTCTGTTTTGAAACGATAATAACTCTAAGAACAGCAACCAGGGAAACCGTGTTTGGCTCTGACACATAAACACATGTACACACTCTCTGCTGACAAGGTGAAATAGTTCTGGGTGTTTTAGTCTGAATGTCATCAGGTATTTACTTTGTGAAATAACGCTGATTTATACCAGTGACAGACAATCCTGGGAGCCACTAAGGGTGGAGAGGTGTGTGTGTGTGTGTGTGTGAGTGAGTGTGTGTGTGTGTGTGAGTGAGTGTTTGCATCCTTCTATCCCACCTTCCTCCCCCTGCAGCTGGGTGCTTTCAGCGCCAGAATTCATCCCATATTGCATCGTATCTGGCAAGAAAACATTAAATTAGTGCCAGATTGGACCTCAGCAGAGATTAGTGGACACACAGATACAGTACAATACAAAGCTGTTGATGAATGCCATCAGGTCTGGAGAAACACATTGTAGGGGGAGGATGGTGATTTATTGACGGCTTGTACACCTGCAGCAGTTTCAACATAGAGAAAGTGGAAAACTCAGCAGATCCATCAACCTCCTCAAGTTCAACAGTGTTGCATAAGATGACCAGACAGCTGGAGTTTACTCTCCTGTTTCACGACAGTACCTGAGTCTGACTGACTACCACATTCAAGATCTGTCTCTCATTATGACCGCTCCATGGATTTCCCCCATCAGGGATCAGTGCAAAAAGCAAAATGGTTCTTATTGTGCTTTGTTGTATATCTGCATTCCCAATCTCATTCAGGCACAAGCATATAAACAGACCTTGACCAACACGATGAGAAAATAAAAAGAGAGAAAAAGAGAGGCCAAGAAGGAAACGGTAAAAGATGATGAAAGCTCCAATCACCAGCCATCAGCCTTGAAATGTTCTCCCATCTTCAGTTTCAGGAACTTTTCCCAAAATAAACGAATCTTAGCAGATTCTGTCATCACCAGTTACTGTATCTACAAGTGTCCGTTAATATTTGCTTTTGCGGACATGAGTTTGAGTTGACTGTGTGTGTTTGCGTCTGCTTGTCAGGTAAGGAATGATGTGAGTGTGTATGTGTGTGTTTTCTTAACCTTTCTTACAGCAAAATAGGATAAGAAGAATTAATGTGAACGCATGACATCACTGAAACAGTCTGTGACTAGACGCCATTTCTACACTGGTTATGACGCTGGGAAAAATTCAAAACACTTGTGTCTTTAATAAAAACAAATAGGGTTACTCTGAAAAACTACCTCTCATAACTCTTCGTTATCTAAAAGTTGTTGTAGCGATTTGTGTCATGAGCTGATTCCAAGCTTGCTGAGGTTTCAGTCCTGACAAATGACAGACAACCCTGCTTGCTGAAGGTTTTTTCAAGGTTCGTGCACTAAATGTGCAACAGGAAATATTTTATTTCTATTTTCAGGAAAATCAGTTTTATGAGTTGTTGAAATGTAAAGTGAGTCCATACCTATAGTCTCAGTCTCAGCGGAGGGTGTACAGTATGAAGTGAGTTTCAGTTTGGAGGCTGTGAAGAAATATTTGATTTCTTCTTTCCTTCCTCTTCCTACACCTCATTTACATGAACTGTATTTTTTTTCCCTGTTATCCATGATTTCTTTATTGTTCTCCTATTCCAGACATTTTTACTGTACCTAATCTCTTTGCCTTTCCTTTATCACAGCTGTCCCTTAACTTCCCTTCCACTTTTTTCACATTTCCCCTCTTTTCTATCCACAGTATTTCCTGTTGTACATTTTCCGGTTAAACACATTCTCCTTCCCCCCTGCCACCTCTCTCCCTGCTAGCTATAGGTGGAGAGCTGTATACAGGACTGACGGCAGATTTCCTGGGCAGAGACTCTGTAATCTTCAGAAGTATGGGAGGTCGCTCCACCATGAGGACAGAGACTGACCAGAAACTGCTCCATGGTAATGTTTCACTCTTTTATTAACCTGTTGCATTCAATACAGAAATAAGAGATAAAGTAAATATTATTTTATTAGGACACCTGATGTGTGTCTTATCATTATTATACTGGTCTCTTATCACAGGCAAAAAGAAAGGCTGCATTCAGACCAGGTCAGGGCTATTGTATGAATCAGACTTTGAAAACAAAACAAAAAAATTGTGTTTTTCCGAGGCCATGGTATTATACTTCTATACATCTTTACTCTTAATATAAGATAAGACTGAAATTAAAAGTGCTATAGGAATGCTATAGTGCAAGATAGCCATATCAAAAAGTAATGGACATTAGTATGATCGTGAAAAACAAACTACCACTTTAACATCATCTGCCACAAGATCCAAAGTTGGAAGGGATTTTTTTTTACTTCTTTGGATGTCTTTGCTGAAAGGAGTAAAAAATGATGGCAATAATAATATATTTATCATCATAAGTGCACACTAAGCTGTGTCATGCAAGGAAGATAGAAAGATGCCATATTGTTTTAGTTGCAGAAAGCAGATCTGTTGGAATTATGTTAAATTTTAAAAACACTCTCAGTAAGAAGAGCTCTGCAGCCAGAGAAAGACTGCTAAGCATCTCGATGGTAAGTTGTATGACATGTTTACATCCACATCTCTTACATCCTTTTTTGCAGACCCTAAGTTCATTGCTGCCCACCTCATCCCAGACAATGATGACAGAGACAATGATAAAGTGTATTTCTTCTTCACTGAGAAGGCCACAGAGGCTGGGGACAGGGAGGGGGCCATACATACACGTATCGGACGAGTGTGTGCGGTGAGATGCTTTATGAGTTGTTTGTTTGTTGTTTGACATTTATTTTGGATACTGTAAAAGATAATATTTCCATTAAGGCTACACTAGGAAAGTGGACAACTCTGTGTTACTGACCGAGGTTTTGAGGTATCTATCATTGAGTTTTGTGCTGTCACCAAATTTTTGTGGAAGTGACTGTTGATGGTGCACAAAGAATTGAAAAATTGCATGAAAATATCTCCAGACACAATGTCCCACTTTCACTGGATAATCCCAAAGCATCAGACAGATACAGATATACACAGGAAGATTGAGAGATTTTCTGTTGGCAGGTAGTGTGAAGAATGAGTGAAGCCAGATGGTCAGGTGAGCTACACAAAGCACGTCCTTATGGCCATATAAATATCCAGTCCCAGGAATGAGACATCTGCAGGGGTGTTTCATTTGACCAAGAGGTGGTGGGGTTGTGAGCTGTGAGTCCATTTGGGCTCTCTTATTTTTGTGTAGGATCTGTTCTGGGTCTCAAATTTTGAGTCCACGCCAGGCCTTTCAGCCTGATGTATAGATTCACACCCCCCCCCCTCCCCCATGGAAAAAGGTTATATGAGAAGATGAATACAGAGAAAAGGTGATATATAAAGAGACAGTAATTTGATTTAAAGGTCTTTTTCTGCATGGTCACATACAAATGTCTGCAGGATAAATTTCCCGGGACAGAAGGTAGGGGTTTTATGGTTTTATTCTCCTGTCCTGCAGTTAAAAAACCCTCTTGTGGAAAAGACAAATGTCTTTTCGGTCAAACGGATATTTACATTTCCCCAAAGGACTGTGAAGGCATCATGATATGCAGAATCATATGGATCCTTTCTCCTTCCAAAACACACACAGCTGTCAAATTGCCCAACTGTGATCCCCATGTGCTCTGCACGCTCTCTTACATTCTTTCACGCATTGATTTGTCTTATAAAACCATATGTTGCCTGTGCGCGCAACACACAAATAAAGGTATGCGTAGAAGAATACACACAAATATACACATGCATACACACACAGCTGCAGAATTTCCTTTGACACTGTTCAACTGTGCCAGAAAAGTTTGCGCAGACTCCTCAGACAAAATCCCACCTAAACCTTCAAATTTAAATTTTCTTTGTCTTCTTCGTCTTCAAATCTCCGACTCCTCTCTCTCCCCATCTGTCACATATTAGAGTATCTTCACTTCAGCCATCTTTTTCTCCCTCAGGCGAATCTCAATAGTTGTCATCACTTCCCCTGTGGTGCTTCTTGCCAAGAAGCCAATTATCACTGCTGATCCACACACACATACACACACAAATGTCCATGCATGCTGTTATGCATAGACTGACACACATAGAGGATTTCTTCAAATTTGATGTAAAAGGGACACACATACACACAGATGCACACACACCCTCAATATCTACGAGTATGTACTGTATTGTACCGCAGTAGTAGTAGTTTAATGTCATTTAATATAGTTTTTGTCTGTACTCCAACATGCTGGATTTGAAATGATGTTCAAATACTGACCTTTAATTTGGAGTTCCACCTCAGATAGACTTTTTATACAAGTGTGTTAAATTTAAGAGCCATCTTCACCTCCGTTTAAGTTAAGTAAACCTTGAACTAAATTCTTTAGTTTCACCCACTTCAAACTGCTTTAACTTCAGATTGTTTGAATCCAAGTCCAGCGTGCTGGGGTACAGAGCCAACACAATGAAACAGAGTATTTGGAAATGAATACGCAGCTGTGTTTTATAGATTGTGTGTACTGTATTTCTGTCTTTCCTGCCAGAATGATGTTGGAGGCCAGAGAGTGCTTGTGAACAAATGGAGTACCTTCATCAAAGCTAGACTGGTCTGCTCTGTACCAGGACCTCATGGCATTGACACGCACTTCAACCAACTGGGTGAGATTTTTTTTACAAGGTTTTGCTTATGAACCTGCTCACTATTGTCCTCTTTGACATAAATCATAAATTCTCCAATACGCAAACTTCATAGGAGAATCAATTTGCATGTACCAAATGATATTGTCTTTTTTGGAAAACAGAGGATGTGTTCCTGCTGAGGACCAAGGATGAGAGAAACCCTGATGTTTATGCGATCTTCAGCACCATCAGGTGAAAAACCACGAAGGCTGACCTGCGCTCCTCAAATATTTCATCTAAATAATCAAATTATTTGTATACATGTTCAAACATACATCCCCCTCTCCTCCTCCACAGTAATGTATTCCAGGGTTTTGCCGTGTGTGTTTACCGTATGGCTGACATCAGAGAAGCCTTCAATGGACCATTTGCTCATAAAGAGGGACCCGACTATCAATGGGGGGCCTATGAAGGCAGGGTCCCTTATCCAAGACCAGGCGTGGTGAGTGATTGCTCATCAAGTACTTTACCTCTAAATTTCTGATTGATTTCTTTTAGGTGCCCAACCTCAACTACCTACATTTGAACTCACTACTTCCTAGTATGCATACTTCTGCTTGGAAACATAAGGAAACATATAAAGAAACACAGATGTCCTACCCCTTATATGCAGATGACACGCTGTTTTATATGCCTCTATCCTCTGCTAATCTCAATCTCGTAAACTGTCTTTTTAAAATTATTTTTCTATTTCTGCTTAAAGTTTAAAGACAAGTTAAGATACTTAAGCCATAGATTCTAAAAACTGGAGACATGGAATTGAAAAAAACATTCAAAACAAAACACGGTCAGCAGGTCAGGAACCTGTTTTTAATGCTAATCACGAACTTGTGTCAGGTTTATCCAAAAGGCTACTTTTACTTGAAGACCATGACGTTTTATTCATTCATATCTCAAACTGACCCTGAGATTTGATTAATGCATTCATTTAAAACACTTCCATTTGACATGTGTTCTATTACCAATGAGAAAGCTTGAGCGTGCTTCAAAACACAGCAGTGGCAGCATAACGCCAACCTCAAAAATGCTTCTGAAGACCTTTAAAACAGTTTTAACAAAAACTGAACATTATAACCATAACCATTGTTGTGGGGCTATTGTATTAGAACACGTAGATGTGGGTAGTTGGTATTTGTAGTTGAGTGTCCCTATTGGTGCTTGTGGAGACCCCCCCCCCAAAACACCTTTAGCTAATATAATACAGTTGTGTACAAATGTAATTCTTAGGGGAAGCACTTTGCTCAAACTACTGTATGTGGTAGTGCAGCTGTGGTTACTGTATACAACACAGACCTTTCTTCTGTTTTCCATCCTGACTCTCAGTGGAGCCCTGTCATGTTCCCTCAACCACATCACTGTAATTCAGACTTGTTATACACACACAACAGACGCGTGTAGGCAACACACATACACACGATCCCGTCTCACGTGTAATTTCACCTCATTACCAGAGTGAAGGAGAGCGTATGGAGGCAGGGGGAATATGAATAATGTGAGAACAGAGCGGACACCTTTGTGGTTTCACTCTACTGACTCGCTGATTAACAGGAATGTTTGGCCCGTAACTGAGAGTGTAAGAGAGAGAGAGCAAAGAAAGAAATGGAGGAAGAGAGGAAACAGGGACAAATGTGATGACTCAGGATGAAAGAGCACAGATGGAAAGAAGTGAAGGAGAGGGGAAGGGGAGACAGGAGTGAGAAGATAGAGGGGGTGGGGAGGGTGTTATCCTATCTGCTGTTTAAGGAGTGAAAATATTCTTAAAATGACCCAGATTTTCTCACTTGCACTGATCAGAATATTAAAGTCTATTTTATTTTCCTGTATTTTTCATTTCATTTCCAACAAGATGTAAGCTTTTCTGTATCCATGTTCATGTCTCCTTTCTCACTTGTCAAAGCTCACACAGGAATGGAAAATAAAAGTTCAGTTTCACCTTCTCTAAGAGTTCACTTGAGAGAGATTTGGTGGATTTACCCTCCCTAGAGATTTATCTTGGATTGAAATATTATTGCACATTGTTTAAATTTGTGTCAGACCTCATTCTGTAATAGAGGGGAGGACGGTACAGTCTCTTTATTGCTGATTTACCGGAGCTTTGGTGGTAATCCTACCTGGACTTTGGCATTTCATTTCATTTACATTGTGATGTATTTGTTTGCCTGTCTCTGCAATACACGCCGACATGCATTGTCATAATAAAAGCCTTTGATACTTTAATATTGAGCTTTTGAGTTGCTACCACAGATTTTATCCTTGAAAATCCATGCAGAATACAGCATGAAAATCATATTTGTGGCTAGTTTCAGTTTAGATTGTTTTTAAAGTGATAGTTCATCTATTTGAAAGGTCAGCTTTTAGCATAAAGACAGTATTAAAATATCCTTTGTTTACTGGATTGAGTCAGGTTTTGAGTCTTTTCCAGACCAGATCTGGTTAGTGATTGTCAACTGTTTACTTTAGTTTGAGACAGGATATTACAGGATGTAATTAGTGCTTTTAATTTGAATACATGTTTCTGCTAACTTGAATTCAGATAAGATTGTAGACCTTTTGCCTTTTGTCATAAAACTCTTTAGGCTTGATAGTTTGACATCAGCAGCAGTAGATCACTGGTGTCAGATAACCTGGATTGATGAAAGATCAGTTAGTAGCTTCATAACTTTGTCAAGTTTGATGTCTGTGAAGGTTCTCAGTCATCTAGGTCGTCTTTCAGGGAAAAGAGTTAAATCTGGGAAAACTGGACTTGGTTGTAGATCAGTGAAGACATTTCACCTCTCATCCAAGAACAATTCTTAACTGAAGAAGCCTTTTGAATCTATAATGAAGTCCAGTTACCCAAGACTTAACTCTTCTTGTTGGAGTTCTGCTTTAATTTAGATATTTTTAGGTATGATTTTTATTCTCACTTATAGTAACATTCCTATGTCTTTTCAGCAACAATGTTTTCTTCTCTTCGAAAAACTTGTTACATTGACATTATAATACCTTTACACTGCAGGGCTGCTTTAAATGCTCAGCTTCTGTGCTCTTATGCTTTCTTACACTGGCTTCACAATGAAATGACACTGTAGATCGTGGACTGTATTATAAAATTGTTGCCAAAAAGGCATTCTGTTGTGTTTGACAGATATTTGGGGATGTTCAGTATCTTTTGTCAGATTGTGAGTTAAACCAGAGAGGCGGATACAGAACTAGGGAAAGTAATTTTCCAGGATTTGAATGTCAGCTAATCTCCCCTCCTCTGCTTGGACTCTGTTACAATGGATCAATTTCTTTTATGCAGAGCTTACACAATGTATACTGTGCTTAATACACATACATGCAAACACACTCACAGTAATAATGGACGTGAAAAGATGTCTGCCAAATATGCTCACCTCTTCTCTATCTCATTTATTCTGACTTGGCTCTCAGTTAGAGATTAAAAGCAGTCGACCTGCTGCAGCAAAGTTTGGATGAGTTGACAATAGATTTTGGAGCTATTCCAATTTAGGTTTTATGTGCTGGACAAACAGATGAGGGGTAGTATAGTGAACTGACATATCAAGGGTGTGCATTGGAAGCTGCGCAAGTATGAGCGTGTGGAAGAAGAACTTAACTAAAGACGTTGAAAAAAAGTCCCTGTTTTTGGGTGTAAAACCATCACAATTCTTGCACTCATACTCAAAGCAAATGTAAACAAATGTACATTTTTGGGAGTTGTTTGAAGTTACTGAGTTGAGCTTGGATTTGCGAACACATTCCACACCTTCTGGAATAAATTATAATTGATGCCATTAACATGTAGCAAACCATACTCAGAGGAATGCTCTATTATACATCAATAGTTTGAGTCGAACGTCCCTACACAGTTCAGATTCCTTCTCTGAAATTGAATCCAGACCATTACAGGGCCAGTGTGTGGATCAGTTACTGTTGTGATAAGCAGGAGTAACAATATTTCTACCATATGGACATACAGTCAAGAATAACAATATCAGGCAATGGGATTTACACAAATACAAAATGGTCAAAGACCAAATGCTCTCTCAAGAATATCGTATGTGTAAGAGACTTGATCTCAATTAAATGTTTCTGAGCCTTAAATTATGATACTTGGTGAAGTTGTCAGCCTCATGACTTTGACGTATGCTTCCAGTTTAGTCATTTGTTTCTGCAATTTTACTTTTCCATCCAAATCTCTCTGCCCGCCAAGATTCCCCTTCATGAAATGATCAGCTTGCTTGCTTCTTAGTTTCATAGGATATTTTAAAGTAATATCCTTTCTCTGTACTCTCCTTACTTGTCTTTTGAGTGAAACTATCATTCACCACTGAGACACTCAACCTCAAAAAAAAACCTTTATATTGTTCTTTTTCGTGTGCTCTGGCCAAATAAGACGAGATTAGAGTCCTGTGAACCCCGGAAGGAGCTCTTTAAAAAAAAAGTCTGCCCTTCTCTCTTTCATTGCTGCAGTCATTGATTTTAATTATACAGAACTGTGGCTTACATCATCCTTTAATTGAAACAGGAAGGGCATCACAGAGTTTAAGAGAACCATGGATGAAGTGGCAGGTTTCTGAAGAGGCTAAAGAGGCAGCTTTTAATGCAGGAACAGACAAACAAGTCATCACTCATGGTGATTTTGGCCCCCAGCCGAGACAACAGAGCCAATTCTTTCTGAATAGAACGGCTGACATTTTCTTTGTTTTCAAAATGTGTAAAACAGTTGCAGTGAAAACTAACAAAAAAGAGCTGTGTGTGACTTTGCCTTCTTTGCAAAGCATTGCTTATCTGAATCATGAGCAAACCCAACGGTCATATGGTTTGCATATAATAGGATAATATTCAGCCCTCTTAATTATTTGAGTTATGCAGTATCTTGGCCAAGTACCAGCACATTCATTACTACAGTGACACAAATGGGAGGATTTTTAACTAACAGCAAATTCTGCTTCTATAGAGCCGTTTCCAAACAGAACTTTACAACAGTGGTGGTGAACTTTCATCCAAAGTTTTCAGGCACAATAAAACTTCTAATGAGGGTTCTTTAAGAAGACTTTAAGACCATAATTAGGCCAAAAGCACACCTCCAGTCATGGGAAATGGTGGGAATGCAGAGTCAAAGTGGAAAATGGCCAGAACTTTGCATTAAACTCTTCCTTCTGGCTTACTTCTGTTTGCCATGTTCATCATCACCACCATCACTTAGTCAGACAAGGATTATGCCAAAATAGCTTTGTTTTTAATGACCCATCTCTTTTTCCTTTGTTTCTTCACAACTTTCTCCTCCCTCCCTTCCATCTCTCCAGTGCCCTAGTAAAATCACCAACCAGCCAGGCAGAGAGTTTGGAAGCACAAAAGACTATCCCGATTCAGTGTTGCAGTTTGCCCGCAACCACCCATTGATGTGGCGGCCAGTGTTTCCGGCGCTGCGCCAACCTGTGCTTGTAAAGGCCAACATTCCTTACAAGCTGAAACAAATTGTGGTGGACCGGGTCGAGGCAGAGGACGGGCAGTATGACGTGATGTTCATTGGCACAGGTGAGCCTTTTCAAAATCAGAAACTTGTATCTTCTACACCTATTTTCAAGTTGGACCTCATCTAGCTGTTATAAACTGTGGTTCTGGGGATGAAATGATGTAGACTTTATGTTCCTGTTCTGCAACTTTTTGACTTACAATATGTTTACTTCTCTTTCAGACGTTGGTACAGTGTTGAAGGTCATTGCCCTGCACAGTGGAAACAGTCTGGAGACAGAGGAGGTCACACTGGAGGAGCTACAAGTCTTTAAAGTAAGTTTTACTCCATCTAACAAACTGCCTTTACCCATTATCTAGATATTATTTTTTTCACAGTGTTTTTTAAACCCTCTGTGTAGCTGTCAGATAAGACTTACAAAGAAGAAGGAAACTTGTTTCAAAGCCTAATATTTTTTTCCTCCTCATTTCAAAGACTTATTTTCTTCTTTAATGTCCTCTCTATCACATTTGCTTCAACTTTTCTTATAAGTTTTTTGACACATTGTGAAACATCAGAGATCAATTATTTTCATTATTGCAGGTTCCCACTCCAATTACTTCAATGGACATATCTGTAAAAAGGGTAAGTTGACTTAATTGCTAACTTTAAACCTGACTTCTGTTAACCTAAACCAACTGTTATCTTCATACTGACTTACTCCCTTTCTTCTTCTCTCATCATTTCAAACAGCAAGCCCTGTATGTGGGGTCTCCAGCAGGTGTGGCGCAGGTGAAGCTGCATCGCTGTGAGACTTATGGGAAAGCCTGTGCTGAGTGCTGCCTGGCTAGAGACCCCTACTGCGCCTGGGATGGATCACTGTGCGCACGGTACGTGCCCAACAGCAAACGCCGCTACCGCAGACAAGACATCAGGCATGGAAACCCTGTGCTGCAGTGTATGGATCAGAATCTGAGTGGTAAGCATGACTACTTACTTCTTTTGTGCCCTATTTGTTCACAATGTAGGACGATTTCTTGGCCAGGTGCAGGGACATGTCCTGAAAATGCAACTTTTAGTTTTTACACTTTTAGTTTTTGTACAGATTAAACAAACAAGAATGAATCTTTTAATGGACTGATAGCACAGCAGGCATTTTTAACTGGTGACAGCAGGAAAAACACAGGTGGACTTAACAGAAACAACGGCTCAGTTCCAATGAGTGTCCCAGTAACAGTGACAGTGAACCGTCACGTGCAATAGCAAGACCTCCCCTCAGTGGAATGCAGCTATCATTAATACACCCTTGAGCTTCCTGCTATGACATGTCAACATGTCTGCTGTGTAATCAGTCCATTAGCAAGCTTTAGAGGTGTTGACAGACTGATTTTGTTACCAAGCCAGGCTAGCTGTTTCTCCCTACTTCCAGTCTTCGTGCTTAGCTGAGATAATGGGGAGCTGACTGTAAAATATGAGAGTGATAACAATCTTCTCACCTAACCCTTGGCAAGATGGTGAATTAGCATATTTTACAGAATGTCGATTTATGCCTTTAGCTGATAATAAAAAGCTGAAATAATTTAGACAAACATTTTATATATCACATATATCACATTTTGATATCACAATTAATGCAGATTTCTCCACACTTTGTAGAACTTGTCCTGGTTTCAAGTTCGTGTTTGAAACTTTCTTTTATCTGTTAGCAAAGATTAGCACATTCTTCCCAGGATACTGTGGATAAGCATTACTTCTTCAGTGGTCTAGACAAGAGTAGTGCTCCCCTAACACACTAAACTATTTAGCTGTAGATAGGAAGAAGAGCAGCGGGCTCTACTCTTGTGTATACTGAACGTGAGTCTGTAAACACCTGAGGTCCAGAGCAAGATGCTGTTGGACATGTGCCAGCCTGCGTTTGAATGAAGATTGTATGCGTGTGTTTGTGTTTGTAAGGGCCACTGTATGTCTCTGTGCCTCTTTCTCAGGATGGAAGCCTAAGAGTGTTTATGTGAGAAGTCCAATTTGTGCAACGCCTGTCGGTTCATCACAGCTGTGTGAAACAGATGTTGTACAGTATATTAGACAGATATTACATGTTAACTCCTCAACCCAACATGTCTGATTACACATTCAGTGCACATACAACACAACCAACCAACCAAATCTTATCCTCTATTTGTAATAATGGGAGATAAGACATGTCCATTTTTATAAATAGAGCTCCATATTTTTGCTATCACTGCCCCTGAACAACCTCGGTTAAGAGGATAGGAAGACTGAAAGAAAGATGATGATATACGTATGTGTGTGGGGCAGAGAGATTGACACATAAGCTTTAACTATCAGTCATCAGCTATCTTATGAAAAGCAAGAACAAACAAAGTAGAATGGCAAGCGAACAGGAGAAAATGGATAAAGGGGATGTCGAGGCGAGAGTAAGTAAATGTATGAAGACAGACAAAGAAACAAGATGAAGCCGTGGGGAGGCAGAGAAAAGGGTGTGTGTCCGTGTGTTAGATGTGTGTTTGCTCACCTGAATGTAGGTATGGTGCTAAGGGCCTTTTACAAGGTTTCTTTGTGCCAAGGTGTCAAGTTGTTGTAAGAGTACAGTTCATCTTTAGTAAATGGCAAAGATGCTGTCTGGTTTACTTGAAACTAAAATCACCATTATAATCAGCCTGACATCATCTCTGTTTGTTTTCTGAGGTTTGAAGTTCAGATTGCAGCTTTGCCTTGCGTATAGTAGATAGCATTTTAGATTGACCAAGTTAAAGAAATCGTTTTGCTATTTGAAAAATGCACTTATTTCATTTCCTGCTGAAATTTAGACGACAGGAAACACCGGATTGTAAAAAAAAAAGGCAAGTTGTGGTTAAATGCGAAATTATTCCTTGGCCTGAGCGGTGACTTTCTGGTCGGTGTATTTTCTTACCATCGGACAGAGCCTGGCTAGCTGTTTCCAGTGAGCTTAGCTAATTTGTCGCTGGCTTCAGCTTCATTTTAAAAAGTGAACCAAGACTGGAATCTTCTCATCTAGCCCTCAGCTGACGTATTCATTGCTTACAGATTGACAAAGTGTAAAGAGAAGCTTACTCGTAACAAGACTTGTTACATCCTATACTCTTGCAGAGCTCTGCAGACTGGCAGTCTTCATTTTCATTCATTCACAATCTTTCAAAATATATCTCTCTCAAACAGAAGAGCTTGACGTGACAGAGGACAAGGTGGTGTATGCGGCTGAGAACAACAGCACCTTCCTGGAGTGTGTTCCCCGCTCTCCGCAAGCTACCGTTACCTGGCTCATCCAACGTGACGACCGCAAGGAAGAGGTAAGATGATCGGCACATAGCCATCATATCAAAATCAACATCATTTCTCATATCTACATGGGCGTGACCTGTATACAGCAGCGTCAGCATATTTTCACTGCATGGTACAGCTCGGTTTGATAGCTCTACACACAGGCTAGAGTTTTTATTCAGTGTGTTCATACATTTAATATCAGCGAGGCAGAATAAGGCTGTGTAAAAGCAGCTTAACATGGGAGTAAGGTGGGGAAGCTTTTGGTGAAACTTGCGTGTGAATTTGGCACGTGGTTGACACATTTGACAGCCATTTGACACATGGTTGAAATTAAGCAGTTATATTTCAAAGGAAAACGTACAACTGCTGGTTCTCTTGGATAAACACTGAATTCTTTGTAAACCTTGACCGCACGCCTCTGAAAGCTGAAGTGTCACTCAATGTCTACTGGTTACTGTGACTGAAACACGGTGCTGAAAAAGTCCTTTTAAAGCGCTACTTAGAAAATTATGTCGCCCACACCCACGGCAATCATTCATTTGTTTGAGGGTATATTTCTCCAAGCCTTACCGCGTGCCTCGGTCAGCCACGCAAGTATTAAAGCATTACCAACCCTCTCCATTTCCTCACAAATAAACATTTGGCTGCCACTCCAGCTGACAAGGCTGCCATGTTTATGTTGGCAATGGAGGGGGAATCTGCAGAGGGGGAAGGTACAGAAGGTAGACTGAGAAAAGAGAGGTATAATTGAATAAAGGAGAAGCTTGGGGTGGAGGTAGGCAAGGAAAGAAAATGAGAATGAGAGGAAAGAAAAAAAGTAGAGAAAGAGTAAAAACTAACAGTGACTGGATTTCATAGTACATTCTTGCTGCTGCAATGCAAGCTGAGAAAACAGTGCAAAGACCCCCGTTCTCGCTTGTTCTTTTCTCTTGGATTACAAGTTCTTTGAACACATTTTTCTTGATTTCTTCTATTATTATTCAAATATTTTGATTGATTTTCACATTATGCACCCACAGTAGTACTCAATGCCCCAGACAAGGGAAAAAGAAAATAACAGTAATAAAGACTAAATAAATAAAAAATCAAGAGAATAAAACAGAGAAATTACACACACAATTATGCACAAAGTATCTATAGACACATACATACACATATGTGCATACACACATAACTGCATAGTTACATATAAACACAAAGGGGGAAAAATCGCATACAATGGCTTTGTCAGCAGTTCTTTTTTTCTCTGAATCATGTCATGGAATCTTAATTTTGCTCTATTATACATTGAAGTTACTACACTACAGTTAATACACATATTCTCTCTCTCCCTCATTCAGGTGAAGCTGGACGACCGTGTAATGTCTACAGAGCAAGGCCTCCTGTTTCGTCGTCTCTTCCGCCAGGATGAAGGCGTGTACATCTGCCACTCCAGAGAGCACGGCTTCACGCAGACCCTGGCTCGCATCACCCTCGAAGTCCTCCAGGGGGAGACCGTGGACGAGCTCATGGCACGTGACAACGCTGGCATCTCTGACTCGTTCAAAGACCGGTCTACAGGAGGCTACAGGGCTTGGATGCCTTGTAGCGCATACAGCAGGGGCGGCTCATCAAGCCAAATCGGCCAGACACGCACGTGGTTCAAGGACATCATGCAGCTGATTGGGCCATCGAATCTGCCGCACGTGGAGGAGTACTGCGAGAGGATGTGGTGCAACGACAAGCTGAGGAGGAAGCACAAGAGCATGCTGGAGAAATACAGGCAAGCGCAGGAGAGCGCCAGGAAGGCTCGCAGCAAGAGCTCTGGTGAACGTAACCGGACGCCGAGGGATCTCAGCGCATGGGAGTAATAATGGAGAGAAGGCGAGAGGAGGTAAAGAAGAAGAAAATAAAAGAAGAAAAAGGGATTACGACTACAGTATAGGACAATATGAATTCGTCAAGACAAGCATCATCTCCTAAAAGTTTAAACTTTGGGACTTCCTAAAATGAGGTAGATCAGAGTTGAACCTGAGTGGATTTTATAAAATCAGTGTATGTGTAGGTGAGGTGCATGGGGTTGGTTCTGAAAATGGCCCAAAAAGTGTTTGGTTGTCTGGAAAGACAGCACAAAAAGAGACTGCTACTGAACTGAACAGGTTGTTGCTGAGGTAATGCTGTTTGATAAAGAGAATATGAGAGGCAATCTTTCAAATACACTCTAAAGGATGCTTATCAAGGACTCCTCCCCCCCTACCACTTTAGCCCTTGTATACTTTGACTGTTATTGAAACGAGAGACGCTGCTTCCATTTCGTCAAGTCAAAGAAAACCTTCAAAACTTCACAAATCCGAGATTTATTAAATGTATGCATGCTTGTGGACTGACTTTACCGACGGCATCATGGATTCTTTGATGAACAGTTGGCATTGGCTCCTGTCAAACTGGAGCATAAAAAGAGAGGAACACCACTTTTACATTCTTTGCATCATTGGACTACAAAATAGTATGTTAGCCAAATGTCGCTCTGACAAACACTTAAACACACTTACTTCTCACTTGTTTTTCTCACTGCCTTTTTTTTCACCAAGTTGAGCACAGTCATATTTCACACAACGCAATCACTGGATCCATCACTTTGTATTTAATGGTCTTTTTAAATGAAATATTCATGTGTGACTTCAGTTTAAGACGATACTGACCCTACAGTATATTTATTAGAGGTATATGTAGGTCATACACACACGCTTAAAGACTCACTGTATCTGATCAGTGTACATACATAGACATGCGCACACACACTTGAAATCTCACTCACATACCACACTGAAAGTTCAACTAGCTCAAACTAGAAGCTACCGTGAGACGACTGTTGATGGTTCAACAGATTAAAGGCACATTGCTTTGTTTTTACTGCTGTGGGTTGAACGTTCCATTAAACACCAGCTACAGATCAAACTCCCTTTAAGGGATATTTCACAGAGGCTTATTTCCATGCTTTTGGGTACATACCATAACACCTCTGAGAATGTACCTAATGACCACACGTCAAGCTCTGATATTTGCTTCCTCTGGGATCTCATGTACGACAAACTGAGAAAAAACTCTGTTACACTAACCCAGGCCTACAAAGAATGACATTTTCAAATAATCTGTTCATTATTTTGTATTTACTTAATTGTTTAGTGTAAAACAACAGAATTTGCCACAGCCCAAAGTGTCAAAAAATTTTTTTAAATTTCCAACTGGTCAAAAACTTACATGTTACATAACCTGACCTCTCTGCAGTAACTTCACCTCACACTTCAATCATCAACTGCACTCATTTTCCCACAGTTCCTTTGTGAGTGCTGTAGCTCTCTAGTGACAATAAAAGGAACAATAGAAGGGGTCAGCTGTTATGACCTTACAGCATGTAATGGAGTCCTCTTGTGCTTTCTGCTTTGTAAACACTGGTTTTAAGACGGTTCATGGTTTAAACACGTGATAATCCACATTGTTATTGTCTTCAGTTTTGTCGTTAACTCTTTGACACAAGAAAGTAAAGGTCTCCTTTCACGGGTAACAGGTGAACAAGTGAACAGAAGGTTGAGTTAATTAATATGTATAATAACCAATAACCAAGTTTCAGTTTCAGTTTTGACAGGCTGAGTGGATTGGAGTGAGATCTTTTGGACCTTCAGTAATATAACATAAACCTCAAGAGGAAAAATGATATCTAAACTGATTTTTTTTTTAACTGAAATTACTTTTGAAAGAAGTTTTCAACTATATCACTTATGTAACAATTTGAATACATTAATGATGCTTTGAAGTCGCGTTACTAATCTACTTACATCCTCAAATCATGACTGCACATAGTACACCTAATAAACAATAGAAAAGATTTGCCTATAATGTGTCTATAGTTAAAAATGTTCAGATTAAACATTTGATATTTACTTAATCTTACATCTTTAATCTTCATCCCTGTACAAGTTTGTATTTGTAAGAAATCCAAGCTGATATTATGTGTATTTTTCCTGCAAATCACTTTAACAGTCAAGTTGTAAAAAAATCAGTTTCTAATTATAAACCGTACTAAAGTTAACCCTGCTTTTAGGATTGTTTTGGACACTGCTACACACATTTAGAAACAGAAATCAGCTGTTAAATAGCCTGTTGTTGCCAAAGAAGTGAAGACGTCAAGTATGGCTGCCAGGGGATGAAATCCATGTAATGCTTGTATATATGGAAGATGGTTTATGTTCATTGTTTAAAATTAGCCAGGAAGCAACACTAACACCAGTGAACTTGGTGACCTTTTTTTAACCTTTGTGGCGTGTGAATGGCTGAAATGAATGAAAAGAGGAGGAGTGAAGAAGAGTGAGAGATTAAAAAAGAATAAGGTACTATAAGCATCTTGTGAAGGTTGTAGTTGCAGTTTATTGAAAAAATTGTAATCCCTATTAAAACCCATTTTCCCACAATTCATCAGCATGAAGTATTTTAAAAAGGTGACACATTTTTTCCCAGTTTGTACAGCAAACCTAAGCACATGTTTTACTCTAGCAAAGTTTATTTTCTTAGTTTGAGGATTGTGAGACCGGCCATTAGACTCCACTTATGATATTTTGTCTAAAAATATTGCTCCTGATGTGTATCTAAACGGAGAGAAAATGATAGAATGACAAGAGCACAGTATGCAGGAAACAAAGAGAGAGACAGTCAGAAAGGTAAAACAGTTTAAAACTTGATTTTTCTTGAAATAAACCTTCATCAAAAGCTCATTTTGTGTGTAACAATTGAAGAGATTAATATTGTTATATTTTTGTGGAAACAGCTACAACTGTGTTTGTTCTCTGGTCTGTGAAGATGAAAAAAGTGAATTCCTGTCATCAGAACATAAAAGGTGTTTGAGGTATAACTTGTGTGATTGATTGTAAACTTACAGTGTGTAAATTTATGTAAGAAGTTTGCATTTTACATTAGATGTATGCCCTGACACCTTTCTTGTGCTAGACAAGCTTAAAATTACAAAAATCAGGATGATATCAGTATTTTTTTTTATTTAACATGTGCATCAATGATTAAACTTTAGTTATTTGTGCATGTTCAAAACACACACTGCAAAGCATCCAAATACATTTCAGTTGTGCTGTGGTATTGCTTGTTTCGTGTTTTAATCTAACTCATAAGCTGTCCACTCTCTATAGCTAGTTTAATGCTTTGACAGTAGTTTTTAATCTTTATCTTAAACACGTGTTGAATTTACAGCCCTTATCTTGCCTTAATGTTCAATTGTTGTATTTTACAGTATTTATATGAGAACAAAGACTCATCAACATTCATCAGTGTGGTTGATGTATTGTCATAACTTTTGTACAACCAGGGCAAGGTTTCACTTGGCTCAGACTACACCAGTTGGTTTCACTGATTAGCTGCTCCTCCACATCAAAAAATGCTCTACCTAGGGCATCCATTGACTTGGAAGGTCACAGTCCCACAAACACACCATGGTCATCACATTTGGCACTTTAAGGGCTCAACAAGACTTTCCTGCAGAAAACACTTTTTACTGAACATACAGGCAACAACACTCACAGATCACAGATTTCAGGCTGCAAAGTGCAAGGGTCCTTTCAAAAATGTTAACTTGTTGAACTGTCCCTTACTGTGCTGGTTGTGGGATCTCTGACAGAGCCTAATTTAAATATGTATTTATGTTTTATTTAAGTGTCTCTCTACCATGCATGCTATGTACTTGTATGCTATTTAACAGCATTAAAAGTTGATTTTCTAACTTAAAGGAGGTGACCTCTGACTGTGTGGTTTAAAGAATTTTATGTCAAGTTTTTTGGGGGGAGAGTCTATGTAGTGTTTTGGCAGGACAAGGCTAATGGCGCCAGTGACATAAACAGAGACAAATAGCGGTGCCCTGAAATGAGCCATTTTCATAAACCATAGCTTTTACTGCACTGAACCAAGACATGCTCTATTTAGTACTGAATCAACATGCAGACTGCACACCTGCAACAAGGCTTTTAATGTCAGCCTGGAAAAGACTGGCTGTATGTCCTATGTCTGTTTTTGTTTCCTTTTAAACCCACTATCCACAATGTTTTTGGCTAAAGGTTACAAAATCAAGACATTTTACCTCCATTGGCTTTTGAGAGCTGTTTTAATGTTAAGACACAGGATTACACCTAGGACTAGGTCAGGTTTCAGGTAATAACCATGGTGTTAGAAAATAATGCTGACACTGAATGTCCCTGTATTCTAACTATAACAGCACAAATGTGTCTCAGTGCAAAATGACTGGTTTTTGTACTTTGTCTGCATGTGTGTTTAACAGGAAGGCATGTGCAGATTTACAGACCCAGCGTTAGCCCATTATGTTACCCTGGGTTACTGGGTCTGACCATGCATGTGATTGGAGGGTAATTGGGCTGTTACACTTGTGGAAAACTGCAGTAACAATGGCTGCTTGTAGGTTTAGCAAACAGACCATCTCATAAAAACCAAACCTGCAACTGAACCCAGTAAACGACTTCACACCCTGACAATTACCGCAACCACACGAGTGCACACAAAGGCAGGATGAATCTGTGCACATGCTTTGCACACACAGATGTAAAGATGTGCATGCATAAAGACCCACAACACACATCTGTATAAATCTTTAGTATGCCAATGTAGCAATTGCACAGCAGAGATTTTGACTTAAAGCTGAAAAAACAGACACACACACACAAAAAACACAGCAATGAAGGCTCCACTGAGTGTCTCATATAATTCAATCACCGAATCTCCCCTAGGTATAACGAAGCTATCACCTGTGAGCTACCTTGGATGACATAATACTGGAGCAATATTCCTTATTCAAGTCATCTAATTTAGTCTCATCTAAAATAAGAATTTATGGGTCAAAGTCTGTTTTTCCACTACATTTTCACTGCCTGCAAGTTGCTGGTGGTGTCTTCTAAAGTTAAAGTCAGAGGATTTTTGCACAAAGAGGAATTGTCAAAGCCTCCTCAGCTCAAATTGAGCGCATTCACGCATTTTGCACAAAATGTAGAAAGTAGATTTTTAAGAGGAACGATGATGACCAAAAATAGTTTTCGCCTACATAACAGACTGCTCATGGTACTAGTTGGTAAACTACTAACTACTAACAAGCTCACTAAAAGGCTCACCAAGGTTATTCTATTTTCTCTGTACTGGTAATTTGTTGGATTTCATTGTTAACTAACTGGACAATACACTCACACTATTCAAAAGACTTGATTGTACCGTAGACTCATAATTAGCATTATTATTGGCCACACTCAGGAGGAGCAAACATAACTAAAATGTTATATCTTTCTCCATTTTGGATTCTGTGTTCCCTCAAAAGCAGCACAAGACTGCTTGTTGTTAGTCAATAGTACCGATTTGCATGACTAAGTTCACCAAAGTTGAAGCTCACAAAAAAAAACTGTCATGGATTTACTGCAAACTAATCTACTGATTGCAGTAATTCATTTGTCTTGAATGCTGGTGTGACCAAACATTTAATCATGTGGAACAGTGTCGTTTTTAAGACTGTTAATTCTTCCTTCCTTTCCTCTTTGCTCTCCTAACCTTAACATTGCAACATAGCGTTTCTTTAATTCTTCACGTATCTCATTATGTTATTCGCTTCTTTGATCTGTCGCTGGGCATGATTTTGAAATATAGCACACACAAAATGGTGCCTGTGTCATTTTCTTTGTACAAACAGCAGCTGGACTAGGAACAGACTCAACATGACTTTCCAAGCATTGGAACTATAAATTGAAGTGAACTGGACAAACAAAGCCTGGTTCAGACATCATTTGTTCATGCATCTCAGCCACCTCAGTGCAGTGTGCTAATGCAGAACGACCTGTGGCTTTAATTGTAATAATTGGTGCTCTGCGTGTTAGTCACACTTCATTAGGCAGCAGCAGGACTCGGTTTATGCAGGTGTTTGGAGGCATGCTGCACAGATTTTCTTTGTCAAGATGAACATTTGTTTCTAAATAACAATGTTTGTGTAATATTTCATCCAGCAGATTCATGTTCATAAACACCATAACAACACCACCATTTACGTAACATAGCAAAGTATAAAATATCTAAATATGTATAAAATATAAAGTAGAAAATCACAGTAACACATCATGTACTGTAGAAAATCACATTTCCTGTTGAAAGTGGCTCACACAATGTTTAAGCTTGTACAGTACTTGTGCTTCTGTGTCCTCTGAGACTGTGGCGTAATGACACTATCTACCTAATGAGTAATGGGTTGTATTACTGAGACTGGAATGCATGCCGTAACAGCCTAAACTCAGACTCCTAACAGGTTGTGACACTCTGAGCAATTGTTCATTTGTTTTTCCCAGAGGATGAGTGGGACTGAACATAAGAGATTAATGACCACAGTCCTATCCTGTGGAGACCATAGATGTATCTATAGAGCGCTTGTATTTATGCTGACCTCTTAAAGATGTTTAACCAGTATATCGCAGGTATTACCGAATTGCAGGTAACTGATCAACACTTCTATCCATTCTTTTCTTTGAAGAATACACAGCACATGCATTTAATGTATAGACACACAGCTTCATTGTTCACAAGGAACAAGAACAGCTAACACAGTCTGCTGCTGGCAGGCACACAATACAAAGCTATCCCACAATCCTCAACTCTGTAAAATGTTTTATATACATAAACAAACGCATGTCCAACCACATGCGCATAAAAAATAAAACATGTGACCACAATTACTTCTAACAGAGTCACAGTACACACTAACCAAGACCAACACACCCCACAGTTGATTTGCCTTTAGTTATGTTTGTTTTTTCTTGTGCCCTCAGTAGAAACTAGTAAACTTTAGAATTTGGATGTGCATGATAAAACACTTCTTCAGAAAACCCAGGACCACATGGCAGTGTAAATCCATCCAAAGCTTCAGAGGTTGATTGGAGCCCAATTTGGGTTAAGAGGGGGATTTCCTGTCCACAACCCTGAGGTTCCTGTAAGGATATTTTTATTTTCCCTTTTTTCTTTTTTACTATTCATGACCACTTAAATTGTCTGAGAAAGAGCACAAAATTTCTGCATGATTTGGAATGAGCATTTGAATTTCAATTTGTAACTTTAAGGGGCCAATTTCCACCATAAATATTAGTACACATGAGTCTATGAGTCTACTTTAACTTAACAAGATTCACAACAGAATACTAGCATACCGGAATTACTTTATCTACTTACTTTGCATTGTGTATTACTTATGTGGAAGTCAACCAAATTATTTTTAGTTCTTTCTATTAAGTACTTTTTGTCACGACATACATTACAGACTTGTTTGGACTGGAAAGTTCAAACTTTGCTGGGGCCATACATCCAGGTAACGACTTGTTTTAAACTTTTTGTGCTCATGCCCAGTCCTCTTGTGGCTCTATATACTGTAATAAACCATACGGAAACACACTTGTACTGTTTACAGAGTCGCATGTAAACACAGCCAAAGATCTATCAGGATAGCTTTCATTTCTAGATGTAATGGTATTAAATTAGTCAATTTGGATACATTTAATAGACATAATGGCCTGAACTGAATGGACGTAATTTGCTTTAATGATGGCAAATAAATTGTTTAGCAGCATATTGGTCTTTTGCCAACAAAAAGCCTGATAAGAAAGGGTGAAATTGTTTATGTAATAATACTTGACAACAACAGCTGTTAATTATATATAATGATGTTTAATATCAACTCTAAAGCCTGTTGCTGAAAGCTGGATGTTCCCAGGATAATAAACATCTCGTGAAAGTTGTTAAAGTGACAAAACATGCAATTCCAAATGTTGCATGTGTATATTAACTCAGCAGTGGTTCACCCTTCTTCTTTTTCGCCTCCACTGTTTCCTTTGCTAAGACCTAAAATATGTTGCGTTCCTGTCTGCGGTGCATTCTCAAGACACATGAGGCCAAACTCCTGTGTCCCACTGTCAGTTTAAATGTATTCAAGTATATTTTACATTCAAAGTTGCGGGACAAAGCAGCTTTATAACCTCTGATTTAAGTTTATTACAGCACCTCAGAACAGTGTTATTGCCTCAGAGGCAGTTTTCCCTCTGGTCATTTGGGCTCTGTTGGACTCCTTTTATTTCTTGTCAACTACAGACAAAGTTTCCTCTTGTTCGGTGTTTTCTGTTCTGGATGTGATCGTACTCACTGGAGCACCGTTGAACTCATTGATCCTGATCAGAGGCATGAGGTTTTCTTTTTAAGTCTGTGTGCTGGAAAGACTCACTCTCACATTGACTGACTGCAGACCCTGCCCTGCCCAATCGTGTTATAATTTCCACTGCATGTGTTTAATTATTTCACTTGGACTCTAGTTTGACTCACACACTTGGCTTGGCCTTTTCACCTTTTTATAATTCCTCTATAATCTGGAAATCACTTTTTGTTTAAAACAAATCGCAATACAACATGACTGGCACAGCATTCAATTCAAAGACACGTTTTTTTTTTTTCTTGTTTGCTGTCAGTTATTGTCAGTCTTAATGTGCAGCAACAGAAACATGTACAGCCACCTCCTTACAGTTAAATACTTCCATGTTTTTTAAAACGTTCTCCACCCACAATTATTGGCCTAATTATTTCTCACTTACAAAGGATTTCCACTTTCTTAAAGTATCAATGGCATTTTGAAAGGTTGTCCAAACAGACATCCACAGAGACTTTTTTCAGATTGCGCAGAAGCATGGTGACATGGTACTGTATGCATGACATATGGGCTACAGATGATTACTTCTTCTTTTATAGAACCCCCCCATAAAAATTAAACAAATATTTGTCACTTTACATACAGTTAAAGGTGGGAAAATAAAGGTATAAAGTAGACAATAATCAGGGTGTAACATCTTACTTTTTACAGTAAATGATAACCAAGAACATTTGCAGCCTACTAGGTTCCAAACTTCTGCTCCTTTGGTTCTGCACAAACAGAACCAAAGAAAAAAAACTTTGATTGGACAAAAATCCTTCTCTCAAGGGAAATGTGATCCAAATCTTCTAGCACTAAAAATATCACCACTATGAGGCAATGGTTATGATGACTAATAGCATCAATGTATTTATGGTAATTATCCCAAGGCATTATATTTAATTCAAAAACAAATTGTTGAAAAATGCTGTATACAGCACTTTTAATCACCAGTGTGGGAAACGAATGGGGACCAGCACAGGGAGTGTGGAGCAAGAAACAAGGATAGAAGTACTGGAGTGGTGGATGACAAAAAAGTGAGAGTGGGGCATTGGTACAGGAGGAGAAAGAGGAGAAGATTGAAAGAATGAGGAGAAAATTGGGAAAGAAAGGAATAAAAAAGGCTAAAAATTTTGAATAAGATGTGGAGGGAAATGGATGATGATGATGATGAAGGCAGAGAAACAGGAAGTTGAAGGGAAATTAGGGACTGACTGGAGATCCCAGGAAACCTCACGGGGAGAGAAAGCGAGTTTGGTCATTAATCTCTTACATTCAGTCACAAGTATAATTCCTCTGGGGAAAAAAATGAACGATTGCTTGGGGTGTCACAGCCTGTTAGGAGTCTGAACTAGAGCGGTTAAAGCATGAATTTCGGTCTCAATAATACAAATCATTACTCATTAGGTAGATAGTGTCATTACACCACAATCTCACAGGACAATACACAAGCTCAAACATTATATGAGCCACTTTCAGCAGAACTGCGTATTATTTATCTTTCAGTATTCAGACCGGCGTCGTTCATCACTCGCTGACCCCTTGATGTTCCACACAACCACAAAAACTTCACTCTCCTTCGTGTTGAAGGTCTGAATGTGTTTGCTCTTCCAGGCGTCTTCCACAAAAACCACAGAAGAATTCCACACTGCAGCTTGAAACAAGGCTTAATGAAAATGGGGTGGACATTTGAAATCCACCATGAATATTTTTCTTTAAGAAGGAGCCACGATCTGAAGGGGATGTATCCAAATCTATTGATGTATATTTATATTCACCAGTGAGAGTAGACAAATGATCTGATTTATTTACGACTGAGTCCCATAAAAAGTTTCAAAGGTTTTCTTAAAGCTCCAAAGTTCATAACCGATTTGTCTAGCTTTGTTTCAGGATGAAAACATTTCTTATACATAGCAATAAAAAAATAAGATGCAAAGAAGAACGCACAGTTGTGTGCTTTTTGACTTTAATGATTAGTGAACTTAAGTCAAATTGTTAACTTAATCCATAGTGACAGTAGTGTAGAAATTCCAAAACATACTTTTTCTATGAAAATAAAACAATATATTTATATTACTTTTCCTTGTTTAATAAGATTAGCCCGTCAACAGTTCTTCCAAAACGTTAGACTTTCATTTGATATGATGAATAACAATTATTTATTGGCTCAAATTTCTACTTTCACAGCAACATAACTTCCAACAGATGCTTCCCTTCAATACAACAATGTATCCATTATTGGGAATAGAGTGATTATTGTAACTTATGCCATGAAAAACACGTCTCAATTGCCAAAATGATTCCTGTTTGACAGAATCTTGAACCCTAAAGTTACAACAGCTTCACAGTGACAACAAAATCTTGATCATGTTTGTGCATAATATCCAACCACAAAGCCAAGAGCTTAAATGTTTTGCATAGTTGAACCCTCGTGGGGATTCTCATTTACAATCACAAAAGAAAAAATCTTATCATCTTGTCATAATATAGAGAGACAGTACGGTCTTGTAATCAAACAAACTATGCACTCGTACAGTGCTTTAATTACACTTGATTAAATGCAAAGATTTCTGAATATCTAAACATGTCAATTCAATAAGATTTATGCGTGTACATGTGCTCTCCTTTAGGGGTGAGTATTACAAAAGCAAGTATCTTCAGCAGTGAGTGTGTATTCTTTATCTGGTGTGGTTATAAATATAGCAGCATGATGTAACACAATAAGGTGTGTTTAACATCGATCAGTTGTTGCACTGTGGAACTGCAGTCATTTGTTTACTTATACATGCATGGTAAACTCAGAAAATTCAGGGAAGAAAGTTGTTTTTGTTAATTTTATCATGTAATGCACAAACCACAACAGAAATCTTTTGCCTGGAAAACATATGAAAGTAGTCAAGGTTTCCCAAATGTGGGCTGGCTCTGGATCAAAATGACATCAAATCATTATTTATTTATTTTTTTTCTATGAGTGATAATCATGATTGCAGGTATTTATGGGGAACCATGTAGCTTTAAAATGCAGTGGATGAAAATATTTAGCAGGGACTCCATCATCCTCCAAGAGGCAATGTAGTAGGACTTTGGGCAGATAGGACAGTTTGGATGTACGTTGAGGTCATGAGTGTGACCATTTTTATCAGAAAGCACTCGAGCAGTCTTCCATACTGAGCGAATTTTGTCTGAAGTGAAAGCTGAACTCTAAATGTGTACAAATGATGCGTAACAGGAGCACTGCACTGAGGCATATGATCTGTAGGTTAAAAATTGAAATGACTATGACAGTGAGTTGATTACTGATGACTTTTCTAGTGTGACACTGACAGGTCTGTAGTCCCTCCAGGACGTGTAGAGGTGAATGGTGAGGTAACAGAGGTAACAGTCACTGGAGCGTGGTTGGCTCACGAAATGTCACTTTGAACATTGGATGAGGCAATAAGGCACATGTTCAGAAACACTAACCTGGCTCTCTTCCTGTTTGGGTGAAGTCCATCTTTTCATATTAGGCCCCCACAGCCCAGAAAAGCCTTAAAATTGTCCACAGGCAGGCCCAGTTCTCAGCAGGAGTGTTTGAACCATGGAAAAAAATGAAGTCTCTATAACAGCAGGAAAAAAGCCAGAAATAATGCACAGCCAGAGTCTAGGGTTCGGGGCAGTGTTGATCAGAGATGTGTAATCCAGTTTTAGTTTTTCTTATGGTTGCAGTAAAATGTCACTCGATCCAGTGTGAAGTATAATGGGTGATGTTATCATGCACAGAGGATAGAAGAAGGCTGGCAGTGAGGCATGTTGAACCACAGTGATTAACCCGGAAGAATGATCAAGGAGTGCTTTTCCTATCCCTGATTAGTTGAGTTCTTAACTGGTTCTTTTATAATGATTTTATAATGGTTCTTTATATAATTTAGAACTTCCCCTTGTTGCTACATATTGATGTATAGAGTTTCAAGCAATACAGATGATTGTTGTTTGTCAAGGAGCCAGACTCCGTATACTCACCCTCTCTCTGTATATCTGACCATCATTTATAAAGTGATGACTCACCACTGGCGTCATTTGCACTTGTCTACCATACAGACAGTCCACTTGCTGCTGGTGCGTTGTCATCATTTTCAGGATGCAGCCTGTCGTCGGGAACTGCAGCTGATGATATTTGGGCCTGTAATTTCCTGGCATTAGCAAGATCCTTTTCAACAAATACAAGAACGTTATTGTAGCTGCGAGCAGATGTTTGATGCAACACAGAGGAGAACATGTGTTTTCATGTGGTGTTGCTGAAAGAGTCATCCTTTAGGTATTAGAAGCTGATGGAGAGAGAGAGAGAGAGACAAAGAGGTGCTGTTTTTACCCAGAGCGGAATAAACAACTGAAGAGGAACTGAAAGAGGACGGACACCTGGTTATTTAAAGATGGAAGTAAACACACAGTTACATGCCAAATGTTAATTGAATGTTGCTGGGAAGTCGGGTCAATATCACACATACCAACGGTTGTTTACCGTCACACATGGTTTACTTCCTGTTCTTTTCCTGTTTAGGAACAGAGCTAAAGCTGGATTTGGACTTGGACCTTTACCAGGCTGCCTTGATTATGTCAGAGGTAATGACCTGCTGAAGTCTGTGTGTGTATGTGTGTATCTGTGTGTGTGTGTGTGTGTGTGTGTTTGTGCACAACAGCTGCTGTACTGGGTAACAGAGCAGGCACCTCTGGAAGTTCCCACCTGAGATCATCTCTCTCTCTCTTTCTCCCTCTCTCTCTTTCTCTCTACAATAAGTATAGATATAAAACAAAATATGAAACTACAATGGTGAATGGTTAAAATTAGAAACTATAAAGAAAGTTCATAAGTTCATTGTGAGTCTTTCAGACTGTTTATTTGCCAGACTTATCCCACTTTTCCTCCAATTTTATCCCTTTGCCTCTGGTGGTTTCTATCATGCACATATTGATTTAATTTCTTTCTCTCTCTCTGCTGCCACACACACACACAAACACACATACACATTATACTTGCTGTTTCTATGTGGAGAATTGTCTTCATGTTGTAGTGTAGTGAAGGATTAGTAATACTGTGTGTTTATTAAGGATTAAACTTCACTTACTTTGTGTAATCAAGGTGTTTAATTCTACAGGTAAGAGTAGAGAACTGCGTGTATGTGTGTGTCTGTCAGAGGAAGTGTCCTGCATTAAATGCAGTGGTCACTCGCCTACTTCCTTCCTAAAGGTGTGGTCACACCTAGACCCGCAGGAAGCCACGCTCCCCATGGGCGCACATGTGGTCTGACTAACGCATTGTCAACTGTCCAACTTCCTGTGTGTCTGTGTATGCATGTGAGCGTTATTTGTTGACTTTACAAGCTCGGTGTTTCTTCAGGTTTTACATTCTTGAACTTTATTGAATACAACATTAATTTTTATGCAGAACAAAGCTGCATTTTCAAGAACTCCACCGTGACCTCTGTGTGCCTGGACATTGTATCTGTTTTATTAGCCTGATAAAGAAAAACACTCACTTTGAAGTCTCTGTTACTGCTTGGTGTCATGTAACTGTACCTCATACTGATACAGAGCAGGTCACACGATATACAATATGTGTATAAGTACTGTGTATATTACTAAATCATTATTCCAAAGAATCTTTGATTGCTGTACATTTTGTTACTTGGAGGTTTCAGTACACAATTTAAAAATAAGATTATAAATTGTGTACAGATACTCCTCCCTTTCCCAGAGAATGTAGCCTACTTACTCTGGTAATCCCTTGACTTTTCCTGTAGCACCAGCAACAACTTACAGGTTTTACTTGAAATATTGCGCATGTGGATAAGTCGGATCAATTGAATTTACTGGTCTAATATCACAAATCACAGATTTGCCTCAACAGGCTTTACAAATCTGGACAGAATGTGACAACCTTTGTCCTTGTGAATTGACACAAACATTTGTTCAGACGTTAATGGTCCCCAGAGAATGTATCCTACTAACTACTGTCCTACTAACTCATGGCCAAACACCTGCAAAACAGATCACATTCTCAACATTCTCTGCTGTAGTTTGTGTTTTGCACTAATTAGCAAATGTAAAGTTAGCATTTAGCTTGAAACACAGATGTGTCCAAGCATAGTCTCATAGTGCTACTACTCTCATTAACTTTTGTAGTGTCTGTCATCTCCAGGAAAACTTTGTTTGTTCGAATGTTTAAAAAAGGTTTGAATTTTCCTCATGATCGTGAGGTTTATCAGGTGCGGTGCTGCTGTAGTGCCAAAAAACCTTAACTGCATTCCATCAATAATTAGTGGTCTCTCTTTCAACGTGCTGTTCTTTATTAGTGGTCTCTTTCAACATGCTGTTCTTTATCCCAGCCTTGATGAGGCAGTTTTAATTGCCAACCATAACGTGGCTGAAAACTCTCACAAGACTCACTTCTGACTCAGTCATATGGGACAGTTTTGGAAGCACTGACGACCAACCTACTTACAGTATTTTGTCATTTAAGTATGAGGTATGAACTCCTCGCTACGCCAGCTCTTCTGTGTAAAGAGGTGATTAAATGACGTGTGATTCGGGGACACAGCAGCGCCTCCACTTACACTGATGACTGAATATCCTGATCTTGCTCAGGGGACATTTCATTTTGGCAGAACATGAACATTAAAAGTCCATATACTGTTTAAACAGAGCGCAATAACGGTCTGATATTCAAGCTGCCTGCTCTTTACTTGCACATGTGCCGACACCTGACATAACAAAGACCGGGAGGTGCTCGTATTAGACAAGCCGATTCATTACACTGTCTGTGGGTTTGTAGAATAACGCTGGTAAAACTCTAATTGAATGACTTGGCTGCTGGTATTTAGTAATATGAGATAGATCGAGGTATGTTTATGTCTGAGCAGAATAAAATGTCCCATACTGCCGGCTAACTGTCTAAGCACTTTGGGTTGAAATCCTTTTTATCTATCAAAGTGTATCTGACTAGCTTTTGTCTCTCTTTTTTCTCATTTTGTTTTTTTGTCTGATTTTCTTTACTGTGTTTTTTTCTTTTCTTTCTTGTGCTTGAGCTATTTGTTCTCTATAGAAACAATTTGCTGGGGGAGGGTCCGGGTTGTCAAGGTGGTAGGCTTCCATCACCTCAAATCAAGCCGTGGTCAGAAGTCCATGTGTGTGTTTCTGTGCGTGTGTATGAATGGGTGACCATGGTAAGTTAATGGGAACCCTGTCTCCTTTGTGTCAACAGGCTCTTTAACTTGCTAAGGCTAATCACCGAGGTAATTACGGTTAATTAGGCTCATTAATCATTAGACCTGTCAGTCTGTTTCACTGCCTGATAGCTGGTGTGTGTGTGTGTGTGTGCGTGGTGGTGTGCATATTGTATAGGTAGGTAACGGACAGGCCATGTGGGGTTAATCTTGTTTCAGTTACAAAATTCTACATTTTGTTTTGAAAAGATAATCAAAAAAGACAACGTAAATGAAGAATTTTCCATGGCAGAGAATCAATGAATCGATTCATCGAGTTACAGAAAAAGCTGGTGGTTTTGCTCTACAGAATCTATGAACAAAAAAGTTATTGTTTGTTTTGAATGATGGCAACTTTAATGTGACTTTATTTCAACATGAAACATAAGAGGTCCACTGGAAGAATATAATGCTTCTGTTTATTCTGAAACGATCTACACACACTACAGCTCAGTGACTTAACTAGCCTTCATAGCAATAGCATGGTAGCAGTTATAATGGTTCATTGAAAATGCTTTACATTTACCATGTCATGTGTTTACTGTGCAAGAGACTGATGCAATCACAGGAATACACATTCTTCTGTTTCTCATTTAAATCTCACCATAAACAGTTCTGTATGTAGTCAAATGTTTATCCATGTGACAGATACTGTTAAATCCTCTCTGCAGCTTAGACTCTAAACATCCTCTTATATTATTTAATCTGTGGGTGATATATGGTCACAATGTTGAAAGACTGAAAACAAAATCAGAATGTTTGTTGGATATTATACCTTCCTTTTTGTCCCTTTTGCACATCATGAGACTGCCATGCCATAACAATAATCTGAATTTCAAGTAAACCTTTGTTGGACAGGTTTTTACCACCCACTCATCTGCTCATGGGAGTCTGGCATTTGATGGACTGCCAGTAACATTTTATACCTTGCTGGTTGACATGATGACAAAGCTATGTTCTCATTCTCACAGGATTTGTATAAACTGCGGGCAATTCAGTGCTATCCTGCAAGAACGTTAACTTCAACTTTAACTTCATCTTACTTACTTACTTACTACATACTTCCATATGCTGAACTGCTTCACATTTAGAAACTGTTTTTAGTTTCTCTGTTGTGTTCAGAGTTCCTGCTGTCCTGATTGAAACATTTGTGATTTTGTTGAGCAGTAGCTGGGCCCTGTTCATAGTAAGCTGCCAGTAGCAGACTGTACTGGACAGACTGCGGCGTACTGTTTGAGCATGTCCTGGATGTAAAATGGGCCTGAGCCATAAGCTCATGAGGCAGCTGGATTTGCAAGATGATGAAATCATGCAAAAATTCATCTTGTCAGGCTTCAAGCTAAGCATTTGTGTTGGATGAACCTATGAGTCCAGTCCTGCGAGAACATATGGGTCCTTCTGATGTGCCCTTCTTGTGAAGACTGAATCTACATGTGTGCTCACAGTAATATTGGCAGCATTTGTATGAACACATTTCAAACTGCAAAAAGTCCCAATACTTGACCAACAAAAAACACAAAGCTTTGTGTTCTTATAACCACGATGATGGAATTACTCTTTGTAATCTACAGTCTTAAAGTCTCCATATATGTCTATGTTTGACATTGTATCGAATGGCATGGGAATGACTTGAAAAAGCCTTCTTTATTCTCATTTTCTGGTGCAACAAATTGAATGTAAACATAGTAGTGTATATAGATGGAATTCAGTGTGTGTATGTGTGTGTATGTTGGGCTCTTAGTGATCTCATGTTTCATACAGAGGCCACTGTGTGCCAAAGTTACCTTCCCCTGTTATGATACACTCAGCTATATACAGAAATGTAATTACAGGAGAGAGAAAGGCACCTGCATCACACACCCACACACACAAATAAGTACTTGGATAGGGACACTTAAGGATTAAGATTCAGCACATATACAGAGACACACGTTTGTACTTGTGGGTACCCTGACTGATGTAATGAGGTCAGACTCCTCATAGCCCATCAGGACTTCCAATTCTTTGCCAACACAAAAGAGGTTCCCTAAATTTTTGAGCATGAAACAGCCTTTTGAAGAAAAAGTGGGAATTGACAACATGTCCTCACAAATAAAAAAGAAAAAAAACAAGTCCTCACAAAGATAGAAGTACAAGAACACAAACACGTAAGTGGTACCCAATAAAATCAGCATACGGAAATGAGCCCTCAATTGGGACCCCATGGACCACTGCAGACCCATTTTAACACACACACACACACACACACACACACACACACACAAATGTATACAGAAAGCTGAAGGCCATTGAAAACACTGAGGAACTAATGGGTTGCCAGTTTGAGTAATATAGGCCCAATTGCATTTAGTATTTATGACTGTTGACCACATACTGCATGTGTGTGTGTGTGTATATATCCAAATACTTAAACACATGTGAATGTTTTTGTGTGTAAAGGAATGCAAGTGGCCCCACTTATTTGTGTGTGTGTGTGTGTGTGCATGTGTGTGTGTGTACTTCATTGCATGTTCCTGTGTGGATCTGTGTTCCCAGATCTGCGTTCCCTGCTGACAGGCAGGTCATGATGATATTAGTATGAAGAATGTGGGTCTTAATGTCAAAGATGGAGACACTGATATACAGATAGAAGGGGGTGGGGTGAGAGAGAGACAGAGAGGGGAGCGTATGGATCCCATAAATAAAGTTGTACTGTATTTGCCATTTTGTTTCAAGGGGGTATTTAGATACATTTTCTGTTTCCTTTCTTTTTCCATCACTATTTGTTTCCTCACTTCCAGCATGAGAAGGTTTTAATGGTTAATCATTGATTCAATTTGATTATGTCATAAACACTCACAAAACAAAAAGAAGAAAACCAAAAGACGTAGATTTTGTCAAAAAAAGAGACCAGGGCGTTCAAAGGCAAAGCATAAAATGAAAAAAAGCAAACTATAATGTGTAAAATTAGTTGTGTAAAGGTGTTTTGATAATGATTTGATAACTAGAATACACACTAACAACTGGCTTTGTTTGATCCCTAAACAAATGGAGATAGATCGGTCACCACCCTCTGTGGTGGTAGTATAAAAGTGAGTGGCAGCTTGCTGTGGGTGTATTTGTTGAGCCTCCCTGTTCTTGTGTCTCACTTTCAGTAGCTGCGCTGGGATTTTTGCTTTTGTTTTATTAAGATTGAAGATTTCCTTTAAAGTTTATTTGAAAAACAGCATATGCAGCCCTGTATATCAGTTGTCAGCAATAACATGACATTGCGGAAAGGACAAAGTTCATTTAACAAAGTACTCCACTGAGATTTCTCATGCACCTTACATTGTAGCGTGACTGCCACCATGTGGTCAAGATGCAGATTACACATTTTAGAATCCAAAGCTGGTAAACTAATCCAGAAACTCTCAGCACCACAACGATTTCCACTCAGGTAAGAGACAACACCTAGAGGAAGAAGGGGAAAAAAAAGCTCTTTCAAGTAGACTACAATGACCTGCAAGTGGCTCATATATCAGCCAACTTCAAAGCTGAGCTCCAGGTGTAGAAGGGTAAGAACAAGCTTCTTCAAGATGAAGCAGAGAGGCTCAGTGTTTCAAACCACGAACCTGATGTTATCACTGTCATTCCACCACCACTGGAATCCCAACTCAGAAGAAGAGATGTGCACTGCTGTGGACAGGGTCAGTGGAAGAATTCTGTATTTTTGACATGCTTAACCTTTGAGCTTTTTCCTTGGTGAACTCTCATTGTGATATAATTTTTGTTTAGTTATTTGCTCGTTTCAACTTGACCAGCATTTTTAATCAAAATAAGCCCATTCAGGCAGAATCATGAACCTTCCCTTATCTTCCCTCCATATAATACAGTAAGTAATCATGAATTTCATTTTTAAGTAACTGCATATTTTTATTGTGTTAATCAAAAACAATCTGACATGACATTTCACAAAGACCTCTGGGAGTATTACAGTGCACCACGTTAACTTTGGCCTTGCACCTACAGACCTTCTCTACACACACACACACACACACACACACCACTGTTCCTTTGCCATTATATACAGAGCTCTGCTTTCCCCCCAAAACTCTCTCTCACACACACACACACACACACACACTTAGACATAATCCACAAGCATTTCTCTCTTATTCACACATACATACACAAGCCTCTCCTTGTGAGCTATCGTACAGGGGTGCGTCACATGGCATGGGATACAACAGGGGTGTTGATTGGAGGGCTGTGTGAACAACAAAGACTCTAATTAGACACTGTGTTCAGAAGGAGCTTTCCCATTGGCTGTAATGTCCAAAATATGTTGAGGATGAGTCCTTTTCAGCAGAACATGAACAATACAGACGAAAATCTACATTTATAAGAAAAATAAAAATCCACCACAACATATCAGCTTATCTTTGCACATAAATACATAGGAATAATAATAATATTCAACATTGTGCTTTCTTTCTCTTGCTCTTTTCTCGCCACTGCACCATTGTCAAACGCGTTACCCACTAACATTGGTCATGCAATTTCAAAAGAGCACAAAACAACTGCTGACTTAAAAGGGAAACACAGTCAAGTCTGACATCACTACCAATGTAAATAACCTTTTAATAAAGAAAACTGAATAATAAATTGAACCTCTATTTAGTTCTGTGGTTTAAATGCAGATGTGTGCACGTGTAGGCAGCATCTACATTTAAACCCTTATTATTTTTTACTGTAAATCCTGGATGTGGGGTCAAAATGTCCCTGAGTGTCCCTTTTATAGGAGTCAGTCAGTTCAGTTCAGTTTAAAGAGTTAATTACATCTCTAAAAGGAAGGTATATAAATAACAACAACAATGATTCCATACATCTAAAATCCACTCACAGACCTACTTTGTGTTGCGTCCTGTAATCGTGGCCTGTGTGAATTAATGAACCCACAAAAGCCAGATTTAGCCAATTTCGGTATGCGTCTTTAAAACGACACTTCTGAGAAATATGAGGCAGCAACACAAATTAGATCATATATTCATCATAAAAATCATATTTAGATTTCATGAATTCATGACATAAATGCATGTTTTATCTTACAAGGCCAGTCGCTTTCTTTAACGTGGATAGACTATGATATAATGAAGTGTCACATGACAGGCAGGCTCTTGTAGTTTGGAGCCTGTACACACAATAGACACGAGGGGGGCAGGCTACACACACCATGTTAGCACGGACAACAAACAAGATTTCTTTACAGATAATACACACGGAGAGATCAGACTAAAGACAGAGAGGAGGAAGACCTTATCATACTAATCGTCCATTAAGAAGAGATGACATCGTTAAGCAGCAAAAGTAATGATGTTAATGACTGTGACACTAGGCTGAGAAGTGATTTCAACAGTGTATGTAGTCAGATGGAAGGTTTTTGTTTGTTTTTTTTGCAGACAGTAAAATACATCGTGGGTAGCGCCAAAGAAGAGTGTGCATTTTACCGTGCTGAGTGAGGAATCAGCGACTTACTCATCTCATATTATTTGCATATATCTATTTATCACAAACAACATATGCAAGAACAGTGTAAAAGAGAAAGGTTGTACCGCGTAGAACACAAAAATCAATAGAACTCATAAATATCATGCTAATATAGTATATTGTGTGTGTATATGTGTGTATGTGTGTGTGTGTACTGTAGCCCAGAAACATGGGTTGTCATATTAGAGTCCACTACGATCTTTCCTCTACCTTTGCATCATGTTAACGCTTCCCGCTCAAACCACCTTGTTCATGACTTCTTCTTAATGTTAATGTACAAAACGTTGAACACCCAAAAATAAAACCAATAAATAACAAGATCTAGAGCGAGGTTTTGTATCATGTCGAAGCTCTTTTTCTGTCATTCCAATGCTTATATATATATATTTGTGTGTGTTCAGGATGCTGTAGAAAACCTACTAAACTAAAACTTGTTTCGATGTAATCCTTGTTTTATTCGCTTTTAGAGATTTGACTTCTTTGTGCTCCAGCTTTGTCTGTGTACTGTAAACATCTCATCTTCCTCCCACATCATGGAATGCCAGTAGTTTTTCCACCCCTCATTCTCTAGTGGTTTGGACCAGTAACGCAATATAATCATATCTGGCCAGATGCAACTGTTCTCTAACCATGACTACATTGTATTGTATGATTTATTTTGCTGCAACATGCCTCAATGTGCCTAAGGAAACCACTAAAAAACCTACGATATAATATACCAGTTCTGCAACATGCTGATCTGTTCCACAGGCTGCCCCACACTGCTGGCATTTCTACCTATTCAGTGACTGCATTATGTAATATGCACACAAAACCACGTGAAAAGTGAGGTTACTTGAAATATGTGCAACGAGAGCACCACAGGAAGTCGATAAATTCATCTGCTTATGTAGAAATAATGTTTGTGTAGAAAAGTGTTTGTTTGCATGCTCGTGCAATTGCACATAAATTGTTAAATGTGTTTCCAGTTAGAGACCAGTACTTTGCAGTATATTCCAGTTGTCACGTTTTCTCCATTCCTTCCCGTTCTGCGCAGCACTCAAGTCCACAATTTTATGAAATCTTCAGGTAAGAAAAGCTATAAGGAGAGTTCCAAAACTTTGGGGCTGTTTTTGTTTTGAGTGGTTATAGTCCAGATGTTCATAATGTGAGCAACTATCCAGTTGCATAACATCTGTAGATGACATGCAGTAGGCAAAATTTAATACCCAACAAAAGATGTGGAAATCCTGTGCTGTGAACCCATCTTCTGTATACAGTCAGAGGCAAAGGGAATGACAGGTGAGTATGTTTATTGCGCAGTCGCACTTGCACAGTCGACTACGCTTTTGGAACAGTGTAAAGGGATCGTGCAGAATCATTTTGGGCAGTAAGGCAGCACATGCAGGGGCTGGCCATTGGGACGAGGACTCTGGGATTGGGGTACCATATAGTGGGGGCATCCATAGATAAATATACACAATAGGGGAGGTGTTGAGTGTGTGTTTGTGTGTGCATGTGTTTTTATGTGTGTATCTGTATGTGTGAACACCTCCAGGAGTTCATGGTCTCTCAGTCTCTTTCTATCATTCTCTTTCTTTCTCCTTGTATCAGTCATTCTTTTATCTCTCCACCTCTCTCTCTCTACGTTGTTACTCCCCAGCACTGCGAGGCGCCCGAGGATTCGGTTTCCCATCATGGGTCCGGCGGTTTCGCCCCTTCCTTATCTCCTGAAGATGCTTCCACTTCTTGTTAGCTGGGCGGACGGCGGGGCCCAGAGGTGGGACATCCTTCCCTTGAACAGGAAAGCTCTTATCCCCTTGGTCACTGCCAGCATTCTTCCTTGCCCAAACTTGCTCACAAATCTGGTCGACAGTGCTCAGGTTAGGGTGGTCCACCAGCTGCATGAAGTCCCGGTACCAAAGCTTTTGATTGGTCATTGGGGGCCCACCTCCGCTACGGGGGTCTAATCGTAAAGGAGCATCAGAGGGTAGATTGGAGACTGAGGAAGATGTTGAAGGTACAACTTCCAAGGTGATGCCCAATAAGGTTTGGGTGAAACCGTGTTCCATGGCGTGGCACTGGTAGATGCCGATATCTCTCTTCAAAACACGGCGAATGAGAAGGCCTCTGTCTGTTTGAAGGATGCGGTCATCTAGACGCACCTGGAAAAACATATAAAGTTCATCTAAATGTTGGAGCTAAACAAAGTGCACTGCTTGTACAGGTGTGTGTGCTTTAGCACCAATATAATTACACTCGTAAAGTCAACATACACATGCAAAGGTGATTCTGAGTCTAACCCTGATTAAGACCTAAGTGACATTTTGTTTCTTCTTTTTAATGGCATGGTTGTATCTTTACAGTTCCTTTCAGAAGATACTGACTTGACCTTTCTTAGAAATGATTCAATCTGTAGAAAATTTACATTTCCATGATGAATATATGAAGATAAGCGAGTATATCAATCATAATAAATTATTATATTAATATTGTACGTTGTGAAAGAATAATTTTGTAACTAAACTTTGTGTTTACACCTGTAAAACCTTTTTGGACAATGTCTTTATCAGATCTCTTAGTTCTCCCTCCGCTCTCTACCATCCTGCTCACCTCTTCTCTTGGGTTCTGTGGATGTTTCTGGAAAGTCCAGGTGACTCTGGCCTGAAGTGATTTGGGAATACACTCCAAGAAAGTGCTGCTTCCCTCCACTCCGTAAAGCTTCCTCTCTGCAACACGGTACTTGTGGTGGTCTGCAGGGGGCAGCAGAGACAAGGACATTATGGGATTACTGTAACTCGGGACATTCGCTCAATCACAACAATCCAATACAGGGTCCAAATGAGAAAAAAAAGGGAGAACAGGACAATATAGACAGGAGAGAGCATTACAGAAAGGACAGAAGAGAAATTATCTAAAAAGGACAGGGTACGGTTAGACAGGAAAGTAAAGAACTGGACAAATCAAAGGGACAGAAAAAGGATAGACAGGATAATATGGGACAGAAACAAACTGATGACAGTGTTTGGCTAAGAAATCAAACTTATTGTGAAACTTTATAAAACAGTTGTTGAGTGTTTTTCAGTTCTGTGACATCATTGTTGAAATAAATTTATTCATAAGAAAAATATGTAACCCAGTTTATAATAGCATTAAAACAATAACACAATAGTCTTAGTCAACACTGATTAAAGGCAGTCTCTGTGTGGCTGCAGATCGGTTCACTACATTCATACGTAATGACAGCACTGGTGATTATTTTTCAGAACTGAAGGGGGTCGATTTGAACATTTGGTCACATGTTTGATCTTTAGCTCTAAACAAGGACTCTTAAGGTCCTGGCACTGCTTAGTCATGTGTGTTGCCAATATGAGTGATGGGTTACAGACAATGATCCTTTGTCATTACTAAACCACAAATCTTTACCTTAGCCCTGAGAGGGAGCACATATACTCAAATTCCTATTTGATTAGCAATATTATAATACACATTAAGACTGATTGGGTTAGAATAAAATCAATGCCTTTCCATCAGAATTGGGGAAACAGTGGTGCATGTGCTGCCAAATGGTAATGTCACTCTCATCAGAGACAATTACTCTGACCTTCATTAGTTTTACGCAACCCAGCTTGCATGCCACATGATGTAATCGTATTACCCAGGAGCTCCTTCAGTTTGAGCGATTAGCCTGATTCAGTTATGTGGCAGAAAGACAGATAGCGATAAAAAGCTGGCATTGTGGTACGGGGGGTACAGAGTTCACCAGGGTTGAAGGGTGGAAGTGTTTAGGACTTTATGGCACAGAGACAGTGAGGTGTCAGAGTCTCTTTGAGTCAGAGCAGGATCAGAGTGAGGCTTTGTTCTTTTCCACTTCTGCATCAGTCAGTCTACAAAACTAGCCCCAGCCCAAGATAAAACAATAGTTTTTGAATATTACCTCCAGAGCAGAGGGTGTTGGGATCGCCGTTCCTTACATCCTGACGACGGAAACGTCTGTAAAAGTTTGATAAGGGCAATACAATTTTTTTTAAAATAAAGGCTTTCAAAAGTATTTGAATACACTTGCAAACATAATAGTTTCATTGTGCTTTTCTTGCTCAGTGAACTGGATCATCAACTGGCATGTGTCTTTTGTGTTTATGTCACAGACCTCTTGGTGTTTGGCAGGTAGCGAGTACAGGATGTTCCATCCCAGGCACAGTACGGGTCTCTGGCCAGGCAGCACTCAGCACAGGCCTTCCCGTACACACTGCAGCGGTGAAGGGGAACCTGGGCAATGCCTGTGTCTGAGCCCAGATATAGCTGTTGCTGTTGTGGGGACGCAGAGTAGAGGGGTGAGTTTAAACAGGGGCTTTTAGGACTACGCTCAGTCAAGATCAGTTATGTGTCTTAACACTTTTTGCAGTTTATGACGCCCCCCCTCCTGTGAGGTTGCATTGTTGACAGCTGTCAATACACAGTAAAATTTGCAAAGAGTTGGGTGAGCATTCTTGAGGAAGCCCAGTATTCATGTTAAATTATGTAACACTGTTTCCTTTTGCATGCAGTGAGGATGTAAAAGTGAGGTTCTACTTCCTCCCTGCTGAGACAGCTGGCAATACACTACATTTCTGTTTTCTGCATCTTAGTATATTTCTGAATAGGTGAACATGTAGATCAGTTTCAGTGGTGAGCCTGACCTGGGACTCCCATTATAAGACGATTACTGTTCTCAACAATATTGAGCAACAATATTACATTTTATTTCCTCAGTAGATATAGGTAGAAAACAAACATACCCGTTTTGAGGAGATCTGCATGTTGATGATGGATGAGGCATCCTGAGAAGCAGAGAAGATACAGCAAATGAATAACTATGCTACATATTAAATTAATAAGCAAGAATTAAAATTAAGACAATCTGACACACATGAATTGCCATGTGTTCTCTCTTAATATACTGTCAGTACATACAGTAGGTGCTTATAACTGTAACATAGTTTTCTTACCTTGAAGACCTCCAGCTCTTCCAGTAGAAGTTCCTCCATGTTGTTCCAGCTCTCTTTGGGAACATTGATCACTTTTAGTACCGTCCCTTTGTCTGAAATGAAAAATGTAGTCCGTCAAGTCACTTTTCATACTTCATCTTCTTATGCTCATGGTTAAACGTAAAATCAAGAATGAGGACACAAAACACGTCATTTACCTGTGCCAATAAACATGACATCATACTGCCCATCGGCAGCACTGACTCGGTCCACCGCAATCTGCGTGAAGCTGTAGTCCACATTAGTCCTGACGAAAACGGGCTTTCGGCTCATAGGGTACACTGGGTTATACATCAGAGGGTGGTGACGAGCAAACTGGATCACATCGTCTGGGAAACCCTTTGTTGACTCAAAACTGCCAAATGTCTTGCTGGGACACTAAAGGAGGACAATATAGAAAAGCTGCTGTAAGTCAAGTAATACAACACAAAAATTTGGTTGATTGGTAAAGATTGTTGCTTACATGTAGGAGTAAACTCTCATTTGAAGTTATTTTTTAGTTTTTTTTTTTCATTCCATTGTGGTAAACAATTTACTGTACTTTACTTTAATGGGGATGCAAAATGGTACACGTAAATTTGATATGCTTGATTTGCGATGTTCGGACTAAAACGTTGCATTGTTATATTGCATGGGCAATTTGTTTTGTGTTTGCTCTGCATGTAAACTGGTATAATATGTCTGACATACCAAAGCCACGGTTCAGCAGTTCACAGTGAGGTCATTATGGTGTGATGGGTCACGGGTATGTGAGAGTCCAGCCTCCCTCTCTAATTACAATACCAGTCTTGGAAGGAGCAAGGATGCCAACCTTTACTAAAACATCCAACAGATTATCTACTTTTTTAACAGCTTAACAGTAGACAAGCTACAGTACAGTACAGTAGAGTTTTCTAAAGAAGTGAAAAACTTTTGATCTTGTTTATGCATTTGAAACACTAAATCTGCTTTCTCTGCAGTTTTGCATAATTCAGCATGAACATTTCCTCTTAATTTGATTTGTCTTGCGAAGTTTACAACCCAATGAGGTGATGTTGGCGTGAGAGAGGGTTTACTGTAGGCCAAATACAATTACTATTCTGCAATAATACAATGGAAATTGTTCTGCTGTGGCTGTAACAGCTGAAGCTCTGCATAACAAATCCTGCTGACGCTACACTTGTGCGCTTAGTAGAATGTAAGAGCCCTTATAAGCACATATTGATTGGGAGGATTGTGGAGAGCTTTTGGATGAAATGAGGTCTTATACTGAGTACTACAAGTGTCTGAAGTGCCTAGAAGCCTTATACCCCAAGAATATTATATGAGATTAATGTATTTGTATTGATCTGACTTTGTATTTTTACAGTTCAGGCCCCCAAATATTAGAAATATGAGAAACCAGAGGGCCGGAGTACCAGAGTATTTAGATCTGTTTCTTGAAACAAACATTGTAATATTGCTACAGAAATTGTAGGGAAAAATATTCAGTTCAATATGCAGTATTTACTGAAGCAAATGCACTTCACTTCACTGGGGTTAGATGCTCTTACTATTATGGATTTTAACTGTTACTGACATACCATTCCTGGGCGAGGATAGGGGACTTTTCCCTGGAAGGGGACCCACTGGTAGTTGGGCCCCTCTTTGTGAGCAAAGGGCCCCAGGAAGGCCCTCCGGATGTCATTCATGGAGTAGAGACACACAGCTGAGCCTTTAAATACACTGCTGCTGGGGGACAGGGGGAGTTGGGTTAGAAACATCAAAACATACACTGACACACATGCACACACACACACACACACACACACACACACACACGCACACACACACACACACACACACACACAATATGAATGGACTCCGACCTGGAAGTAGAGAAAACCGTGTAGACCAGAGGGTTCTTTCTGTCCCTTGTCTGCAGCAGAAACACGTCGCCTGAGGACGGACACACACACACATACTGAGGTCAGGTGGTGGTAGTCTAGAGGTCAAAGGTTGAGAGAAAGATAAGCAAAGCCCACTGGCCATGTCTAACTACTTTAAAGGGACATTTCACTAATAAGCGAGGGTCATGACATGGAATTAAAAGCATTACAGCTTCGAGCACTGGTTTGTAAAATGAATGATCATGATTTTAAAACATTGGCCTATAGCAAATTAAACACTGCAGATAAAAAATGTGCTAGTATTAACCTATTGAAAGTATTAAAGGTAATGTGGTGTAGGTATGTCAGTAGACGGATCAGATCAAATTGTTTTACATGGAGGTCCTTTCTATGGTCTGCTCTGGTATGGTCAGTAAACGCTTTAAGATAAGGGCCTCATTATTCATATGAAGGAATGTGATGGACAGATTAAGCCTCAGATAAGGTTAGAATTTGGACAAATCTTTCCACTTGGTTCACCTCTTACTATGTAACGAGAAAAGATGGATCATATTCTTGCCTACAGATATGGCCGGAGATCAAAAACATCTTTAGAGTTTCTGCTGTGCAACCCGCATGACTGGGGGTTCAGTGTTTCTGAAAAATGTTCATGTGCTGATGGTTTTAATCAGAAATTCTGCATTCCTTCCAAAGTTCAATGATTCCTCAGTCTTGGCATTGGAAGGAAGATGTTTAATGGACACTCTTTAGGTCTGATATCCATAGTTTATAAAATATAGTTCTTTTGCAAAATTATGGGCAAGCCAGTCATTCCATTCTCGTACAGGACATCCAGTTTAATGATGCTAAATGTGGAGGATTAAAATTCCCTGATTTCAGATATACAGTAGATAGACAAAAACATATTTCATGTCTAGTCTACTGTCAATTTTGTCAGCTGAAATGACATTTGGCAGTGGTAGGTTGTTTTTTGGGGTGTTTCACCAACCATAAAAGGAACAGCAGGATTGTCACTCTCATGCTAAGTTATAAATGGACAGGGAGAGACAAACATGATTTACACTTCTACAATTTCAGAGATTCCTCCCAGACCATTTTTTTTCTTTTATCTTTCTTTTTTTTTTTTTTTTTTTTTTTTTATAAAATCATACATCAAGGTCGGGGTAATTTAATTTAAGTTGTAAATATGATTACAGTGCTTGGGTGAACTGACACCAGGCATCTGTGGAACAATCTGAGTTTAAGTTTAAGTTGAAATGATGTCTTCTTTATCATAAGATATTTCTTCTGCCCACAATCCAGGCTTTAGAAATGAAGCCTTGCTTCTGGATCAGGTCTAATGAAAACATACAGTATTATTGCTTTTTGTCATACGAACACTCACCAGAGACAAGCCCGCAACTTGCTCTGAACCCACAGCAAAAATACCGGCCATGGATCAGGGAAGAATCTATTACCAATTAATCTCTCACTCATGCCTTCTCCACATCTGCAGGAATGTGAGGCTGAATGATAATCTACAATTGAGGTCAGAAATCCTGTTTAATTTATTATGCTTTCTTCCAGTTTTTCTCCATTTGCACCCATAGACTCTGCGTCTTGGTTAAAAACCAATGGACAAAGCAAGGTTGGAAAATCAGCCTAAATTTCAATTCTTTGTTTTCCTTCTTTTTTTACTTTTTCCCCTTTTATTACTTTTGAAAAATTGGAGGATTACTTCATCTATTGAAAACATTATTCAGTACGATAATGCTGGGTAAAGAAATCTTAGACCTTTTGCTATTTGAGTTAAGTTCAAATGACATTAGGGCACATGTTGTGAGGCGAGTCAGGTCAAAAGTGTATCAGACATGACCTTTACTGTAAACATCAGTTATGTAACATCATACTTTTACCTGACAGAATTATAGTCAGAAATAAGTCTTATGTGATACAGTACAATATCTGCCTTTGAGCACAACTTACGCAGCTCGTCAAAGTATGTGTCGCTGCCATCCGCTCCTGGTACTGAGCAGATCAGACGGGTCTTGAGGAAAGTTGTCCATTTGTTCACCAGACTTCGTTGACCGCCCATGTCATTCTAGTTCAAAACAAAACAGTTATTTAACAGGATATTACATTTAAATTAGATTCAGTGTGAAGGAACATTGTAAGAGCAGTGTTATAAATTAGGAACCTGCGACTTTCACCACCTAACCAAATTATTTTTTTATATATGACCTCATTTTGTCCTTTGTGCAGAAAACCACATCTCTCTATTATAAACCATTTCAGGGATATGTAAAACTTATGAGGCGGATTAGGTGGATCTGCCCAAACCATCCCCAGATGGATAAATAGCTACAGAAGCATGGGAACCTTTTTGGACTACAGAACCAAGTAAACCAAATAAGATTTTTACAAAAACTGGACAAATTGTGTCCTGGGAGAGATTTTCTTTCTCTGGAACAGCTGATGAAAAAAGAGAACAATTCTGGTAAAAACTGGGACAGGTGGCAACACTAGACTCAAATATAATGCCATAAATCAGTTCTTCCTCCTTTTCACGGCGGGTGGCAACAAATGACCACTATGTTACATGCTCAAAAACGTAGGTGCTGATTGGCCAAAGAGGTGTATCTGTGCTGGATTGCTCTGTCTGAACTACCCAGATGTTTGTCACAGAAAATTGAATTTGATTTGTGAGAACTGAATATTAAGTTCCAAACTAATAAATACAATTTCAAATTACAATACAGGTTGTTTTTCAAACAAATATAAATGATTCAAATTCAGTTTCTGGTGGCACATATTTAAGCCCATACTGGTGCAGATGGTGTTCATTTAAAATTTAAAAGTGACGAAACAATCTCTCACCCTGCAGAGTTGGCCGATGCGGGAGTAAGTGGACTTTCCCAGCCCCTGGGCCTCAACCGCAGTCTCGCGGAAGAAGAAGAATACCTTGTCATCATCTGGGTTTTCACTTTCTGGGACCCAAAAGGAACCAACAAACTTTGGTTCTGTTAGACACAAACAGGAACAAGATCAGTTACACAGGTAAAATGTGAGTTTTGTTCTAAAACACAACCAGACTGAGGTTAGTTATAATATGAAGTGGAAAAAAAAAAATTGATGCCTAAGGTGACACATAATCGCACAAACAGACCGTTAAGCCAGCGTGAGTCATGCTGTTCGGTACGGATGGAGGGGCGTTTCCCCAGGCTCCTAAAGATGGTGAAGTCTCTTCCCATTAGGTCTGTGGCCACGCCTGCATATAGCTCATCACCTAGGAGACAAAAGAAATCAATAACTAATTGATTATGTGATCCTCACTGATGGCAGGGTGTTTACCATCCACTGAAATCATCTTAAATTCTGCTAGAAAAATGAACGTAACGCTCTATTCCAATCATACACTTTTGAAGCAGCATCATCTAATCTTTGAATGAGCCGCTCTGAATCAGTGATGATAAAGTTTTCCTACAGAGGCCAAATTTTAAGCAAGTAAGACCTCAAGTATAGACCTAAAGTTAATCAGCTCACCGACGAGTACAGATGCAGCATTGTGGCGAGGATCATACGGACTCTTCCCTTTCCCGTCCTCCACCTTAGAGGGGTCAATCCTGAACACATGGTCCTGATGGAGAGAGAGTGGATTTAAGGTGTGATCACGCATACACTTTGTATGATTCTGACAAAAGAAAACATCATTTTTAGGATGAGATTTCAGGTTTGAGAGGGAATAAATTTGAAACTTGAGCTAACCACAATGTATTTGTCCCCACTCTTGGCCATAATTTACCGATTCTGCATCAGTCTAGACAGTTAACCTTCTGTCAAGTTTGTTATGCTAAGGTTTCAATGCTGGATAACTGCTGGATATCAGATATCAACATTCATCTCTTGATACACATAAATCTTTTGTTTTGAGTTGTTTTTTCATGCAGTTTGTCCAGATTATGTTCTCATTTATAACAAGAACAGAAAGTTATCTGGTTGGCAGAGGACTGAGGCTCACACTTTCTTACACTTTTTGTTTGGGCAGGTGAGAACAAACAAAGGAAACATTGAGGAGATCCTCTGATGCAAGGGAAAATAAGTGGTGTGTGTCTGTGTGCTTGAAGTGTGTGTGTGTTAGTGTCGCCTTTGTTTTGTGTATTACTCACCTCCATCCTGTGTCCCACCTCTACAAAAGCACAGGTAGGGTGGAAGGCCCCGGTCCCACAGGCATACAGGTGGGTGCGGTTATAGTGGTGCACGATCTTCACGTAGTTCACACAGTCTGACTGAAGGACACACAGATACAAAGGTTCAGTTTAAGTAGTTCATTTGGAATTTTCTTTTTTTTTCTCTATATACATGATGGAAATGCTGCTTCAGGGTATTATACACCAGAAGAGGTGAAATTCCCGTCTGGAAATATTGAAGTTTTCACACATGTATTATGACTAAAATGGTCCAATTCAGATATACTCTAAGGCCATTGTGTTTAGCTTTTACTTGTACGGTTTCAACTATACTTCATGTCATTAAAACGTCTGAAATTCACAGTAAAAATACCATGAGCGTGACCTTAGATAGCCGCAGCCCGGTTAAGAGTGTAAAAACACAACACGAGAAAAACACACACTGTTAATCCACGATCGACCAAAACTTGGGCACTCTCCCTCTTTTGGTTTAGTGATGTACATTCCTCACATAGCTCCTCTCACCCTGTCTTGCTTGTGACAACACTGTCGAGTCCTCAGCTCCACCTCAAACGCACTGTTGTGGCAGCCTTTGTTTCCTGGCTGCGCGCACACATGCCTACAGTGTGTGTGTGTGTGTACATGTGTATGAACATTCCTGTCAGCACACAAAACAGTCAAATGTATAGAAACTTTTTAAAGACTTAAAAACAAATTAAACAAAGGAGATAAAACAAGTTAATGAACTTTAGAGGTTCTGGTAGCCAGACGCTGTGGCTGAAGACACAGCTAGGTTAACATTCCCCCTGCTTTCAGTCTTTATGCTAAGATAAGATAACCAGCTGGTGGCTGTTGCATTTATCGTCCATTTATAAGAATGGTATGGATATTCACAAGAAAAAAGTGTAACAAATGTGCAACCATGTCTTTAATCTTCTTAGGTTTTAATAACAACATGTTTGCTTGACATTTGGCTATTTGCTTCCCATTTTAAAGCCTTTTATCTCTGTATCAGAGCAGAGGAATTTCATTATCTAATTTTTTTTTTTATAACAGACTACTTCTGATATCATTTTTATTTCCCTTCATCTTTTAGGCCTATCCTCCTTCACATAAACAGCTATCAGTATCACATTCTCTCTGTGTTCCCTCCTCTTCTTATCTAGAGAGCGTGTTATTGAGCCACAGTCACATCTGTCCATCTCAGAGTCAGGTTACAGTAAGCTGGATCCCAGGAGACCGCTGGAGAAAAGATTTACTGTATACTAATAGACTGGATAGTGAACACTCCTTTTATAGCCAGAGTTCTGGTCTTAACACCAGGATTTGAGGAGATTAGCTTGTTTTATAAGCACTCCATTAAGTAAAGATAACACGGACACCGTCATTATTATGATTAGAACTGTGTTTATCTGTGCTCTTGGAGCCCCAGGGTTTTACATCATATGATGAGCTAATATGATGCTAATAAATGTCTGTGATGTCACTACAAAACCAGTCAAAACCTCCACGAGGTCTTTCCGTCTTTACAGTAAACACTACTTTAACACACACATCTTAGAGTAAAATTTCTTTCTCTCCTGCCTACTTTTCCCCAGACAGGCCACAACAACATCTGTCTGTTGATCAAGTTACAAACAATGTTGGACCCCCAGGGGCCACTGGAGAAGAGGTTTCTAAAGACATCTGACCATCAGCTGCAGGCCGGGATAGTCGCTGATTACTCTGTGTACAAAGTCTGCACATTCTGCCTAATTCAATTTGTCGTTTCAACTTTATTCCAAGTTCCACTTGTGCCTAAATGACCTTGTACAACATTTTGATTTGTTTTGCTGTTAATCTTCCAATTTTGCCCAAGATACTAAAACTGCTGGCTTCATCGAATGAACATAGCATGTTCTTCTCTTCATATTTATATTTTATACTCCTTTCATGTTTTAACTGATGGATTATGATTGTTGTCCAAAGTTCCATCAAGATGAAGATTGATCTGTTTCTCCATCGTTTTATTATTTGCACCTTTAATCTCTCCTTTAATCGACTTAATCAAATGTCTTTCTTCACTCGCCTGCTCAGTCTTTCAGCCTCGCCCGAGGGTGACAGACAGACAGGCCAGGTTGTGAAAGCAGTGACAGAAGCGGAACTCTGGCTCATTAGGCCCAACACACACACACACACACACACACACACACACACACACACACACATGGCCCTCAGCGGTTTAGAACAAAGGGCTGCCTTTCAGCTTTTGAAAACCACCAGGGGGTTAGAGTTGGAGTTGTTGGTGTGTAAATCCATACATGCCTTCATGTGGGTGCGTTTTTGTGTGCATGCACAAGTGAAGGTGTTCAACCAATCGAAAGGCCGATTAAGCTGTTGACAAACACAGGAGACCTCTGTTTCCCATGAAAGAAAGTGTGACACACACTTCACTTTTGCCACCACCCTCAGGCTGACACACGCACTTTACACAGTGAGTGAACATATACACACACACACACACACTCCAAAACACACACACCTCACCAGCTTCCAATGTTCCTTCGATAAAACATACTTGATCCAAGTTTCATTTAACCTTTTTCTCATGATTCTAGTGTGTGTATCTGAAACAAGCTCCTCCTCAATATAACTGCCATTGTATTTTAAGCCATTAGTCTGTGTGTGTGTGTGTGTGTGTGTGTGTGTGTGTGTGTGTGTGTGTGTGTGTGTGAGAAGGCAGCGGTGAGAGGTGTCAGCAGAGATGCCGTCTGACAAAGTCAACTCTTTGATGTGACAAAAGAGAAAGAGGTAAGAAGAGAAAAGATGCTTAGAAGACTTTGAAAAGATCACAAAGGAAGGGGGAGAACGAGGGAGGTGAATTATGCCAGCGGTCACATTTTCTGTGTGTGTGTGTGTGTGTGTTGAAGGGTTCACCGGCCAACCTTTGACCTACCACTGACTCATTAGCTGAAACAGTGAGCAAAGCACAGGCTGTGACCTCACTGTGGCCTGAGCTCTCGGCCTTGCCTTCGTGTCTTGTAAAGCTGTATTGTTCCTCAGTGGATTTCTTTTTTCCCCTTTTCTATCTTTACCCTTCCATTCTAGAAATGATTAACTCGATGTATCTTTTATCGTTTCCGCCATTATCTGTCCTTCTGCTACTTCTCTCCATGTCTCACATAAACTAAGTTCGAGTTAAGCATTATGTAATGAGTTATGAAAGGATGAATTATTCCCTTACTAAACACCTAGAGCTGAAAGAACTGGGCGTTCAGTGCATTTCTTTCCATACAAGTGTTGTTTTTTTTAATATATCAGCATCCGATCATACTTAAATAGCCATTAGTAAGTGCATTTGACGATTTCCAGAACCAGATTATTTATATAATAAATGTAATTATAATGTTCATACAGTTCATTTCCCCAAAATCTGCTGATTTTTAATAACCTTCCTCATTTTTTCCACATTTATCTGGCACTGACTTTTTCCCAACCTATGTAAACACATATTTCCAGCTATTTTATTGCATCATTATAAACGTTTAGATAGAAACAGAGCTACTGTTTATCTTTCTTTCTCTGTTATGATTGCAGTTGACAGCAAAGACCCTCTGTGATCCAACAAACTTTAATAAAGTTAAGAGCTGAGCGTCTCTGACAGGACACGCAGAATGATGGCACACAGTGGACAGCCATTAGATGCTCCACACAGCACAGTGTAATATACCAAGAATGCCTTTGATCGCATCTGCTGAACAGGACAATGTAGCGGCGCTGACATTTGTCTGACGTACATCTCTTGCAACAGACTGATTTCTGGACTCTGTGATATTATTGTAGCTGTACAGTGTAGAAGGTCAGAGGAACCCACCGAGGCAGGGTGGGATATTCCTTTTCCAAACACTGGGATGGAAATGTTCAATTGTTTCCGTAACTGTTCTTTTCCTGTGTAATCCCCACATAACAATGATCAACATCAATTTGCACAATGAAAGTATGAAAAGAATGATTATGCGCGATAGTTTTCAGGAGCATGCTAGTTCAGATCCACACATTTATCGACTAAGCTGCTTCACCCAATGATTACGGGCTATGTCTCTTGCATAAGAGAAACTTCAAGTCCTAATACCTACATGAAAAGCCTTTTGTTAGTGCCTTATAAAACAACCAATATGAGTATTTTTGGTCTGGTGCGATGCTAGCTGCATGTTTCTATGAATGGTACTGTTTAGTTTAGTTGGTTGCTTGGTTGGTCCACTGCTTTGGTCCAGACAGAAATATCTCTGCAGTTCCTGGACGGACTTCTATTAACATTTTGTACACAGTGATGGTCTGTGAGGAGAAGTCCTATAAACTTTTCAGCACCACTATGAGGTTGACATTTTTTGTTTTGAGGGAATTGTTGAAAAAATTTGTCAAACTATTCACTGTCTTTCTCAGCAAGAATTGTTTAGTAACCACTTACCTGCTAAAACTAAGCATATTAGCATGTTCATGTTAGCATTTAGCATTCTCTATAGGTTCTGTTTACCATGTAAAACAGTCATCTGCCTAATTACACAATAAAAGAAACCAACACTGACTGCAGAGAACAGGAAACAAAAACAACAACAACAAGAAAACCAAGAAAGAAAACTTCAGCATCGGTCAGCAATCTGAGCCATTAAAACAAATGACCAACGCTGGTGTTTTTGTGGTGAGGGCTGTTTCAGGCTTTAAGCATCCGCCGTCACTCAACCACAACATGAGTCTTTTTCCCCAGTCACAATTTCCCAGTCAGTCAACAGATTTTAACTGCTGTGCTTCTTTTAATTTGTGCTAACACGACTGTGTAAACGCATAGACCATCACTTACCTATAGGTTTAAATACAGTTTAAGCTCTGCAGTGATTCCTCGGTCAAAGTGCTGACTCAGACTGAGTGTCTGGGTGAAGTGTCAATTGTTTACTGCCACTGTCTGACTGTGTTTATGTGCATGTGTCTATGTTTGTGTTAGTGTGTCTGTGTGCATGTTGGGTGGCTTTCCTGTGGTCAGTGTGTGTGTGTGTGTGTGTGTGTGTGTGTGATGAAGCGTTTATTACTTGTCTTTATGTGGGCACCTTTTAAGCATGTGTATTTTTTTGAGTTACCATGAAAGTCTACACTTCCTAAAGAACTCATTTCTGAGGAAGTCAGTATTAGGTATTGAATGAGATTGACTTAAGTAGTACAAAAGAGATTTTGATGGGTAAAAATGTGATGTAGTGTACTGTATACTAGTCAAGCCTGCAAACCCTTTTCTACTTCTTAAGGAACAGTTTGGGACATGAAGCTACAGCCAGGAGATGCTTAGCTTTTTTAGCTTAGTGTGACTGGGAACAGGGGGAAACATGTAGCCTGTCACAGTGATGCCACTCCCCACCACATGTTTGCCCCCCAGCCAACCAGACCTCTGATTCACTGTCCACATGTGTATTATGGAGACTTTTATTCACCATTGGTCAGTTCAGTCAGTGGAGAGAAAGTACACAGGAATCTAATATGTCGAAATGTTTATTGAAGCTTGGCCAAGGAGAATGGAGGATTTATCAGTATGCTTGCTGCCTCGATTCTGAAGAAGCGGCCTTCTCTGGCCCAACTACTCCATGTCTATAAATGGTCACACTCAGCGCATCTACAGTATACGGTATTTGCCAATTTGTCATTAATCTACAAACAAGGAAATATGTTTACACTTTTGGCAGTCCAACATTTCAATTTGACTCTATAAAAGCTTCTACATGTGTACCTATCTGTTGTGTCTAGTACATGAGAAAGCTCTGTCCTCTGACCTTAGTAATCATCAGAATTTCTCCTGCTTTCCTAAACATAAACATACAGCTGCTCTGTATCTCAAAGAGAGAAGTCAGTGTCCCCATAACAATCTAAGATTTAATAATATCCCTACATCGACTTCAATCCTGTGTAATTCCCATATGTGACACAATTCATTTGAATACCAGGCTGAGTATAGAAATCACTGCAATGACAAAGATCTGATCCCTCACTGGCTTCCCACCTGAAAACACCGAAGACTGTGTTTCAAACTAGACCCTGCCAAAGTCTAGTCTAAATTCCTGTGGTGTTTTCCAAGAAACCATCCGTGTGTTGTGAAGACTCATCTAATAAAGAGTATTAATGTAATGTAAAGTCACTACAGTGTAGTGTAAATACATGCATTTGAGCTAATTAACAACATACAGTTAGCATTCCTCAGTACTTTTGCGTATGTACAGTGTGTTGTAATGTGTTTACTTGTGTAGCCCATGTGACTTTTTGCAAATTAACAAGATACGTCAGAGAGAAAAGGTAATATGAGAGAAAGAGAATAGATGTCTGCTCTTTAAATGGAGACAAACAAACAAGTTCATAAAGACGATGGAAGAACTCAGGTGATCTGAAACAACTTCTGGTTCCCACAGACAAAATAATGATATACAGGGAGAGCCTGGGAAGAGAGAAGGACTGGGAGAAAGAGAGCAAGGAAAGTAGGAGAGAAGAGATCCAGTGGGGGAGAGAGATGTTGGCCTCTTCCAACAGAGAAACACACTTGTCTGTAATTAGGGTCAACGGTGTGAGGTCAGCTCAGTTCTGGGTGAGCGTGTTCACAAAAAAGCTAAAAGTCAAAATGAATAAGAAGGGAGTGAATGTTTAACAAAGGATAAAAATAACATTTCAAAGGCCAAAGAGGCAGGAACGGGCCAGAGGGAAACTCCTTATACACTTTAGTGTAACATTTCTTTAAAAACCCCCTAAATTTGTTGTTATCTCTTTCTATATCTCCTTCTCTTCTTCCTCCAGATTAATTTTACTAATTCTCTCCACTACTCCGTCTCCGCTACTACTCTCTCACACACACACACATACACACGCACACACATAGAAACCTGAGCATACACACACACTCAGACAGACTCCTGGTCAGGTGAAACTGGAAACTGGAATTTTGTATGAATGGAGCTCGTTGTCTGTCTGCTACAGCTGTGTAATCACACTGATGAAGGGTTTGTTTTACACACACACACACAAAGAAAGACACACATATACTAGATACCTAAACATACATGAACAAATGTGTAAACACATGACCTTAAATACAGTATATATATATATATATAGACAGATTTGTAGTATGTCAGCAAGTTGAAGTTACTGTTTTACACACACATGCACACACCTATGCGCACACACATATATGTAGAGTTAGCTAATTGTGTGTGATGTAATCCTGGGTGGTCTATAGGCTCTTGGTGGCCTCGACATGTCGGTCAGTGAAGCAGAGCCCGCTCTGCCCAGACTCCATCCACATACAGAACATCACATTTAGAAACATAATCATCACATACAGTATTTACACGACCTATTCTTGGAAGCTAAATTTACTCTTCTGTGCGACAAAGATAGAAAATCTCAACTTTTAATTTCTTGACTTTTTATTGGCAGCCAGATGAAAAGACAGAGGGAGGTAAGAGCATGGCCTATGTTTAGAGAAACAGTCCTGAGAGCATCACGAGGGTCATGAGTTCAGTCTTCACTGACTTTACAAGCACACAGCCAAAACCATGTTACGTCAAAAAAACATACTAATTAAAAAATCATAAATAAAAATTCTGATCTTGTGACATATTTTCTACATTTTTTTTTATCTTCTTTGTCTATAACTTATTCTTACTGCTGCCGAACATGGCTCGGATACAGATTTTTAACCTCAGTCAGACTTTCCTTGTTAAAAAAAGTCTAACGTACACTGCAACCTAAAGTAATACACACGTTTACATTCAGTGGATCAGTAAACACATTCCCATCCCTACCTCCAAACCACTGTAATTACTGTACTATAAGTGTACTAATGATACAAAATGCTCCTATATTAGTGCTAATTTCCGTTTAAGATAGTACAGTTTAAATTGTTGAAGGAATTGAAGGAAGCACCACAAAGATTAACAATCTTTCCTTATACCCCTTTACATTTTAACCAGCAGAAATCTAGCTGTACTAACTGTGTTTATCTAATTCCTTTAACAGCATTAAAGTTTCTCATTCACTTGACGGTTAAGAATGTGTTTACTGCAGAAAGCCGATTGTGAACTGCTGTTGAAAAACACAAATATCTTTGGTTTAGCGTCAAACTTGAGTGGATCTCACTCAGATAGGGTTTGAAACAGCCAGGAGCTTGAGGAAGTGATCTCACCAAAGGGCAGGTCCTGATGTAGGAGTGTTGCACCCATTATTACATGTTATCTGTTTAAATGTGGTGTTTCTGTCTCGTGATGACTCCCATGACTCCAGTGGATTAAAAGGTAGCATTGTGTTGTGCTGGATAGGAGTGGACAGTTACCTCCTCCACAAGGACCTTGGTTAACTCTGTGTGTTTCGGGCTGAGGAGGAATGATTATTAATAAAGGATGTTATGTTCTGCATTATGCTTTTGCATTAAGCTGGCTAATTCCCTGTTGAGGTATGATTTATGTTTGTCCCAGAACACTATCCATCATCAACTGTGAGAGGAGGGGATGAAGATGAGAATTGCTTTGGTCCATAAAACTTTTCGTAAGCTAAATTAAGAGAGATGGAAATGGGATGAAGGGAGGTTAGATCATGTTAAAGTGTATGCAAAGACTTACAGTGATATCCTTTCCAGCCCAGTTACACTCCTCCCTCCAGTCAACAGGAGCAGGCCAGTAGATCTGAAAAACAGCAGGCAAAGGTCAGACGATCCTGTTGCTGAAGTCTATTTATTATCTGGTTTAGATTACTAATCTGCTCAGTGTATATAGTGCGTTCCCCTGAAAGTAATAATATGCCCTTGAGGCAGGCACTCCTCAGATGAGATACCTAGAGGTTAATAAAAGTTTTCATCTCACTTCCCTGAGGCCTCTCAATTTGTTTATCCAACTTCTCCTTCTTTTTTGTGTCTTCATCGCCCTCCTGTCCTTTCCCATCCGGTTCTTTCTCCTCTGTCCTCGCCTCCACATCCTCCCTTCTCATTGTAAAGGACGATGACCCCACCATACTGAAAAACAGCTCCAGCTATTGTGAATCTGCACGCCCTGGTCATAAATCAAACTCGCCCATATACCTAAAACAGAGGCTTCAGGTCTAACGCACCAAGCATGTAATTTACTCCAAACAGCTGTGAACAGATGTTTGTAGCGGGCTGTATTTTTCTTTTCTATCTCTGGCTTGTATGTATCTATACACTCAAGTGTGTTTTTACCAGTATGTACATTGGCGTATGAGTGTGTACTGTATATTCAAGCCTGCAGTGTTCTTCCATAAAAATGGACTACTATATACTCCAAAGCCAGTCAAAGTACTGTATTTGATTTAAATATCAATCACAGTGTTCTTTGGAGGAATGCTCTCTTTTCATCTCCGTCCATGTCTTTGATTGTCTACCTTTTTCATTAATTCCACATTTCTCTTTGTTCTCACATGTGAGGCTACTCACTTGAGTGGTCTCACATGTGTATGTATGTTCTGTGGAGAATTTCATTCACCAACGGTCAGTTCAGTCGGTGGAGAGAAAGTGCACAGGAGTACAAGATGTCTCAAGATGCGACTACTACAACTACTCTATGTCTATAAATGTTCACAATTTTCAGTACAAGGTGTTTGCCATTAGTATTGGTCATTAGTCTACAAACAAGAAAATATATTTACCCTTTTACTGGTCTGACTTCTGATTATCTAGCTTCTACGTTTTGTGTTGTGTCTAGGGAGTGAGGCAGCCCTATCCTCTGACCTTGGTTACCATAATGATTAGGACGGTGCCTGCTTTCCTACATACAGCTGCTCTGTATCACAAGGAGAAGAAGGCAGTGTCCCATAACAATCTAAGATTAAACACTATCTCTACAGTGGCCTCAAGACATATGCTTGAACCTGTGTAACTCCCACATATGGCGTGCTGGAATAGCAAATTCCCTCACACTGCAATGCCATTTTCAAAGGGGCATGTTGGTAAAACGCGCCCATACTTTTGAACATTTCTTTTTCCACCTCTTTGTCCACACTCATAAAGCTTTTATGGTCTATATGGACAATGATAACAACAGTAATAAATGACACTTTTAAATGGTCACTTATGAGCACAGTTCAGATAAATGTAAGTGTATAAAACCTCAGCACAGTAATGACTAGGTCATTAATGCTAATCAACAAATTGTTCATTGCTGTTGTTGCTGTTGTGGGGCAGTAAAACATTTATATATTAAGAGTTAATATGATGTCTGCCCAACAAAAGTAGTTCCTGATTCATTGTGTTTTTTACTGATTTTGGCTCTGACTGACCTTGTGTTCCTGCTTGGCGATGTTGTCTAATGACAGCGACAGCAGGAAGTTCTTTGCCCCAACAAAGAGACGGCCTCTCTCTTCGTCCAACAGCAGAGCGCTGAAGCAGCAGGAGCGCTCCAGATCGAACCGCCGCACTCCATGGAACTGCTGCAACTCTGAAATTGCACATCGGAGATTAAAGAGGATCGCACCCCTCAATCTGTCTTCTGTTACATGTGACATGTTGCATCCTCCTGTTGCACGCCACATGTCAATGATCACAAACTGGACAGGAGACAGACTAGAAATAAATTTACTAATGCTATTATCCATGTGTTTGTTGTTTTTAAAGAGTAAATCTTGAATGAAGCAACAAGTAACAAAAACAATGACATAAGTATGATGTTGGGATCAGTGTTTCAATGCCAAAATAACCTCAAGTCATCAGAGCATTCACATCCAAATCAGTTAGTTGGCCACAAGACTGCAACAAGATTACTGCTTCATTTTCCTATTTGAATATTTCTGAGTCCTCAGGCCAGTGACTTGTGAACAGACAGGACAAAATCCTCTGACAGTAGTGACACTATATTGGTTTCAATGGAAAGATTGAGCGTCCTTGCTGTTTCCAAACTGGCAAGAACAAGTGGGGGGGAACAGTGCCCAGGAAAATTCAGCTTGTATTTGTAAACTTAAGCTATAATAGCCAGTGGAAAAAAAAACTGTGTTCTTGGCCTAAGAAGCTGATGAAATAAAGGGACTGCATCCTCCCCTGCTGGCCTGGCTTAACGCAGGAGCTTAAGAAAACAAGACCAAGGCCCTCTTCATTTAAACATTAAAAGTGGCTTTATTAGTCTGCCATTGTTCTAATGGGAATTTATAACTTTATTTAAGACGCTGACGCCACCCAACAGCTGCCGGCATGACATCAGGACTTTGCGTCTACTGTTCTTGTTTTATATTAATGTGCCATTTTCAGCAAATGGTTTTATTATTTAGTTCCACCATGCAATAACTTGACAATAACTCTGAGTCCAAAGTGAGCACTGCAAATGACACTTTTTCAAGATACATGTCTTTAATACATGTTAAAAGAATTATGTAGCTGATAACTTTTTGAATGGATCAGCTGACTGACCAACTTGTACATTATCCTTCTTGTTATTTAGCTTAGTATGAAAGACATTAGACATTTAGTCAGCCTACAGTAAACCCGTTTATCAACGAGACAGACTGCGGTTTGAGGTGTCGTGCCTCCCTGCTACAGGATAAATAAAGTCCAAAGTCATTTCAGCGATGCCTGAGGTCATCAAGATCTCTTTGAGTCCTTCATGTGTCAACTAAAATAAATTCAAATATTCTGCAGTCTTCCCCTCCTGTACTGCATGCTACATGTTACCTTCAGCCTAAATTAAAGGGAGCACATATCTCAGCTGGGCAGACGGCCTTCAGAGAGCCTCACGTCCTTGTGAGTTAGTTCAGGCTGTAATTGCCAGTTTTCAATGATGGAACACATCCCTGGTTTATGTGGTTGTGTTGGGCATTGAGCTGCCTTCTTCTAACTTACAATGCTCGAGATGAAACACAAAACCCTGCCACTATGTGTTTAAGCCGCACGTGTGTGTGTGCATCTGTTTCTGTATGAGTGTGGCTGTGAATCACAGCAACCACAAATTACGCCTGGCCACTGTTCAAGACTGTTTACTTTGAAAAGGATATGGCCAAATAATCTCATGAAACAGAGAAAGTGTGCGCATTAAAATCCAGTACATTGTGTGCAGTAGACAAAGACTCACACACGTACACCCGCTGAAACTAACCACCATACAGAAGCCAAATTTTCTTTTTTTAGACACAAACTTTCCTCCTCAAAGATTAAGTTCTTACCTTTGTATGAGAGCTTCATGCGCGGTGAGGATGATGAGGAGGATGTGGAGGAGGAAGAGGAGGAGGTGGACGATGAAGATGAAGTGCGGGTCATGGTGTCGGAGGAGGCATGGGCGGCGGCCAGACCCAGCAGGAACAGAGAGCTGCAGGTGACCATCATGGCTGCCATCATCATCATCATGGTCATCATCTTGACACGTTTAGTGCAAACTTCTTCCTTTCAAAAGTCGACTTTACCTGACTCTGAGTCAGACGTAAATGTGGCCTATTTTTAGAATCCACAGCAATACCCCAAATTTGCCTTGGCTTTTTTGACAAGCCCACCTGCCTTTGCAAACCCAAAACGGTTTTGCTTTAGTGAAGCTTCAGTCGCTTGCCGTTCAAGTTCGTAATATTCAGTGTAATCTTTATAATGTCCTGCTTGGTTCTGAAGAGTTTTCTCGGGAGGTCCACTGCTCCTCCAGCGAAGGACGAACAAGTTCACCTCTCAAATCCAAGACGGGACAAAAACGTCACACTTGGGCATAGATACCTAAAAATAGAGACAGATAGGGAGAACATTTAGAGTAATAGCCTACATGTGCTTGTACCAGGGATGCCCCTCGACACACACACACACACACACACATACACACACTGGCGTCTGAAGTATATTTAGTGAGAGTCAGAATGATGCCCCTGCCAGGCTGTGTTAATGCCAGCCTCCATTATGGCAACAACACTATAATCTCTTCACATTAAAGCAAGACTCAGGGACAGTATCCAAAACACACACACAGACACACTGACCAGAGTGATGAAGACTGTGTGTGTGCGATAGAGATATGCCATGCCCACTGCCAAGCCAAGCACAGTCTCTCCATGTCTGTGGCACTGCCAACTCAAAGTGGCTTCCCCCTCTTTCCTTCTCCCTCTTTCCTGCTCACACTCTCTCTCAGTCCCTCCGTACTGGCAGACGGTGTCACCAGATGAGATCTCTTCATTGCTGAGGACTAATGAGCTGACAGTGAGGTGGATGTATGAATGGAGGGGTGAGTGCATTGGTGCTCAACAGAAAGTCACATGTGAGTGAGTTCACAAAGCACAAAACTGTTTATTGATGTAATGAGATTTGATGTCAATACTGGGTTACACAGCAGTAGATAAATGCCATTACAAGTTATCCAGAGTTTAAAATGTTGGTTTTTATAATCTTGTTTACACGCGGCTTCTATAATCTTGTATGGGGACTTGCAGTCAATTGAGCATGGTCAGGGAGTGCAGAGAAAGAACGTTTTATGATGTTATTCGAGAACTGGAGTCGGATTTAAAGTGACAGATTTGTTATTGTTTCAGAAAAATCCCCAATAACTTGGTGTCTCGGTTGTTGTAAACCACAACTCCACCACAGCAGGAGCAGGGATGAGGTCACTGGTTTGCAAGTCTGGATGTATATGAATGTTGTGTAGTGAAAAAAGTGCGCACGGGACACACACACACACACACACTTCTCTTTCAGTACTTTGGACTCTGTGGTCAGCTACAACAATAAAGCCTTTCAGTAGAAACAGTCTCCTTTATTATATTACACCTCGCAGTTGGCACTCAGTCAGTAATAGGCAGACAGTCTGCTTTTCCACCTTTTCACTTTCAATGTTTGCCTCTTCTCCCCTCTTCCTAACAAGTACATCTACCACTGCTCTTCATATGTCATGTCTAGGAGTGAATACAGCTGCTTGGCCAATCGGAAGACCAACTCTGCTGTGGACTGCAGACTGGATCTGCCCGTCAGGTACCGGGGCAATGTCACGCATAAAATAACAGTTATTATCTTGACACTTATGAGGAGAAAAAAAGAAGAAGAAAAAGTCCATGTGGACAAAATTGGCCCAACAGAAACCTAAACTTGGTACACTTGCGCTTCCCCAAAATCAGCCAAAGCCTGATTCTCAGCCCAGATTGGCCCAAATATGCACCCAGAGAAATATCCAAATGAAAATTCTGGTGATGGAGCATCAACGCCAATACTGCTCCAATTATCCTCACCCCGCCAGAGATGGTGAGTTTTCAAGTTACTTTAATGTTACCTTACATCACACCTGTCTTATGAGAATAACTACAGAGCAGTTTTCCAACAGAGAAGACGGCCCCTCAAGTTGCCATAGATTCGCTTTGTTTGTCATAATAAAACATGCATTTTCTGCATGTATATTGGTGGTAAATGTTGGGAAACTCTGAACATATCCTGGCTTAAAATAATGATGGTTACCAGAAATGAAATTTGATGGACTCCAGTTATGCTGCTTGAGGACAAATGGGTGAAGTGTGGTTTTCAGACTGGCTCAGTATCATCTCCACCGCCTTTAAAAGACTCTGAACATTCAAATAAAGCCCACAAAATTCCTGTCTGTTTGTTTTATTCTTAATCTTTACATTAAGTACAGTTGAAAGCTACAGTGATCACACTTATCCAAACCAAAATACACAAAGAGAATATACACAAAAAAATCCACACACATACACACACACACCCCAGTCCAGGCTGTTGGCATAGAGTTTTATGAATAATGGAGCTATTGAGGCGTGGAGACAGGAGAGCTCTCATAAGCTCACAGCTCCCAGGCCGCAACACAACAGGATGGAGCTGAACAGGAACATAAACTCACACATACCCAGCAGTATGTAAACACACACACACACACACACATAGATGCATACACACTCATGAATGGACAAAAGTGCACATGCAAGCCTTGAACAGCACACAACCTGACTCTGCCACAGCTCATTGTTTCAGACGTGCGCAGAGACATGTTGTGAGGTGTGAATCGTCTGGGATGCTTTTACAGCTCTGGTCTCCTAAGTTCAGGTGTGAAGCAGAAATCGGTATTTCTACCATGTCAAAGAAGTGATTATGTGTGTAAAATTCATAAATAAATTCTGTGTTCATGTGTGTGTGTGAGGCAGAGTGAAAGACAGTCTGACTCAAGGTTCTGCACTGAGCTGCAAAGGCGCTGCAGTATTTCAAGGAGAAGGACGTCAGGGCTCCTGTCAGCTCCATCTCACACACACACGCGCACACACACACAGACACACACATTTCACGTCACAGTCCCTGGGAGCGACAGGGGCAGCACTGAAACCCTTAAACTCCTGTCGGCTGCTATAAAAGGAACGGCTGGTCCCATTGTTCCTCTGAGCCTCCCCGAGCTGTGTGTGTGTCTCAGCATGTGTGTGTGTGTGTGTGTGAGTGTTTCTAAATCTGCCATCATGAGTTGAAGAGGGCATCATTATTGTTCTTTGCACATCCTTGTCTTATCCCGTAGCCCCGAGCAGGCACACACACACATTCACACACACTCATATACCTATATGAAGACTGCAGGAGCGTATATACTCATCTATAAACTTAAATCTTAGATCTGCAATGTGCACACACATACACTTAGAAATACACAAACTCCTCACATGCTCCATAATGCATCTTAATAAAAAAAGCCATTGCTCCCGCTGACACTTGCATTCAGTTCAGCTTCAATAGACACAGAGCAGCGGCATGCCAAGAGTGAGTGGATTAAAAATAAAGACAGAGAGAAAGATTCTTTAGAGGGGGGGGGGGCAAGCCGTCCCGTCAAAAACCAGCCTAAATAGGCATGGGCAGACAAAGCGGCCCGCCTCCAGGGTAAGACGGGCTTTTCAGAGAGAGGTTAGAGTGCAATCCCATAGTACAGCACACACTAATGAATGAACGGATATCAGAAGTTTAACCCGTAGCCCTCTACTGCCACAGGTTAGAGGAGAGATGAAGGAGGTAGGAGAGACACTGAGGGTAGAGGCAGAATAGAGAGGAGGGAGATACAAAACAAGTCAACGATGAAAGACAATGAGAAAGGAAGGTGGTGAGAAATAAAGCTGTAAGGAGGAGAGAAGGATAGTCAGGATGTATGGTAGAGGGCAAAGTGGAATTGGCAAGGACAGATAGGAAGCAAGGAAGGGAGAGAAGCTGATATTAGGGTGGTGAAGTGAGATACCGTGCCAAAAAGCAAAAGAAGGAGAAGAGGGGAAGGCAAAGAGAAGGAAGGGTGAGGCTGACGCTTGAAGAGGAACTGTGCAGTAACAAAAGGTGAATGAAAGAGATTGAGACACTGAGGACGAGAGGACAGGGGACCGAGAATAACAGATATTACACCACTGCAGCGCTGTCCCACGGAAAGAGAGAATGCGACAGAGAGGGAGGGATGGAGAAGAAAATGAGCTAGGCGAGAGGTGGGGGAGAGAAAGGAGCCAATTGTTTCGACGGCAGGGAGAAAAGAGTTCCCCTGGCCTGTGACCAACAAGTCTAAGCCTCCCTGCGACAGAGAAATGAAAGGAGAGAGGGATGGATGGAAGGAAAGAAGAAGAATGAGGGGAAGGGGGGCTGTCAGCTTTATAGAGCAAAATGAGTGAAACAGCGGGGTACTGGTGGCTTTAGCCCAGTTTGTCTGATATGGGAGAGAAAGAGGGGTGAAGAGAAGGTGAAAGATTAAGCAAATTATAGAGAAATCAAAATGCAACAGTACGAAAATTGCATTTATTATATACATCCTCTGGAAAGTTTCTTTGCTATTTCCATAAGGTATTTATTATCATATGTACACTGTCTTCTTCAGTTGAACAGGAGGGTAGAAGCAGGGGGCATGCAAAGGGTGAGTTGGATTGGACAAAGCAGAACCAGGAAGAGGTGGGGCGCTGCTCCAGGTGGATTTTATCAGCTACTGCACCGAAAGCGATACCGTCAAATAACGTAAAATCTTTGATCCATGTAACCACATGAGAAAGAGTTAAATTGCTAAATTCTTATCAAACTGTGTCATTTCAGTGTTAATAAAACACATCTGAAATGCATTGAAAGTTTCATGCCACTAGCTGTTTTCAGTCTGGCAATTTACTGCTATTTGAAGTTGATAAATTGCTTTGCTATAAATCTGATATGAGTATCATAAAAAGTGCACACAATATGCAGTCTATCAGACTGGAAAGGGCTAATGGTGTGTGTGTGTGTGTGTGTGTGTGTGTGTGTGTGTGTGTGTGTGTGTGCGTGTGTGTGCGTGTGTGTGTGCATGCTGTGTATTCATCACATTGTCAAGACTAACTTGCATCTGGGGACAATTTTTGGTTTGATCCCCACAAGGTTAACTATTTGTTAAGCCTTGAGGTTAGAAATAACGACTAGTTAAAAGAAACGGTTGGTGTTCAACATGTAATTGTGATGGTTAAGTGCCGTAGAAGAGCAGCAGGCATGCAAAAAGTTAGAAAAGTTGGTGTTTTGTTTCAGCTCAGATAAAAATCAACATGGCTTGCGGGTCTGATTGCTTCATTTCCAGGAAAACACACACACACACACATGAAGGCAGCAAAGCAATAAATAAGAGAGGAAAAGCAGGTGATGCTGGACGGCGTGGCCACACGTCAACACGCTGCCGCCTTATACAAACAATTTTTTAGAGGGAGCAGAAGCAAAAAGCAGTTAGCATGTAATAAGTAGCTCTTTTACAATGACTACAGCTGTGATTGGTTATTGGATTGAAATATGAGGGCGTCATGCTTTTGCAAAACACAGAGCTGAGCAGTGCCTCAATTTCCTTGTAAACTCGGAAAAGAAACAAACACTGATGGAGACGGACCACCAAAGGAGAGAAGGAATCAGTTTAAAGTAAAAGGGAAGTTTAGGAAGAAACATTTCTGTGTTATAATTGTGATAGAAATGATCCATAAGTGTTATTCATTTAGAAAATAAGCCTTACAGTGATTTACAGGCACACAAAGAAAAAGCTCAGTCATATGAAGGTTCAAAAAAGAATTTCAAAAGCAGGCTATCCTCTATCCTCTGTGCAATGTGGATTAGAAGTACAGTCTTGTTTTCAGTGGAGGGTCTTGGGACAAAGCTAGTTACTGGAGCCAATGAAAGTTTCACACTCACCCATACACACACTCAACCGGCAAAGTAAAGCAGCTGTAAGCCAAAAGTGACTACCAGTCTTTATGGGATTTAAGCTGAAAAAACAAAGTGGGACAGAGAAAGCGAGACGATCTGGGACTTGCAAAGCATAGTTGTTCTGAAAGACACAGAGTGAATGAAGGAGCCGGGGAGGCTACAGTGCTCTGCTGGTCTCTGGTACCGAGCCATCTGGCCTAGCATCATGAATGGAAAGTTTCCCAGTCTGCGAACCCGTGGCTAACATTTGTTCAGTTTGGCTAAATCATTCTCACTAGTCAGTGTTTCAGAGATTTGGGAAAATAGCAAAAAAAAAAAAAAATGTGCTTGGCTGGTGTCCGAAATGCAAAGTGCAAAAAATGAGCTGTCTTACTCGTGATTTATGGATATCTTTTTAATCTTGTTTTATCAGTTCAGCCTGCACAGCCAGAGAAAGGAGTGGACTAATATTATTGCAAACAAGGTGATACATTGCAAATTAGAAATATATAAAAATGTTACTGGAGAACTGCCTTATTCTGGTCATAGGGAGGCTTAACCCTCTTGTCTAGTATGAGAAACTCTGAAAAAAGAGACAATGAAGGAGCCACATAGGCGAGGACAGCCTGCTGGTAGCTGGTAGCCGGCCATTTGGCCGTGTTAAACCCAGGAGCAGCAGTAAGTCAGGACCTTACAGAGCTGCCTCTGGTCTCCTGACTGGAGCTACTCCAAGCAGCTCTCTGGGGGAAGACAACTCACTCTACTCTCCTGAATGTAACAACAGAGCTGATTTCAACCCAACTCTCTGAGGAGGAAGCCCACATGTCATCAGCATGACTTGTTAAAAGATATTTGGGTTTGTAATGCCTCAGGAAGAGCACACGCACAGCAGGCTGAGAAAAATATCAACTTTGAAGCTGAACAGCAGTTATTATTTCACCATCGTCTACTCTCTGAAGTTTGTTTGTGATTGAACGTGTCAGTTCTTTTCAGCCATATGAGGATCGTTTTTGGAATACACAGTGACACGAATATGTTATTTAAGTGCACACCACAAAATTGATTATAGTACAGTATTGTCAGAAAAACCCAAAATATTTTTGAGCCATATGATTATCCTGATTATAACTTGAAATGAAAACCTTTCAGGGATGTAAGTACTGACCCTAAATGCTCCTGACTGGACTGCAGTCACAGTGAACTCACCTGTCCATCCGTTTCCAGGGGGACCAAATTCCAAAAGAGTTCAGAACATTCCGGGTCAGGATCAGCGTCTACCTGAGCCCAACATGCCTCTGACAGCACTGACCGTCTCCATAGTTACTCTGCTGCTTCTTTCGGTTAGACCTCTTTCCATAGCAATATGAAAAAAAAAAAAGTCCATATGTGGCAAACCCTCTTGATTATATACTCACAGTATAGAGAGTGCTGTATACACAACTGCACACACTCACTAAGCTGCTGTTATGTGCTTGCAACACACCCATTCTCGGGCTTATCCATGTCTAAATTCACTGAGAATGCACAGAAAAGTTTGTCTGGAAACAGGTGGAAACAAGTGATGCTGAATCCTAAAAGTCCATAAATTAAAGTAAGCAGGTAAAAATTTCTGCAAAAATTCTTTTCAGAAAGCTGGAAAAAAAAAAAAAAAAAAACGTGAGTAATTCCAGAAATGGGAATGGTGCCTGGAGGGCAGAAAGAGAGCAGTCCCACTTTGGTAAACGAAAAAGTCCAATGAGTCTTTAAAAAGTCAGAAAAACAGCCGGTGTGTGAGTTAAAAAGCGGCGCAGTGAGATCTGAGTATTCCCCTGTCTGCAGTCAACTCCACTGATGAACGGCTGCACTCCAGCTCCACTTAGAAAAACACACAGCCCTATGCACACACATAAAACTCTTCTTAACACACACGCGCGAGGACCTCGCACACACACACACACATATACGCGGAGTTTTCACAGGAGCTGAGCGCAGTAGAAGTGCTCAGAGGGAGAGCAGGCAGGAATAATGGACTTAATTCAAGAGGGGGAGAGAGAAGGAGAGAGAGGGAGGGGTTGAAGAGAGGAGGGAAAGGTGGGAGGTGAGAGGAGGGGAGGGGAAAGGGGCAGGGACACGCACCGCGCTGTTCTCAATGTGTGTGTATGCATGTGTGTATGCTATTGTATATTACCGGTACAGTCCATCATTGAGATCAGTGACTTCAATTAACATCTACTGAGACTAAATACAGCTGGAAAGACTCACTCCACAATACAGACTTGTGACTTGGCCTCTATTCACTGTGTGATTTTGGGTTGTCCCAGTTGAAAGCTGACAATCGTGACAGCAACATGACCTCAAAGCCTCAAAACTAAATTTTCACAATGATTGGTGATGAACAACATGTGATAAAGTTCAATGGAAACTGACTCAGTGAATCTACATTATCCTGCTATGACTCACTGGACATTCATTGCAAAATCTAACACTCCTTGAAACAATCTGATTGCAATAAAGAATTTATTGGACTCATCTGTGTGACCTGAGATGAGCCAAGATCACGATTGTTGCAAAGTCTATGTATGTTAGGTTTCAGACTTGATAAGTGTCGCAAAAGACTTAAAACCGGCTCTGACATAGGGGATTTCATTACCAGAGCAGTTTGTATGTGTTTGTAGTGATTTTTATCCAGAGAGAAAGAGAGAGAGATTTCCAGATTATGAGTGTATGCTGGTGTGGACAGCTGATAAGATACTATAAATACACTAATTGGCATAACATATGAGGGTTTACATCATCCTGCACATATCATAATTGAGGTATGAGTCACATATTCACGACAACCAGGTCCTGACAACCTGAAGAGCATGTGAAGGAAGGGGAAAAAAAACTCTTCCCTTGTGTGATTTTGTGATTTTTAGGTGGCAGGGTGAAGAGCTTATAGTTTAGCAACTTTTTAAGAATTCATCTGTGTTTATGTTTTCACCAAAAGAGTTTGAGGAGGTATCACTTACCCCTGTGGACTTGCTAGGTGGTTGTCAAAATTTTCTTTTCTGTTTTTCTTTCAACAGAGAACATTTGCTGTGGTTCAGCTCAGAACAGTCAACTACAATGTTTTCCTTTGATGACAAGTTTTCACGAGGGAAAAGTATCAAAGCATCTATTCAATTTGTCAAATAACTCCTGCAGCATAGTCTGGTCTTCTATTGTCCATTGATATGCTCCGAACACTCGGACGGGGTGGAGAATAACGTTTAAAAGACATGAGTCGATAGCTCAGCTATCCACTCAAATGATCACATGTCAACAAGTTTAAATCATAAGTCCACATCCTCACTTGGTGTACAGTTTTTCTGCTTTGTAGGACTGTGGGACGTGACACCAGAGCTGTACAACACCACAGAGTGGGATTTGTTTTATGGATCAAACTCCAAAATGTGAGTTGTTATTCACATTACAGGCAGTTCTGCTGCCAAAATCTTAGTGACAGTATTTTACTCACAATTACACTGCTGTTATGTGTGTGTGTGCCCATCTTTTTCCCACTTGCCCCACTCTTTTAGTCTTCATTCCAATGGCATGTGCAGTGCTGTGCCTGGCAACACTGACATACACACACTCACACACAGTCACACACAGACACACACCTATACAATATACCACTAGGGGTGGGGTCCCCATACAGAGAGGTCATGGGTCTCGCATTAGGAGGTTCACTTTGTGTGTGTGTATGTGTGTGTGTGTGTGTTGTCTATAACATTGTCGGCATTTTTACACACAATGCACACTTGCTTTCAGTGCTTTAAACACTTTAACTCAGATGGGCATGTGCACAATTAAAGCTACGCAAGAGGATGTGTGTGTGCTTGTGCAGTATGTTTTCAGCCCATTGCCCACCTCCTGCTGACCTGTCTGTCATAAACCAGTCTGATGTCTCTACAGGCTGCAGAGTGAGCACTGTGATCCTGACAAAGGCCTTTGTCTCAGCTAAAGCCTCTGTGCTTTTGAAACAGATGAGGGCTCAGTTTCCTAATAGCATCTTAGTGGATCTTTGTTTTATTGCAAGTCAATGAACCGAAATGATCTTTGATTGCAGTGGGACCCACGTCTCCCACGTTTGAGTCTCCCCCTGTGGTCTATTTATTATTCAGGTATTCCAGAAAATATATATGGAATAGAAAATAATCAATACAATTCTAAAGCTGATATTTATTTTCTCAATATTTTTCAACATCCAGCGAGTCACCTTTACACTGGGGCCTACGGCAGGCCTACAATTAAATTAGTCAAGTAATATTATGTTCTTTTGTATGGTGAAGAAATCATTGCCAAGTTAAGGTTAATTTCATATTTTAGTCCTTAATTCTGTTTTACGCCGTGGCTGCCAGTAGTTTCTCATAGGATGCTGATCGGTCCATAATGATTCCATGTTTGGACACAAGCTCATAGTTTGGCAAGATGGATTCTTGTGAGCTCTTGCAAGTCAGTTATGTCACATGACTTTTGAGTACAGCTTGAATCACCTTTCTTTTTAATTAATGGCTTATTGTTGAATAGTGCTTTACAGGTTTGTATAACATCAGTGAGAGGTGGAATGTCACAGGAAGGCTTGGACTCCTGGACTTTGACTCTGGCTTGAGACATGCATCCATTTTATGTTTACTTCACTCTGCAGAGCACAAAAAAGACCTCACTGCTTTCATAAAATGATTAATATTGTTTTTTTTTTTGTCATTTTATGAGCAGAAATGCTCACAATTTATTTTCATGCCTGAACTGGTTTTTAATGGAAATTTGTTCATTTTAAGACAGACACAAAAAAAATTCCAAAAGTCTAAAATTGTAGCATGAACAATGGACATCAACAAATCTAACACTGAGCCAGTTCTCAACATCCTCCAAGCTCAGTGCATATTTATTTGACTGCTGTTCTCTTAAGATGATTAACTTAACTATATGTGTTATATAACACTAGGCAGGCACAATGCAACACCGTACGCTAGCACTACCAAAGACATACATTCTACCGCAGGATTACATCAGTCCTGCAAAAACACTACTGTTTATTTCATTACGTAAACATGCACATATTCCAGAAGATATACAAACATTTCTCCAGGGAAACTGCTATAATCTACTCAGCAGCCACAGTAATACTAACCTGAGTGTAGCCACACAATGGTGGCTGCCAAGAAGCTCAGCTACCTTTGACTTCTGTTAAATCGAATCTACTGGGCCAAAAGGGTCATAAGGGCCAGACCTCAGAATAGGTCTATCAGGTGTTTAGCATTAGGTATTCCAACTGTGAAGGCATATTATCCCAATATTAATGTAGCAATGAATCATTTTGGCAACCTCAAACACACCCAGAGTAAAAAGAAAATAAAGTTGGAAGGTCACGCTTCATTGAAGTTAATGATACCATATTGACTTTAAAAACTGCACCTACTAACACACGTGCTGAAGGAGCACAGTGTTGTTGTTGGAAGAGAATCTCTGAGCAAAATATTGGATTCAGAAAATAATTTCAACATCTCAAGATGTGTTCTGGTATGTGGCTCTGACGTTTACCAGCTTGATCCTCTACTGTCTGGCGTAGGAATGCACATTGTAGCAAAGAATTTAATATCCAACACACAATGAATTTTGGTGTAGGGATTAGAACAAGACTTTTGAAGACTCTGAATATGCTTAATTAATGACACTAGATTGTCAAACCAAGTTGAGATCAATCCACAGGACTGGTTAACAGATGGTTGAGGGTGTTCATCTAAATTAATCTGGAGTTCTGATGTCAGACTGGAGAAACTGGGCATTCATTTCTGCAGAGATGCCACACCTCCCCATGGATGTTGAAAAATCCATCCAGTAGGCAACATACAGCACTATTTGGCATCCATTGCTTCCTTCTGGTGATGCCCCTGTTTCTGGGCCAAACTGGCTTTGCTAAATACATGCTTCCATCTTTGATTATTATCGGTTATTTCAGTTTGATGTCCTGTATGCTTCCCTTCAGTTTAACTGGATAACTGACATAAATCTGCACGTGTTGCTGCCCCTGACTTTTTTCTTTTTTTAATCCTACAGGACAGGTGCAGGCTGATTCTTAAAAGCGAGAGAGGAACAATGGTTTCAAATGGTATGTGTTCACAGCAGGCCAATCATAGCAGCAAAGTGAGCGAGTGGCGTTGAGGTAGTGAGACAACTGCTATCATTACAAGTGTTGCATTAAAAACATTTGCTCAACAGATGCAGAAAATATCCCAGCCGAGATGCCATGCCTGTAAAATTAGGAGCATGAAATACCACTGAGGCGACCAAACAACTTTTCTCTTTCTCTTTCTCTGTGTATTTTCTGGGCTGTGTGGGTGTTTCAAACTGACCCAACATAAAACGAATACCAGTAGTAAGTGGATCATTAGCATCAGTGTAGCTATGGAGCTCATTCTGCCAGCTGTAACCACATGCTAATCTCATGTATCATCTATGTGTGTGTGTGTGTGTGTGTGTGTGTGTGTGTGTGTGTGTGTGTGCGTGTGAAGTGAATTTGTCTATTAATAGTGTCCACGGTATTGGTCCCAGTGTAGTTTAGATAAGGCAGAACAAAAGGCAATTTTGGCGCTGCCAAATAGGGTTGAAGTAGGGTTTGACTGTATCTGCACAGCAAGAAGGAAGGAAGGAAGGAAGGAAGGAAGGAAGGAAGGACATAAGACATCTAGTCTTTTTATTCATGCTCGGCTACCCAGCTATCCATATCCAGCTACGATATGTGTCCTGACAGGCTGTCCAATACACAGTCCCCTGACCTCCTGACACCTCAGGGATTATAGGGGCCCCGTTGGAGAGTGGCAGGAACGTAAAAGCGAGAGAGAGTGTTACAGTTAGGGAGAGAGAGAGGTCTTGCTTGGGAAGCCTAGGGGCACAGGAACCTGTAATCCTCCCTGTTTCACTTTGATGTGATCGCACCCAGCTGAAAGGATGGCTGATGAGGAGGGGTTGGTGGCTTGAAATGTCAGGAGGGCAGTATGTGTGGGTGGGTGAGGGGACTGACGGTGGTGCCAGGAGGCTCGGAGGTGGAGGAACACACTCTCACAGGCACACGGTCACACACCATCTGGCTCAGAGGGTCACTGGGTGGATAAGACCACCTTCAAGCATAAGCTTGGCTTTAGTGACACATTTTCACACACACACCTCAGTGCAGGTTCTGAAGGTCACTGAGTGGATTACAGCACCTTGCATGATCACGGCTTTGTCTCTTTCACACACACACACACACACACGCACATACACATACACTTGCAATAAGCAGTATTTGTCGGTGGACTGCACATTGCTGTGCTAGTTCCCACCACTATTATATCTAGCTGGCTGGTCACTAGATAATGAAGGTCTGTTTCTACTAGACATGGGCAAAAAGACAAACCAAAAAAAGTAGAAATCCGGAAGGACCGTATAAATTAAATGAACCCACATCTTAAAGATTGCAATGTTATACATTCCTTTTTTATTTCTATCAAATGTCGACAAGAGTCAGGGCAGGCAGAGGCTGGTTTCAAGCGACTGCAATGTGCTCTGTAATTCTGAGCTTCGCTTTAATCAAACCTGCTCTGTTGGTACACTGCTGCTATTTCTGAGAGAATCCAGAACAGATCAGTGTGAGGATGGATGAAAGACAAAAAGCGGGGAAATCACCTACTAAAAAGACAGAAGCTTTAAATTTCAGCCCGCACATAGAGCGCGCAGTGAAAATTTACTGTTTTTAAAGGCCCACACATGTATCAGTTCCTGTATGCCACTAGATCAGCCAAGTTCTTGTTTCTATTCACGCAGAGGGTTTCAACTTATTCCCTTAATACTTTGAACTGGTGCTGCACATGAAATGGAATGCAGCATCTGCTTCACAACAAATTATCGAGCCTAACAAGCATCTCTGGAATAACTATAACGACAATAGCTGCTTGATTTCTGCATCTGCGTTTGTTTTATGGCTTCTTAGCTGGCTAACTATATCAGGCCAACATATTACCTTGACTGATATCGCCTCAGATGTGATCTGTTTCTAATATATGCTGCAATGTTTTTCAATAGTTCTCTCCTAGAGTGAGGGCATATTCCAATGGGCTACTAGCTGTGAATGCTCATTTCAGCAAACTTTTTCAACATGTTGACATTTAGGGGTTGTATATCTGCTACAGGTTCCACCTCCACAATTTGCACTGGATGCAACAGAAAAAGTGTGTGCAGTGGATTTAAAGCTCTGAAATGTGTAATATTAACTGACAGACATTTTCTTATTTGAATAACTTTAAAGTCAAAATCGAAACTGTCGTTAAAACGTTCGGATTTGGAATCTCTTGGATTTGCAATGAAGTTTTTTGCTGAAAAGCAGACACAGAGCGTATGTATGACACACACACACACACACACACACACACACACACACACACACACACACACACACACATACAGGCACTGCAGTGCCTCATTAAGGCCCGAGACATGATAGCAGTGAGCAGACCTAACGAAATGATTCCTGATCCTGATGGGCACTGATCCAACCAGACAGGCTGCTCTCAGCACCGTCGCGGATTAATGATACGCACACACACACACATGCATAGAAGCACACACTACCCAAGGGGTTGTTGAGACAACTCGATTGTGCAGTTATTAGTGTGTGAGTGCGCATGGACACCCTCGGGGGAAATCTGAGACATGCTCAGCAATGAGCACATTTCATGAGAACATTAGGGGTTCTGACACACACAGGTGAGTGTACTTGTCGCAGTATGTAACACGCACACACACACACACTGTCTGACACTACTAACAGTGGGTAGAGTTATAAATCACGCCATATGAAAATGTAACATTTATTTTTAATACCAGTTTGTACTGAATTACATATTTCTATAATTCACCATTTTCCTTTTTAGCTTTTCAGCTAAATCTTACAAAGTAAGACCTGTCATGCATCGTGCAGAAATGTGTGGATTCGGTGTATATCACATTTCTCAGAGGCTAAGCTGCTCTGGAGACAGAAATAATCCTACTGGTGAAGTAAATCTCAGTTTTTGAATGAAGCTCAGTGAAGGAAAATGGAAGTACAGGAGCTAATTTAATGAAGCTCTGAGCTTTTGCAACCATCTAAAACAAGGGTGTCAAACTGTTCCACAAAAGGGCCGGTGTGACTGCACGTTTTCTTTCCAACCAAGTAGCAGCACACCAGACTTGACTCATTTAATCAACTGATCTCAGTCTTCAGAGAGTTGATTGATCAAACTGTGTGCTCTTGGTTGGTTGGAACAAAAACCTGCAGCCATTAGTCTTCTTGACATCTTAAACTGTCAAAGCAATGAGTGAGACTTTTCCGGGATCTGTACTTTGATCTAAAATGAAAAGCTAGTTAACCTAAATGACTAAGATTAAAACTATTCTCTCATAACCTACCGATACAATCCAAGCTTGAAAATACTAATTTCTTTAAGCTACACACTTCAATTATATATTTTTAATTTGAAGTTATTTTAGTAACAATATGTGTCAAAACAAAACAACATAGATTTATCACCTGCCGAGAAGAAACAACTGCCCATTTTGGACTCCTTGTATACAACAAGCTATCAGCAAAACCTGTAAGTACAGACCATGTCAACCCTAACTTACAATCACTTCACCAAAGTGAAGCATGCAAAATATGCAGCTGCTCACTTTTCTCTGCCAGACAAGCGGAGCGACAACAACACACACACACACACACACTCCTGCAGATGTTCATCAAACACACAACCTGTGATCATAACTGCTACAGCGGATTACACAAGTGGTTGAAGTACTTTCAGCGTCGCCATAATTGTGATTTCACTTTTAAATTTAGGTTGTCAAAACAGCTGTTCACAAACACTCCAGCACACGTGCACACACACACACACACACACACACACACACACACACACACACACACACATTTCTTAAGTGTATTGAGAGCTGTCTGTGTCTGGCGGGCAAGAAATCCCCACCATCAACTAGTAATTGAAGACAGTTAGAGGGGGAGAATAAAAAGGGCGTATGAATGAATGAACGAATGAATGAATAAACACCCATGAGAGGAGCAGGGATGGATGAGTGAAAGGTGAGGTGCTTGTGTGGATGTATAGCACCCATTCATGTAAGGGTTTATCTCCTTATGCACAGTATCGATGGCTAAAAAGTTAGAGAAACTGCCAGGTTAAAGGTTTCCCCATTGAGGCCACCCATAAAGCACCTGATCAGTTCTTAAAGCTAAGAGTGGAAGCAAAGAACAGGGAGGATGATAATGGAGTGGAACAGGAAATCTCATAAACATGAAACTTAAAATGATTAGATGATGAGGAGATGGCAAGAGAGGACAGGATATAAAAAAAAAAAAAACACAGAGCCCACACGCACTCCTTCCACCATCTTTTTTTAACCCTTTATTTTAATTTGTACCAGACCTTTATTCCTGTGTTGTTTCCATTTCCACTTCCATCTGGACTCCAGTCAAGTCAAATTTGATTTATATGACCCAAAAAGATTTACAATCTGTACAGCATACAACACCCTCTGTCCTCAGACCCTCAATTTGGATTAGGAACTTTAGTCACGGTTAACTCCTCTGTCATCCCGGGGAAGATGTGTTCCTACATGACAGACAGACTTTCACCTTGGCACTATCCAACTGAGCTCTTCCTACAACTGTGCAGGTGTTCTAACCAAACCACACAAGGCACCAGTGCAGAGACAAGAACATGATCCCTCACCTGCCTGTTCAAACACACAACAAAGCTGGAGATTAGAATGCCACGACTCAAACCACGGTTTGAACTGAACTAAAACAAAATCTGGACATCAGGCACTGTGCTAACTGTTATATGTCTTTAATTATTTTCTTGTTTGTTCTGATGTATGTACCAGGGCTGGAAGGCAGCACATTGAGTTGATTATTGTGGTGAAACAGGGTAAAGTGCCTCTTTTCCTTTTAAATTCTTTACTACAATATGTTTACAGCACAGGAAAAAAAAGTGCTGTGTCACATTTGAACATTTTCTGTTGACCTGCACACGGGCAAAGACCAACGTGAACAATGGAAACAAATTTTCCAAGTCCTAATGCGAATTTGTCCGTCAAGCAGGAAAGTCTAACGTATTTAAGATTCTTAATGCCACTAAAATTCAAAGCCCTTACACAAATCCTGATTGGAGAACAAAGACATTTTAACAACGGCACTCAGCTGAATGGCAAAGCTTTTGAGGAATTGAGCTCATATTCATTCCAGACACAAAGCAGGGCAAAAAGGCCTCTGTCTGCCAGTCTCACACATGTACACGCACAGACTGTACATGACACAGGGTGTGATTTGAGGTTGCCAGGGAAACATGGGAAATCACCTCGTTATCACAGAGGCAACAGCTGTTATTAACATGGCCCTGAAATCCCAGAGAGAGAACACGCAGACACACACACACGCACACAAAATGCATGTCTCACTAAAATAAAAATCTGGATTCTATATGTTCTTGATGAAATATGCAATGACTTTTATTTTCATCTGATGCCAGCCTCAGCTAAAGATAGAAAAACCTGTTCTAATTTAGACAGTACGAGCACATCAAGATGTCCAGTCACAGCCGGCTGACAGGAGGCATTATTATCGCATCACGCACCGCACTGGACCTTGTTTGAAAATGTTCATGTATCTTCTGGTGCTCCTACATTAGCCTGTTATCTTTGTCTCCCTCTGATTATTAAAATGTTAAATATTTGCAGAGATTTAATCTACAAATGTTGCCCAGTTGGTAGATGTGTGTCATCTATTTTAGGACCAAAATTGATGGAAATATGTGCCGTGCCTATTTCAAGCAGAACCTGGTAGTTTATTCTATTTATGGTGCTAAACTGGGTCAAATATACAAGTTAGTCCACAAATATAATGAAACCATTTATACACCACAGCCTCTGTCTCCAAGCTGCCTCCATCCATCTTTTTTGAGGTTACAGGTAGTCGGCCAAGTGGTGGAAGATTAGAGTGTTCTAAGTAATAGGCTGTCCTGACCAAACAAACTGTCATTTCCCTCTGTTTTGGCTCAGCTCGTCTTCTCCTTCCACCCCTACTTTCCTTCCCTCCCTCCGCTCCTCCCCTCTTCTTGGAGCCAACGTGTCAAGGGGAAAAAACAAAGCTGTTTAAACTCTGAGCAGCATGAAACGCTGGAGGGAGGGAGGAAGGTAAAGAGGAAAGGATGAAGGAAAGGCTCTGATGAAAAGTTAGAGACAGATGGTGTTTGAATTGCAGATGATGGTCACAGTCTTGACTAATGGTCGTTGGATGACCAAATGGACGTTTTAAAGCCAGTTTGAATAGAATTACACACTTTTATCATCATTATCAAATCTGTTCAGCAAATCACGGTAAAGCATAAGATTTAAAATAACTTTTTAACTTTCCACAAACATGACAGTTTGATATATATCCTTATCCACTGAATGATCTTGTTTTCAGTGTTTGTTGTGGGTTAGATCATCATGATCTACACCACATGAAAGCATCTCTCATTGCATCTTACAATATGAGCGGTAATCTAAATCATAAGGCATGAATGTATATAACAATGTAAAAAGAAATTAGAAAGAAAAAATGCTGCAGTCTGGAGGGGGAGAAGATAAATGCAGTGAAGTCATTTAAGACCCTGATGAGAAGCCAGCGCTGATTAACAAGTACAGTACATCCACAGTGGAACAGGCCGCATCGAACCTGGAAAACAGTGCACATACCCTCGCTGTCACTGACACGATGGCTCAAGCAGATTGTCTATAAACATCTGCCAAGTCACACGCACAAACACACACTGCTCTCTTTTTGCTTTTAGCTCTTAAAAAAGATTAATTACTCCGTCTTTACGACTCTAAGTTTGTGCCTTGGTTTGCTCTCTGTCGTGTAAACATGTGGTACTTGTAGGGCGATGTTCTGTATTATCTGTACAGTTTCTCAGAACTTGTACAGAGGCTTTTCTTCATCCAGCAGCTGCAGCAAAACTGTTACCACAAAGGATTAGATCTATCTTTGATCTTGGTGTTATCTCTGTGTCCCTTGTCCCTTTTATTCTTGATAATCCACAAAAACCTGTAGGAAGTATTCCTCCTGTAGAAAGAAGTTCTAATGAAAACATCTACCCTTTAAATGGTTGTTTCCCCCTTAACTCTAATTCCCCATTGCTTCAAATTTCCCCCTAATTTGCGAGATAATACAGGGATGCATCAGCCATCTCGGAGGGACACCTGGTTTTAACCACAGACGGTGATTAATCAAGAGGCCTTGCAGCAGGGCTGATATGACCAATACGGCAAATAAAAGACACACGCTCCCTTTTTCTGTGTAAATGAAACCACAAGGCCATTTTTGCCAAGACAGTATAGCCATCTTGGCTAACGTGACTACTCCCGAACACATTAAATGCGTAGCCTGCAACCTCCCTCCTGTGACCGCAGCACACCCGCTCCAATAAAAAAAAGAAGAAGAAGAAAAAAAGACAACAGTATACTTCTGCACATGTGTTATTACTTAAATATGAATTGCCATGTTGGCTGAATCGCTAAATCTGCTCAAAAAAAGAGGCAAACAATTTGACTGAAATAACATGAGAGATAGAGATAGGGATGATGACGTGGAAAAGAAGACGTGTGTGTGTGCGCGTAGGAACTGTACATGGATCTCTGTGAGGATCAGTTTTACACTTTTGCAGACATTTTTGGCATCTTTTTACAGTGAAGGACAAATTAAGTTTAGATTGAGGTTAAAGTAATGCACAGGATTTTTTTCAAAGAGGGAACTTGTATGCAAAAGAACATATGTGCGTGCGCTTAATCACATTTTGTGGATTCACCTCCCATCAGAGGTCCAAAAGCTGATCTGCACAAGGTTGAAGATCTGGGTTTTGCTTAAAGACAGACATATGTGTGAAGAGATCTACGCACGAGTCATTATATCATATTGAACTGCATCCAGAAGAAAAGTCTTAAACATACTGACACTGTTTTTTTCTCTGTAGAGAGTTGTACATGCACAGTACCGAACAGGCAGGATAAGGCAGTGACACTTTGTGTGTTTGCTTTTGGGATATTAATGGCTGCATAAAGAATAATGTTTGGAAGCGTGCTGTGAAACCCAGCATGGACCCCGGGTCACCTCTCTAGAATCATTAAACTGGCCGTAAAATTATTTTTCTGTCAACTTGGATGTACAATTGCAGCGTTGACACAGTCTCAACTTTCAAGTTGATATGCTGACATGACACAGAACAACATTAGTATTTATTTGGGGTCATGTTTCTTGTCAGCTGACAAATTTGAGTCCAATATTCACTCTCTTGTAGCTGTTTGGTCCAACGAGGTAAATATCTGGCTGCAAAGCCCAGCTTTTCTACAAACAGCTTCTAAAATGTTATGACAACCGTTGTGAGCTGCAACTGCTGTTAATGCTAGCTCAGTTTGTTAGCCAGACTGCCTGACTGTGGAAGTTAGTGTTTGTACCACAGGCCTTATGGACCACTGGGAAGGGGAGTTTTCAGCTCCAGATTGCGGAGAAATGCAAACGGCGGGAGCTGTGTCATGACAGAACTGGAGCTTGGCAAGTGGGAGATGTAACCAGCAGCAGTCTCTGTGGAAATAATGGCAGCGGCAAAGAGCTAGAAGAGGATGTTGATGGAGGAAGCTAAAAATAGGAAAGCAAGAAGTCCACTAGACAAGATTAAATTTTAGAAATGGTCTTCTGAGGTTAGATTAGTTAGAATAGTTATTGTCGAGATTTATGAAATAAAAGAGAGACGCTGAGCTGGGTTTCTTGCTGTTGGACTAGTAAGTAATATTAGCTAGCTGCTTGATCTTGCGTTGTTGCACTTGCTTGGCTTGGTTACACTTTAAAATGTATAATACTTTTATTCATTTTCTCATAATGGTTATGTTCTAGAGCTTTAACAACAAAACAAAACAAGAACAACAACAACAACAGTGTCAGTCTGATGCGAACAACATTTCTTAAATGTTATGACAACACACATGCTTCTAGAGCATGTTAATATGGAAGTTAATGCTAAAGTATCCTAAAAAATAACTTTGAAACTTTATAGGCTACACAGCAGCAAATCAGTAGCAAAAATGGAAGTAAAATGTTTTTGAAATTAGTGTGCGTATGTTTGTGTATGTATGTGTGAGGGTGCGTGTGTGTAAGAAGCTGACTGTCCTCAGTTTAAAACTGACCTGAGATCTGCGTGACTCTTACATCTGTTGATCATTAGTGGGATTCTTCCTCTGATACTGTCTCCCTCAGTCCTGGTTTCTAGCCTCACTTTCCCCCTTGGCTTCAAGATTTTCATTTATCATCATATTTAAATCACTTTAATGGGTGATGTCATATTTAAATATTTTCTTTTCTCTTAAATTCTATTTCCCCCTACCTCTTAATTTTTCCTCTTCCCTTCTGCTCTGCCCCAAACCTCAAACTGTTGTGATGAGTTTCAGGAAGGAGCACCAAGGAAAATATTCAGTACAGGTTTCTAAGAATCTTTGGTGGAATACCATCTTGAAGCCGCCTGACGTAGGTAACCACACACAGAATGAAATGCAATGCACAAGATGATTTTTTAATTTCCCATTCAGGCTTTTTCAGTTGATAAATAATTGCCGGAAGCCCAGAGGTGGTAATTTTAAAGTTTCCACTCAGGCTTTCGGAAGATATCATAACATGCAAGCAGTGCAGCTCTCACAAATCTTATTCTATCATAAAATGAGCGAATACATGTGTGTCTCAGCAAGTCCCATCATCAAACAGTTTCCAGTGACCAGCGGTGTGTGTGTGCATACTGTAAATATGTACGTGCGAGCATGTGTGTGTTACATGCAACCTCATATAACCCTAGCAAAGGGCTGGACTAAGAGTGTATTAGGACACTGAAAGAAAATTGCCTGTGGTTTACCAAGCCTTGGCCAGAGCACTTGAAAGAAAAATTGTGACTTTTGAATACAGAAATAATGAGCCAACATACTGTAGATGTTCTTCCTTTCACCACAAACTTTTCATGTAAAGCAAAGTTGTGGTGAGTGCTTATTACGCTTGCTCAGGTCTTTGTTTTCCTTTTCTTCTTTTGGCATCAAATTGTTCGGGTGATTTCGATCTTTATTTCCACTTTTATAGATGGATAAGCGTTTACATTAGGTCTGCCAGCAGAAACAAGTGGTTTGGCTGGTTGAGTACCCAATAAACAGTGAAAAAGTGTGTTAGCATGTTAATGCCCCCCCCCCCCCCCCCCCCCCCCCCAACTTTTTTGCATCTCATGTGTATCTGTAGCTAAGTCAACACACAGTGGGTTTATTCCTAATGCAAGACAGATGCATGATGGGAGATATTTGTCACGTCCATCACAGTGAACCTAACAGCCAGTGGAGACTCAGCGGCAAACTGTTGTCTTGCCTCGTGTTTTTGTAAAAAAGGTGGTTCCTTTTGACATTGTAAATAATGCGGTCAGCACTTCACTGAGTGCTGTTTAGAGGAAAATGTGAGGGAGCAAAGTTGCGAATAAGTTGAGCCCTGGTCACGGAAGCCACGCTCACACTCACACACATGCAGAGTTTGGCAGCAGCCCACAACCACAACAGCATGATGCCATTTGGAGGAGCCCTGAAAGGGATTGCCTCCCTTCTCCTCTTCGTGTTCTTGTTGTTTTCCTCCTCAGCCACTTCATTAATTTCATCTTCCTCCAGCATCTATTTGTCATGAATTGCCCTATTCCTTTGCTCTGTGTCTTTCTCAGTTTTTCCTTTCACTCACTTTTCCATTCATCTTCTTCTCCATGTTTCTCCTCTTCCCCTACTAAACTTTCCATCCTTCATGACCTTTATCTCCTCCCCCTCGTTTTTTTCCCTCTAAAAAAGATAATAAAATCAAATGAAATAAAATAAGCTGAAATTAAACTAACTGTGAAGGCAGCCCATACCCATTGCGGTTAATTATTTTTGTCTTCCTCATTGCCACGGATTTCCCCTACTGTAGCCTCCTGCCAGCACATCCAGTTGATCCCTCAGATGGGAAATACATCAGACACCATAAGATCTGCTCACACTGACAACCGGTTGTATCTGCACACTGTCTAAAGCTGGATAAACACACTGCACCTGCAACAGAGATCTGTCTGGGAAATCAACATGAGATGGAAAGATCTCTCAGTAATTCAGCTCAAAGAAGTCAGAGATTTTGTGACTTCCACACTGGCTTTACTTGGCCTGCAATGTGTTTTAAAAGCAAAGTAAGTAAATCAGATCACATTAAGTCACATGGAAAGTGTAACATATGCTCAACTGTTTGTGCTTTATATGCGAAGACTGTACTGGATCCAAGTGGATGAAAATACAGGGGAGAGAGTGAGTTTCCTATAAACTTTTCTCTCTTATTGACTGACCTGGAAACATTATCACAACCAAGATAAGACATAAATTATGCAGTAATTGAGATTTGGAAAAAAAAATCATCATCTATACTGGAGGTCTTAGTGTAAAAACATGTTTTCCTTTTGCTAAACCCCCAAAACGATTTAGGAAAAGTTCGTCTTTTTACCATAAACGGTCACACCATGTAAACACTTTTCAGTAGTATACATTTAGCACCCATTATTTGATGTCCTTACCTCGCACTGAAGGTACACAGCATGCAGAATATGAGTAATATATATATGACAAGAGAGCTTTGACTGTTATTTCGCTTTCCTCAACAAATATCTCCAACTGTAACTCCTTAGCTTTTTAAAGTATCTTTATAATCCTGGCTCAGGTTATGTATGTGCTTCAACAATGACTTTTCCATATCTATTGATTTGGTTAATCCAACTTTTCATGACAGAAGAAGTCATGGACGGATGTGCCAATTTAGGGATCAATTCAGAATTAGGAAATTCTGCTTTTCTGGAATAATGTTGAAACCGAAAATAAGGACGGTCGTAATTCTCTGCATTTGTCTGTGCTGATGTTCACCTGGCACAGCCAGTGTGCAGGATTACACAGGGACTAATACATATGGCAAACACCCTGTATTGAAGACAGACTGTGTTAATGTAGTATGTGTCTGTGCTTTTCTTACTTTACTGGTGCTTAAGGGAACTAGTTGTTTAAGCATTAAGGGAACCAAGCCAAGGGATCTTTTTTACTATGACAGCTTCTGTCTGTAGCTAATCCAGCCAGTAGCTACGTTCGCTAACTTACTTGCTGTTGGTGTTAATCTCACACAGTCAGACTAATCTAATCTAATCTAATAATAATAATAATAATAATAATAATAATAATAATAATAATAATAATACACTTTATTTATATAGCACCTTTCAAAACACAGTTACAAAGTGATTTACAATAAAATAAAATACAAAAAAACAAACCACAGTAACAAAAATAGCAATAGGTTAAAAGCAATAAATCAACAAAAAAAATCTTTAAAATGCAACATAACTGTGCTGTTTTAATGTAGACTATAAAGACATTCAAGGTTTTCACCCTTTTCTGACAAACTTGAATTTCCACAGACCTTTTTAGTGTTACTAAAATATCAATTTCAAAAGAGAACTAACTGTTAGCTGAAGTCTTCATTATGTGTCTACTAAGTATTGTTATATTCATGAAAATCAAGTACCAGGATTGTGGCAAAAATTATGGCTGCCATGAGAATAAGGGCCAGGCCTCTCTAAATCTTGTACAGCTTGTAAGTGCACCATAATTATTGTGAATTGGTGCACTCAATCATTTCCTAAGTGAGAGTGTCAATCGTTTGAGTTGAAGGCCACACAGTCTTGGATCAGGACAATTCACTGTATGTTATAATTATTTTCCCTCTATGGTCATAAATACTGATCATCGCTTTTCTCTGTAATTTGATTACCCTTGCCTGTTTTGTAGTGGCGGATGGGTGATATAATGGAAGTACTGTGAATACTCACTGGAGAGTGTGTTTCAAGAAGAATCTGAGCTGTAGGCCAGACACAGCTAATTAGGTTAGTCAAACAACATGTGCACTATTAGCCAGAAAGGGGAGACGACAAAGACGTGGCGCTGGAGGACGAGACAGAGAGAAGAGGGACGGATAATAAAACCAAGAAAGAAAGAAGTAGCGAAAGAGAAGGGGGAGGCATGACCCAGAGGAATAACTGAGGAAAGAATAATACTGCCAGCTCATAAATCATTTCATTTCTTTCATTTTTTTTTGCCCTCCTGACGACACTTCCCACTCCTTTGCCATCCTGCTGCTCTCAGGTTGCCAAATACCAGAGTCCCACTTGGAACGTCACATAATTACATCAGTTACAGTAACGATCTGTGACATTTTACTGTATATTGTAAATGTCTGGATTCCTACTTTCTTTCAGCGACTGCTAAAGCAGCCATTGAATCAACTTGTCTCATGCTACACCTGTGGGATTCAAAAATTATTGTCTTTGCTGGCAAGTGAAAATCTCACACATCGTCACACTATCAAAGAAAACAACGTTTTGTAATTTTAGTACAATGGTAAGTTGTGAGTTCAGTGGTTTCTTGTAGGTATGGTTGTTTTTCTAGGAAAAGGGTGTCTTCAAAGGAAGCACTGGATTTTACTTGGGATACAAAGAATAAGATGAGATAGACACCTCGCTAGAACACAAGAAGAAAAGCAGTGATGGCACAACCACAAGTTTGATTAAAAGAAAACACCATCATCATGATCATAATAGTCTGTTTTCCAATTTTAAAAAAAATCACGTCAGTGCTAGGTGCCCATAAATTCATACGTTTCTCTAGTGCATATGACCTAGTGCATTAATCTGACCAGTAGCTCCAGTTTTTTTTTTTTTCTTTCTTTCTTTTTGTTCCTGGAAGACAGCAGTATTACCAGTGAGTGTTTATCCCAAACACTCAGTACCAAGAACAGAGCGGAGAAACCCCAACATGACCTGGTATGGCTGAGCTATTCTAGTGGCCACCTCATCATTAACCCAGTGAGCTAAACACAACACACACAGATCAGAGAAGAATCACAGACATATTTCTCTCCACATGAATAGTTCACAAAGAAAGTCACTAGCCGGAATCTTGCATCTGTCTGTCTGTCTCTCTGTCTCAGGGCTATGAAATATCATGCTATATGCCTTTTATATTCTTTCATTTTAAATCTTATAGTTTATTTATTTTACATTATTTATTAACCTAAAACCAAGTCTAAAACTTAAATGGATAATCTGGTGGGAACCACTTTTTTGTCCCCAGATGGCAGGTAAGTCCCCACATTGTGACTTTATGTACAGATCAACTCATCTTTGGCTTCATAATGCAATTAAAAGTCCATATTATGCACATGCTTGCTACATATTTCATGTCCATTATATTCCCTAACACCTTATCCTGTTATAGAATTGTACATAAATATACTAAAAGTTTGACAGGAATAATAAAATTAGATTAATTATATTTCACATACTGAATATAAAGTCAGTTATTCAACTACTGAAGATGGAGAGCACATGTAATGTCTGACTTTACGTGCAATTAAAGGAACTGATAAAATGGTGGAGCAGATACTCTATCAGCATCAGTAGCTCTTGAAACATAAGGTTTACTGACCAAAGAAAGAATATCTTATAATGTATTTGTGTATGTATAACTGTTAACCCAAAGTTTTTGTAAATGTAATGATATAAATACAAGAACACAAAGAGGGGGACAACCAGACACAGCAGTGGGAGTGGTTCGCCATCCACACCACTCCCCCACATTCACCCTGCCTAATTAATTAACACACTTAACAAGTTCATAGTTAACAAGTTCAGCCTGAACACTCCCACTAATTGGCCATGTCAAACTGCATGTGTCCCATGCTAATTGCCTCTTTGATTGGGGCTTCATAGAGTTAATTAGTCAATTAACCACTTCAGTCTGCCAGTTGAGTCTCACTGTGGCTTATGGGTCTGATTTTGGGTGGATCAGGCACTGCTGAGGAAAGATTAGAAAACCACTGTGTGTCTGCCAAAGTAAAGCTGTAAAGAGAGGACAAAAATAACTCACTAAAGATGTGCTGCCATCCTGTTGCTATATTAGAGGCTGAGCACGACCTTAAACACCAAGAGCGCAGAAACAGCAAAATTTTCACTCACTTTTGTGGTTAATGAGAGTGCTGGCTTAATAATGTATAGAGAGGGAGCAACGGGAAGGGAAAGGAATGGGTCAGAAGGTTAGCAAAGTTCTTTATGGTCAGCAGTTTGAATCGTCACACCGGCAGCCAACTTCTGAGGGGGAAACATAAAAATGTTTGCATCTCACATTTCCAGCAAACATTATCAAGATTCCTTGTTGAAAGGAAATGGGACAGCTAGAAGGTAACATAGCCCAACTGTCCCTTTGGTCACCATGAGGAATGCTAACAATGAGAGCAGGCCTTTGTAGGCAAACTGAAGGTCATCTGTTGATACTTGTGGCCAGAAGTGCCACAATGTAGAAACACATTGTGAAATGCGTGTGATCCCTTTCATGCTGAACACACCCCTGTTAAGAATTCTCTTCATATTTCTGCGGTCGATATTTCAGCTCGTTATCCGAAAGTAAAATAAAAATGTAATGTAGTCTAAGTACCTTACATTCCATTGGCCTGGCCTATTGATGTGAGAAAGTTGTGAGAGGTTTTTAAGATTCAATGTAATGAAAAAAATTTTCCATAATTTCCTTCTCACAGAATGAATGTGTGATAACGGTGTGTCCTCTTCATTGCACTGTCAAATAATCCTAAAATAACAGTGGTCAGTAAATCAATGTACATTATTTCGTAGTGTCACAATAATATGTCCTTTATTACATAACAGCGACAGTTAAATAAACAACTTCAAACAAAACTGACAAACTAACAAGCAAACTAGCTTTTTCTCACAAATGCGGTTGGAAAAATTGTTTGCCCTTCCGCTCTCTAGCCAACCACCTCTTCACCTGTGCTCCATTACAATCCTCAGGTGACGTCTAAAGTTAAAACTCCCTTACGTCATCATTGCCTAATCATCCTCATAATCATTGCAGAGAGTATGATTATGAGAGAATATTTCATTATGATGTCATATTTTCATATACAGATCGTTTATGTGGCAGCATGATTATAAGCATGAGAATAGTATAGGTGAAACACAAGTTAGTGTGATGGCTTCAACATTAGTGTCACTAGTGCCTAGTGTCTGTATCATCAGCACTAGTCAGTGTTTCAGTGTCTGTGCATCTTTCAGGAAATTGTATCACAGTAGCCAATATCCGTAATGTAATCATTCCAAACATTTGCAGCAGTAGTCTGCAAACATACATAAAAAGTGAGTATAGTTTACAACTGTAAAAACAACATCAACAACAAAATGATGGTCCCAAGTTCACAAGAGCATAAAATTTTAATTACTTTAGCAAGGATCAGCAGATTAGGATTTGAAGACACTTAAGAAGACAGATGGGATTGGTTACAAATCCAAGGCAGCTTTGGCTCACTTTATTTTCCAAAAGTGACAGCATATCTCAAGTATTGTCGTCTTCTGAGAAGTTACAGTACGCTATGTGAGATCTGACCCAGGAGGGTGATGAATTACGAGCACATACACAACTCTGTGTGTTAAAACTGAATTCATTTTCCAGTGAAAATGAAAAAAAGCAAAGAATGCTCCAACTATTTGGCAAATGTGTGACATTCAGCTAATAATACTCAAATCTCCACTATACGTTGTAACAAAACTTTAAAACAGTTTGTATTCCTACAAGGTTTGGGTGAGGGAGTCAGATTCCAGTGGTAGTAAGTATAAGTAAAAAGTGAAACCAGTACCTGTAAAAAGGCTTCAGCTTATCCTCCTCTAAGAAGAACTAGCGTATAATCCCGGATTTGAGACCACTTAGGAAGATGACAGATGGGATTGGTAACAAATCCCCTTATCCCTCAGCTCAATTCATTTCCATAAGTGTCAACATGACTGAACTGTTGTAGTGAGGCATGAAGTTAAAGCAAAGTAACATTTGACGCATGAGTTTTGTGAATTAGATGAAAAACATGGGATCCTGCATCAGAATACTCACACTTGCAATTCAGCAACAATACAGAGTTTGCTGCTGTCTGCTGTCAGCAGTTTGGGAATATGTGGGGTGAAGATGATAACGTCACCTTAGACATTTACTTTGAAGGGATCTGAAGTCCCCTGCTAGTTTTTGCATACATGCAGTGCGCACACACACACTCACACACACACTTACACACACACAGAAAGATACCCTAAAGAAAGGTGCATGTGAACAAACAGTCACTGAGGAATTTGGGACACACACCAAGAGAGGTAAGCAGCAAGAAGGTAATAAGTGTCACTGTGTGTGGTGCTGTCATAGTGAGAGGATTCACACACACACATACACACACATAGAGGGGAACGGATTAGAGGATATTGGGTGTCACATCTACCCCCTCTCTCTCTGTCAAAGACAGTAGAGGTTGTACAAAATGCTTACTCCACAATAAAACAAGCTAAATACAGAGTGTGAGACAGAGAGCCATATCATGAGACACAGTGACAGTTTAATTGGCCGAGAGAAGTGAAGTGAAGAGTGTGAACGTGTGACAGAGAGAGAGAGAGAGCACGGTCACAGTGGTGTGTATGGGAGTCTTTCATGGGAGAAAGAATGCAGTCAGGAATTCTTTTAATTGTCCAAACTCCGCCTCAGTGCTTAGCCTACTCACCCGTCCGAACACACACACACACACACACACTGTAGCATATACATACACACATACCAGTCATTCTGTCTGCACAATGCTCCATTTCCAACCCTCATAAGACTCCATATTCTAGCTGCTTTTCCTGGCCAACCTGGACACTACTAAGAAAGTGACTTAATGAAATATTTTTTTCCGTGGCCACATCCAAGCACAGTCAAACAGATTTATGAAACTCTCCAAACGCAACAGGCTCATCAAAAGGCACAGGAAGTTTGACCGAAGTGTTTCTGCTAACTGCTATTCTTCCTGGGAGTCCATTAATTAATTGTTAATTAATTTGTCTTAATGTGATTTTGTTTTGTTTTTTTACAATTTTTCAAATCATGCATTCATTCTGCAAGCCATTCTCCAGACTCCATTCATTTTATATCAACATAGTCTTTTGGTTCAAATGACATTGAAATGACATTGTACTTGTTGTAAACAAACGCAAATGTACTCCCCAAAAATACTGGCTTCTTCTTCTTTCCTGCCTTTTGCCGTCATACTTCTTACTCCATAAAATATGCTCAGATCATAAATCAGTGAAACACTAAAAGGCTGCCAGTGATGCAATAAGGAATCCTTGAGGTTCGTCTTTAATCAACATCCTTGACATATTCAGCCTACAACCAGCACTCAGCTGGCTCTGATCAGCCGTCACACAGTAGCGCTGAAGTGTGGTCGCTGCTGACTTTCTCTTTAACATTAGGTCTTCCTGTAGTTTATCTTGGCCTCCCTTTTCATTCACAGCTGTCCTCCTCAAAGCTGCCCTTGCAATTGGATTCACTGTGCCCAGGTGTATGTGTGTGTGTGCGCACGCTATGTATAGAGTTACTGAGGGGCCCCTGAGTACAGCTGTCTCAGATCTGGTTGAATCAATGAAACGCAACCCTGGCAGATAGCTGACAATTTCTGTTGACACACTGTCATTATACACTCGGCTTAATACTGAGCAGAGCACATCCATTTAATAACATTTACTGATTTTCACTTACAGTTCGAGCAGAAATTGTGAAAGTACAGTGAACGAAAAGATGCGTGCACCTGTACGTCACATGATACAGGTCTGTTATACAAATACATGAACACACACACGCTCACACACATACAGTATAGACACAGAGGCGACAGTGGCAGAAACCTGACATCAGATGTCACCTTGTGAAGTCTCCCTCTCCTTTGTGTCTGTCTGTTTTCCATTTTCTACCTTACATCCCCCTCTGCTATCTCTTATTGTCGCAGGAGTTCGTGTTTCAAAGGGGGAAATTACCTTATTCATACACAAGACACACAATACCAACAAACCATCAGTCATGCCCTACAGCGCTGCTTTTCCCTCCATGTCTTCAAACCTCTGCTCTCCTCCATAATGAGGAGAGCTCTGCTGCACTGCTATGAGGAGAAATAAAGATTGTTTTTTTTTTTTTCAGTGGAGGAGAGATAACCTAAACAAAGGAAGGACATTCGGAGGAGAAAGTGGTGTTTAGACTTTCAGAGTTGAACAAACTGTACTTTTCTCATCAGGTCTGTCCTCTTATTTCCTGCTTCCTTTTCCCGCTTTCTTTTCCTCCTCCACGCCACATCGCTCTTCTATTCTTGCCTCCCCTCGTCTCCTCTTCTTGTACTTCTGTCTTGCCTTTTCCTCTCCTCTTACTTGTTCTCTTTGCTTTTATTATTTAGCACCTGTCGACCGTAGAACAGAAAACCTTGATGTAGAAACATGCACACACACACACACACACACAAAAGTGTCCTGACAGAACCACACACTTCCAAATACAGGCGCGCCCAGACCCACATACACAGGGTCGCAGATACTGTATACATGAACACACCACACACACACACACACACACACACACCCCTGACATTTCTGATGCACATTAGCTAATGTGGAAAGACGGCTGGGCTGAATTACCACTACACCTAATGACTATTTCATGTCAGGATGAGAGGCAGAGGAGAGGGGAGGACGAGAAGCCAGACGCTGAATACAGGGCAGGATTCAGCAGATTTGAGTCTTCAGCCTTCTTGCTTTTCCTTTTCATTCAGCTTTCTGTATCTCTTGTCATAATAAATGAATCTCACATGGATGGAGTTGAATCTTTTCGAGGAGGTGGACAGGCTTGATAGCATCACCGCTCAATGATTGTGTCAAATGAGATTCAAGGATTAAGTCTTATATCAAGGTTTACAATTTAAACTAATCAAACTTTAGAAGTGGATTAAATCAAATCGAGTATAAAATTGGTTTCAATTGAAGTTTAAATTGCACTTTAAGTTTGGATTACTGAAGGATTAGTCCTTATAACCTTGACGTGAAGGCTCAAAGTGTGTTTAACAGGCTGTTATTTTTCTGTCAGGTCATCCTGTGCTGCAGTTATGACAAAAGGTTCATCATCAGGAACTGAAAGAGTCAGAGTCACAGCAGTCTTTGGTAATCTGCTGGGCTCCTTAGTAATGACTTGGGGTTCACCAGAGCTGTCGTGGTTCCGTAGCAGAGTCTGGTTCAGTCTGGCTGATCTCTTCAAAGCCAAACAACAATGACAGGCAATGACAGCAGGAGGTTTATCAGCAGGTACCACTGGAGGTGGTGGAGCTGAAGCAGCAGAGTCTGGTTCTATGGTGGTCTTCGTACTCATATCCCCATCATCCAGGAAGAGTCATAGGTTGTGGAGCTGGAGCAACAGGGTAGTTTGCTTCTAGGCTAGGAATAGAGGAAGACTCCAAGGAACTTATATATATATATATATATATATATATATATATATATATACTTTACCATAAGATAATTATGCAGGTAATTATCCTGCCTTTACTTGTGTATTTTGGATCTTTTCTGGATCTTTCCTTTTCATTTGGACTTTTTGATCTGCCTCACGACCCTGTAGTTCTTTTTTTGTGTGTAATTAGCTTATTTTTGCTTCCTGTAATGTCCGTATTTGGGCTTTTCCTTTTGAGTTACCACATTGCACAAACGTGACACAGTAATCACTACAAAACATATTTTTATGTGTGCTACCATTTACCATTTACTTTTACAGTTTTACTATGGTATGAAACAATGTATATGTATAATGATGTAAACACAATTTAGATATTGTTTTTGGTACACTGCAGTGTTCAAACCCAATGCACCTTTGCTGGTGTTGGTGTGGCTTAGGTTGGTATGCCATCTTTTTTCTGTTTGAAGAGGGGAAAAAATGATACAGGTTGTCATACAATTCTTTCTTTTTTTATATACATAGGGACATATGGATTCAGTTCACTGAAAGTCAAAGCACTGCCAGCTTTAGGTATAAGTATACATTTTGTTTGTAGTGAAGGTGTGTCCAGGTATGTAGGTGAAACCAACTGTTGTTCAACATGTCACAGCCTGCTCTTTTCCTTCCTCCACATATATTTCCAGCACTCAGACTAAACTCCCTGCAGTATGCTGGTCACTAATAATGTCGCTGGCTTTCGTCTATCACCATTACTGTCAAACGACAGACAGAGCCATACCTACACACATGGGAACACAGACTTAAACACACACAAAGAACACCTCATAACACCAAATACAGATGCTTTTCGGGAATTCAGGAAACATCTTTGGTCAGCAGGTATCCACGCAGTGTTTAACTTTCAACTTCATGATGATGTACAGTATGCGTTCATTGACCGTATCTTAAACTACATCCAGACATCAAGTACACAGTATTGCACAAATAGTAGACTCAATGAACTGCATGTGCACAAAGTCTGAAGAGAAAAGGCTAGACAAATCAGCAAATAAAGGAGAGGGGTATAAATGAGGGACATGGGTGTGTTTATGTTGCCCTCAGGTAGATACTATCACCATTTGCTAATCTCTGTCTCTGACCTTATCAACAAATGCAGATTAGACCTCCCTTACTACCTCCATTTTCCTTTCTTTTACCTTTCTTCAGTTGTCCCAACCATTTTTATAAATATTTCAAACTGTTTTTAGAAAAAAAATGTAAACTGAATTATGGTTGGAAGACTAAAAGTGGAGACAAGAATAAGCAAAATGGAAGAAGTAGAGTATGGCAAGTGTAATAAATATCTAAATAGTGAGTAATGTGACCTGTTACCTCAAACCAGTAGCTCTAATTAGTGCTTACCTGTTTGTTTCATTATATCATAAATCACTAGGAATGGATAATTAGGGACAACCTGCCGCAGCACATTTCGCATTTGTCCATTTCTGTCTTCGTAAACTTTTCCTGCCTTCCTCCTTCATTCTTCTTCTCGATTCTCCTTCTCATTCTTTCTCCTCTTCATTCCTCTCTGCTTCAACTAGCAGTCACATTCAATGTTTAAGTAATCAATCAAATGTATTGTCCCACATCACAACCACATGCATTAAAATGCATGCAGTTGATATATGTGCACAATCAAATGTTTGTGCATATAAATATATGCAGCATGCAGGAACAGACCATCCCTCTTTAATCAACATGAGAATTCACATTCTAGGTGGTCATCAAAAGACACACACACACACACACAGACACACACACACACACAGAACCACGGCTAATGAGGGATGCAGTGAGCAGTATATAAGCATATGGGGTCTGAAGCATGAAAGACTGCTGTTTGAAGCCCCCTCACCCACACATGAGACACCAGCCAATTCTCTTCAGTTCCAGTTCATAATCAGTGGTCACATTAAAGACTGTCAGCCCTATATTTCAGGACGGTAACTTTTCATTCCTGCCAATAAAAACAGGTTTGAATTTCTATCTAACTTCAGTGTGTTTGTAGTTCTTTGCCATGAGCAGCAGAAGGTATGAACATTCTTAGACAGATTTCTCAGATGAGACAATAACCAGCCACATATTATACATTAATTTGCTTCTATTCTGGTAAAAGTCCAACAATATGTCAGCTCATGATGCTGTTGTAACTTCAGCTCAGTATAACGAAAAAATAAAAGGAAGTCAGGGTCAATAAAAAGCGTTTCCTTCATTCCTTTCAACGTCAAGTAAATTCACATATCTATCCTTAATCAATTCTAAACCACTCTCATGGGTCGGAGTCACTACAGTGTATGATGAAGCAAAATTGTCTAGGCTCCCTAGACTCCAGTTCCTCCCGGGGGATCACAAGGCGTTCTAATGTCAGATGGGACGTAATCTCTCCATCCTGTTCTGCCTCAGGATTTCCTTCCATTTGAACCTACCCGCAGTGGGTTCACAAGGAAGCATGGTATCCTGAGCAGATAGTAAACCACCTGAATGGTCTCTGTTCAATAAGAAGGCCGAGCCCAGACACACTGACACCATTTATATCATCATGATTGTTACGCTATACTGTACTGTACTGTACAGAAGTGGAAGTATTTATACAAGTTCACGATCCCTCACTGGCTTCCCAACGTTAAACAGTGCCAATTAGTTATGTTAAAAGTACCATCTCTGGAAGTGACTCTGGCTCTCTGGTCAAGGTTTGTTTCCCTGCACCACATCATGGTGAATTTAGAAACTATAACTTTCAGATCAAACCAAACTGCCCCAAAGCTGGATCCAACGGTAAAGACATATGGGAGTCATCATATTTCTGTTACATCTGGGGAAAATCTATTTCAAAAATGTACTTCTCCTGTCCATCTGTTTGAGTATAGAACAAAAGGAAATGTGCACCAGTCCAGCTCTCACTTGTTATTTAAAAACAGGGATGCCTTTTCCAGTCTTCAACAAATACAAAAAACAGACCTGAAATCTTTCCACATACTGTACTGTAGGTAACAACTCTCTACGTGTCAAATGTCTTTTCCACAAGACCAGTCCACCCCGAGCCTCCCGCTAAAATACCTCATCTGTCCATCTGAAAATACCATTTTTCTAATGGCCACAGCTACTGCTACATACCAAACATGCCTCTTGCACAGAACCTGTCAGGATGCCTGACTTGCACTGTGCTGCAGTGTTATTGTGTGTGTAACTGGGGTGTGTGTGTCTATTTGTTGTTTAATTTTAGCCACTGTATCGTGAAACTCCTCCTTGGGTCAATGCTCTTGAGATATTAACACCCAGCACCTTAAATTCTTTTCTTAAGTACTGCTGCAGTCTGGACATGCACACACACTTTAACCATTTAAATCATATGCATTGGATTTGTGATGCATGCACAGACACACGCAGAACCCATAATTGCATTCAAACAGACAAAACAGTATAGTATAAATAGCACTGTAAGTGTAAACTCTTTCTTCTTCCAGTTTTTTGTTATACACAAGTGTAAAATTCTCAGTCTGGGTACAATGGAGACTTGTTTTGATTATTTCTTCTGATTCTGAAGTGTGATACAATCAATAACAAAATGTCTTTGTTCTCCATCTGTCTGCTTGTTAGCAGGTTGGTAGGCCTGGTTTGTAGGCACAGACATGCACTCACCCAAACGCGCACACACATTGAGATACGCCCATCGTAGTCCCCAGGTGCGGTTTGTGGAGATAGAGGCTCTCTGAAGGTGAACCCCATGGTGAGCAAAGGCGAGGTGCTGTGCTCTGTGAGTGTGTGTGTGTCTGTCCTTTCATGTATTCAGTTGTCTATTATGTCTGTATTTGATGCTGGTAGTCATGTAGACAGCCTGCTAACAGAAAGAAAGATGTAGAAGCAGACAATCATCAAATTCAAAAAAATATTTTTTCCACGCATTAATCCAAGTCGCTCAGTCTGAACTGTAAACAATACAGAAAGTATGTAATTAAAAACAACCAAAAAAGAGATAGGTTGATCGAGACCGAGGGTTGAAAGGGGTGGGAGGCGGGTGGGGAGGGGGGTTGAAGGATGGAGGGATGTAGCTTTTATCTGGAGGAGGGGAGCCAAATTAGAAATGTGGCATGATCCCCCCCCTCCTGGGACTGAGTCAATTAGCCTGCCTGGAGGAGCTGCCAAGAGGCTGGGGGATGGTGTCAGTAAAGGAGGTAGTGGTGATGGTGGTGGTGGTGGTGGGTGACTAGTGGAGACAGAAGAGGCCAAGGGCGTAGGCAAAAGGGTTTTTAATGGTGGGGTGGGTGGATGCTGGAGGAAAACTGGCTAATATTGTGCTGTTAAATACAATAATGTAAGAAAGTGAAGCATTTCCATAGGTCGTTAACACCTGCAGCTCTTATCAAGCCTAAACACAACTCCATTTATTTATTAATTATACTATTTTATACATTTTTAGGCATGTCGACAAACTATTTTCAGTTTATCCATTTGTTTAATCATCAGATGTTAAACATCTGTGCCTGTGGTTTAGCAGCTAGAGTCCTTATGTAAGTTGCTGAACCCCAGTAACTTACATAAGGACCCTCACTCACTCATGGAAGCCCGCCGTCATTGGAGTGACAGTGTGAATGAATGAATAGACCTAACTTGTAAAGGATTTAGCATAAAAGCACTGTGTAAATAAAGTCCATTTGCCAGCTCTCGGCATTTCTCTGTCAGCTTCTCACATGTCCAGATGTTTTATGTTATATTATATTGAATACTGAGTTCTTATAGGACAGACATCACCTTTGGCTGTTTGTGAGAGACATTTTCCACTATTTTTGTTGTACAGCAAACAATTAATCGGTTAATCAAAGATAATAAATAAATAAGTTAAGCTCTGCCTTCCAGGGCATCCTGGTCACCTGTTTGGCTTTAAGTCACGATAGGCTTTGATATTTTTCCACAACCGCCCAGCAAAATTTAACAGAAACAAAAATGACTCACTACTTTTGCCACACTTTGACCATTACACTGCTCTTAAACTATCATACTTGCTCTGATTGCTAGGCTTGGAGATAATAACTGGGGTAGAGGGACTAACTGGAAAGAAATGAAAAACACGGGAATGAGGGGCTGTTGGCGAAGGTGCGCCTGACAGCAGCTGTGCTGCAGAATTTAACAGGAGTGGATGTAGAGAGGATGATGAGAGGCTGGAAGTGCTGGCAAAATGCCATTCTCTTACCATCCATAGACCAGATCAATCATTAATGCACCAAATCACTACTGGCTATAGGAGGCTAACCTCAGTCATAAATTGGCATCAAACTAAGCGCATAAATAATGTCGTAATATGTAACAATTTTGAGGAAAGTGCAGCCGTCCTGAAAAACAGACCCTTGCATTTATGCACAGTCCAAAAAATGTCTCTCTATGATTTCTATAACTCTTTCTCTTTCCTACTGTGATCCTGAGCAGCTGCAGAACAGCGGTAAGCAGGATTACAGGTGGTGAGAGGAGAGGAGGGGGGGAAGAAGGGGGTTACATAAAGGAGAGGGATGGAACGGGCCAAGGAAGGGAGGGAGGTGAAGAAATGGTTGGCGTATGCAGAGGAGTTGGAGGTTGTTAGGGAGGCGGCGGGACAAGGCGAAGGAAATAAAAAGGAAAGAAGAGAGTATCAAAGGAATACAGGAAGAGCAAAGGGAACCGACTAAAACTATAAATCATTAACCCACTTTTAAATCAGGACTGCTTAAAACATAAGTCTGGATGTAGAAAACCAGATTTCTTATGGGTGTGCAGCTTTGCGGTCTCTCCAGTGGTCTTCTCATTAGAGCATGCTGGTCCCAGCCAAACCAGTCTGACAGAGATCGAGGAGGTGTGAACAGAAAAATCCCTGCCAGCGTGCGTGTATGCTTATGAGTTTACCAAATGAGATACCAGACAGTGTGTGTGTGTGTGTCAGTGCGGTATCAGCACCAGTGGTAGCAGAGGGTGGCAGGTGACTTGAGTGACAGGTTAAAGAGGGAAGGGAAAGGAGAGGAGGCTGTACTGCACACGCTCATAGCGTGTCACCAGGCATGCCTGCGTCTCCTTCCTTATCTGACAGGCACACTGCAGAACAGCAAAATCCCCTGCATAAGCCCCTCGAGCACTCCTCTGGGACACTGTGCGTGTGTGTGTTTCTGAAACTATAACGGCGCTTGTATGTGTGTGATAATGTGTGTTTGTCAGTTTGTGTGTGTGTGTGTGTGTGTGAGAGAGAAAGACAGCGATAGTGAGAATCTCGTTATTTTCCCATCTTCCTGTGTAAAGCCTCCTAATTCCACCTCACCTTCAACACTGCATGACCGCCCAAGGTGGAAGGACGGGACAGGCTCAGAGTCCAAACTCACACACTCTCGCACGTATAGGCACACGCACGCATCTGCACAAATCAAGAGTGCAATTACAGGTCAGCCCGGCAAAGGAGAGGCGGTTCTGCAACAGTGCCGGACAGACCTGAGCGCTGGAGGAAGACATAAGAAATTAGGAAGGACAGGGAGTGTGTGTGTGTGTGTGTGTGTGTGTGTGTGTGTGTGTGTGTGTGTGTGTAAGAAGAGGGTGATGGTAAGGCAGCCAGACAGTCAAAGGAAGGGGAGCACCAAGAGCATTGGAGAAATCGTTAAAGGTCTTTGGGGTTAATAATATCTTTTTAAAGAGCAGTTAATTGGTGTACAATAAAGAAAGCAGCTTGACACTGTTTATTACTTTCTAAATTCTTAAATATTTTAATGTAGACTCAACTGCAGTTTTTCCATATACAAAAAAACTAAAGAGAAAGAACATCACATACATATTTCCTCCCCCTGAACATCCTTCAAACCTGCCCGGGGAATAACAGTCTGATCACAAACACAGTTGTCCAGTTAACACATCCATCCATTCAGCAGTCCACTGATCGTGAACTAAGATTGACCGGCCCGTCCTCAGTCTCACCTTTACTTCAGGCCGTCATCAGTTTAAGTGATCTGCTTTCATCTGATAACATGGAGCCATGTTACCATTTACCATCCCGCATCTACAACATCTGTGCAGACGCCTAATCCTAATTAACCTCATTTCCATGTTCTCGGAGTCTCCGATGCATCAGTAGCCAGAGGTCATCAGATTAAACCAATTAAATGCTAAATTCACTCAGTTAGTCAAATATCATCACTTAGCTTTTCACCTATGTGGAGCCGAAAAATCTTTTTTTGTTTCTTTGGTTGAGATCTCATCTTGTTTACTTATTCTTGGATCAATTATATTTCTTACTGCAACTTACTCTTTTCTCTATTATCTAAGACCTCTTCACCTTAAAAGGTTGAGCTTGAACATCAGTTACGGGGTTATCTACACTTCATCCATGCTAGAGTATGGAACATCCTTTATCTGCCTTTTTAACACAGTGATGAATTAGGGGAAACTATCTTTGCTGACCTCAGGTTCAACTCTTTTGTTATCCTTCCATCCATCCATGTGTTAAGGTTATCTACACATATCACATGACACCTTTAAAACATCAGATCATCTTACACAGTAAGTCATGTTGGTAAAAAAAAAAAAGGGAAAAAAAACAGCCCAAATCTTTCATGAAATGTTTAATGATATGATCAGGTTGGAATGTAATGTGCAGCATATACTGCAGCACATTATGTAACAATATGTTCTGTAGTTTGAGCATTTATTTGTGTATCTATAATTTGGAAGACTTTCAGCATTTCTTTGTTTATTTTTTCTTTACATCTTGAGACAGAAACACCAAGATAGGGTTCCTGTCTCTCACTGGTACACACACACCCACACACACATTTTAGCCTTCATTAGCAGTGACTTCCAAATCAAGGTCAGAATCATGTTTTTCTCTTTTTTTTTTTAATCAAAGGATTGAAAAAGAAACCAAAATAAATAAATAAAAACTGATGAAACTGATGAAAGTTTGATGCTAACAGCCTTTTGCTTTTTATTTGAATGAGGGAACAACCTCCGCTCCCGTCTGTCCCCTCCAGCTATATGGGAAAAAGTCAATATTTCAAGAGAGCAGAGACACTCATTAAATATTTCAAACAAAGGAAAACTAACATTGCTGCCCAGCCTCCCTCCCTCTCTCTACCTAGCCTCATCAGCTCTCTGAAGCTTATATTTTTACTTTCTTCACTCCACACTTAATACACATAAAGAGAGAGAAGGGCAAACCTGGACAGAGCTAGCACTGACAGTCCCAGGGAAGATTAATCCTTTGGTCTACAGACACATCAGTTACTGTACCATACTTGTTAGGTTCTGTTTTACACATTTTTCACCTACTTTCTGCTGACCTAGTAGATATTTCAGGCTGAGGAAAGGGTTAAGAGGAAGGTTAATGGTTTTTTCCGCTGTGGAAGGGTTGAGATGGGGGTTAATGGGTTTCAAGGTGTGGCAGTGGATCAGTGTACAGCCATCTTAACCATGAAGTTACCTTGGTGGTCGATTCATCACCAGGCAATCAGCAGACCCACCTTGAACCCATAGGAGCCTTTTCGTTAAATAAATGTCCACTTTGCTGCTCTCTGATGTAAAATGATTGAACACAAGAGCGAATGTGACCAGGTGGTGGAAGCTATTATACGCACGCTGTTCTATACACCGCGTCTGTCCTGGGAAAAATCCTCACGCACAGGAAGTGTTTTAAATTTGCATCAGCAGCATCGTGTTTTGAATACATAGAGCTGGGTAATTAGCATGAGCAGCAATAACCGCTGTGGCTGAAAAAACAATGGGAAGAGTGACACCTTCAGACACGCAGGGACATTCAAGATGAAAGACAGAAAACATGATTCAGTTTTTGGTGGATTTCAAATATTGGCCATATTTATTCAAATATGACCTGAAGTTAGATCTTAGTCACTCCACCAAAATCTCCACACTGTGGCAGCACTGTGAAGAAAGGACATGTGTCACAATCTAACATGTTTCTAAAGTGTATTCCAAACACAGACAGAGATTGAATTTTTCAATAATTAAAACATTTCTCTGAGGCAGATCTACACGTAAGGGAGGAATAATGTTGCTGGTTGTTATGATGAGCTACTTTTCTGGCCACACTAGCTAACATTAGACTAAAGATCAGTGAAAAGGTTAAAAGAGGTAAGCAACAGACAGGATAGTATTATGAACCGGGAGTTCCTGCTAATAAAACTTTATCAATCCATAAAAGTGTGCTGCTGACGTGTGTACTATCTATCCAGGAAAGGTTTTTTTTTTTGTTTTTTTTTTGGTAAGATAACTACACTGCTGACCCCATGACACAAAAATCATAACACCATTGCCACATTTTTTGTTAAAATTATGGATCCTAATGAGGTCTGACAATGTGAAGATATCACTTTTGTGGCTCCTTTTATGTCCAGATTTTGTTGGATGTGAGCAGATTTTTTCTTATATGAATATATGTTATAAAATATATATATATTTTTTTATCTTATTGCTTCTTCCTTGTCAAAACCAGGAGCCAACATTACCCGTAATGCAAACATGGTCACCAGTAGTTCAGTAGCAGATTGAGGTGTGTTGTGCTAGCCGAGCACTAGGCTCAAAATGCGGAGTGGGCAGTAGTGATCTGGTAAGCTCAGTTCTTTCTAACTCCTGCACCTGCAGATGTTTTTAACATTTTCAGACTTGTACTCTTCACACCCCCTCGAGCCACAAAAGGCTTTATACAACATGTTTTCACACATTCCCCCTTTAAAGAAGAGCCATAAGATGTAAAAAACTTGTTCAAGAAAATACCATCAGTTATGATCATAATCACAAGCGGAGGGTCGCATGAGAGCCATCAAGAAATAAAAGCGAGCTGTAGCTAAACTCCATAATGAGATGATAAGATATCGCCAAGATAAAAGAATAAGACATTTGTGTATGACCACATTATAATTAACACAACTTCATGTGACACCTTGTTGGACCATCTGCGGACTGCAAAGGTAAATTAAAGGTTAATGTGTGGCTCAGTGGTATGGTAATGGAGGGGTTTCTGTGCAAGCTAAGATGGGTTTGGGGTGGAGGGGGTTATAAAGACCAGTGAGACCTAGGATTACAAGACTGAATAGGTGAGATGACAGACAAAATGCACACCTGTGAGCTTGAAAACACGTACACACCCACTCACACACAAAACATGTTGGTGATAGCTGGGTATTAAAAAAAAAGAGAAGATGCTGATGCTACAAAAGAAAATTAGATATTTAAAGCTTCATAAAGGCAGGCGAATTGTCATAAGGAGGATGAGGAAGAGAAAAGCGAGGGGTGGGAGAAAGGATGAGAACAAGGCAGAGTGGCATGGGATAAGCCTCTGTCATTAGTTGCGGGATTTCAACAAAAAAACGGCAGAAAAGGCAAAAGTAAATGAGATTAGAGAAGAAGAGTGTGGCAGGATGGAAGTTAGAGAGAGGAATGGGGGATGAGACAAACAATAACCGCAGCTGTAAAAGGACTAAAGACTTCTAATCTTCTATATGTCCACTGGTTTCTTTATCCACCACTGATTTAAAATTCATGTAATGCTTCATTGTTCAAGTGCAAGGTTAAAACTGGTCACATCACAGCTGTAACATTTATCCAAACCTCATCATGTTCTCAATATAAAAACATAACTTCAGTGCCAGTTGATAAGGACAGATTCTCTGAAAAAGCAATAATAAATCTCTGAAAATCCCCCACTTCCACTGGTGGACCGTCAGGAAATTCAACATCCAAGATAGACACTCTCCCACGTGCACGCAAACTCTTTCTCCCTTCCTGATTTAAGCCCAGATGAATCATCCACTGAAATCAGATCAAATCCAATTAACAAAACCCACATAACGTTCTCACTTCATATACTTCCTCTAACAAAGTCCACACTCATTCTGTCCAACCTGGCTGTCGGGTTCCTCAAGGAAATCATTTAATGATCAACACAGATATGAAACCACAAATGCACACATTGAGAGCTGTGTAATTCCAACACAGACACCCACACAGGGCAATCCCCACTTTTGTTTCAAGAAATTGAAGTCATTTCACTTTTGTTGGTTCAGTTAATAATTGAGTAGATTAATATATTCACAGTCAAACATACAAACTACTTCCTACATCAGTTACTCCTTAAAATCATACATCAATTACTCAAATTAAATCAATATCTTCACTGATATATGGACATAGATCCTGACAGAAAAGACAAAAAAAAAAGACACTGGGACCACAGGGATTCTGTCAAAAATTTAAAAAATCTCACCTTCATAAGCAGCTCCCTCCGTCTGCGTCCCGTTTCAGTCCTCAGCCCCTCCTAGTCACTTTCCCCTTGGCAGGTGCCATCATGGTCAAATAGTCCACAGGAAAGGGCTGGAAAGGGCTATTGTCTAATTATCTCTGTCTCTCTCCCTCTCTTTCTTATACTCCCTCTCTGAGTCCTGTATCACCACGAGAAAAGCAGCATGTTTGTGTGTACGTGTGAGTTTGTGTGTGTGTGAGTGTGTGTGTACGTGTGTGTGCTCAACTCCAAAGGTCCTGGAATTCCTGAGTCCTGCGCTAAAGAGCAAGCGTGGTTGAGCTCTCTCTCTCTCTCTCTCTCTCTCTCTCTCTATCGGCACTTCTTTTCTTTTTCCTCTCGCTCCCGGCCGGGCAGAGAGGAGGGGAAGACAGTCAGGGGGTGGGACAGAAGACAGAAGCTGCTTTCAGCCAACTCTTTTCTTTTTTCTATCTGTTCTTTCTCCCCTCTCCTTCGCTTCCTCTGTCCTTTTCCCTGCGTCCCTTTCTTTTTGACTAACTTTTACGCTCTGTCTTTTGGCTTGTTCTCTGTGACAGATACTCTTTCATTGCTCAGCAAGGCGTGAAAGCAAAGCTCTCCCTGTCATACACGCTCACTCACACACACACACACCCTCCTCTTTCTTTCAGCGCCACTCCCTCTGCCACAGTCCAGAGGTAAAGTCACTCCTTTTCTGTGTGTCACCCAGCCGCAGTGTCTTTCTCCTGTTATGATTCAACATACTTTATCCTCAGAGGCTTAGTTGTGTGTGAGTCCATCTGCCTGTGTGTTTCTTTGTGATCCGGAAATTCTTTTTTTTTTCTTTTCTGGCTCATCTAGTGGTGATAAGTATCAAGGGGCAACTGGGATAAGGGTGCACTTAACACTTGGATTTTATTTCATTTTGAAGTTCCCTCACAAAGTTCACACACTCTTTGAAATGCCAACTCAACCACAAGTTCATTGTTCAACACATTAGGTGTTTGTCTTTTATATACATACATATATGGCTGAGTTCAAGGTCCAGACCGTAATAATCAAGCCCTAAACACTGATATCCTTGATCTTTTAACTTATGCTGCTGCAGCTTGATGAAGAAAAAAAACAAGCTACATTGGTTGCATGCAGAACTGATGCAGAACAGATGCATGATTAGGGGTTTTGAGGAATTTGCTTTAAGCAGAAAAAGTTGCTTCTCTGAATCCTGCACCTTCTGGGAAAGCTATAGCCCATTTCTTCCTTTCAGCCACACTTGGCATTGGAGGCTACCCATAACACCTTGCAAATAGCCTTTAAAAATAGATTTGCTGCTGTTACACAACGCAAGAGAAGAAAAAGACATCTCATGCATGTCTTCTGTGCCATTGTTTCTGCATTAAAAATTGACACGAGTGCGTAAAGGATATTCCGACGTGGGCTCGGGAACACTTCTGAAAACCGTTGTCAGTAAACACGGTCTGTTGCTGCATCTACAAACCTGATGAGTCCAAATTTTAAATTGTTGGATTATTGGAAATTATGTACAGTACATCGCGTCCTCTGGGTAAAATTCATGCACACGGAGACCCAACTTTTTTGGAATCGGGGATGTGATTGACTACATCGTTAAATTTTGACATTTTAAAAACCAGGCAGACTCCCAAACCCTCCTGTCCTTCTGCATCAGCTGATGTTCCCATGAACACTGCGCTTAACTAGAACAGAAATGTGAACGTGAACGTTTAAAATGGTATAGACACACAACAGATGGAGTAAAATGATGGATAAGAAATGAAACAGACGAAAAAACACAAAGGTAATAAGCCTTTTAGTTTTCAGTGTGCTTACTTTGAAGCGATGGCATGGAGGCAGCGTCTGACTCTACAGTACACATGTACAAACAAACATAGTGAAACAGAGTACGTACAACCAGGGTGAAAATCTACACCTTATGGGACTCACTCACACAAAACATGGGCTAATTTATTGTATTTATAATCAGGGCCCAGACAGCGGGGCGTGGCACAGTATCAGTGATGTGCACACACACACACACACACACACACACACACACACACACACACACACACACGGGTCATGTAGACACTGCCCATGAGGGCATTCTCACTCACACACCACACTCCGCACTCTGCGTGTACACACAAACACCTGCTGAAGGTATGTTCATGTAAGCACAAATACATGCAAACAAACTCACTCACACAAAACACACACACCTAAACACAGTGTGTGCCGTCTGTCTGGCGTCTAGCTGGAGCCACTCAGACGGCCATCTCTTGAGGCTGCAGAGGTAGCCAATCACAGCTGCCAGTCAGCAGCATTCATTATCACACACACATATACGCACACACACACACAGTCCTTGGAGACTCCAAACTGGGAGAAGAAATGTGTGTGTATGTGTGAATTGGAGATCTCCTGCTGCTTGTGTCTCCCTTGTTACTAGTGAGTAGAATAAAACTAAAGAAAGAGCCTAAGAAAATAAAATTACAGACAAATAAACACTGCGATGATTCTGTGTTTTTAACAGATGTGCGCTCATTTAGATGATGATGATGAGTGTCTGTTTTCATCCAGCTGTGCTCACAGTTCAACCAGCCTTCCTGTTTATTGGAATGGAGATTTTAATTATATTATATTTACTATATTATGCATATAATATAGCATGTGTGACTCTCCATCAGGCAGTAGAACGGAGTTGGAAAATCAAGCTATTTTCTATGAACCCTCTCCATCCTCCCTCTAATATATCTCATTATTTCCTTTGAGAGACCATACCGTTTTTATACATGTTTTATTCATAGTGTTCTATAATCCATTTTATTTTGAAAATTTGGCATAAAAAATTAATGCTAAAAAGGGATCCAGGTAAGAATTGGATTTTAAAATACCATTTGCATTGATTGACCTTACATAAAAGCGTGCATAATTTCTGCTGACCATTTTGTTTGAGACTTTCTTTTTTTTTTTGTTACTCTCCGGGGAAAAAAAAATAACTTTTTAAAAATGATTTTAATCTATGAACATAAACATTCGGAGACTTGCTTAAGATGGCTTTTTTTTTTTAAGATGGCTTGCTTAAGATGGTGACATTATTGTTGTACCCCCTTCCTAACTTGCACTTGCGCGTTCAACATAAGCAACCATAGGTAAACATTTATGCTATCATGTCTACAATGATGGATTACCCATCATCAAATGAATATTTAGTCTGTTCAAGGTGAGTCTCCGTATGCTGATGTGAATATGTTTATGAAAATTACATTAATCTCTTCCAATGAATTGTATTAATGTTTTAGAAATAAGTGTGCACAAATTAAATAATAATTCTAAAACATTAAAAGAAGCATCTTTCAAGGATCTGTTCAGCTCTCCTCCACCATGGTTTCCATCATGGTGGTGGGTTTGTTGTTGGTTACCTTCCTCCCTTCCGCCCTCCCCCTGTTTTTAGCACGTGTAATTCCACTTGGCTGCATGTACGTGAATGAGGCTTTTCACATAAACTGATACGTGACACCGGACACAAAGACTGATAAGCCTGTAAAACACTCTCTGATGTCACAAGCCGGACAAACCGTGTCACGCCGCGTTGACAACATCAACACCTCAATAACAGCACACACATTTTCCATTGCAACATCACACACACACACACACACATGCACACACACACTGCACTGCATTCCATCTTTTCCCTCTTGTAGCTTGAGTACTCGAATCATTGGTTTTTGCTGGTGCCTTTTGAAATTTTGTGGCTTATTATTTATTTATCAGTTATTGATTTGCTTCTCCTACTACACTAACACACACACACATACACACACACACAGGCTACAAGCCCTTTCTCTCACTTTTTCATTCACATAGAAACAGGGAAACATGTGCAAGGCAAAGCAAATCCTCTTCTCTTTGTGTTTCTGTATGCATGTGTCTGTGTGTGTGTGTCACACAGACACGCAGACACACACACACATTTGACCCTGCTGCCTCTTTCCTCCGTCACATCTAACCTTTACTCAGAGAAGCCTGTGGTTTTGCTTTCAATTCCTTTTACCTTTATCTAAAATTGCCTCCACCTCTTTAAATCCTTCCATTTCTCCATCCATCCGCCCCGGTCCCAATCCCCTCTCATCCAACTCCTCTTCTTCTTCACCCCACCCATCTTTTGTCCCCTACTTCTCCATCTTTAATCATTTTGTTTCATATTCTGACTTCATTTTCCCATTCTATGCCTCTTTGCAGCGTTACTACTGCCCTAATCCCCCTTTTCCCCCTTTTCTCTCCCTCTTTGTCTCCAATTAGCCTTTGTTTGGATTTTTCTCCATTTTTACCCTCACACACACACACACGTCCACGCTAGTCTTGTTTTTCTCCTTCCTCAATTCCCTTAACTCAATACATCCACGTTGTCCCTCACTTTCCCTCCATTTGTTCTCCCTCTCTTTCTCCTATTCCCCACCAAACGTTGCCCCTTCACGCATCCCTCCCTCCCTCCCTCCCTCCCTTCCTCCCACCCTCCTTCCTTTCCTCTATCCTTCCGTCTCTATTCTCTGTTTGTTCAAGGCCTCTTTTAACGAAGCCAGCCTCCTCCCAGGTCTCAACAGGCTATTGTCAATACTGACGTCTGGCCTCTCTCCCTCACACACACACACGCACACACCTACACACACACACTGAGACTCATGGGCGAGGATGAACACACAAATCCACAGACTCATAAACATGCACCCGAAAGTACACATGGCTCTCTATAAAGGTCTCAGCCTCTTCTGTCCTTTGTCCTGTCCTCTAATCGCTCAGTTTAGCCTTTAACACTCCCTCAACACACATGCACACACACACACACACAGAAGGAGTGCCAAGTTCACCAGATCTCCTCCAGTTTTCAGGCCTGTATTCACTGATTCAGATTGACAGGACATTGTAATGCAGAGGCAGCATGCGGTTTGCACGTGGCAGTGATGGAGGAAAATTTCAACTTTGTCCTTGAAAACCAAAAGCTACCGTAAAAAAGTCCACATTGAAGTAAGCATCCCAAAATCATCTGCAACAATAATACACTTTTGAGTTTGGCAGTGTGGGTCTGTTTGTGCTATAGCTTGACACAGACGGTGAACTGACAGCCTCTGGCAGTGAACAGTTAATGAACATGAACGCATATTGAAAGAAACATTCAAAATGTGTGTATTCATTGTGTACTCAGTTCAGCTCATGAAAATAGAATGGGCACCACTAGTTTTTTAGGACTATTACCAAAATATTTCCCTAACTTCAACAAAATGTTAAACCAGTTTAGCTCAGTGTGCTTTTAAAAAAATAAGTCATTTGAATTATTTTATACATTGTTGACTCTCACTTGTTGAGTGAGGAACTGCGAGCTGGGTGTGTCTGGACTGTTTAGCAAAATGGTATTAGATACCATGGTCCTCTGGGGTGTTCCAATCACCATGTGTGGCACATGTTGCATGTGTGCAGCAATGGTCACATTGGGTGGCCCAAGAGTTTTGAGTAGTAGCTGTTTGGCTACAGGGGCAGCTGGAGGCTGGACAGTAACCAAAGATAGGACACCTTTGCTAGGGCTTAGATTCTGATCGATGAGCCAATCTATTTTTGATCCCTAACTTGCATGCGGAAGTATTACTTTGTCAAAACCAATTACAGACAGCTGCCGAGCACCAGAGAGCTCCTGAGGAGAAAACCAGGGACAGAGTCAGAGTTTCTGGAGGAATGAATGCCTCTGCTCCGAGCTCTCCTCCCTCAAGTAAACAACTCTGAATCAGAGCAGATCAGTTCATTTTTGAAACCTTTGGGATTAAAAAATGGATTTATCTTCACTCTCGCTTCCCAACCTGTTTTCAGAAATAAGCCACAGAGGTGCTGACTTCCACTGTTGTTACTGTAGCCGTCTGTGGACACAAGAAATTACTTTTAGGACCCCATTCAGAAAATAAGCACTTTAAAAGTTGTCTTGTGGACAGACCTGATAAAGCAAAAACATAAATCTGACAAATCTGCATCATGATGTATAAGGGCAAATATTTCTTGTGATTACTTGCCAGATAAATGATTCATCCTTTAATAAATGATAGTATAATGGTTTTAGTCAATGGAATGGTGGGCCACAGTATCCATTTATTTTGGTCTGAGATGCTGCTGCTCCAGTGCAACAACTAGTGGCAATAAATGGTGTATATAGACCATAATAATGATATAATACACAGCAATAGTATGTGACAGGACATGATCAAATCTTTTCAGGGCATTTTTATAATGGACTGCCTCCAAAAGGCAGCACGAATCTTTGGTTTAAACATGTTCATCCCTCTGTCCTCGTCTCTCTTTCTCTTAACTCATCCTGCCAAAGCAGCACTCCTGCTCATATCAATATTTCACATCCAAAACTTAAAAAAGCGTGGTACTTTACACTTCAAAGACCCCAGTACACACACGTGTGCACACACACCAGATACAAACACACATACACATAATAATACTCACATACACAATGCATCGGCAGTAGCACGCCAAATTCATACTCACACATACAGGCACATTAACAGGTATATACAGGTATATAAACACATTTTCACATATAAACTGGGGATTAGCACACACACATACACACACTTGTGTGCACTGCAGGCCCGGGACTGACCAGGGAGAGGTGCAGGCAGATACCCACACCTCATTAATGATTCATATCACGAGGATGAGAGGAGCTGATAGATTCTGCTCTCCAAAACACTCCTATAGCTTCCTGCTTGACCAAAACATGGATACTGCCAAGGGTCTCATGGATATTCATGTAAATATCAAAAGAGGCCAGTGTATCACCTAAAAAAATATTAAGCAAGTATCCTTTGATAGATCTGCAATTATACATTTGATTAGACAACAAACAAAAAAGGCTTCCTGTTTTGACCAAATGAAAGTATAGTATGAAAGTAAGTAAAAGAGATTTGGGGGGGCTCTTTGAGCAGTGCGGCACATAAAGCTGGTCATTTTAAAAAGTTTCATATTTGGATACTGCATTAGTAAGAAAACCCAGTGAACAGGTTATATTTAGGACTCTGGGAAATGAGGGTCATGTTGCACAGGAGGCCAAACAGTCCGGAAAGAATTCATTTTCTTCTGCGCCTCTCCTATAATTACACACAGTGATTCAATACTGAAAAAAAACACTCATCACATTAACAGACACTGGACAAGAACAATTCTCTGATTGGCGATGAAATGTGATTTTAGTGACTTTAGTCTTAAAGTCAAAATTGGCTTATTTTGAGTTTTGAAAATATGATTTCTTCACTTCTGTAATGTTGCATACAGTTATATGGTTTAGGGCCTAGCATGAGGGGAAAAAATTAGACTTGATTTTGTAGACCAGAGCTGACAGAGCCAACATTTTGTCTTCACTGACATTTTTTTTTCTGAGGTCTGGCCAAGTAGAAAAACTTGGTAAAAGGAAGCAAATGCAGAAGTGCCAAAACCTGCAGTTCCATGAATGGCCACTTGAGACTGGCTACAGAATGAACTCAATAGGCAGAAATAGCACAAAAAACAGTTTGGTCTCTATATCTAGATTTAGCAGCTGTGTAAAGTAAATTAGATGATCGCTGGTTCGATCCCCGACACAGTTGGAATTTTGCATGGCAGCCAATACCATCAGTGTATGAATGGGCGAGATATGTAGTTTAAAAGCACTTTAAGTGGTCGGAGAACTTGAAAAGTGCTAGTCCATTTACCACTGCCATAACCACTTCACGGGTCACGGCGGGCTGGAGCCACCCCAGTTGACTTAAGTTGGACAGGTCAGCAGTTCATCACAGGGCTGACACATAGAGACACACTCACATTCACAGTTTAGAGTCACCAATTAACCTGCATGTCTCCAGACTGTGGAAGAAGCCGGAGAACCCAGAGAGAACCCACACAGACACGGGGAGAACATGCAAACGGCCCCAGCTCTAAACTCCCTTGGCACTAAAAGGCCTCATTCAGCTGGTAGGTTAGAACCCAGAACTTTCTTGAACATGATTATCTGTAAAAAAAAAAAAAAAAAAAAAAAAAAAAGGCAATCCATCAAGTAGATGTTGAGATATTTCAGTCTGTTCCAGACAAGCGGTGGACCAAATGACCAACAACAGACCAGCGTTTCCATCCGTAGAGCTTGGGGATAGCAATCCATGGTTAAAAATATGCTATTAACACAGTATTGAAAACAAAATATTCACATGCTCTATCATGTTGATTTGACCTCAAAGAGGTCCTAACTTACAATTTCCTTGTGAAGAACAGGGATTTTCTTGCCATTGAGAACTTGAGAGCTGTCTCAAAGATGTAAAAACAGCTCTGCTAGCTCTGCTATCTATTATTACTTTTGAAACTACCTATTTATTTTCAAAAACTTGCAGGGCCTTTTTTAATTTCTTCTCTGGCTAGGAAAGGACATTTTCAAGGCCAGTGGAAACCCAGTCCATTTTCCTTTGTACTCTTCTCTCTCATGCCCCGTAAACGTATGCAGAAAAACTACTCGACTGCGTGTGCTTGTGTGGGTCTGTTTGTGTGTGTGCTCAAACACATCCAGCAGGTGCAGTTGCAGTGTCTAATAACAGTCAAGCAGCCGTCTCTCACAGTCTTTGTAGGCAGATAGAATGAACCAGAACTCAGTGGTGTGTCAGACGCATCAAAGCCTGCCAACACTGGGCCTAAAACCATTTTACTGCTCTGGAGAGCGCACAGCTGAATTTGATTGGAAAACCACCTGACCTCCCTGAATGTGTGTGTGTGTGTGTGTGTGTGTGTGTGTGTGTGTGTGTATACACCCCTCAATGTGAGTGACAGGTGGCAACCGGAAAGTATGCGTTTGCGTAGACTTTGAAATTTTCGGAAAGTGTGAGTCTTGTGGTTACACCACGTGCTCGTATGTGTGATGTTGCATTGCATACATATGTGTGTCCATATGTATGCGTGTGTGTGTGTCACTGTTGTCCTGCAGTCTGTGCAATTGCCTGGCTGGGAAACTCTTGACTTCCTGACATTTAAGCCCACAGCAATGCAGCAATCTCTCTCTCTCTCTCTCTCTCTCTCTCTCTCTCTCTCTCTTAGATGGGAAACAGTAATCCATGAAAAGACAAAGAAAGTTAGAGAGAGAAAAAGACACACTTGGAGAAATGAAAATGAAAGGATGAGAAGGAGAAAGAGAGAGAGAGAGAGAGAGAGAGAGAGAGAGAGAGAGAGAGAGAGAGAGAGAGAGAAGGACAATGTGTTCCCTGTGCTGCGTTATGAATCCCAAAATTCTGGGCGACTTTCCCAGGATTGCAGGTCAACCAAGTACCAGAACCAGGAGCCAGTGATCCACAGCACAGGACTGAATGATAATGAAACTTAAGCGAAAATACACACTGCCAGAGCACATGAGGTCCAAAGAGCCAGAGCTAAATGACTGGTGGAGGAAATGTTACTCTGTGTTATTGGAATTTTTATTTTATTTTATTTTTTTGTTCTTTTCAAGCTTTATTTTCGATAGAGACAGCTGAAGAGTCACAGGTGTGTGGGGAGAGAGATGGGGAATGACATGCAGGAAAGAGCCACAGGTCAGACTCAAACCCCGGGCTGCCGCGGCAAGGACTGAGCCTTCGTACAAGGGTCTACCAACTGAGCTAAACGAGAAAATTTTAACCCCAAGATAATAATTTTAATACAGACACATTTCACTTGGAAACAAACAAGTATAATATCACATGTTCACACGTGCCAGAGGCATTTTATCTCTCTTTTCTCACTATCTCTGTGTCCAAACCTCCCATGACAGGAATCCAGGAGCGTCTGAAGGTAAACACTCCCGACTGATCATCATTCACTCCCTCCATCGCTCACTGTGCTGGGCCTCTCTAATTGGATAAACTGCCTGTCCAAACACTTAAATCAGTAGCTCGGGTATCTAAACTTCACCCTTCCTCTGTCCTCTCCTCGTCTGTCTTCATTTGTACCCTCTTAAATTTTCTTCTCAGTTCAACCTCTAACCCGTTATTTCTCACTAACTGTTCCTCTCATCAAGACTGTCTTTTTTCAGTCATTTCAGCAAGTGCCCAAAAACTACTTGTGATTATGTCTAAGTCCTCTAGCGGCTGTAGTAATTATGACAGGAGCAAAGGAAGTAATGTGATGTTATTATAGAGTGGCAAAGTCCACATAGGGAGGAGGTCGGGCTGGCTGGATAGGTCAACAAAGCATCGGACTTTAATACACGAGACTGCTGTATGTTTCCTGTTTCCAACCGACAGTGAACGTTTGCAATCATTCCCTGACCTTAACAAAGCCTTTATTATGGTAACCATGACAGCAAAGATTGCTTAATCTTAACAGAGTGGTCTTTTTACAATGCTTCCCTAACCTAATCCCAAACTATCTAAAACCTAAGATGTTTTCGAGCCTGAGCCTGAGCCCTAAGCTTGATGTGTAATGGTTTGTAACAATATTCCATTCTAAATAACACGGCCAGACAGTGTATGTGGGTGTTTAATGTGGAGGACTTGCTGCTCTTATCATGCATCATCACCCTCATGTGTTGTCTGCGGTAAACAGATAAAAAAGAAAATGCAAAAACACACCAAAAAAAGACAAAACAGAGGGAAAATGTGAATCAGCAGTATACACAAACATTTTGAAATTCCTGTCATTATTTTTCCATTTGCAGAGTTTATGAGTTTCCTGTTTTGAGCCAATAATCACCACAAGAACAATAAATACAATCAAATCAAAGACTTAAAACATACAAAACTCTACTCCAAACCTTCAGCATCATATTAAAAACAACCAAAATATTGTTTGTGATGTGAACAAGACCTTCATGTTCCTCCCCTCCAACTATGTTGGTTATCTGTTGTTCTTCTAGATCTGGTAGACTGGACGGCTCGGCTCTGCCCATCACTGTACACCTCTTTATCTCCCACACTCCCTCACTCATCCATCCATCACAGGCAGCATATGTCTATACAACTCTTTGCCTTCCTCTTTTTGTTGTATATGCATGTATACATGTATATACAAATGTGGTGCGAATCTTAATCAAATTTCCAGAACACCGACACAAGAAAATGTGAATCCATCTGCTACTGTTATGTGAATATCAGGAGCTGGTGCCACCATTTCTCTAGTCAGGCCATTACCATTAAACCAATGCAAAATAAATGAATGCAATCAGATTATGTAATTAAAGGAGAACCATTCAAACCTCAAACAGAGGAAAACAATGTGCAAAACATAATGGAAACATTGCATTTATGTGAAGGGTACAGTGTCCTCAGTCTACAGAACTGATGTTTTTGTCTGCTCTCCGGTCTTTTGCCTCTCCAGTAGAGCAGTTTAAGTCACATGCTTGATTTGTTTGCTACGTATGTTTATTGCTTTTTGCTTTAATTGATACATTGACTTTTCCATCACATTTTCAGTATTTTTTCTTATGCTCATACCGAAAAAGTGCTTAAAAACAGGCGGCTGGAGTCTGTTGACCCTTTTCTCTTTAAATCGCTTCCTTCCCATTCATTCCTTTTGAAATCTTTTTTTGATTATATATTGCATTTGATTGCACATGAAATTCTTTCAAAATTGAGTGTTTCCATTTGAGTCGTGCTTTTGCTTTGAAACTAGAAATGAACAAAAGATGGAGGAAATAAGCAGTTTAGGCACAGGATGACTGTGTTTGTCAAAGCAGATCCAATGAAGACAACACTTTAACACTTTATTCAATTTCCTTTGGTCAATTTTTAGTTTAATAATCATATCAAACCATGAATTAAGCTATATTTTCACATTCACCCACTGTATAACTTAGGCCCCCAGTTAGATATTAATTTTATAAAAGTATTAAGCCTGAAGTTAGATTTTTTCAAACCATCCCCTTTCTTTCTCGTTTCTCACTCATTGTTTCATCCCACCCTCCCTCTTCTTTGCCATTTAAATTCCTTATTTCCATTGCAGGAATGCTGACAGGGCATCAGCACCAAGTAGGACACTGACCTGATGGTGCAACATGAGCCTGAGGACTCTCACTGCCCCTGTCGTTCCTGGGAGCTTCATTTTCCATCAGTTCCTCACCACACAGTAGTGCGACAGTTTCAGGTGTCACTCCTCACCTCTTCCTGTAATCTTGACTTACTCTTCTTCCTCTTATCTTTGACTGAATTTCCCCTTAATTTCACCGAGTGAGATGGAAAACAAGAAACTCTATCTAAGTGAAAGAGAGGAAGTGAAAAAGACGAGTAAAAGAGAAAGTCTCTCTATAGCCTGGGTCAGTTCCTGGATCTCAGGTTCCCTTCAAACAGTTACTTGGTGTTGCGACCATAATGCAAATGATCGTTCAATTTTAACCCTAATTTTCAAACCACAGTAAGAGGCACAGTAATCAAAAAGTAGAGACAAAAAGTATGTTTTGAATTACTAGTTCTTATGGCCATTTTTTATTCTACGAAAGACACATTATTTTTTTTTGATAATGACTAGCAGTTAGAAGTATTCTGTTACTATGCAGCAGCACTGCCAAGAGACAGGAAGTCTACTACAGTGACCTTCTAGATAACACAACCACCAGCACTACCACAATGACCTGTTTAAATTGGAAGTGACCTTGTTCTTTCAGTTTAATGACAAAAGGAGGAAGGATTGTGTTTCGCTGCTAACCAAGGATACCCTCCCTAATACACACACTCAACTATCCATAATTTCACATTAAAAGTCGATTCAGCGGCAAAAATCCTAAAATGACACGAAAAACTAAAACACTTCGCCACAGCCCGATTATAAAAAATGTGCATGCATTCCTGTGTTTTGCAACTTTCAGATACAATCACTAGTGCAAATAAATTTGTACGAAAACACCTTTACAAGTACTGTTAGTTAATGCTGAGCTCTAAGTATGCAAGTAGGTGCATTCTTTCCCCAACTGAATAATGACAAAACGTGTTTTCAATTACATTTTGAGAATATCTAACTGAGGCAATCAGCTATTGAAGAACATTAAACTAGTAAGTAGAGACGTGTGGTGATTTAGAGAATTGTGACAAGCTATAAATGACTGGGGATTCCCCATATGTGTCCTAAATGTGGTCAATGGAATGAATTACAGCCATGCTCCCTAAATGTGCAGTAATCTGGATTGTTGTGATTTGTTTTTATGTGGCACCAAACCGAATATTAGATTATGTTTAAATTCTAAATGACTTGGCCGTCCCCCATTGCATGTTTTTATTAACTCTTATTCTGAGAACCTCAAGAGCATCCTCTAGAGAAGATTGTGCTGTACCCTGTACCCACACTTGTCACACAACATTTCTTTGTGAAAGCCACATTCAGCGGAACGCCCAATCCAACGACATTTAGAGCTGCAGTTCTATCGGTACCTTTTAAGCCAAATTGAAAAGTCTACTAAAAGCCACTCAACACTGTAACCGCTCTGTATTTTATTGGTTTTGCTTTGTATACAATTAGCCTAGCTTTTAATTTGTCTAGCATAAACTTGTTGACATAGTGAGGTCTACTACTATGTGGAATTATGTTTCTGTGCCTTTTGTGTAGTTTGTTTGTTCTGGTTTTTCACATGTGCGTATTTTTTAATTGTGACTGCAGATTATAAAATAGCTTTAGGCTTTAACTCTGGTACAATTTGTCAAATGATACCATTTATGCTTGATATTGCACATGGTCCCTTACAAGTAAAATAGACTTTAAGGCAGTTTCTGCCTCATTTGCTTTAATTTATATTTCAACTTCAGACCTCTCCCTCTGTTTCTGTCGCTGGTCTATGCCGAATCAGTGTGTGTGTGTGTACATCACCAGATCTTGTCAGGAGGTGCAGTTATCTTTTGCTGTAATATTATGCAGTAATATTAGTTCCCGTGTGAGGTCAATTGGACCTTTTATTGCGGCTAAGTGACTAAGCTTTTGTGCTTGTTCATGTATGTGTGTATGTATATATGTATCAGCCCTGCGCACACCACACACACACACACGCACAGAGAGAGCGAGAGAGAGAGAGCTGTTATTACACGACAGACAGATAAGCCTGGCGCTTGCAGACCAAATACACTCACACTGCACCGTGGGAAACAAGAGTGTGTGTATATGATTGTACAAGCATCCGTGTATCTGTGTGTGTGCATAAAAATTCAGGTCTATGTTTCTTAATTTTCTTCTGTCCAACCACATGCATGTGTGTGTGTGTATCTTCATAAACGTCACGTCTTTTTTTTTTCCTTCATGTGTCACCTCTTTTTACAACAGAAATATATGTCGGCACATGGACACACACTAAACGTGGGTGTGTGTGTGTGAGAGAGTGTGTGTTTTGGTGTTATTCAAGGACACTTTAACGTTGATAAGTGGCACGACACAACAGCCCACACCTAGAAACCTTGAGAGCAGTCAGCCAAAGAGTCTCACACGCTAACAGATAAACACACACACACACAATTATGGTTAAAAATAGGTTGAAAATGGTAGATAAATGAACACAAATTGAAAGCGACAAGATGGGACAGTAGTATATATAAAGCATGCACGCACACAGACACACACACACACACACACACACACACACACACACACTGGTTAATGGCTAAAACTGACTTAATATGAAACAATAAAATGCATAAACACGTACAGAAGGTGACATTCTGCTCTCCCTCTCCTTGTCTCTCTCCGTTTCCACTCATTTCATTATTTCTATCCTTCGTCTCTCTCCTGTCCTTGGCTTTTATCTGTCCCTCTCTGTCTTTTCTTATATCACTGTCTCCTTCATTCTCTCTCTCTCTCTCTCTCTCTCTCTCTCTCTCTCTCTCTCTCTCTCTCTCTCTGTCCTGCCCTTGGCCCTCGTCCTTCGCTTTCTGGTCTGTCTGTTACTATTATCATCCGTGGCTTTTTTTTTTTTTTTTATCTATCTGTCTGCCTTCCATACTTTATCTCCATATACAACCTCCATGGGCACTGTGTGTTGGTTTATTACAGGAACAAAGGGAGTGTATTTGTGTGTCTGAGCACATGTGGAGGTCTGAATAACTTCAAACAGGAGAGGGAGGAAGGGGCATGAAATCATGTGAGAAGAGAGAACAGAATGTTCAAAGTATGAAGAACTACTGTATATACTGGACTGTATATATATCCAACTCTTAAAATAACAGGTAAGTAAAAATGCTCCAACTACTGGCAATTCAAAAACAATTTCTTTGAAAATATTGTCAAAATTTGATGGTTGGAGTATGAAGACAAAGAGGAGCGGACAGTACATACTCTTAAACTACTACTTTGAATTACACGTGTAATTCAGAATTGGGTAGTTTATGTCCAACAACAGTTATGTCCAAAAACACATTTGATATAATCGTACAACATTTGGTGGAAAAAAAAAAGAGTAAAGCGTTTGTTTTGCTTGAAATCAATTTATTCTCTGTAAACTTTCTGTCTGAAAGAATCTTAAGACACATTTAACGTGCAAGATTTGCAAAGACCTGAAAACCCCATCATCATATGTGTGCATCCTGTTTGATGATGTTTCATCTGCCTTTAATATATTTCCAGGGAGATCTATTGATAGTGAAGCTGGACGGTATGGATGTAAATCAGACCCTCATACCATGGTTATGCAACGTTCTTACAGAGAGGCAGCTGTAAGTTCATGGAGTCTATGGAGGACAGTCATCTGTCATGAGCACTCAGACTGGGGTACCATAAGGTTGTATCTTTTCACCTTTGCTGGTCTCAATGTATATCAAGGATTGTGTAGGTCATCAGGACAAACTGTGTGATGATAAAATAAACAGATGATTTGTCTCACACAGACCTTTTAAGCAATCATGAGCTACACTTGGTGTTCCAATAACTCACTGATTTAAAACAAAATAAAAGTAATGATCAGAAGAAACGCCACTCTTTCCCCTGTAACAATGAATGACATAATAACTATTAAAAATGTACAGGAACACAAGTACCTGAGCACTGACATGGACTATAACACCATTGCAAGCTTTGCAAAAGTTCAAGAGTGTCTCTACTTGTCAAGGAAACTTAAAGTTTTCATGTGGGCATAACTATGCCGGTTTTGTTTTGCAGGACCTTTACGGCGAAGATATTGACCTTTTGTATTCAGTGCTGGGTGGGGGCATTGTCTGCACAAAACAAGAACAAACTGGACCGGCAAGATACCATGACAGAAAAGTACACCGTGAATTTAGCTTAGACAGTCATTGCAGACTCACTGCAGCCTGTTTGGTCTGAATATACATTTTCATCTTCAGGTATAACATGCTTTAACATGGATGTGGCACGTTTTTGTATTTGTACTTAATTCCCAATGTTTTCGTTGTTATGATGGCCTTATGATTGTTTTGATGATGATGTTTTTATTTCATACAAATTGTATTATGTGCTGCCAGGTTTGGTAGTTCATATTCTTTTTGACCTATATGCTCTTGCAAAGCAAAGCAAATGTCCCCACAGGAGCAATAAAGGTGTCATTTATTCTAAATTGCTGACAAAGCTGGTATAAAAAAGAACATCGGGAGGGAACCAGGAGCCACCACTTCTAATCAGCCAGGCTTCTATCTCATTACACACCTAAACAGAGCTGATTGTATTTTAAAAAGAAGAAGTGGTTCGCAGTGTGGTTCATTTAATGCTGCAACTTTTGCTAATGATGACTGTTTATCATTCCAGACAACATCATTTAACTTTGACGCCGCTGTTGCTTCAGTTTGGTTTCTCCTCATTGATCTGTCTGTTCTCCAGTATCACTGTGGTTTCTGTGGTTGCCATGGTCAAATGGCAAGCCATGACGGCAAGTTGAAAATGCTGAACCGTCATGAACACTTTTATATAGGACTGGAAATAGGACTGGAAATGCACTGTGGAGAACATTCTGTGTCGCTGGAAGATGCCAAAGATTTAAACAAAATATTGAGGACAAATGGAAGGATAGGGAACAAATATAGAAAGTTAGGTGAGAATGAAAGGGTTGATGTTTATTATGTGTAAGATGGAATACATACATCCAGGCTAGGAGAATGAATAGACTTGAGCAGGGATTCAAATGATTCTAGGAAGAAAGACAAAGGGGGGGAATGGGGGAGCAACTGGATGGAGGGATTGAATGGGTGTGCTGCAGGGAGAGGAGAGGATGTAGGGTTTGAGTCTAAGTGCTGGAGGGAAAGGAGGAAGGTAAATGCAGGGTGGGAGGGTGATGCGATAGAGGCGAAGGTAGGATGAATGGGGTTTTATGGAGGAGAACTTGAATGTGTGCAGAGGGGATAAGAAAGTGACTGAAGGGGAGTGAATGAGTGCCAGACAGATCGGATGAGAGATTGGGACGGAAGAAAAGATGAAGCGAGCATTGAGACAGAGTAGGAGAGAGAGAGAGATTGATAGAGGTTTTGAGGATAGATATAACCATTGTTCAAGACTGTGAACTTGTGCCAGACATGATTAAAGACTTGGCCAAAAAACCCTTAAGCATGGGTAAAACCCTTTGCTGAAGTCTGAGCACTAAAGGGATGAGTGGGCGGGTTAGTAGGATCAAGACAGAAAGAGAGGAGGGAAGAGGATGAGGAGAAGGGATGGCTGAGGAAGACAAGGAGGAAGGTGAGGATCCCCTTAGGAGGCTAAATAGGCTTATGTAAGGGCCCTGCAGAGACAGACGAGAGTCATGGCCGTGTGCTTCTGCCGAAATGCACACACACACACAAACACACAGACCCAGTGACATGCTGGCCAGTGTCCCAGACATCTCCCCTGATTATATGTACACACTGGCACACTCAGACAAAGGCCTGGATCTGCAGACACACTACGTAAAGACAAACATAAACGCTGATACACAGAGACAGTGAAGACGTAGAATATATATCTATGGTATGATAATGGAATAACAAGTAGATAAACTGGACGAGGTTCCCATGCATGGATTAACCCCAAACCTCAAGATTTACATTAAATAAAGTCTTAGTTTGGACAAAAACGTATCTTCTGTGTAGAATAACTGACTAAAGATAAAATAACATCTATTCAAAGGTCAGAGAAGAATCAAAGAAAACCACAACAAACAATTCTTTTTAAGTTATTTAAAGTTGAGTCAGTTTTTGGTTTACAAGCAGTTTAAGAAAAGCTTTTTGAGTACAATTGTTATCAGGATTGGACACAATGTGATAGATTTTGTTTATGGAAAGTCTCTCCCATTTATTACTTTTACTGCCACACATGCGGCTGATGTCATGCAAGAAAGGTTAGCAGATTCTTCCTGTATGCACTATGCTTGTATGTTGGCTAAAAGAACTAAGATCTATAGTTTACCATTTCCTCTCCTGTTCCATGTCTTAAAGGGTTGCTTTCTCAAATCTGTACTAACCATTCTACTTCATTTCCTCACCGGAGGTCACAGAGAGCGACTGTTAAATGGTTAATCCTGTCATAAACCGAAACACCTGCAGAACGTTTTAGAGACGAAAAAGGCCAAAAAAGCAAAGGAGATAGAGGTGCAGGTGCAGCCAGTAAGAGTGGGTTATAATGAAGGGTTTTGAAACCTGGAAAATCCCACAAATCATCACCGAGCTGTGGCAACTTCTCATGTGCATTTCTCAAGTGGCATTATAACTGAGTGTTGAAAAGAGTGAAGTGCTGAAAGAGATCCTTTTTATGACTGCCACATGTTAACTCCAAAGTAAACTGAAGTCACAAAGAAAACAAAAAAACACAGTAAGGCCAAACATTCTTTCCTCAAGATGTTAGCTTTAATTTTAGAACTTTTTCTCTGTGATTTTGTGGACTTTCTCCATTAAGAATATTTCACAATGTTCAGTTTTTAATGTACACACTAAACATCTTGCTCCTGTTACTTTCAGTAGTGTTTAAGATTGTGCGTTTTCACTCTAGGCATAGTATGCATGTTATTATGTCAGCAAACTAACATTAAGCATAGCGGAGAATCGAGGCTGGAGTATACTCGAAAAGCACATCGGAAGGTAAGTGTTTATCGCTGCTTCAGTGTGTTTGCGCCTGTGGCTACCAGACGTACCCACATCCTGCTTTGCCCTCATCCCACAAGAGATTGCATAGATGGATTTCACATGCTTTTCGACCATTAGACCAGAACTTCAGTTGTTGCAGGCTGGCACTGTTGATACAGGTACGTCAAGCTGAGTCTGAGATGTTCTAAAATGAATAAAGTCAAGCACGCAGCACAAAATCCATTGTTACAGTGACTCTCTTCAGCCAGATATTTTCACTTTTAGCTCCACTAGTGCTAGGAATCTAAGAACAACAAGGTTCTCTCTCCATTTAACATCCTTCAAATAAATTGGTGTTCTGTTGTGTAGCATCACTGTCTCGCAGGGGCACTACCGTGGCAATAGATATGTTCACTGACAGTTCAGGGGCATAAATATTGTTTGACAGCTTGAGGGGAAAGACAGATGATTGAAAATTATTTGATCAAAAGCAGTTTATCTGGTCAAGTAGCAGATGTACAATAAAATATGAAAACCAGTGACCGCTGTACAATACCAAGAGAAAGTTTCCATAATAGAGACAAACACCATCTTGTCCACATCAAATGTTCTCACACACAGACGCAGCCGCATGGCAAGCAGAGCTCCGACAAAGAAAATAAAAACAGAGCAGGAGCGAGTGACGTCATTTTTCATGTATATCAGAGAATGCTATTCATTAGCCAGCAATAGTGCTCATCCCTAACCTGTTTGCTTCACTGAAAACAAACTCAGGTCCGTTCGTACAGTTCATTTGTGCTGCTGTGAAAGCTGTCAGTTGAACACTGGTGGGGAAAAAAACAAGCATGCCCAGTCCACTTGAAAATGTGGTCCTCAGCCCACTTCCAAGCAAACTCTGTTGACATTCATTAGCGCTGCTGTGAAAGCAAACAAAACAACCACAGGATTTTAGCAGATGTGATCTTAGCATGATTTCAAAAACTAAACTGCTAATAAATCCATCTGCTGGTTGTGAAATCTCTTCAGAAAACGGCCTTAATTGATCCGTATTTATTCAAATCATTTGATAACCATGGTAACACATGTGGGCCCTGATGATGCACAGTTGACGCAAAATGGCAGTCGCCTAAACCATCCCTGTATAACTTCAAGTTTACTCTCTCTCCAAAAATTCAGGTTAAACACAAACCGGACCAGAACTAAAAAGCAACAAATTTCCCCTTAGTCTGAGCCAAATAAACTGAACTGCAGGTGTTAAACATATAAAGATAGCTGACATGACAGCTCCCGAAAAGTGACGCCAAAACATTTGAATTACCCCCCGGAGGCTGGCTGCCTCATAAATCCAACCCCTCTCCATGTTAGCAGATGGGACGTAAGTCCAATAAAAAAAATAAGAAAGCACAGGTCAACTACATTTTATGTAATTCTTAGAGTGAAGTTCAAGAGTTCATTTTGTAAGTTTGTTTTTAATTAGTTGATGATTTAAGAAGGGTGTTTCACGTCATGATTCACAGCTGAGTCCAGCTCGTGACTGAGTCAGCAGGGTGTAAGGATGGGACCTCGATGCTCCAACCCTGATCACTGCTGCTCTGACTCTAGACAAAAGATAGCAGCAAAGACTGTAACCACTGCAAAACAACCCTGCAGGCAAAAAAATCAAGGAAATATGGCTTTAATCTTTTCAATAATTTCCACCTGTCTCTGGAAATTAGTTCATCTATGTCCCCTGGCCATTTTTGGTCTTCACTTTCTCTCTCGAAAGCAGAGGCAGATTATGTTGCCTTAGCCATGTTTCTTGACCGTCTGATCCTTTTTAAATAAATACCTTTCCAACCAGATTCACACAATGGGTCCATGACTTGTTGTTCTTTATTAAATTAGGGAAAATAACATTTTCCACAAATTTCCACAAAACAAATTTTACAAATTATGGAACCATTTTTTCATCCACATTGGAGAAAACATTCAGCTGCCTGTTTCTTATTAAATTAAACCTATTGTCGGGTTGTTTGCTGATGACTTTTTGTTTTTTTGGAAAAGCAGTTTAACAATAAATCAAATTAAATAAATAATTTTAAAAAGATGGCTGCACTCATAGCCAGGATATATATATATATGACAGTTAGAGGCAGTTAGATCAGTATCAGCAATAGCTATCATACTCATTCACCCAGGCTTTTTCTCCCTCTCACGCACACACAAACACAAACCCTGCATTTACCAGATGTCCAGATAGAAAAGATAGAACGAGAAGAGAACGCGATGAGCAGAATAAATGACACAACAACAGAAAGAACTTGTGTTCTCATGTCATGTGCAGCAGTGAGCTCATCCTTTTGTGAACTAGACATGCACTACTGCCACTGATGTCATCTGCTAATACACAATGAGACTCATAATGACAAACTAACACCAGTGGCCAAGTAAGAGATGACAAAGTAACACTCAAGACAAATGAAATGGGTGAAGGGGGGAAGTCATCGTTTTAAGCCTGTAATTTTGAACTGCGCAGCCTGTATTTATGAACAAGAATGTTTCCTAAAGCTACAAAACAAGAGAGACTGTCGCCAGAGACACACCTTAGCTCTGGCATCTTCTAACATCAATAGCAGTGCTGATCAATGATGACAATATCACATAAATAGCTCATAAAACAATACAGACAATCACCCATCACAGAGGTCTGACCCAGTTATTAGTCAGTGCCACCCACTTCATTCTTGACCCATGAGACTCTGTCACATCTATCGTGTGTCCTCGGCAAATTGAGGGAACAATGATTCATTGAAAGAAATCAAGCATCTTTCTGTTTTGGCTCTCACTGTAACTCATTTCACGCTGCTTTTATATTTCATTTTACATCTCTTCATTTCTGCAATTCGCTCAAGGTCACTCTTTCTCTGCCTGCAGCCTGTCAGGGAGAGAGCCATGTGTGTCCACATGTACGTGTGCCATATTAGACTCACCACATAAAGGAAAATGCAGCTTTTAATCCTAAAACACAATTCCAGATGACAGATTTGTAACTGCTTAACAAGACCCCATAACAATCATTTCCTTTTGGAGTTTGACAGGCCTGAAAAATTTGGTCCAGGCCCAACCAGAACACCAACACCTCCTGTGTGAGCCTGTGTGGGAGCCTGCTGCTTTTAACAAGCCCTAACCAAAGCCCAGAGTTCCCTTTAACGATATATGAATTTAGACATTCAATATGGTATGTTCATCAAGTTAGCATAATGGCCCACCTGCTGTGTCTATCAGCACAGGAACTAAATGGAGAGCTGTAGGAAGTCCTGAAGCAGCAAAGGTCCTATACCTTCAGATTATCCAGCCACCTGAAATTCAATTCAGTTTTACTTAGATGGTGCAAGATCATAACAGAAGTTATCACATGACACTGTACTGTTTGTAATATTATTTACAGACCCAGCAATTGTCATTATGAGTAAGTATTTGGTGCCAGTGGCAAGGAAAAAACAGGAAAGGAATACAAACTGTCAGATAGTTTTACAGGTCGTAACAAACCCCCTGTTTATATAAACACCTTAACCTGAGACCAAGATGTCCGTCTGCGCTGTCAGAGTTTAAAAATCATGTTTACACTAATCAGAAAATGTGTTTTCATAGTCATATTTCATTTTGTTTCGTCATCCATATGTTTTATTTACAGCCTGTGTGACTAACATTGGAAATGCAATGCCTTGATGCTGACAATTGATATTTTAAATGATTAAAGCAATCTGCGAAATGAACTGCGAAATCCATTCTGCAGTCTGGCGCCCCTATCAGCAGGATAACGATGTTTGTCTGTGCCTTTCAAAAATGTTATTCATCACGCTTGAAAAATACATAAATCTAGGTTAGGTTAGGTTAGATTTAGGTAAAAGTACAAGTTAGTTTTAGGGAAAGATCATTGTTGCGTTAAAAGGACATAAGTCATATTCATTCGACTTGAACTTCATTCAACTGACATTTCATTTTTCCATTTTGTTCTGGTCATCCATGCCTGCACTACCCCACAAACTGAAAACCACTGTTGTACTCAGACACCAGGTGTTTTAGATATACTTCTGTTGTTGATTGTCCTGCAAGGGAAAAATGATAGCATCACTTGTTTCAGCAAAGGCCCAAAAAAAAAACATCTGTTTGAGTGTGCAGATGACAAAATGAAAGTGGTTATATCACAAGGTGGCCTCTTCAATGTTACATCAATCTTTTGCAGAGTGTGCTTAGTTTAAAATTTTCAAATATAATATGTGCAACTATTTCATTAGTCTAAATCACCTGTTCTTTTTTTGTATTAGGATCAATCTTTTATATCTACAGATGTCACAAGTCCTCGCCATGTTTCTGGAGGGAGCAGCTACACTGCTAGATGACACTAAATCCTGCACATTGGTCCTTTTTAAAAAGGACACCTTCTAATGCTTAGACTTAAATGAACTCAAAAGAAATACTATATATCTATAGTATATATCTTTCTGTGTCTGTCTTATGTGAACATTATGCTTTCAAGAGCCATTATTTTTAGATGCATTTATTCTAAAGGGGCCATAAAAGGCTATTACCCTTGGCTGTGGTGGCTGCCAGTTATTTGGCACACATCACCTCCACTTAGACTCAGATTTTTGTCCAAATTGAGATTTCATGGCTTCAATAATCATTTTTTGTGGCAAACAACAAACCCAATATGTAGACTGAAATCTCTGTTTTCTACATATTTTCCCAAATCTACTCTTTACTTTATGTCTACTGAATATTTCTCCTCATCTATGTGCACTACTCCTTTTAACTCTTTTTAAATTCACTCCAGCTTCCCTCATACTACTTTTATCTGCTTCAGCAGTTTTCCTTCAATATGTATTTCCTGTAGGTGAAAAGGTCTGTGACCCCATACTGTAATAAAGCCTCTCTGGGACCTTCAGGTCATATCTCACCCACAGTCCTCTCCCCCAATCATCTAGCTGAACATTAGCTGCTCCTTCATCACCTCCCCCTGTTATTTCAATTTTTTTGCTTTGTTTCCTTTCTTCTGTCAAACTACTATCATTTCTTTCTCACTTATTGCACCCTTTATTTTTACCACTTGCCTTTCCCTCCCTGTTGCTCGATTATCCAGCATGGTATTTTTTTCTTCCTTTCTTTTTCTTTGATCTGTATTTCCTAATCTCTTCCAGAGGGGATCTGTTAGTTGGTTTACACTGCTGGAGTTCTGGAAATGACATCCAAAGCCCTGCACCTCACTCCGACTTACCCATTTTGATCTTGACTGCAGCATGGTTCAAAACACTGAATTTATTAGATTTGAAAATGGTAAAATATTCAGTAACATCGAATTCAGTTGTGTAGTTCAGTCTGTATATTTAGTTTTATGGCCAGCGGGAGCGAGCAGGAGAAGATAGTTTTCAGAAGAACAAAAAATTATGCAGCATATTGAGAGATTTTAGCATTCATTTTATTTTATTATTATTTTTTATATAATCCATTTCAGGTTAACCTGCAAAAGCTGTATTTGTAAAGTAACCTGCTGACTATGAATCTATGAATCAATCTTTAGTCAAAAGTACTGCACAAATTAACCAACAAGTGATGAAAGTGTTGTGTGACAGTGTCTCAGTGGGTTCAGTTTCTGTGCCTGATTACTTGGATCCACTCTTGTTATTGAGGGATTGATTTCACCTGTGAGGAAAAAGTGATGTGTGACATGCAAAAGCCAACAAAAAACAATACATTAAAAAGAGAAGATAAGATAAAGAAAGGAAAAGAAATATACAATGAGAAAAAAAGAAAGGAAAAACAAAAATATGTCAAACCAGCAACTCCAAGTTGTTAATTTCTCTTACATGATTTCATGTTGACAGTGAAAGGTTTCTCTTACTTGTGTCTCTGTGTTTGGTTTGATTGTGTTTGTTTCACCCTTTTTTCCTGTTATTAAAAACCTTTAACATCCACAGATGTGGGCTCTTGTCTCTCTTTTCTCCTTTGAAGTTGTGTTTAATAAACGATTTGTGCAAGTAATTCCCGCAACAACAGATCCACATTTGTTTTACAGCCAGTGCCCTTCAAATTGACCACCCACACTGTGTCCTAAAAGCCCTGCAATGTGAATCACTGTTTCTGTCTCAATTATACGAAAATTTAATAAGCTGCAGGTACTTGTCCCTGGATTCTTGTTTCACACTGTGAGTGATGCTATGTTCAGCCGGTCCTGTTCTGGATAACTTTAGTCAGCAACCTTTCGCTAACCTTTCTCTTTGCTGTTTCCCTCAACTGGATCTTTTCCTGGGCTCTTCCCATCATCTCAGCTTCTTTATCTTTTGCCAGTATTTTCTATGATGAAAGAAATGCTGCTCTTCTCTGGAAACTACTCACTCAGCAGCCTCTTCCTCTGCTTCACCCTTGTTTCACCCCATCTCACCCAGCAGTGGAAAGAAACCAATCACAGCAACTGAACTGGGCTTTTCTCTCTCTCTGATTTGTCATGTAGCTTCATTTGAGAAACTATGCATGTGCTTTATACCTCTGTCTTTGCAATAGTAAAGTTAAAACTTTGTCCTGCATCTAGTCTTGTAAATGTTAGCGTCATGCTAATGAATAATAAACTGTGTAACAAAAGTGATTCTCTCTCTGAAATTTAAAGAATATTCAAGTAGGCTGAACTTCAAGTCTTTATTATTATCCAGATAAAGCCAACATGCAGTTTAACAGTAAGGTTTAACAGAGTGTAACGTGCTATAAATCACATACAGGCAATCATCCTACTGTATGCTATCTGTCTCCCACTGACACTGACAAATGTTCAGTAAATACGTGTAAATCTGTTCACATGGCCTTGTGGGATACCTGACACTGAGATGACCATAACACTCACCCTAATCTGTTGCAGTATGATGCTTTTACACGCTTTGGTAGTTTCTGGTTGCAGAGCTAAAAATTTGTCCACAGTCAGCAGTTTCAACCAAACCTTCTATTTTTCATTCAAGCTGTACTTTTCTCCAAGCTTTCCAAGAAAACACTGCATTAATCTTGTTTAACACACCATTTACTGTGTCACTCTCAAATCATATCTTTGGTTTTGTCATAACAACTTGGACTTTTATAATTGAGGTAGTAACATGTATGGTTCTGATGATATAAAGATGCACTGTAGTAGCTTATTTCTTTTAGTGCCATTTTCCTTGTTTCCCTTTGGTCACATTTCCCAATCAACTCATTGGTTGTGCTTTCTCTAATTACTATAAATGGAGTAAAAGTTCAGTAGTAGTCCAGCAAACAAGGCTCATATACAGGTTTTATACCACATGGAAGTGTTTAAATTTCAGCCTATTTGTATATTCTTTGTTTGTATTAATTCAACATTTAAATCTGCTATATCTATGTTGTTATTACCATGTTATACCTATTTGAGTAATAGGTATAATATAGCCTTTGTAATAACTGAAATCTCTCTTTCATAGGAAGTGTAATTTGGGACAGTAGACCTTAAATTGTACACCGCTGAGTTTGTCACTGTACGTGTTTTAAAGCAGGCAGATTTTCTAAGCGCCACTTTTATTCCTTTATGACCACAGCCCTAAAATCTGAATTCCTGGCAGAGACATCCCCTTAATTTTTCAACAACTAACAATAGACCACCTGCACCACAAAGCCTCTAAAAACACATTTCTATTCACCATGTCTTCTCTTATAGCCAATCACACAATCACAGGTACTAAATGTCCACAATCCAAATGACAGAACACCAGATGGCCAGTGAGGAGACAAGAAATGACTTAACACACCAACGCTGGTGACATGCTTTGACTTTTAACATATCCCATGATGTTAAACTTGTTCAGTAAGCTGCATATTTGGAGCTGCACATCATGTTTGAGACATAGTGGGGTATTCCATCCTTATGCTTTCCTTGGATCTTTCATTTTAAACCTGTTAACCTCATTCCTGTTTTTTTTTTTTCTTTTTTTTTCTTTGCCTCTGTCCTTTGGTTTATGTCACTCTTTCCACGTGTTTTCTCCCCATTTCGTTCTTAAGAGTAAAGCCAGACCGAATGCAGTGAGGCCGCCAGGCGCTGCTTACCACAATTGGCCACTTGTGGGCAGATCAATCGAACTGCGAATCCAAATGCCATTTACTCTTGGCTTCCATGGTTGTTGCTGTTTAGCCTCAGAAATCAAACAGATCAGTGTTAGAGGCTACATCTGAATGTAGCCTTATATCAGCAGAATCAGCTTTTTTTTTTTAATTATAGTGTTTCTTTTTCAGGGCAAAGCCTGTTTTTTGCTAGAAGAGCAGCAGACATTCATGTCCTTGGGATATACTATTAGTATAGCACATTAAATAACCTGTTTTCAGATCATACAACAGGCATAGCAGATTAGGTGGGGAGTGGCATTTCTCGTAAAGTTTTGCAACACAGTATGGCTTGAACAAATACCATGATTATGAAAGTGAAACTGGACTTTTCTAGGCAGAGCGTGCTGGTCACCACTCCTTCTCCTGGAATATGAATCAGCTTTTAGCTTATTTCCATTGTCCCCTGCATGTTTTTCTCTCTTCACTGCCCTTCTCTCTCCTCCTCATTGCTTCCATTTACTTTGCATTCCTCCCCTCCGAGTCAACTTTCCACGTGTCCATCCTCCTTTTGTGTTTCTGAATATGACTCTAGCATCATTGTTTTCATAGTTAACTTGTTAAAACAGTGAGAAGAAAAAATAGACATGACTTCACTCTTGCTCTCTTCTCTCTCCTTGTTTTTCTTCTTTCAAATCCCTTGTTTGTCTCAGGGCAGGTTCCCATTGGCGTCACTGTGATATATGGTGTCGGGTTTGATTCTGATTCCCATATTGTTCCACGTATGTAGCTGTCACACTGATATTTGTATAATTTTGTCTTCTGTCCTTTAAAAGTTTTGAATATGTACTTTTGACAGTTTTACATGCTGAACAGGCTTCAGAGGGTTTAAGTGTTAACTAGTTCCTTGCCATTAATATTTGTTTTTTATATATATTCTCTCCCCATATGGCAGCTTTGGTATGTGTTTTAACAGTGTGTTCCTAAATTTTCACGCTCCCTCTCCATATGGCGGCATCTCAGTGTTTTAAGAGTTACCCTGCACTGTGACCCCCAAAGCAGATGTCCGCCTGCTCCATCCATTACCAGTAATGGCAAAATTTCATCCACCACCAGTCGCTCCTTCTGTGAATTTTTCCCTCCCCCATTTCCCTCTCACTCTTTCCTTCTGTCTCCCCAAACTCTTTCTGTGTTGACCAGTGACCATATGACAGTGAGTCATCTGTATCAGAGCCATATTTACAAAACACAAGGCTAAAAGTAGCTCTTAATTGGCTCTTAACTGAATTGGGATAAGGCATGTCAATAGGTTTTTGGTCTGAGTAATTCACAAATCATAACAACCACTGTCACTGGACATCCTGGGAACCATCACCTTAAACAAAAAAAGCCCCACAGACAAGAATGCACACCAGGCACTGCTGATCTTACCCACAAGACGAAGCCAACATGGCCAACATGGCTCATTACCGTTACCAATGGTCATAGAGAAAACAAATGGGAAATGAGATGGCCTGCACATTAACAATGACACAGTACTCAAGTTACATCTAATAGTGAATAGCGAAAGAACAATCCACCTGTCTTAGTGATTCTTTGCAAAATGGTCTTTTATTTTTTATGGAGTTGACTGCCAATAACATGTAATCTGGACAAACTGATATCTGCATGTGAATGTTGAATCTGTTGGAAAGCGTCAGATTTTGGCACTGGAAGCATCCTGCTTATGCACCATAGAGCACTTCACAGATATTTAGCCTTCTTGGAGTTCCAGCTATTCCCCCAAAATTTGCTACCTTAGTGTTGTGGTGGGTTTTGCGTATCTCCATGATCCCGGGAGCTGTGTTATCTGGGGCAATAGCCCTTGGTAGGGTCTCCCAAGGGAAAATGGTCTGAGGGGAGGGTTCAGCCAAAATGTGATTCACAAAGACAACCATCTCACAGCATACAACGAGCTGTAATATCATCTTGCTGGCAGAGAAGGAACCAGAGCTGGTGCAGGAGGTGGTGCATCATCAGTTAGATGTATTTGGGCTCATCTCAATGCATAGCACTGGTTTCTGAACCAAAATCCTGGAGATGGGCTGGATTAGATTACAGAGCCTTCTTAGAGTCTGTGTGGGGTCCTGGAAAGGATTCCACCTGGTGACTTCATACAGTACTTCTGTTGGGTGAGTTCAATGCCCACATGGATAATGACGGAATAACCTGGAGGGAAGTGATTGGGAGGAACCGTCTACCTGATCTGAATCCAAGCAATGCTTTGTTATTGGACTTCTGTGCTAGTCATGGATTGGCCATAATGAACACCATGTTCAAGCATGAGTGTGTTCATAAATTCACTTGGTACTAGAGCACCCTAGGGCACAGGTCGATGATCAACTTTGTGGTCAACTTTGTGGATGCCAACTAATCACCACCTGGTTGTGAGTTGGATCAGGTAGCAGGTGAAAATGCCAGACAGCCCTGACCTAAACCCAAACATGTGAGGGTGAACTGGGAATGTCAGAGGGCCCTGTCCGTGAGGTCTTCACACCTCTGGAAGAATTTCTTGTGGGAGCCTCCATTGTCAAGGTGGCTGGTAGGAGCTGTGTGGAGAAGGTCATCGTGGCAGTAACCTAAGAACCTGCTGATGAATACAAGCAGTGAATGAGCTGAGGTGGTTTGGTGATAAGGATGCCTCCTGGGTGCCTTCCTTCATCCAACTGGCAGAAGACCTCAGGGCAGACCCAGAACTCACTAGAGGGACTATATAACCAATCTGGTCTGGGAACACCCCAGGATCCCCAAGCAGGACTTGGAATGCATTGCTGGAAGAGGGAAGGAAATGGATGGATGAGATTATTATTATTATTTCTGCAAGACTGGAATGAAATTTCTTGATTAGAAAATATTTTTTAAACACATTGGTGTATGTTATGTTTCTGTGTAATCTCGCACACAAACCGCAGTGCACACATGCATGCAGACAGCATGCAGACAGATGTATATGACGCCTGAATATTTTATGCCAGACAGATTCATTCATACATACACCCATGCATGAATCCAAACGTGAACAACAACCTTGGGTAAATCTGACATTCAGACAAACAAGCTACTGTATCTCAGGAACAAATCATCCTGTCTAGACTGCAGTCTGGGTGTGAAGGTGCATGTATTTTCTCGTTTCCCCTCCTTTTTTGTATCAATTTTTCACCCTTTAATCCCCTTTTGCCTTTCTCTTAACCATGAGGTTGACTTCCTCACTGTATCACCGTCGACCCATTTCACAATTTACTTTTTTCTGTTTTCCTTTCTTCTCCTCAATCACTTGTTCATTACACCTCTAACCTCACTTTTACTCGTTCAAGACTCACATCAGTGTATCCTCCAGCTATACAGATTAGCGTCCTTGGAAAACTCATTTTGATTTCATTTCTGCACTCAATTCTATCTATCATTCAGAATGTAACCTGGTGAACTTTCAATGATGTACATTTCTCTAGCTGTCTCTCCAGATCCAAGGCCACTGCTATATTTGCACTCCATGTAGAGCACACATAAATTAATGATTACATTACATTAATACTCAGGAGAGTAACTACCCATGTTTTTAATCTTTTAATAAATTAATCTTTTAGTGTTTTCACTTTGCCATTAAAACAGAACTATCTCTCACTGTACAACCACTTGTCTATCTGGACAAAAATGCACAATATTATATCAAAATGTTTTAATCCTCAGCTTCTAAAATGTCTTGCAGCACCTATAATGGAGCAGTACAGACACACTCTATCTCCATCTTTTCCTAGGTCCTGTTTTCACTCATGCTGTCCACTTTGTTCAACATTTACACAGAACTGCTCAACTAATAGACACATGCATGAGCAAGTGTGCAAAACATGCACATTATTCAGTGTTAACTGCCCATCACAGTCTGAAAGAAATGACCTGTGCAGGTGTAGAAAATCAGACTCTGTGAACTCACACGTTGTTGTGTCTGCAGCAGAGAACGTACTAAATGAGGTGTTTTCTTTCAGGAGAAAGGCAAGAATCTGCTAATGCATAGTTCACATCCACGATGAAGAGATTGATGTTCCTCTTTTTTCATGCGATTTTTGTCATTCGTCATCCATCCAATTGGTTTTATTTGATAGGTCCATTGATCTACATGTTCACTTTGTTTCCCAGTTGGTGTGACATGTCAAGTCAAATAATGAAGGTTGGCTTTAATGACTGTATAAATGCCTACATTATAGGGAATATGAAACTTCCCCAAAACCAGTGTTGAGTGGTGGTGCATTCATTTGTGATACAATTCAGTAATATAGTCAGGCTCATATTTTTCAGTAATATGGTCAGGCTTATATTTTTCAGCAATTGTATTACATACTAAGCTCAGTAACACTCCATTACTACAATATTTTGCTGTCTTACAATGAGCTAGATAGGAGGTTTTATCATTTTCATCTCTTGGCATTAGTTTGAGACATGTTTGACCTTGTTTGCTAATAATGTTAGCCACTGTTTTCAGTTAAAAAACAGTGACAAATAGACAGTTAGCAACTATCTAGTGAAGCATTTAGCGGATAAGGAGCCTGATATATCCCACAGGATTTGGGATTTGGGACTAACAAACAGTGCTACTGTAAGGGTGAGAGAGCAAATATTGCACTATTTATTGGGAGGCCCGACAAAAGACTCCAAATAAATCTTCTGGTGGTGTAAATAAGCAACTACAATACAAATACAAATTGCATAGAAATGGAGGATGGTACTTACTATATTAACAACCTCAAACTTGTCTTAATTTCTCAAGATATGTACAATATTTACAGGCATTCCTGATCAAGATATATTCATTAAAAAATTCCCCATTGCTGCACAGATGATCTAAATGCTTTTCTTCAAGCAGTTATTGTTAAATCCCTTCCATCCAGACAATTTTATGTTCTTTCAGTATCTTCTGTGCAGCAATTACTCTTCCTGTGAGGGAGGAAAGAAAGTCAATTTATCACTGGAGGTTCTTATTTAAACAGAGGCGATGAAGGAAGTTATGACCTTATGTCCCCTCTACTGTAGGCTAAATGGTTCTGAAGAAGTCTTTGAATTATCTTCCCACTCAAACAGCCTCAGAAGCAAAAACATCACATACCAGGACAGCCAAAAAGCCAACCAACTCCTCCATTTTTCAAATCGGAAGCTATTTCAAATATGTGATTTGTCAGGATCTATTGTACTCTGTGTGGTCTGTAGAGCTACTTGGGGGCCCTGACCCTAAGTTCCTGCTCTCACCCCTAAAACACACACCTCCTGCCTCTCCTGTCGCTGCTTTCACCTCTCTACCCTTTCTTTTCTGGTTGGCTATTCAGCCAGTCGTTCTGCTCCGCTTCGTTTCTTTTCCAAACAAACAGCGGCCGTTTTCTTAAAGTGTTTGAAAAGGAACTTTTCCTGTCGTGGTGCGTGTAAAGCCTGGCTGCGTGTGTGTGTGTGAGAGAGAGAGAGACCAGTGAACCACAAACGACTCACAATATGTTAATTTAGTAAAGGTTGCACCTGCTTGCATTCATGTGTGTTAATCAAAAATAAAAAGATCCTGATAACAAAGTTGCTTTATTATAGTGTTTCTACAATATCCGCTTTGTTGTACACCGTGTCCCAAAAGTTCATGCACCCCAATGTGCAACATTTTTGTCCGTTTGTCTCCAAAATGGGTTGAAGCTGGTCAGCCAGGTGTTGTGACGTTATGTAATTAGTTCATCTGTTTGTGATAGGCCTATAAATTTCATGGTTGACCATGAAGCATGTCACTGAGAGAACCTTTTTGGTAGTGTTGTCAAACAAAAATCCGGAAAAGCTGCACTTTCGGGGCCTCAAGTCCGTGCTCAAGCCATTGCCTTGCACAGGGCAGGGAAACTTTGCAGGGAGGTAGCTGCAGACTCAGTCGAAGACTGAAGAATCTTGGGGAAACAGTCTCTAAGAGTACTACCCAGGATTTTTTGACTGAGAAATTGGGTCTGGAGCATACAGAAGACAGCGGATTCCTTGCCTTACTGAACTGCAAAATGAGAAGTGGCTTTGCAAAGAAGTGTGCTAAAATGACTCCAAGAGACTGGGAAAACTGGATTTTATCTGAGTACACTGACAATCGAATGGAAGTACCACCTTCTGAACAGGTCAAGTTCAGCAACTATCTGGGGGGCAATGTCATCTTCAGGGCTGTCTGAGTTGCATGTTGTACCCCAGAGCACCACCATCAGTGCTGAGTATTATGTTAAGAACATTCTCCAGCCAGTGCTACTTCCCATACTCACCAGAAAGAAGAAATCAAGCCCCATCACAGCTAGGAAGATGTTCAACAGGCGTGCGGAAATGGTCTTCATCCAAGATGGTGCCCCCGCACATACTGCTCGTACAACTCAGCAGTGCTGCTCTTAGCAGCTTCCTGGCTTTCTGCACAAAGAGGAATGGCCACCCAACAAAACAAAAACAGCTTTATATGAATAACTTTAAGATCACTAAGAATAATCTTTTGTTGAAGTTGGTTGCATCTGGTGTGCATTTTTCTGTTGTCGCTCTAACTATCAAAGTCTTGTTGGCAGTCAAAATTTAAAGCTTAACCTTCTAATATTAACCCTAAAACCAATCCTAAAATGAATATTTTTAAACCCTAGCAAACACACACACCATCCTCAAACCCTGTCATCAGTCCTGCAGGGCTGCTGTGTGGCAGTGGAGGTTTAACAGCGGGGCGTAACTACACACTGACACTCTGATGCTCACTTCCTGAAGAGAAAAAAAGAAATGTCAAGCATGATTATTAGCCAAGTAAGCGAGACCTCTCTGAAAGCCAATGAAGCGTAGGGTGTAAAAGTAAATGCACTTCCATCCCATGCTGTGTGTTATGATCTTTCAATGTGCTTTATGTGAGGTTCTGTCATTTATCCTCCCCATGAACTCTGGGACTATATAAAGACTCTGTAAAGTTGTCAGTTCATTTTTGCAACCCTGTCACCAAGATACGCTGGGCTTGAAAACACAGCAGTGCATAAAAGATCTTTTTTGTTGCCAAACTCCTTGGTTTTGGTTAAAAATGCAGCAGACACAGGAGATAACACTGATCAGAGTGACAGACTGACCACTGCTCAGTGTAGCAAGAATACAGCTGCTGGTAGCCAGTGAATCGAACTTATCAGCTACGGGCATCTGTTGTTAGGCTCTCTTTGTCTGCACTGGACACACAGAAACTCTGCTGGAGCTTTGAAGCACAATCACAGCTGTTTTATAAAAGTTTGTGTGGTAAATGTGTTGAAATGTTTGCTGAGAGCTAGCCGCCCAGAGAAGAAGAGCTAACCAGTCAAGAGCAGCTGCTGTCAGACTCTCTGTCGACACTGGACACACACACACACACACTCGGTTTTATAGTCACTAGAAGCACATTCATGGGCTGTGGTAAGTGTTTTTTGGGGGAGGAAAGTTTCAACCTGTAAAAGAAGGTTGCTATGCATATTATATAGCACAATAAGTAGAGTACTTTACACTAAAATGTGAAGATTCTTACCCTAATGTTACATCCCTGTCTAGGGTGTAGGGAGTGAAACATAAATGACGCCACACTTGTTGATAGTCCAAAAACACAGGCAGTTTATTGCTGCTATAAATACAACAATACAATAAACACAAGAAATTAGCTAGAGGGAGCTAACTCAACCCTATACCAAAACAAACAAAGACAATTGCTAAACCTAACTTTCTAAACGTAACCAAAAACAGGATAACAATGTAACAGAAAAGGCAGTGCACTCTTACTGGGTCAGGCTTAACGGTGTCTATTTATAAGTGTTGTGAAATCCAGGGTGACAAAAGTGACTAGTGACACAAAAGACTAAAAAGCAAGCATGCAGAGGAGACCAAAGCCGCACTCTCAGGTTGCCACTGTCTCTGGTAGAAACTGTGTCTTAAGTAGGCCACACCCTGATCACCTGGATTGAAATCACTTGTGGTTGATCGCCACCTAGGCAAAGATCCTCACACAAAGACAGGAGGTCACACTCTGGTCCGGAACACAAACTTATGACACAAAATGGCTGGTTATAACACCTAATTAATCAACAGCAACACTAAATACCCATATACATTGGTTTTTATCTGTCAAAAGTGGTTTGAGGGTTTAGATTAACTTGTTTTCACTTTTAGTCCCCTTTCTCTCTCCCCACATTTCCTGTCACTCTTCAAGCTGTCTCTGTCATATAAAGGCCAAAAAAATATCTTTAAAAAAATACAATGACATTTTTCCTTCATTGAAAAATGTGCAAAGGACAGAACAAAAGGCTTTTCTTGGCAGATGTTTTCACTCTAGGTGGTTCATCAAATGACCTGGCTTGTATTTTTGGGTTTGTCTGCCCTTTTCCACAGTTTCCAACAATGACTTCACTGATGGTTCTGTCTAACAAACCATCTGGGGCAGTTAGGTTAAAGTACAAGGCCAGGACGATGAAAACGCAAAATGAAGGAGGTATCTAAAGGGCTTTCTCAGAGCAGTATTCACTTTAGTAAGGCAACTGAAGCACTGATCCCAGCTACTAACTTCTTCATGTACTGCATGTTAGAGAGAGAAACAAGAAGGAAAGAGTTGGGAAGATTTGGGAGGAATTTGGCAATATGAATGTCATAATTTTGAATGATAGCCTGATATCCCAAGAAAAACCCACATACCACACCACACACACACAGATACACACACATACACACACTGTGGTGAGTTGAGTTGGTAAAAATGCACCACTCCTCATGAGTTTAAATATAGGTCAGGCTCTTCCAGCAGAGTCAGCACTCTCTTTCTCACACACACCAGAGTACTTAATGGGGATGGAGTGGACAGGCCCTCCAGTGTAAACCAGTGTCAGGAAGCACTTTACATCAAGATTCATGTCAAGTTGTTTTTCCTCTATATTTCTCTCTGATGCTGACAACTTACTGTAGGCTGCAGCCTGCTGGCCTGGCACGATGCAGAACAGAGTGATTTGATTTAGCCTAATTATATCTCCTGTGCAGTATCTCCAGTTAATCACACTGCTGTAAGTTAAACAGGGGCAGCTGGTGTTGCCAAAGACAAGAGACATGAATCAACAGAACCTTGGGCATTGAAATCAACCATAGCTTGAAAAATGGACATGTTATGTGTTTCAAGTATTAAAATGCGGCCCAAAGTGTTCCAGTAGTGATCCATTTTTAAAACTATGGCAGTCCAAGGACTCAAGAAAGTCTTGCTCAAGATCTTTGCTTGCTACTCTTGTGAATTCTGCAAAAACCTTCAAAGACAAAACAGAACACAAACTCTTTTGAACACATGGTAATGGTGACGTTCTTGTGTAACCACCATGTTTTAATCTATAATGTTTAAGTAGCTGCCCTCTGTTGCAAAACTTAATCCACTGCATCAGAGTTGGTAGTCAGTCTTCAAGTTACAAAAACAACTCCTCAGGTAGAAAAGTCACAAAAACAGTTTTAAATACAGTACTGACACCTGGGGAGGTCAATCGGCCGATACCGATGTTTAAAATAACAACTTGGCCAATACCGATGTTTTTTTTTTCTTTTTGTTATTTAGTCCCTCTTTTGTGCCACTTAAACCTTATATTAGATCAGCTCTTCGTCATACTATCCTTGAATGAGCACAAAGCAAGTGCCAAGTGTCAAGTATTGCTCATGCGTGTTGTTTAACATCCTCATCAAAGTAGCGAAAATGCTTGCTTGCTGCTTCTTCCAAAAAGTTTAGTTCCACGCAGCTGCTGGAAAGTCCTGCTCTACTGAGCATGTGCAAAGCCACACGCTGTGTTTACTCTAGTTCACTTCACTCACATGAGCTTAGTTTTTTACACCTTTCAGGCAAAATGAGGATACTACTAACATGACATGTTCAGTCAACAGGAGAGTGAGAAATAAGTAAAGTACACAAATGTAATTTAAGTGAGCATGGAGGTATTACCTTTTAGTGTGCAGCTATACCTGCAGGTTATGGTAAGTTAAGGTTGTACTAGGTCTTCTTTCCATGACAGACCTAGCAGGAAGGGTTAAGATTAGGCAGGACAAATCAATTCAAATAATTTTTACTGCGTGTAAGTTAAATCTCAATCCCCTACATAGCACAGATGATCCATAGCTCCTCAAGTATGAAATTAAAACAAAGTATTTTCTTCTTCTTCTTCTTCCTTCGCCCTATCCACTTCTGTTTTTCTCTCCCTCTCCAGCCTGAAGCTATCCATCACAACAAAACCTTATTACTTTACATGATATTCTCTGTGTTTTTATGAATACACAGGCACTCAGCAGCCACTTCATTAGGTACATCATGCAATCTCATGTGATCCAATATAGCAGCTCCACTATAAATCCTTTTACAGAGATGATGTTCAGCTTCGACAGGCCCTGTCAGAGGCATTCATTTACCGCATGTTTATTACTGAGGTTAGAGTTTGCAGTGGTGGACTGAGGAGTTTCTAATATTTTGGCCATCCTATTTACATACATGAGGGCCAAATTATTTGAGTACTCCAGTACACCACCACCGACTACCGAATTATGTTGACTGACTGAAGCTGACTATCAGCCTCGTCAAAGTAGTTCATGGCAGAGCTGTTACACTGGATGACATTAGATTACACAGGTGTACCGGTGGCCGGTGAGTTTAAAGTTTCTATACGTTATAATGACAGAAAGTCAAGGAAATGGAATAAGGGGGGAAAAACTGAGGGGGAGATGGAAGTAGAAAAGGACCCAAACCAAAATCCCATACCAGTGTTATCTTGTATAAACTCTTTTGAATTGTCACTGAATTCACCAAGCCTTATCGTAATTCATCACATCATACATTCCAGTCCTGCACAGAAACCTGCAGGCTTCTACATGTGTAAATGTTCCTGCGATCCTATTCAGATACATCCTCTTACTCATCCAGCTTATTCCATCATGGAATGAGCTGGGCTGAGCCGCAAGGCTCCATAAACCTGTCACCACTGACACGACGATAAATCTTCCTGTGATGGAGAAGGGTGAACGTGATTGATAAATGGGGTGGAGCGGGTACATGCACTTTAAAATCTGTGTTTGTAACTTCCCAACCAAGAACATTTAAGGCGCTCTCACACTGAAAATAACACTGCAGCAAAAACCACTGAAAGGCTGTGTTGTTTTTTATTTTAGAGCTGAAGTAAAATCCTGCAAGTAGGCCAGAGCTGCGGCATTTGATACTGTGAATGAAGTGTGAACTTCACCGTCACCGTTATCCTCCTACTTCTCACATCAGAGCAAGGTAGTGAGTCACTTTTGAGGAATTGCAAGCAGGTTTAAGGTTGTGTTAAAATGGTTTAAAGGATATATTCTCATATTTCAGTCACACAAGGACCAGTGCGTGATATAGGGGTCTCTATTTAAAGAATATGGTAGTAGCTGAATATAAATTCCATAACTGTTTTTATTAGTGTATAATAACCTGAAAATAAGAATAATTATGCTTTTGTTGTTATAAATTACCCGTTTATATCTACAGATTACACAGGGGTGATTTAATTCCAAAGATACAAAGACTAACCAGTGGGGAATGTAACTAAGTACATTTATCAAGTTTTATCAAGTAAGATTTTGAAAGCAGGACTTGTAACTTTTTTACACTAACATTGGCAACAATAAATATGCAACATCCAGTTAGACTTTCAAAATAAAGCTTGCGAAAACAAGTTGGTTTAAGTTTGGGAAAAGATTAAAATAAGTAAGTGACATAACCTTTCACCTAAGACCCATCGACTCACTCTAACCTCCTCCATATGCAGACTTTCTTACTTTTTATACGAGGTTACCTGACTTCAAGAACATATAAAAATCACACATGTGCACCCACAAATGAGGCTACCTACAGCATCTTAGCTTGAAGCATAAGGCCACTGACCAAGGTGCTGTGTGTGTATACTGTTTATATTAAGGGAGATGAGGTGAACCTGGCCTTTAATGGATTTGTCTGTGTTCACTCAATGGTTGTCAAGTTCATGTTTGGAAGTTGCTCCTGTTTTGTGTCTTGATATTATCTGTTTCCTTTTAGTTCATCATTATTTAAAGATTGATACAGCAGCCGACTTACTGTACTAACATTCATCACCAACAGAGAGGTTTTTCCCTACGGCGTGTTACTGATAGGCCTGTGCACGAAGTCTGAGCACGTGTGAAAGACAGCACTTATGAAAATAAGCAGGGAAAGCAACCGAAAGGATTTATGACACTTTTTTGTCACAGGCACTTAATAGTACAGGTTGTTTAGGTAGACTGAGGATCCATTTACACTTTATTTAGGCCACATGCCAATCATCAAACAAATCTTCAATGTCACATTTACAACCACCATGAAACAAAAGAACTCGAAACAAGATCTGGAAAAATGACTGGGGTTACTTCCAACAGCATGAATGATAAAGGAAAACAGATCGTTTTACTCTGTATTCAGGCCAGATGCCAATCACGGATGAAAGTAGAAAACCTTTAGCGTGGAAAACTTTAAAGAAAGGTTGCAAATTCAAACAGTGGGCTAGTCCTCAGATTTCAAAAGCAGACTGAGTTGGCCTCTGGTCTTGAAATGTAATAACTTAATGGAATCAATGTATGAATACAAAGACGGTATAAACACAGTATCGCTGAGGATGAAATGACATATAGGTGTGTTAAAAAAAATATTCATCATTGAAGTCTATCTGACTTGTGCAAGCACAGTCAGTGCATCATTTTAAACTAGATATTGGCAAACGTTATGTTGGACTTAAATATAATCTCTTTATTCACAGTTACCTAATCTGTTTTCTCTGTCACTATTAAATTAGAAAATTGAAAACTAAACCCAAAAAACAGATTGCATTGCACAGATTGCACATTTACATGTTGATATACTGCTCTTAAATGATACAGTATCTCACACTTAATCGCAGAATAATCACAGAATTAGCTGATCATAGCCAAGACCACACAAGTCACTGTTTGTCAGTGGAACCGTATTTTGTAAAAAAGAAATAAATAAATAAATATTTCATATTAAGGAAAAGAATGACACCCCTCACTGAGCTCCAAAAGGATAAAAGAAAAAAAAACAGTGTTGTATGTAGGAGGGACGGGGCTATTGGCTAACTTGGACAGGTAGAAACCTGTTTGGCTGACAGGAAGGGGAGAAGGAGGAGGCAGGACTGGGGTGAAGTTACCTGTGAGCTCATCTTGCCCCAGGCAGCGTGGTCGAAACTCAACATAAAGGAGAGGGGGTAGCAGATGTCAAGGCAAAGAGGAAAGAGAAGTGATGGGGCGGGGGGTGTAAAAAGAACTGGAAAAAAACAGTTTAAGGACACTCGTGACATTTGACTCTCTGATCAGTCCTCTGGTGTCAACATTATATTAAACAGTGTGAACTGACACAGTAACATTAGCTTAGTATTATTGTAAAATATTAGCTAGAGCTTCATGTACCGTGTAAAAACAGCCAAACTTCCTGTTTACCAATATGCTGAAAATAGTCCACCATACTGTTAAACTAACCCATAGTCTGTAAGGATAACCTGTTGTTTGGCTGTCAGTATATATATGATGAGGGGTAAAGGTCAAAGGTTAAGGGTTAAGGGGCCAGAGAGATGAGCAGAGCAGTAAAGAAAGAGATCTGCACAAGCCTGCCTCTGCACCCTCAGGGCCCGATATCATGTTTATTCTGTAAACACAGACACAGTATGTGAAGCACATGTATTTTGTATGACCCAATGCCCAGAGACACACACACACCACACAGATGGGTACAAACATGTCGGAAAACAAAGCAGAAGCATTAGCCTTGCATTAAAATATTCACATGACCTCCAACATGACTATATAATCAACATCACACTCTTCTTCACTTCTTCCCCTTCAGTTTGTACTTCTCTTTTTCTCCATGTGGGCTTTTGTGGTTTATTCTTCCTTCATATGGGACATAGAGGTCAAAGAACGGGTGATTTAAAAAGGTGTTTCTTTCTTTCTGCTTTACTTTCTTTGATGCAGAGGGAGGACAAAACGAATACATTATAATATACAGTAACAAAGGGTGATTAGAATTGTTTTTTTTCTTCATACTTTACTTTCTGAGACACAGAGGGAGACACATTATAATACACAGTGGCAAAGAGAGAAAGAGACCAAAAGTTTTGTTGCAGTGAGTTGCAGAAGTAGAGCAAATTTTCTTGTATGACAACTATTTTCCAGTATTAGTTGAAATTATTAAGAAATTTAAAAACAAGCAGACTGGGTTAAACTTAACTTATGAATCCGAAGATCTGGACTCTTCTGGACTGAATACTATTCAATGAAGTTATTGTACTAAGTTATTGTACTTACATGATTCTTGTGATTTTTGGGTTGAATGCACCTATCGTGAGTCTCGTGTTATTGTATGTATACAGCTTTTCAATATATATATTCATGTTCAGTTAAGTTGGAGCTTGTGGCAACCTGTTCACTATCCATCACATTTAGACAAATGTGCAGCAGCTACTTTACATTTTTTATTAACTGAACTGCTCAGATAGAAACTATTATTTTAAACCACAGGACTGATACAGACAGGGAGACATGTCCAGAGAGGACCTGCAGGCTGCTGTTGTCAGGGCCTGTCTGTAAATGAACAGTCATCATGGACCAACTATGTCCTGGAAAATACACACACACACACACACACACGTGCACACACACACACAGACTTGTACTTGTACTCTACACATTCACCCACAGATACACCCATATAAAAATATAAACAATATTAACAATCCCATTCATAAAACTGACAAGTTGACACATGTAACATTAACCACAAGCAGGTCACGTAGAGACAAATACACGTCGAGAACAAATAAGAGACCTGAGTTCGCTGCCAAGTATATACACTTCTCACATTTCATTTGAAGTAGGTGTGAAGACATGCCTGTGTCTTCCAAAGAGCTTTAAATGCTTTTCAGTGATAACAAAGGCCATGTTCAGCTGATAATTACGAGAAAAATACCCTATAACAAGATTAAATGTGCACACAGGAGACAGATAAAGGGAACGGCAAACATGTAAACAGACAGGAGAAAAACCACAGACACACAGACATCCTTAAAGCAACTAGGGTGCACAAGGTCAAAGGTCATGGTCTCTTGGTGACCCTGTGGGGCCTGTAAACACTTAGTCTGATCCCCATGACTGAGAAAACAGCAGTGACTGACGGGACAACGGCAACCTAACCGAGACAACTGACAGGTCACCACGGTGACTGACAAGCGCTGACACTGCTGGCAGTAACTGACAGGCAGTGATAGACAAGCTGTTAGGAAGTGTGTGTGTGAGAGTGTTGATCCATGCTGAGATGTGGAGAGGAGAGATTAGTGCATAATGGAGCTGGGATTAGTAATCTAACCACGATATCCCTCCGCCTTGATGTGCGATAACATAGTGCTTGACTTCAATGTATTCTTGAGACTCTGTGTTGTTCAGTCTGTATATATTCTTTGATTACTCCCTTTGATGACTAATCCGACCTCTAACGTGAAGGAGGAGCAGATAAAGGGTTAAGGGTGTGGGTTATGATCACAGCTGACGATGAGTGGTAAGATCAGACTCAGCCAAAGAACATCGGCCAAGAAAAGCTGCACAGAGCTACTTTTAACAAGACGTTACCTTAGTGTCAACAATCAGTTTCACCAAAACAGACAGCAATAAAACAGTGAAAGAATGTGAAAACCAAGATGAAAAATGTCCAAAGTGATTGTCACAGATGGATCTATTATTTGAGTCCCTCAAATCCCATATTAAAATACATTTTTTGATCCTACAGGATCCATCAGGATGGCATCATTTGTCTGTATCTTCCATGTAGCTTCACTGCAGAAATATTTTTTGGTGTTGTTGTACAATGTGACAACGCTACAGTTGAGTAGGTTTACATTTCAATCCACCGGGCACCGTGAGAGCTGATCGCCACCGTTCTAGACAATATTTGTGATTCCACCAGAAGTGCACCATGTTTAAGACGCAAGCAGCGCTCTGCTCTGCTCTCCTTTGCTGCTTTTATTTTTGACGAACACCAGCATCAGGTCAATTTCCAAAATAAAACCAAGGAGACACCAAGAAAAAATGACAGAAGGAAAAAATCTGAACAAGTTAACAAAGCCTGGCGAGCAAAACGCCGGTAGGTTATGAAGCCGCATGGAGAATGGAACCAAACAGCATTACGGCTGTGACGTCACATAGCCCTGTGGGATGCAGGGGTTAGGCACAAAAACAACTTAAATGGTTTAAAATAAGTATTTGCTGAGGTTGAGAGAACTTTGTCATCACGGCTGCAATAATAAACACGCGTTTAATGTTAAGGAACGATCATGCTTAAGAAAATATTGTTTGAACGAAGTACAGTTGGAAAAGAAAAGCGGGCAAGTCTGATGTCTTGTTGATTCATCCATCTATTCACCCACGCCTGACTTTTTGCTCTGCACCTTATTTTGGAAGGATGAAATTGATGATGCCTTATGGATGTGCTTTTTTTGTTAGATCATAAATCTGCGCCACGCAATTAGCACTTGTTAGCTTTCCATATTGACTCATCAAAACACAGTAATGTTATGAATTAGGGCGCACACCAAATCTGAAAAAACACATGATTTAACAATTCAGAAGTTTGTCAGTTACTCCACATTTAATTGGACAGATGCATTAGCCAAAGTGTTAACAATTAAAGTTAACACTGAGGTAAATGATAGGTTAAGACGTGCGTTGGTAAGGCATAATGGTTAGCTTGGAATATGAACATGACTCACTGTGATGGAGAGTGTGTGTGTATTTATTCAATAAGGTGCGGCAAATTGCATGATGCTACTTCGCCCTCAGAGCACACAAACCATAAGCTGGCTCACCGCCACGTGGTGGAAATCACTGCCAACACTTCCCTGGTACTGCAAACACAGCTGTGAACACACAGTCACACACATACAGAGTAACCTGGCAGAACAAACACACCTGACGGTGATGACACAAAACCAAATGAAAAATCTGGCAGGCAGACGCAGTACCCTCTAGTTTCTGCCTGAAGCACCTAACCTGATAATCAAATGTGGATTTATCAACAATAAGACAGTCTAATAATACAGCAGAGAGTAGAGTACAAGCAAATAGGAATCCATAGTAAAATGTGCTTGGTGGGAACTGTTATTATTATTACTGTGTACCAGCCTGTGACAGCAAGTTAGTGTAAAATTACATATATCTGAAAGGTAAATTGACCTCTCGCTTAAAAAGCAGCACAGTAATTATATAAATACAGTGCTGTAGGAGTGACTGAATGTTTCTACGTGTTTTTTTAATCTGTGATAAAGTAAGACGTTGCAACGTTCTGTTTTATCCTGTGGAGGTTTAAAAAACTACTTCCCTGTCCTCCCTTCCCTCCCTTCTTTGGGCTCCTTTTCCTTGTCCTCCCGTGAGGGATCACGCCAGATGGAAAAGAAAGGGACTAATTGTTGGTTAAAAATGTCTCACGTCTCAGCTAATCCCAAGTGTTTAAGTTCAGCTAAACTCTCCTAAAGACCTGGGAATGACAAGAATTGCTGTGTGTGCGCGTGTGTGTGAGAAAATACTTGCTACTTCGATCCAACCCATAATGAAGCTCTGCTGGTGGTTTCATACCTTGCGTCCCCAAACTGTCCAATGGCACACAAGGTCAACGTCCAGCCTGTGTGTGGGCTGATCCAATCAGGGGAAAGTACAGTGGGGGGGGGTGGCATGAGGAGGAGGCGGAGGAGGAGGCAGTAATTTTGCTCCCGAAAAACCTTCACAAAACTCTTATGATGCAGCCTAATCGGATTCTGAGGAGCTTAGTGAGAATTTGCCCAGAGAAATTGTCTTATTATTATGACTTCTTTGTTTAGCGGATGCCCTTATCTCTGGGGTGAATTAGGGGGATTATTCCTTTATTCCACACTCCATCCCATAATACTGGGAAACTGTTCCTGCAGTAATTAGGTCTAAGTGCCCTTGTTTAGTGTGCTACATGACTGTTCGCAGACACAGCATGTAGTGTTCTTATGAACTGGTACCCCACACTAGTTCATAGCTGAGAGGTTAAATGAAAGAAATACCTCAGCGTTTTGAATTTGAAGTATTTTTCAACAGGAACCTCTTACTCTGTGGGAAATGATTTGCATTGTTTTCCTACAGTTGGTCGGCATTCATTAGTGAATGAAAAACAGGAGGCTGACCGTGTTAGCAACATGCTACAGGTATGTGAATGTGGTGTTATGAGCATTGTTTTATACTTTCTTTTCATTGTATTAATCCACTAGTGGCCACCAATGAGGTCTTGGGTGGGCTTTCATTCCTAATCAAAATATCATTAAATTAATTTGAGTTAGTCCTTAAATACTGGCTTTCAGCTTAAAGATGCATCAAGGGCAGACTGACAGGCACGGAGAACTGGGGGAAACTCTGAGGTGCAGCAGTTTTAGTGCAGCCAGGAGTCTACTGTCAAAGGATTTGCATAAAAGAAAAGGTATGCAATGAAATTATTGCATTGCTGTGAATAAAGGTTTACCCCTGCTATGTGGATGCAGCACTGATTAGACTTGGCTCCATTTACATTCTTTATAATTCTATTTGCCTGAAAAGTAGAAAAAAATACAAAAAAAATGCTAATTTGCAGGAAGGAGGTTCAATAACCTCCTTCCACAGGAGATCAGTGATCAGTCCCAGAGAGACAGGGAATAAAACAACTGACCTGAAAGTATAGTTGAACGGAGAACAATGGTTATCATACCTGTAGACTGAACTTGAATGGAAAATCTACATTTAAATTACAATTATTAGTTACATTTACGGTTAAATTTAAGAATGCTTTCTTCCGATTGTCCCTCTAGTTGTCTGTCACAGTTCATTTTAGTATCCCAATGACCATCCCATCGCTCTCAATGATCCCAGTGAGAGGGATGGTTTAGTTGTACGATGAGAATTTATACAGTATACATTAAGGATATTCAAGATATGGAATTTATTGGCCTCTGGCAGTGAGGCTGCAGATGGCGACCAACTGAATACTCTTCACATCACCACCCCTTTCAAAGCCAAGTAAGAGAACCCACAATGGCCGTGAAACTCATAAAAAAGGTGCACACTCTGTAGATATAATGTATAATCACCTGCAAATATTAATTGCTGTGTTGTTGTTACCTTAGAATGTGCCTTTTAAAATTTCTGAGTAAATTTTACTCACTGGTCATTTCAACATGCATTAAGATGTTTTATTAAGGTCTGTAGCAATGACTATGGAAATATAGTATTATAATTTTATTTCAAATATAAATTTTGTGAAAAAAGTACATTCATGTTTCCAAAAGTAACTCATGTTGATTTGTTGTACTATAACTCTGCTGGTATTTTGAAATAAAAAAAATAGTATCAAATCAGGTGAAAAAACACATCACATTCACAACCGACCACGTATACTGTAACAATTTTGGGCTTCTTTTTTTTTTGTTTTCTGTTTATGCAAATGAACTATCTTTTAGTTTTATTTCTACACACAAAACCTGCTTCAAAAAACATCCATAGTTCAAAACAGGCAGTTTTGAGAGTTCCTCAGTTACACTTCCATAATCAAGGCTACAGGAATAAACATTCATATATATAATTTCTGTACACTTTTGAAGTGTTTGTTTTGCACCGGGCATTTCCACAGCCCTCCGACTGGACTTCTGTTGATCATCATGGGGCTCTGACAGCTCTGTAACTTACTTCCACCTGACAGAAAGAAAATATCATAGATTGGTATATGAACCCATGAAACAAATAATATATCTATGTGGGTCTTTATTCTAAATATTATTTCCATGCGTGTGTGTAGTATTGAGGCCATTTCTTACTGTAGTTGTTTTTTAAATGTATAATTTCACAACAGTTCCAGAGGTGACTCTGACGTGCTGAGGGTGGTCCAGTTATCGTGTATCTATTTTTTCAAACTGGCTTTCAGATGTTTTCAAGATGACAGGGAGGGAGAGAAAGAGAGACAGTGGTTTTCTCGGGCTAATAACAGCTTTCCAAGTGCTTTATCTCTAGTCTCATTGTCTCTGAATCCCAAGGACACACTGTGGCAGGCAAACCCAGCTGGTCACAGTCTGTCAGCTAAAGCCTTGTTCATCCTCTAATGACATCAGATTCAACATCCATCTCAGGCCACACCAAGAACAACACACACACAAACACCAACACCAAACACACAAACAGCCGATGTGTCCCTCCATCTGTAACAACATGCACATAAATGCCTAAATGTGACCATCAGTCTCCAGGTGGTTTTCAGTCTAAATGTGTTGGGGCTAGCAGAGCACACCAAGGATGGATAAAGACACACCACGGCAGCTGTTCTGTCTTTCTATCACATTCCTCTTCTCCCCACCACTTTTTCTTTCTTCACCTCACATCTCTCTTGCTTTCATTATCCAAAACTGGCCCCCTAACCTTTCTCATCTCTCACAAGGATGCACCGCAGCTCCAGATATATGTGGTCTTGTAAAAGCTGACATGTTTGATTTCTAAAGCGGACAGCTGCAGTTGAAAAGTGTCTTTGTGCTTGATTTTAAACCTTGTTCTAGCCACTGACTGCATGCCCTTTTTTTATATGAATGTAAAAACCAAAAGTTATTCTCTTTCTAAATCCCCCTCTCTCTCTATTCAGCCAACATCCTTCCTGTGGTTTCACCCCCTTGGCTCATTGCTGTAGGAAATACCTGTCCTCAGCTGACACACAAGCACAAGCAGTTGTAGAGCCAAATACAAAGTCACACACAATGTCTGCTACAGCAGTGACTCCATGGAAATGTTGGTTGGTTAAACACTTTGGTCAAGATACTGAATAATTTCCCATCTGAAATACCGGACTTTTCAATGGTATTAGCAAAATGGTGATTTTTTAATAATGTTTTATCACCTTTCCTGAGACACTGACAATGCCTGCTTTCACACCAAATGTGCAACTGCGACATTGTGCAGAGCAAGGTCACTGGAAAAAGTTGTTGCATTCACAAGGGTGGCCGTGTGAACCATAGCAGTGCACACTGCCCCGATTTTTCCAGCCCAAGTTCAACTAAATTGAACTCTGAACTCAAACTTGCTGACCTTTGAAGCACCCCACTAATGGTGTTCCAGCATTGACAGACGACGGACATTATGGTGGCGCCAGCTTCACTGTAGAATAGAAAAGTTAGTTTGTACATCTGCAAATTCTTGGAGTTACGTCAGTCACATGTCATTCTAATTCTACTTGGGTAAAATAAAAATAAAAAAGCCTAGCTTGACAATTAACAACTCCAAGTGAGCTTCTTCATCAGATACTGGCCTTCATTCTACCACCTGAGCTACCAAATTATGCAGGTTTTGCAGTCAAAAACACACGTTTATATTTAAATTTGTTAATATTTTTCTATTAAAAGGAAGAAATAAATGGTCTTTGGGGGATTATCAGAAATACCTCTGATACTTTGCTCTGTAAAGCTGGAGGGGCATGTCAGTGTCTGGGTTTGACTGACAGCAGCTGGCAGGCTGAGCACCAGACATACACTCTAGTTTACATGTCATGGGTGGTCGGTTTGTTGTAGTAGTGGTACTGAAGAGTAAATGAGGACCACACCCTCGTCTAAGTGGACTGAATTGATATTTGCAGGTATGATTGCATGCTGTTTAATGTGACAAGCTAATTCACTATCAACCATGCAAACTGAAATTAGCTGTACACTTTACTTCACAATTAGACTCTATAATCTACAGCAACTGAATGAATTAGAGCCATGTTCAGCAATAAACTACATGATTGATCTACAAGCTACTTTGTGTTTAAATGTGCAGGCAGGTTTAGAGGTGTTGGAAGCCTTCCTTATTTCTTACCCTGTTATTTCATCTGTAAGATATGAAACACGTTCCTGAATCTATTCTTGTTTGTGTAAGGGTCCTATTATAAATCGTTAGTTTTATGAAGCAAGCAGGTAATCCAACACTGCTACACACCCACCCACCAAATACACACATGCAAAATCTAAGTGCCCACACATGAAGCCAACCACAACACAAACAAGGTGTGCGATATGCTACAAATGGAGAAGATAAGTGGAGCTGAGTGATGGTGGAAAATCTCTTTTCCTGACTTGGCAGGTGCTTCAACTCTGTACAAAGAGAGTCTGTCACTCACACAGAAAATGACTGAAGGACCTCTATAGAAAATTACTGCATACAGTCCAGCTACAGAGCTGACACTCAAATAGGCAGATATCCAGGAACGTGGAAAACAGTGACACCCGAGGTCAGTAGGTGGATACAAATTCTCACACGAACACACATATCAAGGTGCAGCTTTCACATGGTTGTAAATAAAATAAAAAAATGGACAAGACACACAGCAGAGTGAGAAGCATGTCTTTAATCAAGCCTAGTGCATCTGTCAACAATGTTATGAAGACAGGGCTTCATCACAACAGAGAGAGGTCTGTGTGTGTGTGTGTGTGTGTGTGTGTGTGTGTGTGTGTGTGTGTGTGTGTGAACAGACATGACCAAACAACACACCCCTCCATCCATCACGTCGACAGGACAAATAAAGTGGAGCTGCTCTTTAAGAACAGGGGACACGTGTACTATAATCTGCAGAGTCTGACTTTACGGGAAGGACTGGAATGCACCATCTGTTAACTGTTTGATATTAAGTTCTTATGGTTAATATTGAGTTTATGTTGCCAACAAAAGATTTTCAGCCCTTAAAAAATACATTTCATGCACACATAGTTGTATGCATTAAACACACACACATACCAACAGGTTTTGCTGGCACACAGACGGATGCAGGCGGAGATGGTGCCGACAGGCTTTGATGTGGACATCAAAGTGCTGTGAGAAGCTACAAACAGATAAAGTACATTAAACTGTCATGTTAGTGGATGTTCAAAATGTGAGTGAAAATGGAGATGAATGGCTAATTGCACAGAGAATAGCGCAGAAGCTCAGAAGTTAAATCGGGGATCAAGGTTAAATGGTAAGCAGCTGAAGCTGAAAGCATGTCTGAGGCTTTTCTGTGTCCCTTAGTTCGAATATAATGAAGGCAACCAAACAAAACAAAAAAAAAACAAGAGATGGGAGAAATAATAAAACACTAAACATATTTCAAATGTGTAGCCAGCAAAAAAATATATTGGATGTCTAAATAATTCCTGGATGAAAAGTGCACAAGTAATGAAAAACAGTAGCAAAAGTGCTCAGCGCTGATTTTTTTTTTTGCTGTGGTTGGAGCTGCAGTGTTACAATCAGTATGTGGGTCAACATCCTGCTTACAGTCCAGCATCGCATTCCAATTCTGATACAGTCAGCTGTGATTAGCATGTGGGTGAGCCTGCAGGGTGTGTGTGTGTGTGTGTGTGCGGGGGTACCTCTATGTGTATCCATGTGCACCTGCCTGTCATTCCCCGTGTGTAAATGTGTGATCGTACTGACCCTTCGCGTCTATACGATAGTCATTCTGTGACTTTGTGATGAAAATGCACATCCATCTGGGAATAACAAAATCAATTTACAGCTATGAACGGTAGAAAGATCTGCCACTCAAAAAGGTGCGCTCAACAATTCTTCAAATCTGTGCCCTCACTGCAGCCTCCTTACCTCTACAGAACACTTTATGCCTTTCTACAGGCCATTACTCTTGGTTGGCATTTAGAAAGTTAAACAGTTAAACCTGCAATAACTAGCTAAAACTAAACAATGACTTTATTCACTTTTAAAGTTGATATGGAAAACTAATGTGCAAAAAGTGTTTTATTTCTAAAGAGAGAGACAGCTTGAAGAGTGACAGGAAATGTGGCGAGAGAGTGAGATGGGGAATGACGTGCGGGAAAGAGCCACAGGTCCTAGCTAGGGCATGTCTGCATGGGGTTCTCTGTGGGTACTACAACTTCCTTCCAAAGTCCAAGTTAAGTGCTACTGTGTACAGTAGCTACAGTGTCAGCTGAGATTGGCTGCAGCCCCTCGCAACCCTGATAATGATAGGCAGTAGGATGGACAATGTGCAATAGCATGCAGATAATATACTGTCTAAAGAGACTGTGTATACTTTACAGGAATACATGCACATATAATCATACACAGAGTAATTATTGTATGGATAATAGGTCCATGTAGTGTTAATGCATTACCCTGGACCATCAGTGTGAATAGTAACTATGATCTTTAAAACCTCTCGTCTGTATATAGTAGCTACATTTTTAACTTAGCTTGTACTTGTTTAGCTATACGTCTGGTTTATGATCCTTCTGTAAATGTGTCGGTGTGTACTCTAAGTGCTTTGTGATTGTTCCCATTAACTCCCATCCATGCACCCATCCAGTCGATTTTAGTGGCTAAGTGTGTTAAACAAGGAATTGTCAGCAGCTCTCAAAGTTGCACAAAGCTCACCTTACAAACCAGAGAGTGCCTACGTGCCCAGTTGTTGTTCACGATTGTGTTTATGAGAGCCCACCTGACTGTGTGTGCCTATATCAGGTGTGTATCAAGTTCAGCCGTGGTAAGGGTGCTGATGTTAAGTTTTTTTTTTCCAGATGTGGGTTGGCGGATTACCTGCATTACCTCAGCCTGATTCTTATCACCTGTAGCAGCTCTCCAACACACTACATAAGCTCCGTCACTGATAAGATGAAAGATACACTGACTCGTGCACTTTAGCACATTATCTGCAACAGCCAGGGGTACAGTTAGAGGGACATCTGAACATTTTTAGAAGACGCTGCATCTTTGAGAAACAAAAAAAGAACTTAGTCTACCTTTTATATATGCACACCTTTCATGATATGATGAAAACCCAAAAATGCAGAGTTAAAGTGTGAGATTAAAAAAGTTATTTCTGAATCTTAAAGTGAAGCAAGACTTCTTCTGGGTCTTGCAAAGTCTTCCCTGTATTGGCCGATAAGACAATGTGGGCTGAAATTGTGGTTTCATAATGATCATACTCAAGACTTAATTCACTTAATCTGCAGAGACAGGTCATGGTGAGTAAGAAGCGGATGAATTGTGGGGACAGTGTGGGAAGAAGTCAGTGAAGGGGAGCAACAGTCAAGAGCAACATCAGCTAGATTAAATTGAGGGGGGAAAGAACACCGCAAGAGCAAGAGGCGAGGAATGAGGAACAGAAACACTGTCACATAAATCTGCAGCCTTTTAGATAATAAGCTGAGAGGCGAATGGAGAAAATGAAGAGTGAAGACTTTTCACTTAGCCCCTCAGTTAATCTGTCCTCACAGGGAAATAGCTGCCTCCTCCATCATTCAGTCACATCACAGCTCCGGGCCTTTCACTCCAACACTGGCTCTCTTTCTGTCTAACCCTTCAAATTCTTTCTCTTTCCTCATTTATCCATCTATCCAGGAGGCCTCCTTCCCCTCCCCTCACCACCTCTGGTCACCGTCCACTGGGGTGTGCGGAGAGGCAGGTTCAGACAGGCCTTCTCACCTCCGGTCCTCAATCTAAATAGGATTTACGCGATCACACGGAGTACGTGAGACGTATGCACTTTGCATTTGTGTCACAAATCTCCAATAAACCACGTCTGACGCCATCACTTAAGTCCTCTGGGGGATTTGCTTTGTGCAAAGAAATGACCACAAGAATAAAGCTGTGTGGCTGGAAAACATGTTTAGATATCGCACACATATACAACAGTTATACACTATATTTTAGGCCTTTCTGTGTCCTCTGTGAAATGTTTCAAATATTTAACTGCTTAAAAACCTCCAAAACAAAAGACTGAAGAAGCACAAGGTTCAGTTTAAGGATCACCAGCTTATCAGTCAGATCACTGAATGACAAATGACTTAAGTGTTTGCTTCATATTTGTAGTTATTTGTAGCTCGGTTGTAGTGCATCTGCAGAATGGGGTCGCTGGTAGTGTTAACCATACTCATCCTTTTTATTCCCCTTCAAAAAGTCTCCAGATTCTGGAATGACATTATCCACATTTACAGGGCAAAGACAGCAGTGTTGACTTTACCACATGTACAGGAGGCACAGCAGACTCTGAAGCTGTGTGGACAATCTTAGGATAATGCCACAGTTGGATGCTTCTTTCAGAGGCAGCCCGGAGAGCAGTTTGGAGGTTGCTCACCCAGGAAGGTTAAAGTCAGGGAACAAATGCACAGTTAGCATCATAGATTGCCTCAGAGATTGGGTAGAAAGTGGGTAAAGGTTGTATATAAGCACAACTACACCTCTGCATTTGTGTATCTGGCAATGAGGTTGCGTTCAAGTGCAAATAAAGTATGAACAAGAATTCACCATGAAATCAGTTATTGACTTGGCAATCTTGGAAATCCCCCCAGTCAACTAAACTAAACCTTGGTCAGCTAACAAAAGCTGGAGACTAATCTAATTAATGGTCACCAGGCAGAACACTGCATTTCTTTAAATCCATCCATAGAGAGCCTACAGCTTTATTTCCTCGACTATTTATTCACTAAATATTCCAGAGACTGATAAAAAGAGAAACTTGTATTAGCTGATTTTCTGTCCCTACAAATCCAATATGTATCCATATGTACACACACAAACAGACAGGTATATGCTAGGTATGTGCTACATGTATAAGGTAACTCTAAAAATGTATGCAGGTATTAAAACACACACACAGAACCAGACAAACACACACGCAGCTGTGTTATTCAGCTAACCCTAACCCTAACCCGTGTCCCACGGCTTCTCAGAAAGCACATCCTAGAAACTGTTGTCTCGACTGCAAAGAGCTGTAATGCACTTCAGAGTAATAACTGTCACTTCTGTTCAGACCGTGAGTGGATAAAAAACCTGGTACATGCGGTGCCATGACGTTTCTGTAAAGGAATCGACATACCGAGAGAGAAAGAGAGGGGGAAGTTCTTCTTTTTGTCTGATGAAACAATTTTTCTCCATCTCCTTTTTTCCTCTGAGCCTATAAATCCTGCTGTTACACATTATGTCAGTCGATGGCCTGTTTCCACACACCTGGCAAGTCATAGATCATAACTCCTGTACAGTAGCAATGATGTTTTCTTAAGCATTAAGGACATAATAATTCTAACACATTTTCAAATCTTTTTTTAAATTGGCTCATAAATTTGCACCACTCAGCACAAAGTTATGTACGTGTGTTTGTTTTTTATATCCGTATGCAAATGCAGCAGTAGTAATGCTGCATTCAGATTAACAAAATGGCAAGAACAGGAAAACACCCTGTTGACATGACTTGTGGAGCAGTCATGTATTTTTCTAATGCTAAACCAGAAATAAGAGTGACGGCTTTTCATACCTGGCTTCACATTGGAATTATAAGAGCACACTAAAGAACCAAGACATGCCATGCCCTGTCGTCATCGCCTACTGTATCTGTGGCTGCGTCTGGACACCAATTGGTTTGTAGACAGATTTTGTTGCCACTATAGTAATATTATGATGCCATTACTATTTTAGTCATTCTAATAACTAAGTAAGCACCAAAAGATGGCAGTAGATTAGCCATACCATATGAGAACTATGCAAATCAGTGAACGTGTTGCTAATGTCGCAATAAAGAGGAAAAGGAAAAGGAAAAGAATGGATTCCGTCCACTGACATGCTACAAGGCTTTTAATTTGAAAGATACAGGATCAGTTTGTTTTAACAGCTTCATTGAATTACCTGGAAAAAACCTGGAGAGTGTCAGCATTTTCAGTTTGATCTTCTCCTCCCTTCACGTTGTTTCTGCTATAACTTCATGTAATTGGTCCCTAAGTCTGATTCACCAAAAAAAAACTTGAGAGCAAGAAAGCTAGAGCCAAAACACTGACTTTGCCAATGTTGGCTGTAGCTAGCTAGCACCAGCTACCAGTACACACTGGCTGCTATGTTTAAAATGTGTGTTTGTATGACGCTTTAGCCTCTGACGGATCTCAGGAAGTGAAATCATAAATTCCATAAGCGAAAAACATTTTCGTGTCCACTCATGCCTCCTAGCTGACCTTATCAGCAATTGCACCATCCATAAAATTAGACGTTTGGTCTGACATATCAAATTTGAAAGTTGTGTTCCACATGGAGAAAATACAAGAAGCCGGCGAGGCTGACACTGGAATGGATGGATGTGAATGTGCTGTAAACTATGTTCGTGTTTGTAAGCAGTAAATCTCTTCACAGTTCGCTGACCTGTCAGGGGAAGGAAAGGTGTGATGGATGGAGCGAGGAATGGCAGAAAAGAAGATGGGAGGTCATGTGTTACACAAACAGCAGTTGGGGAAAGAAACAGCTGACTCGAGGGCAAAAAGTTGAAGAAGGGTATTTTGTTTATGGTGGAATAGCAAAACTGCAAATGTGTTTTGTAAATGTCCAAAGTGTTGACAGAAAAATAAAAATGAATGAAACTTGTCAGGTCATCAAATTACATGTGGTGTTAAAACATGTTACATGCTTGAAAAGGTTAGTGGCACAGAGTCTTGACACTATTATGGTTATTACACATTTGACCCAAAAAACTTTAAATGCAGGAGAGAATGAGGCGAGGCAAAGATGCTGCGTGAAGTGAAAGGGAGCCAAACATTAGCTATAAAACCATGTGCACCCATTTTTGCCACAATCTGCATTAAAATGTGGGCCCCTTATTTGTAGCTATGGCTCACACACGTAAAAGTGCAAGGCACACTGAATCTTTTAGATTCAAGGGACCCAAGGAGGCTTTGAAAGCCCGTGGTCTGAAGTGTTGACAAGAGTCTGAAAAACACTGGTCACATCTCATGTGGCTCATGGAAATATTTTGTATTTAGAAAAGTAAGCAATATGAAACTCTCCAGGTACTGCAGCAGAATCATAAATATTATTATTATTATTTTTTTTATTATTATTGGACTATATGTGAAAAGTACTACATGAGAAAATCAAATCATACTCTCTGTGGCTGTATAAGTTTTGCCATAACTCTTGTTATGGCATAATATGGGCATCTCTGTGCAGAAATGATTTGAAACAACGTGCAGGAGAGGCTGCTTCAGGGGCTATTATTTCTTTTCAGTGTCTCTCTTTCTTTGCTTTTAAAAAACATACATACATACAGAGAGAAAGAGAGCGGAGAATCTCACTTGCAGGACAGAGAGACAGGGGAGCAGTGGAGGACAGATATCGCTCTAGGCCTGACAACTGTTCAAAAACGTGGGCCACTGCTCCAGAAGAATGTGCAATAGAAAAAAAGTAATGTCTATAATAATATCATCATCCTTAAATGCCCCTGAGTACACTGGGATTGTTTGTTCAACTTTATAACTCTGGACTCTTTTAGAAGAAAATATTCTTTGTGGGTTTAGTTTCCATTGTGTCTTTCCTAAAATGATATTCCAGGGACAGGCACATACTTTACTGTAATCCTCAAATTTTATTGTCATATAACATTTTTATTTTTTTACTTCTTCTACATTGAGCCCTGTTGTTTTCACCCGTCCTCTTTTTACTTTTGGCTGCTTTTAATGTAATGCAATGCTTTTAATTTGAAAAATATGAATAATGAAAATGTCAGACCAGGTTAATCCAGGTTAAAGCTCCCTTGTTGTTGTTGTTGTTGTCTTTATTGAGGGATGTGCTTTTAAGGAAGTATGAGACAAGGAAAGAAGACATGAAAAACAGCTCGCATTTTACCTCTAAATATTGGTGAAATAATAATTCACAAGACATTGAAAGGCACGAAGAACCCGAGCAGGTTCTCTACTACAATACAATTCTGCATTATTCTCTCCTGTATCAATACTTACAATTTGCCATTACAGCTGACACCCTGAACGGTGCTGCCAGGTAGAACCAGCGAGCATCTTGGAAGAGAAATGAGACCATCCATCTACCTGCGACACAAATGAGCATCAAACCCAACCATATGTTCTCTGGAAGGATTTTTTTTTATTGACCATTTAGTCCTATTTCCATGCATCACATGCACTCAGCAACTCTGCATGCTTCAGCTGCTGTTCTCTCATGGAGCAGTTTGTGTTAACCGCCTTGTTCGATGGCACCTCAGATATGAAACTTTTCCTGTGGAAAAAAAAGCAACAAAAGTTTAAAATTCTTTGACTTGCTTAGATATTCATGAACTTCTTTTCCACGTCTGCACGTACAGTACATGTCACAGATGTTACAGTCAACCTGTATGTATGCATACGAGCATGCCCGTGGACTGGAAAAAGCAGGGGAGTGTATTTTATGGCGCAGACGTGTGTTTGCCGAGCATGACGGGCACCTTCACTGAATCCCCAGACAGATGAAACTCACACCAAAATGCTGATGATACAGGGCCTGTCATGCCAGCTGGCAGGGGCTCATCGCAACCTCCATTGAGGAAAAACAAGTCACAACCCCAGGATCTGTTAATCTCTATATAGAGTTTCACCTGATGCTACGCACAAATGGCTAACAGTAACGTTAAACCAACTACAAATGCTGAGCTTGTGCAGACACGAACAAATTAGATTAATACAAATGCATGTGAAAACACGAGACACCTGCATGATAAAATGTAATTTTATTGATGCCAAAGGATGAATTGTGTTGTGCGTTTCAATAAACACACTCACCTTGACAGCCATATTCCCACCTCTTGCCAAGTTCAAGAGGCTGAACCCTCAGGTGTTTGGCAACGACAAATCACATATAATGAATGCACCGCTGCGACGACACTGTCTGTACATCTGGTGTGTAATGTATCTATGTACCTGTCTATTTATGTGAGGCTATGTGCAGATCGTGGCAACAAATCTCCTTGAAAGGACAAAATCTATCTCCGCGCTGACTCAGAGAGCTGCGAGGCGTAGGATAGAAATAAACAATCGGTGGACACTGAAAACTCGGTGCTCTCAAAAGGTGACTAATAATATCCATGTTACTCCGTGTGAGGAGGCAAGGAAGGCAGTGTTAGTCTAACTGTTGCCAAGTATCTCAACAAATATGAATCTGGCCTCTCAGCTCGTGTCATCGCCGGGGTTAAATCTCCCCTTGACAAGGAAGTATCACAAATCAACTATGTTTCACAAAAGCGGCATTGATTTTCAAAATACTTGTATACCATTACTCTAACAATCTGATCTAATTGCCAGTGGCGCCGGTAGGATTATATTTTATAGTGTGCACACGAAGAAAGAAGAAAAAAAAAGTCTAGGTCTATAGGTTTCTGAGCGAGCATGCACGAGAGCCAACCGCATGCATTTCAAAGACCGACCAGCAAGTCCAGACAACAAAAACAGCCAGCTACATCATCGGTTCACAACACACTATATTATTATTGTGTACTATATTGAATATAGCTCAAAGAAATGTGCAGTATAAGTCCACATTAAGGCATTAAGCAGGCAACAGATTTCAGCTTCATCATGAGAAACATTATAGGCATAAAGATACTAATATTATGCAACAGAGAGACCAAACTAAGCAGCTACAATAACCAGTCAAATGTGAAATTTGAAGCTGGTTTCATCCTCATATTCAGGCTACCGAATGCCGTCATGGAACCTGAAGTCCAAAAGGAGTCTCTCACACACATAGACACAGACATTTCTTTATCCTCAGTGTCCTGTCACTTCCGTTCAGTCAAGACCTCAATCAGTAAAACCAGTTAACTCAGAGGTCTGCCTCACTAAAACCCTACGCTATCCATCACTTCGCCAGTCTGGTCTTTTTTTTTTCTTACAAACACCGAATATATACATGAATAAACACAGACACAAAAGCACACAGCAGAGTTGTCAATGTCACAGTGCTTTCCTTGCTCCTGGGTCAAGGCCATTAGTTTGGACCACCCTGCTGACTGGACCGACCATGCAACCTTTCACTGAAAATAAAAGCAGCAGGGGACACTACGCAGAAACACCATCCTCCCACACACAAACACACACGCGCGAGCACGCATGCTGAGTAACACATAGGCACACACAGATGCACACTTATGCACTAAAGGAAGCAGGTACTGCAATTTGCTCACGTCAGGTTAGAAGTCACGGTATACCCGCCGACAAAGAGACAACTGGAAACAGCAAGCAAAAAGCTAAACGCAAGAAAAGCTTAAAGAAACACATTTTAACTCACCTTTCTCTTCTCTGAATCCAGGTACTTTGAGTTGAGAGATACTCTACTTTAATATTCAGTTTTATCACGTCAGCAATTTTAGCACAGTGTTGAGATGTCTGTGGGCGGGTGTGTGTGAATTTGTAACACACGGATATTTGTGTTTATGCCCCTGCATGTGAGTGTAACCTCTGTATAAACAGTCTTACATCAGTATGTTTCATGCCTCGTTAGCACGGCTGCGTGTCCGTGTGTGAATTTTAAAATGTGTCGACAGTAAATGCCCGTGCAGTGTGTACGTCAGTGTATTTGTACCAATTTAGTGAGTCCATGTTCAGCATCTGTGTTCAGCAGTTTGTGTGTGTTTGTGTGTGTGTGTGTGTGTGTGTCCTAAGTTTTCCCCTGACTCAGCTGTTTGAGCTATCCAGAGATCAAAGTGCAGAGAGTTAGACGAACACTGCAGTGAAGTTTCAGCAGCTGATGAATAAACATGAGGAGGGACATTTATGCAACGCGCACACACACACACACACACACATCTCTTTAAGTACATAAACACCACTGCTGCACGTGCAGTGCCTGCTGAATCTTATCAGTCAGTGCACATTTATACGCCACAGAGACCAGAAACGTGGCACACACACACTGTAGACATATAATAGTTGTGTGTGTTTCATTAAGTGGAACTCAGCTGCGGACTGTTTGCCTTTGTGCAGAAAGGGGCAACAGGGTAATCCTGCATTTATGAAAGACACACACACACACACACACACACACACACAACGTCCTCACACACCCTCACTGTCTGAAACCCACCCTGTATGAGCCAACACCAGCCAAAGTGAAGATACACACACACACACACACACAGACCTGCGCAAATGCACATGCACGTATGAAAGTGCATGAGAGTACAGATACACATCCCAAGCCTTTGGCTTCAGCAGCCAATAGCAGGTTAATCTCCAGCCAGACCAAACAATAGACTATACTATTATGGTAGAGCGGAGAAAGAGAGAGAGAAGGAAAAAATCTTAACCTCAAACCTGAAATCTGTAACTCTGCATATTTAAAATAAAGCAAGAGTGCTACATTTGTTAAAATGTTTATTTTGTTAGAGCCCAACCCTTTATCTAAGAATGTCAAAAAATTCATAACAATATATCTGCTTTGTTTTTTTATACCTATATCTTCAACAATTGTGTTCAGTAATTTCTTGTTAAATATCAGAAAATGTACTGTATACATACCCATTACTAATATCAGCACATCATCTATGATGAAGTATCAATCAGACTGTACTTTGTATGCAGAGAAATGATTTTATTATTTAATAATATTAAAATTCACTCAAATCGAACAAGTGCATCCCAACAATGTAGTAATCAGTTCAACATTGTGATATGAAATCACATTTTATAAAAGGGTTTAATCCATATCTGTCACTCATATGATGTACTACATAACATAACCAAAGAAGCATTAAAATTGTAATGTTTCATATCTGTCAAGACCAGCTATATGGTCAGAGGGATCTGGTTAGTTGGGTGCTCTACAAATGCCTCAAAATCAAAATTTGTTCTTGGCATTGGCAGTCAAGACAAGCAAGCAAGCTATATTTACCTACAAGGATATAACATTTAGATTTATATTTAATCCATCACATGGTTTCAAATTTAACTGATATTTTTCATAGTCTTTTATCACTGTTCGGAGCTAAATTTGGCAAAAAAAAAAAACAAACAAACAAACAAAAAAGGGGCAGATTACACTTTGCAAATGGCGAGCCGTACATGTTGGCTGTTATTCAGCAATGTAAGTTCCCAGATACTCTCCGTGCACTCATCTAATATAAAATGTGGATTTTTACAGCCTTCTTACTGACATTACTATACAAGCCAAAATAGTATACAGTATTATCCTAAACACAACAGCCCTAAAATGTATTTATATTTTACTTCTAATATCCCTCGCACACACAAGACAAAATATTATATACATCATTTCAATAGTGTCAATAGTGTAGACACACAGACAGACAGACACACACACACACACACACACACACACGGTATGAATCACTGAGCAGTGTAATGATAGGTGTGTCTAGGACAGCATTCAGATTGGTTTGACTAATGAAAGAGCATCCCATCTCCTATCAATGAATTATGCATCACGCATATTCAAAATGCTCCACTGCATAGATTATTAATACAAACATGCACACACACACACACACACACACACACTGCATACATGTATAGACAGGCACACACGCTGACACAAAATGCTGAAACTAACAAAAACTGTACAAACAACTAAAGTAAAAAGTGCCTAATGAAAGTTAATGAAGGTTTGGATGTTTTTAATATTGCAGCTTGCTCAAAGTGTAAGTGATGATTAGCTAAAACAGAATAGGAGGCACACTGGAGTGTAGTTCACTGGAATGTCAAGTTGAAAATTGCACCACAAAATGAACATTCTGGTTTAGTCATCCATGGTCAGTCAGCCAAGTCAAAGGAAACTAGATCTGAAGAGTACAGTAAACCCCTCAGGTATTTGGTACTAAAACATACTGTTACACTAGCATATACAGTATTTTTTTTTTTTTCTGGCCCCAAATTGTTCAGACTGTCTGTAAGACAGAAATCTGAGAGAGAAACTTATGATAAGAGACATGATGCCACTTGAGTCTTTGCAAAAGCCCTTGAGTTGGACAGGCTACTGAATTCCAGCAATTCCTTCTGTATACAGGACCCATTGTACTGAGAAATACTGCTGTCCGTCACAACTGCACTGATTGTGGCAGTATACTTCATGGTGAACGTGATGAAAAGCATTATTTAATTGAATTTAAAGTCTGACACGCTTTATAGGCTCTCTGCTAAGTATGTGACCTGTGCAACACAGTATGTCCTCTTTGAGTGAAGTCCTGCCCCATTAGTTTTCTGTTTACCTCCCAGTATATCTGCACAGGACAGTCAAATGTTCAGACAGAATACAACATCAGTTCTCATATAGAATGACACTGAAGATCCCCAACCTCAGGAAAAATATTGTTATGTCTCCAGTGTCAGACAGTTGTTGAACAACCACAATGACGAAAGTCAACCACTGCATTAGCATAGTCCAATCAGCTGTTTATTCTTGATACTCACCAATTTTACTGCTAATATATTTTATTAGTTACTATGTTATAATTTATCATGAATCATTAGGCTAAAGATAAAAAGCTTTCTCGTATGCCATACGAAGACCTGAAAAGACCTTTGGAAGATATACGTTTTTTATGAATTACCTGTGTTGAGTCTCAGCATGCTTTACAGGTGTTCACTGGACAAAAGGTTAATGATGAAACTATTGAGTGCTGTCAAAAGAAGAGTTAAAGCAGAAGAGAGAAAGCATACCTGAGATAATTTGTGTCAAAGAGAAGTTATGTACTCGGCCATATTTTACCACCAGTATTTGTACAGTTACACAGTACGGGTCACACAATTACAGACTGTACTCACACAGTGTATTCATCATTCATTGTAATAATGAAATGCATTTAAATTAGACCAGTGATAATGTTTTTTACCAAAGCCATAAACTGTCTGCTGCCGATTGGCAAAATGTCATCTAATTTCTGCTCAAAATATCTCTCTGTCCTTCAAATGTCTGGCATGTCTCTTCTGGTAATGTTCTAGAAGTAACATGTGACAACAACAACAGCTGCAACATATCACCAAAAAAGCAGTTAGCCAGACTAATGGATATAGTTACATCTACAGGACTACCTCAGGTAAAAATGTACCTATTAATGCAATCAGTCAATTTTGCATGCAGGTGACAGCTAATCCTTCACATTAGCTTCTGTGAGGCAGCATGGTGAGTGAGAGAAAGAGAGTTAACTTGCATATCGTTTCCTAAATCTAATCAAATCATTTTTGTGCCTAAATCTACACTAACCATTTCTATTATTGTTGTCATGACGACAAAGGATACTTTTTCCTTTCCATCACAAAAACTGATTTTTTTTAACTGCATTAAATGATAGGCAAAAATCTCTAGATTTTTGAGTGAGTGTGAAGGACTGTCGTATCACACAAAAGAGAGCTTTGTCACAGCAACCATCCCGACATGAAGTAGGGTCGACCCAGGTGTCACCAATGATACTAATTAAGGTGCAGTTCCATTTATTGCAACAGAGACTTTCCAGTCAGTCAACATGCAGCACAGCAGCACCCCGACTCCGTTTGACCTGAATGGAACTGAACTTTAATTAGTATCATTGGTAACACCTGTGTTTACACACTCTTTCATGTCAAACTGGCTGCTGTGAAAAAGGTCAATTGGACTCTTGCACTGCACGCGGTTTGAACGTGTCTTCCTGCAGGTGGGTGAGACCGGGTTGGAAAAACACTGCTAAAGCAACAGTCAGCAAAGTGCATCAGGTAAGACAGTTAAAACTGTACAATAAAATGCAGCTTCATCGACACATCTGCATTGAAGTATTTTTATGAGTGTTTGTGGACATGTTTATTAGCTTTTGGTAGTTTGAACAGATGGCCAATGTGGGTTGAGTTTAAGAAAGGCCAAATAACATGTTGAGGCAGCAAAGTGATGCATATATGAAAGACTTTGAGAAGAGAAAAACATCTAACTATCCAAGATGTGTACATGAAGTGAATGCTTTCTGTTTGTGGTAATAAAGAAACGTCAAACCATTGGAAGGTCCTACAGTGACAGAGAGGTAAGCCAGGCACACAGTGTTTATAGGTTTTTACACAGAGGGAACGTTTTCGCCGTACTGGCAAAAGATCTGACAGCAACATCATAGGGTCACTACCGACTTCCACTGCAGCTTCCACTGCATTAAGATGGGAATAAACTCCCTGAACTCAAAGTGAAGTCGTATTTTTCTGCAGTTACAGGCGTGTTGTGATATTTGAACTTGGCAGGGGTCGTGTTAGACTGAAAGAGTGTATGTTTGAGTAATGGTGACAAGTTTGATTTTCTTAGCTACTGGTCAGTTGAGGGGATTGCACAACACATATTTTTGAGTTTAACATAAAGTAAAGCGAGTCTCCAGACTCCAGAAGTCACGAAAAACATTATTCTGAATTCTTGTCGTGCCTGACTCTTGACATTGACATTTTGGAGGTGTAAAAGTTATTGCCTGACAGCAGAATCATGGCAGCAGTCTCGCAGTCACAAGTCATATATGTGTTCAGCGGAGCTGACAGCTGGATAGAGAAGTTGCAACACAACACACAAATGAATGACAGTTAATGGGCAGCTTCAGAATGAGAGAGTTTATTATATTTACAAAAGTGGTAATGTAAAGTAATTTGGTGAATTTCATATGGCACCTATTGTGAAATGAAATGGGTATTTTTCCACTTGAGGTTTGATTAATGTACAGGCTTTCTTATGCTTCACAAATGATCAATAAAATCAGTTTCAGTTTTATTCATTATGATTCCCATTTTGCATTCTTCACACATCCTGGTTACAATTCATTAATCATTCAATCATTTAAAATAAAACATGCAAAACTGTGTGCAAAAAACTGTGAAAGACCATCTTCAGTTTGGGCTGAAGGTGTTGTTTGAGTGTCTCAGGCTGGACTGGTTCACTGTTTGTGTGGTAGTGGGAAGAAAGCAATATCATAATAATATAATAATTCATTTAGAATGATCTAAACTTCTGTGCACTGTTTGTGTGTGAACGCAAAAACCACAGTAATGACTCTGCCGCTCCCAATTCACCCAAGTTTGGACTTTAACAATATTTTTTTATATGTCTGCTGCATCCAAAAGTCTCTAATATGACTAGAGTGCGTTACATGAAAACCTGCGTTATAATATTGTCTTCTGTTCTCCATATTATTACAAAAATGTTAACATAGAACACACTGAAGTTCATAATGCCCAGGCACTCCTTCAGAGAGGCTCTCCAGACATTTAGTATTGCAACTCTATAAAATTGAGGAACTTGTGAGAAACTTGTCATCCCATCATGCATTGGCCTCTTTTATTAGATGCTCTCTGACTGGTAAACACCCATGTATTTCCTCAATTCATAACTCACCTTCCTTTTATGAATTTGAAGGCCCCAACCTAAGATTATTTTCATACAATGATTGTTTTCTCAAACTTGAGACAGTTCCCTCCACAGCCACAGGCAAAGTAAACTGATGTGTAAATTTTGTGGAGTGCACCTTTAATTGAGCTCGACAACACCTTGAACTGTTGTTAACCTTCCTCATCATCCATCTTTTTCTTCATATATACCAGATAAAAGCCCTCATGACCTCTACCAACAAGTTCAGGTGAAGGAATATTGCATATGAACAAACTCTACCTTCGATTATCATAAATTCCCTAACCAACCATTCATTCACACTTGCACCATCTAGTAACCTCACCAACAACAAAAACAACAGTGATAATAGTGAGGTCGAGAGAGAGAAATGTACCACCACAATCTGCAGCTGTCCTTATTTTGGTGTAAGTTGTTCTCCGGATAAGAGCGTCATGCTCAAAGCCAAAACTGTAAACAGGAGCCAAGAAATGTACCCCCCGCCCCCCATATTATCCTGCATGGCACTGGTACAAAAGTAGCTTAGGACGCAGCATGGGAATAGGGAGATAGATAAATGTGACAAAAAGAAGATGGGGGCGAGCCAAGTGGATGGAGGAGGAGAGATGAAAGACGTGTGTGTGTGTGTGTGTGATGGGGTTCAGATGGCTCCCACAGTTAAAGAAGATCAGAGAGGGAATATTCCCATGGTCTGCTGGATACTGTGGACTTGGAACTACACAATCAATATGCCAAGCATTAATTATGCTGGTGTTAGCACTGTTAGCACTGTCGCCCTACAGCAGCCCACACTACCATTATGTCAACATTACTATTCCAAATTTTCCAGTTGGGTGCCATTAAAACAGAAGAAGAATGTGCAAGGGGATGACGTAAGAATACCAATCAAAACTCCTCCTTATTGCCCTACACATATCCAATGCTTTCATCTTCTGCTGTCCTTCATGTGCATTATGAATTTTTCCATCTCAGCCAAGCATAAAACCTTTAATGCAATATTTGAAGGGTTTTTTGGCCCATTTCTTCAAACCTTTTGCATTTTGAAAATTGAACATGTCCATAAAAACGTGTAAAACAAACTTGCCTTAAAACCAGGGGACAATTTGGCACAGGAGTGAGTTATTTCATCCTGTTTCCAGAATAAAGAAAATGTTAGATTTGCTTTTCTTTTTTTTTTCTCACACATTTATGAGACAACTTGATTTATAGTGGAAAGCATGGTTTCGCTACATTGGTAGACTTTCTCACTTTTAAAGGAATAAAAATACAAAGCTGTTACACTCATCTACAGAATCTGAAAGCAAATACAAAGCAGACCACAAAGTCTTTACAGCATGCTCATCACGGTAAACACACCACACCCCCTCAATATAGAGACAGTAGCTCCACCTGTTAAAGATGACTAACCCAAAGCCATCATAGGCTCAGCCAGCTGCATTATAAAACCATTTGAATCCAGAGATTAACAAAAATGAGAGAAAGAGATAGAAGGGCAGAGAAGGAATAGTTCAGAGAGAAAGAACGCTAAGAAAAAAAAGTGAAAGGTCACAACACACGCAGTGCTGACATAAAGGAACATCCCATCCATTCCTGAGCGGGGCCCTCGCTGTTCAAACAACTTTTAACAGTCAAAGGGTGAATCAAAAGAGTGATTGTAAAAATGCTGCTTCCCTCCATTAACTTTTGTGTTCACAAGCTTGTGAATGAACCCTCTGTATACACCCAAATGCTGTTTCATGGTAAAAATAGGGAGACAAAGAAAATAACAGGGATGAAGGGCAGGAAGAGAGTCCAGAGGAGAGGGACAACGTAACAAGGAACTAGAAGCTAAAGTCGACATTTTAATGAATGGTGTGAAGTCAGACTGTAAAAGAATCAAGACCCTTTTCAAAAACACACACTCATGTAAAGACGTAACGTCTTGGCGCACAGCCAGTGTCCACAGGTGAAGGTCATGCCTCAAAGGTTTGGAGGAGAACAGGGGAAGTTGGTGTTAAGAAGTGTGGAGCGATGCAGATGTTGGAACTTTACGGTTGAGAATTTGATTTATTTCCCTCGTAAAACCAATTTTTACATTTGTTAAGGAGGAAACTGAAGTATGAACAGCGCTTTATAGCTTGAAAATAAGTCATACGCCCTCCAAATCCAATTTCAGCCCATTTCTGTCAAAGTGTGCAGTTTCTTTGGGCTTTAAAGTTCAGTAGACAGAACAGTACATCACTTTCTCAACCCCATAACATGATGAGGTCTTTAAGGCCCATTTCCTTTAGCAAGACAGCACACAGAGGAGTAAAACTCAGTCAAGGATTACAGCCTGTTTGAACCAAGGCACTAACGGGAGCGTCCACTATAAGAGACCTTAGACTGAGTAATTCACTTCTTAAGTCAACTGCATTAATCTGATTATATAAAATCACAACCAAGATAAATTTCAATAATACATAATATACAGCCTTTTAATTTTTTTCTGTATCTCTATACTTTAGCTTAGCCCAAAGACTGGAAACAACAGCTAGCATGTCTCTGTTTAATCTGTGCAAAAACGTAGGTGGATTCTATGGAGCCCGTCTGGTGACATGGGTGGAAAAAAAAATATTCGCGGCCACGAATTAATAACAGGTGGGAATGAGATCCTCTTCTATCCTATTCCTATGATGGGATGGTGCAGCTAGTGCACTAGCTAACTAGTCCACCGCCCTGCTACGGCAACTACTGCTGTTGTGGGCATTTGTTTCTAGTTTTTATTTTATAGAACAGTTGTCAGTGTTGTATTAGACTTGCTGGCAGGAGCATTTCCATTACGTGATTTCTGCATCAATTTGCAGGGGGTAGCCTTCTGCCAGCGAGTCAAATACACTGACTGTTTTATAAAATAAAAAAATCAAACAAATGCCCATAACAGCAACAGTTGCCGTGGCTCTGTTGACCTGATCAGGCCAGTGGCTTGTGCGTTAAAGTTGTCCTTCAATTTAGATGATAATTGCAGTACATTACTGTATAAATGAAAATGTCTAACCACAAGTGACTTAAGAATATTTTTCCACTCATGTCACCCGACGGTCTGTAGGATTCTGTTTTGAGCCTTTGAACAAGATATAACTTTTTGCTTTGGTGGTCTGATTTTGTTAATATTGAACATAGCTAGGCTAGATGTTTCCAGAATTTATGCTAAGCTAAGCTAAACAGCTGCTGGTGGTAACTTTATATTTAGCATACAAGAGAATTATATTAATCCTCCCACCTGACAAGAAAGTGTATTTTCCAAAATATCAATTTATTTAATTCAAAAGAAAACTGTTTGATCTTAATTTTCTTCTAGGACATGTTTGCTGTATGTATACATAATACTACATAGTAGCAGTGGATGAATCCTGACATTTTTGTTGATCCCTCTAGTGTCGGCATGTGGACAGTTTCCACTTACACAAAAAAATAAAAATGGAAATGAACAGGAAGGAAAATCTAATTTGCAGATTTGATGTTCCAAGTGCATTTGAGTTGCTCAAAGATCGAATACTTTCCATCTGCACGTTCCATGAACTCCCCTCTAGCACCATCCTCAGGCCAAAATGTCTTCTCCACGAAATTTGCTGGGTGAATTCACATCCCCTTGGGAAAGAGGCCTTCACTCACTGAGGACAATTTAACCTAACCTGGCTCTCTTTTCATCTCTGTTTTCATCTCTTCTGCTCTTTTCCATGGTCCGGTGCTGGGCTGTGTTTTCTCCATCTTTCTTTGCAGCCGGCTGGAGAGGGGAAGCACCAGAACAAACCAACTCGAAAAGGCTCTTTGTCCCCCCGGCGTCAGAAAGCACACTTGCACTCTTTCCTCCCTTTGTCTGTCTACCTCCTACATACACCCAGCATGAGCATGAGTCTTTCCCCTGTCTTCAGTTTTCAACAATGCTTCATCTCTGTGCCCCAGCCCACACACCAGAATACCACAACGGGACGCCATGAACTTCTGCCTCTGGCCTCTGTCTCTGTCTCACTCCTCTTTTCTTTTTCTCTGTCGCTTCCTCATCAACGCAGTCTGTCTCAATCTCCATCCTCTTCTCCCTCCGTGTCTCAAATTGGTGACCTCACCCAACACCCACATTACTGTGACTTCATCAGGCAGCAGCTGCAGTCAAGGCCACAGAGCAAAGTGTTGGTGGAGGGTACAATTAACACCAACGCTGCGTCTGGGACACCAGAGTGAGATTACTGAGAGGGAAACTTCTGGAAGATATCAGCAACCTCAGTTTGTCATGTGGGGCATTTAATCTTTTAAAATCGGAATCTGAATTTCATATGTCGCCGCTATCAGCTGAAAGAATGCCCACTTGTCTCGTCTGGGAAATTAAAGTGGTGGGAAGTCTCAACAAGACCACCAACGTACAAGTAGGACAGGGTTTGTTTGTGAGAATAAAGCTTTGAGATTTGCACGGAGGGTTGTATGAGAAAATCTGTGATGTTGCCCACAGAATTTGTCAAGCCCAGTGCCAAAGATGAGGTAAAACAAATGTCTGGGTAGAGAAGTTGATCAAGAGATGATCTCCATGACACGAAATCCAGAACTGAGGGAATGGGACAGGAAGAAATTGCTTTGTCAGATCTTGTCTGTAAGTCTTAACTTGGCTAAAGGGTTGCAGTAAATTATTTGTTTGGGCAGCCCCGTGAAGAAGGTGGTCAAGAACCGCAATTAAAGACTCCAGATGAGGTTTCGTTCGGTTTGGATGGTTTAGAGCTCTGTAGCGGGTCTGTGTGGTTAAAAGGCTTCAAATGTCACATTTTGAAATGTGGCTGTTAAGTTTCATGTAACATTTTGAGCTCTGGGTCTCTTCGTTTTTTGGGAAAGGATCAAAAGTTAGCAATGATATATAGGAGGGTCATGTCTAGAAGAAACTTAAATGTGCAGTTGATCTTATGCTTCTGCATCCATGTACATAATGTTTTGTTAAAAAAGATCTAAAACAGCCATGTACACACACATAATTAAGCTGGTATGATTAAAGGTTTTTTTTTTTTAAACGGAATAAATTGAAGAAAAAAGAAAAAAGGAAAACTGGTACAACAGACAGAGACTGCCATCTGCTGGACACTGAAAAATAGATTTAGAGTTTTAATAAAAAAAAATAGTGTATATATATATATATATATATATATATATATATATATATATATATGTCATAATAATAGTTTGAGACACCTTTAGGGTGTACATGACAAAATCGAAACATCAGTACAGATTTCTAACATTTTCTTTATTTTATGCTTCCATATGGAAATGTTTTTACAAAATTCACTACATTGTAACATGCAGAACATGTTTTTGTCGTTAAAAAGGCAGTGATGTGTTCAAGATTGTCAAGTACTGTAATACTGAATTCATTTATCCTCTTTTTGAGGATGTTCAGCAGACTTGTTCAGAAACATTTCATCACAGTGTGTGTGTGTGTGTGTGTGTGTGTGTGTGTTCAGACGTGCTGCTGCAGCCATAGCACTGTGTTGAGGAAGCAATCTGCCTGTGTGTCCACTCTGGACAGAGAGTGTCCATCTTCTGGAAACCACAACAATCTGGAAGGACAAATACAAAAATCAGCAAAGCTAAAAATCAGTCTCAGGTTTGTTCAGCAAGATGATCCGCGTAAACGAGCATGTGTATGATTTCTGAAGCAGAAATGCGATCGCCATGTTATCTATAGCTATAAAACTTAGCTTAGCGACTAACCGTTACCACCACTAAGAATGTCCAGAATGCATGAGTTGAATTAAAATCTCTGTACGTTATGTTGTACCTGACAGGTAACGCTCTGCTCTTCAGCGCTTTATAGAGCTCCAGACCCTGGTGAGGAGACACTCGCTTGTCTCGGCCCCCCAGCATCAGCAGCACTGGAGCCTTGATCTGCAAATAAAAACACACAAAGTTGTTATTAAGGCAGCTTTATAAACTGCAGAATAGATATAACATCTGGTCTAATGATTAAAGTCATGATTAAATCTTTAAAGTCTGACCTGGGCAGCATGTACGATGGGTGACTTCTCTAGCATCGCAGCAAGGGCTTCAGCTGTGGGAATCTGGTCGTATGAGTACTGAAACCCCATACTGCTGTAACGCCTCAAGAAAGAGAGAGAGGATGAAAGATTTAAACTTTAAAGTGGTTTGGATGTGTTGCGGCGTGCGGACAACTTGCCGCGCACGTGCATGTGACTCACCAGTCTACTATGTCGCTGGTGCCCAACAAAGTAGCGGCATTAATGACAGGGTTCCTAGCCGCACACGCTCTGTAGAACTCTGGGTACTGACCGACCAGATGACAAGATAGGAAACCCCCGTGAGAACCGCCAATCACAGCCAAGCGTTTAGGGTCAAGGCTGTTGTCCGTCTGCAGAGCAGTGAGCACGGCCCTCTGGGTAAAGACACAGGTGAAATTATTTTCTGTTGCAGAGTGAGCTGTTCATGGATGAAGACACAGCTGACAGAAAAAAAGTGACAGCCTTCTACCTGCACGTCTTTTACATCCTGGCTTCCGATCTGACTGATCAGGGACAAAATGCTGTCCTGGCCAAACCCTGTGGATCCACGGTAGTTCACTAAGTTGAGAGACATAAAGAGATTTTCAGATGGGCGTGCCTCTCGCTCGCCTCTCTGGTGGTGCATCACTGTATTACGTAATGTTAATTACGGGTTATTATTATATTGTATTGCATATAATAATGATAATGATAATGTTATGATGCTATTGCTGTTACGTCATATGTTCATCACTACTAAAACATTACCACTTTTTCCTTTTCCTTCTCTCTGCCACACATCGCCTAAGTGAGCTAGCCAGCTGCTGGTTGGCAAAACGTCACACTAATTCTTTAAGTGTGTGTGTGTGTGTGTGTGTGTGCATGTGTGCGTCTGAGAGAAAACAGGCATCTTACCCATGAGCACAGCGAAGCCGATTTTAGCGAGTCCAGCTGTGGTGCAGTTCCACTCGGCTGGGAACTGGGAGTGGGGGCCACCTGGGGGAGCGAACAAATTAAAATCATCATATGAAAAATGAAAATGTTTCAGTATGTTTCCATTCTGCACCAGAAATACAGCAACCACACAAAAGTGGAGTAAACACAGACCGTGGATGTAGACAACCAGAGGTATCTTTGCTTCATGGAGGTAACGAGACGGTTTCACCAGGATCGCCCCGAAGTCTAAACCAGCTGACGGAAGGAGAAGGGCGAAAAGTAAGAAGAGATTTTGACATTCACCAGTTTTATATTAAAGGAGTGACTGATCATTTTGACCCACAGTGTGTGTGTGTCATGCTCACAGTAGTGTGTGTTGTCCTCCTCTGGTGGGGGTGTAACATCTAGAACTGTCCAGTGGAAATCAAAGGTCCTGATGGGCGGCTGCAAGGTTCGCCAGGCCACAGCTTCACCTGCCAGTGGAAGAAAACCCACTAACTGCACATACACACACACACACACACAAACATCACATGTAAATTATACAAATCTAATCTTGCTTAGCAATGCATAAAAAAAACAACATTTTAGTATAGTGCCTGGTGTGTGTCTGTCTCTCTCTGTCTCTCTCTCTCAATCTATCTATCTGTGTGTGTTTGTGTGTTTGCTGACCAGAGTGGGAGGTATGTTGGGACTCGAGCAGCAGACAACCATCAGGTCGTTCTGTATAGTCAGCAGCTTCCAGCTGCCATAAAGTCTGGGAGGATCCGAAAGACCTGCAGAGGAGAAAAGACAACAGAGAGAGAGAGAGAGAGAAAGAGAGCGAGAAAGAGAGAGAGAGAGAAAGAGAGAGAGAGAGAAAGAGAGAAAGAGAGACAGACAGAGAAAGAGAGACAGACAGAGAGAGAGAGAGAGAGAGAGAGAGAGAGAGAGAGAGAGAGAGAGAGAGAGAGAGAGAGAGAGAGAGAGAGGTGACAACACGGTAGAGACATGATAGCATGTCATAGCATGTCGTCATATTTAAATGAGATGTATATACATATTAGTTTCTACAGGTGTAGAGAGTACTATGTCCAACCTTTGTATATCTAAATCTAAGACGTAGACGCTGAAAGCTGAACCCTATAAACCGCATTAACTTTCATTTTGAGTCGTCTTTGGCGCTCCCTTCTGTGGTGATTCTGCAAGCTTTAACTTTTCTTTTGAAATTCCCCAATAGGATGTTGGTGGCAACATTAAGCCTGTTGATCTTGTCATACCTTCCTGTTCCCTCTTGTGCTCCTGGTGATGAAGATGAGGTGGAGGAGGAGGAGGAGGAGGAGGGAGGAGAGGAGGGTCAGGAAGAGGATCTGGTGCAGGAGGAAGAGGAGGAGGAGGAGGAAGATGAGAGAATGAAGGAAGCGAAGGAAGAGGAGATGGTGGAGGTGGAAGAAGAGGGATGTGGGGAACAGCAGGAGGAGGAGGAGGGGGAGGAAAATGAGGAGAAAAGGCAGGAGATGGGGGAGGGTGAGGAGGCCAACAGGGAGAAGGAGGAGGTGGAGGGAAAGGGAGAGATGGAGATGAGGACAAGAGAGGGAGAGGAGGAGGTGGAGGAGAGGATGGACTCTTACTATCAGAGAGGGAGGTAACTTTGCTCGATCTTCTGTCAACCATAAAGAGATCCTGAGAGAGAGAGAGAGAGAGAGAGAGAAATAAAATGAAGTGAAAAACAAAATAAATACTCAAAAAAATACTTCTGTGTGTGTTTTAAATTAGATAAAACATGTTAATTAGCGATGTCAGACTATTTCTTAGCTATGGTTACCTTCCAGTTTCTGTGAGGGCTGCTGAACACTACTCTCTGACTGTCTTCAGACCAGCAGGAGGACGGCAGAGCTTCATAGACACCTGCAAACTCACCTGGGACAGAAAACATTTATTTTTGATATCTTTTAACTCTAATCTTCCACAGAGCTTCTTATTCTTCATTCACTCATTCTTCATGTCTGTACCATCATTTCAAGACAATCCATCCAATAGTTGACATTTGAGTTGACATAAGCGCACTGCTGCCAGCCCCCCAGAAAAAAATTTGGCTCAGTATCACGTAATTCCGTGAAAGGTTTCACATTATAACGTGATAAATATCACAGTATAATATCATAGACGTATAATACACGCAAAAATATCAAGTATGATTTTACTTGATTTCATAAGTTTAACAACACGAGTCCCTAACGGCATGGTTCAGTCCGTAAACTGACTATGGCTCGTCTACATAACTTAATTCAATTATACTTTGATCTTGACATACTACAGTTGTTGAGCACTGTAGATGACATTGTTATCAGTATGCGTACACTCCGAAGGATTTTGAAGAACGGGCTGTACCGAAGGTTGCATCGTTTCTTATTGACCTCAAGTGAAACCATACTTGATGTTTTCACGTTATAACGTGAAAATACCATTTTCATATCATGTAATTACGTGAAAAGTTTCATGTTATAAGGGTGGCAGCAATGTGCTTCCGTACATAACAACAAAAGTCAACCTCCCAGAGGGTTGATCCTCTGGGGACCATTATTGTGTGTTTAAGATAAAAATCAGCATGAAACCCACCAGGCTGTGGTCTGTTGACAACATCCAACAGTGTAGATGTCTTCCCGCTCCTCAGGTCCAACTGTGGAGGATTAAAAGTCAGTGTGAACAGAAGAAAAACACAGATACACATGCACAAACACACAAACGTATGCACAGCACCCACACAGTACCTGCTGCAGACTGAGGCACTGGCTGTGAGGACCAAACACTCGACCCTGCCTGTAGATCAGCGTGGTCCCGTCTGGACTCAGCCTGGGACAGGACACGGAAACGTTGTCCCCAGACAGACACTCTGGTTTGGAGGGAGGAGGACAACACAAGGATCAGATGAGCAGAGCAGGGAGAGTCTGGTTTGTTAACAAAGAGAAAATGACGACGTGCTCACCACAGTTTCCATCCAGGTCGAGCTTGAATAACGCGGACCTGAAACAGAATTTTACAAAATGAAACTGCAAACTGTAATTTCCACTGTTTAGTCTGAGGACTGTTATACAAATAAACCAGATTTTTAAATGACTCAATGAGCTAAATGTTTTCTTCCTGATGCCTGGAAACAGAAACAAAGTTTTACGGTCACTGCTGTTTTCCATTTTCCTTTTCGGGTTTAATTCAGCACAAGAAAATCTCCTGTGACAACATCATACTGAAAGAATAACAGTAGTAACGGACTGATATACTGAATTTATACTGCTTTTATATATATAGTAGGGGTCAAAGCGTATTTTTCCCTTTTTTATATACATATATTACAGAAGCATATTGCTGCCATGCCAGAAAAAAATGCATCAGGTTTCACGATTTAACGTGATAATGTTAAAAGTTATCACGTTATAACGTGAAACGTCACATTACCACATGAAACTTGTCACATTGAAGTTAAAACTTATCACGTTATAACGTGATATATAACAGGAAACTTATCACGTTGCAAGGTCAAACGTGCCAGCAGCAATATGCTTCAGAAATAGTCTTTAATGAGTTTGAAAAAGGGGAGGAATTAAATGAAACAATGGGCCATATAAATGCATTTCAGTTGACGTCATTTCTGTTTATTTCAGCACTGAAGTTGCTGCTGTTGCTGTTTTCCGTGCCGAAAACAAAGCAGCTCTCTAACCTGCGGTTGGAGCAGAACTTCAGTCCGAGCCTGAACGGTTCGTGGTACCAACCGACAAAAATGACTGACTGACTGCTGGGAGCCCACAGAGCCTGTGGAGGACAACAAACACACACAGACACACACCGATAATTACAGGGAAATCTATCAAAGCCAGCACGTCTAAAAGACAAAGCTGTGAGTTTGTATCACTGTCATTAAAGTCACAATGGACGAGCCTAAAAACCTCCTACTGTCCTCACCTGTCCAGGGGAAACGTCAGGTGGGACTCCCTGCAGCACGGTGATGTGGCCGTTCTGCAGATTCACCACGCAAATCACCGCAACACTCTTATTGGACAGACCTTCACCCCAGTCTTCACAGTACACTCTCCTGTCCTGTTTGAATAACACACACGTGTACACGAGAACTTTTCTCAGTGGAGTTAATGACATGAATGTAATCTTCTGTTTCATGTAAGTGTGTGTGTGTAATACCTTCCCACATAAAGATTCCCCATCATTTGTGTCCATGAACTTGTTCTTCTCAGCTACGTACAGCAGTCTGTTCTCACAGTCCGACCATGACAGACAGCCAAACTGGGCTGGAAACACACACCCACACACACAAATCCGTGAACGCAATAACCTGCCAAAGTTGAAAACACTACACAGGTTGATGTAAGTCAGTGTAAGGACGTGCAACGCGCCTTACCGTCATCGTACACTCTGCCGTGTTTGTCCAGAGCTGTCAGGTTGAGGCATTTCCGGAGGCCATAATGGTCCCATATCTGAACCATAAAGAGCAACAGTCTGTCAAAATGCTCAAACATTGATTGTACAGAGGATACTGCGCTGTGTTTTTCTTACCTCGAGGAGCTGGTGGCCACATGTTTCTCTGATCAAGGCCCTCAGCCCTCGGATGGGAGAGATCGCAGTCAGTAACCTGGAGGGTGGGAGCAAAAGAAAAGTTCTTGGTTAAAGTGAAACTCAGCTTCAGGCTGAAAATTCATGTTTCGCTGCCCTCTCTGGTTGAAAGCTTAACAGTCTGTTACACCTGGAGATTAATGCAGCACGGTGAGTTAAAGCACTGCAGACTCTCGGACAATTATCTAATATTTTCTGACACGCTTTGTGTTAAATGTGAGGGTCCTTCTTGTGTGTGTGTGTGTGTGTGTGTGCACTCACTCTGCACACACATGTACACAGGGTCCTGGTGGGAGGACAGTCTTGATGCTCTTGTGGTTGTTGCTGTCTGCGATCACAGTCCACTGCTGTGAAAAATGAAGTCTGGAGCCTCGGACCGGGTCGCGCTGACTCCACTCTGGATGTGGGTACAGAAGGTTAGTCAAATAGAGAGACGCTCGGTTATTTTTGGCGTACATGTTGGCAGATATGCAAAAGGACATTGCTGAAAATGATTGTCATGAATAATAAAACATCCAGAACGCTTTACTTAAACTTGTTATGCTGTCATCTTTGATTTAAATGTTTATTGTTCTATTTTAAAATATCTCGCTTCATATCTTCATGACAACTCTTTAATAACTTGAGGACGATTGGAAAAAACATTCTCATGTCATCAGGTTGTATAATGCCTTATGTTATTGGAAGTTTAAACAGCTACCTGCATGACACGCACGACCCTCCTCAGCCCACATGAGACAAACAGATGGTTTTACTCTGTAAATCTTTTTAAACCCTTAAGACAAGATCACTGGTGTCACTCCCACAGTGACTTTGACCAGCTGGCAAAATTCAAAGAATAGCTGAATGTCATTTTGTGTTGTGTATGTTCAGAAACTGAACATGTGAGGATTCAGCTAAATTCATGTTCATAGTTTTAAGAGCAAACTTAAGCCTCATTTTAATCTGTCTTTTATTTGAACTATATTTATACATTTTTCTGTTTATATATTTTAATGTGTAACATTATTTTCGCTTTTATTTATCTTGTTAGCCGTCTGTCTATTTATATATCTTAAACTTTTTTTGGCTATCTATAAATTTTATTATGCTTTTATCTAACTATTTATACATTTTAATGGATCTTTTATTTGATTTATTTTGTATCATTCTTCCTTCTGCCTCCAGTGCTTCCTTGCTGCAACATGATGAGACGGCACTTCCTCGGTTTGTGTTGTGCTTTCGCTTTTAACGGGGTGTGGTGGAGATCTGGGGGATTAACGTGTGAAGCACTTTGTGTTACATTTTATTTGCTTGAAACAACACACTTTCTGTTCTCACGTGGGCATATCAGGAACTTTACACATATGTAAACAGCCGATGAACTATTTGTAGTTTATTCATCTCGTGCAATCAGCAGTTTGTACAAACTGGCATGTAACTTTATATCAAAGAACTTTGGAGACTCTGAGCTTACACCGTATTAAAATGAGTTGTTTTCCTACCCACCTACAGATTAGTATTAACCTCATTGGGAGCATAACGTCCTAATATCCATGTTTTATTGATTTCTTCAGTTTATTATGTCATAATTTTAACAGCAGCACTTCCAGCTGCCATAAAACCCCCATGATCCTCTCTGTTTAAAGGAGTATGCCACCATTTTAGCCCTTTTATGTCACTGCTGATCATTTCCCAGATCAACTGGTGGAGTTTCAGACGTATGCAGTGACGTTAAGGTGTGTGTAAACACTTTAAGAGAGGCTGTCTGCAGCAGCTCACCTGCAGACACAGTGTAGATCCGGATCTCTGGGAGCTGCTCCTCGCTCACAGAGGCGGAGACAAGCGTCGGGAGGCCGCCGACCTCTCCGTACACCCCGTTGATTTGTCCGAGATCCATCTGTGTGTCTACTTCCATGAATACACACGCGCAGAGCTCACGTGTGAGTGTCACAAAGTTGCACGGTGAACACCAGCAGCAGCTCAGATTCAAGTGCTGACTTATGCACCAGACGCGGGTGTCAACCCGCTCGGAGGAGGATTAAAACAGTCGTCAGGCTCGGCTCCGTCCATTAATTCATCCGCATCAGTCTGCCAGTGATTGAACAGCCTCTGTCCGAAGCTGTTCAATGTTGATTAAACACTTCGCGGCTCATTCAAAAGTTCACAGCAATGATTTTTAGCTGTATCGGGGCGCCATGTTGAATTCATGAGGGCGATACCACTTTGGTTGAGTGTGGAGGGGTGTCGTGGAAGAAGGTGACCGCAAGGGGGCAGCAAAGGACCGCACAGGTTTGATAACCTGACTTTAGTTGTAAACATTTCTTACTTCTGATGACATTTATTAATTATTAACGATTGTTTCTACGTTAAATCATGTATATAAAAAAAGAAAATCTGTCTGACTTCACTTGGAGGGGGTCTTAAGCTATTAGTTATATTTAAATTAACTGCGGCAGAGAAGAACCAATAAGCTGTAACTGAATAAAATGGATGTCAATGCGTTTTATGGAATAATAATTTATCCTTTCACCTTTTAAAATTTAAAAATAAAAACAAAGACAGTCCAGACTAAAGTTTGTCACATCTTTACCTCAGGATAATATTGACTGAAGCTCATTGTAGTAATCGGATTACTTTCTACCCCACATAACTATCTCATTAACATACGTATCTTCAACATCTAGCCTTTCCAGGACAGAAACAACTACTGTGCATCATTAAGAACAAACTTTTTGTAGATTATAAAAGAGACAAAGAAAAGTGCTCAAATAATCTTTATTATATTTGATCCATCGTTCGTCTATGTGCTGCAGCACCAGAACCACTGATAACACCGTTCGGTGAGGCTGTAGTATTGGAGGCGGCAGGAAAAAACGTGAAAGCTGATGAGACGTTTTTACCAAGTTACTGAAATTTACACAGCTGTCAAATGTGCTTTAATTCATCAGAATCAATGAAAGCGTAAAAGTGTTGACTGAATTTTAGATGCCAACCTGACCACCGTCGCCAACACCAAACTCTTCTGATCAGCAGCTCTGGTTAGTGGCCTGTATGTTTTGACTTCTCATCATAGGGAAAGTCATTCAAAAATATCTAATGATTCAAGTACACATCTTTCCATAAATCCCTATGTACAGTCGATCTGCAGTACATACACATGGATAGATTGTGTGACCCACCAACCCACATTAAAAATATACATGAAAAAAAAATAGAAATTCTTCTTATCATCATTATGATCATCATCCCATAATTGTGTCTGTAAACAGTTCTTAGCATTTTTAAATTCCTTAAAAATCACACAGTACTGCTGTTTTAATAAATTAGAAAGTCAAATACAATTATCCACCAGAAAAGGTTAAAACGTATTTTTCCTCTCAAAAAAGTTGTAATACAAAGATGACAATATTAACTCTTTGTTTTATTTTAATTAGGCATCTTCTTGTTTTTATGGTGTTTTATTTCATGATGTTAAATAAAAATTCAAATAAAACACACTCACGCACAACACCACACACATTTTCTTTTAACTTGCATTGTTTTGTAGAGTCAGTTTCTGGTTTGGCAGCTGAAGGGGCCGCTGAGGACGACTGAGGGGGGAATAACGAGGAGTCGGAGTAGAGGAGAGTTTACAGAATATTTCCATGGCTCTATTTTTTCTTTTTTTTTCTTTTTTTTTTTTTTTTACAGAAATCGATGCTCAAACATTAAACTTCAGAGATTAATCAGGACTGGTTACATTCCTGGAAGAGTGGCATCATGTGGATACTGAAATTGGATTTAAAAAAAAAGACTGGAGCAGCAGTTCAAGAGGAGTATCAAAAACAATACTCATCAGCACCAAAGAGGGTTTCATGGAAGGCTTTCACTGATCTCCATAAAGGTTTAAAATATCTGGATCCTACAATCAAACAGACTTAATACCTTATGTATGTTTTTGATAAAATGGATAAAAGACCTCATATTTCCTGTGTGGCAGAAAATTTACTCTCCTAATTGTTTTAATCCCACATAAAAGAGGTTTAGCATCGTACGGTTGGTGTCCACTTTGATGCAAAAGTGAGTGAAAAGCACGAGCCTGCTGTGAGGAGCAGTAACACTTCCTCAGTGAGGTTACCTTGGACTGTGGGAGCTAAGAGTAAATGTTGTCAATGCCATCTTGAATATTTGGAGATTATAATTTGCACAAGTGAAAAAGCCCTGTTTAGAGTTCATCAAGTCTTTGTGTGTCTGACAGCTGAAGGCATCATTTTGTATACTCTTACATGACGTCAGCCCGTTTGTCCCTGACTTTGTTCCTCTGTTTAGTCCTGGCCTTGAAGGCAGCTGAGTTGAAGAGATGCTGTTGAACAGAAAAGATAAAGACATGAATGCAAGAGTAATCAGGCTCTGATCACACAAATGTCTTGTAGCTGTAACTTCCCGTGCAGCAGCATGAATGTAGGGGAAAATACTGAAAAATTTAATTGTACACTCCAAGGTCAGACTTTTCCATTGTGCAGGTTGAGATTCAAGGAGAGGAGAGCAGCTGTTACCTTCTCAAATCGAGAGATCTTGTTGCCTTTGACTGCAGCGTCCAGGATGAGTGGAGGGCCGAGGCCAAAGATGTCTCTCAGTAGTGGGTTGAACTGCACCAAAGCAAAAACACACACTACAGTTAACACACACACACGTCCAACTGACCTAAGCTAGAGAAATTAATTAATTAATGAGCCATTATTGTACAAGAGCCACTTTGTTGAAATGCTGTCCCATGTTGTCTTGTCAATGAATCTAACACTGACAAAGTGGTGGTGGTGTACGTGTGTATATTCTATGTATTTCATCTGCCAGGCTCACACCCTGCTGCTGAAATTGCCTCTGCCTCGTCCATGCCAGGACAGAAGGGATAAAAACTAAAACAAGTATCACTCTATGGTAGAAGCAGAAAACATCTGTGGCTCAAAATCAATCACATGACACTGTTGAAGACTGTTGCAAGTGATGGAAAATTAGCTGTGCGAACACATGCGAAGTATACTACTGCTTCAGTGTGCTTTCCACCTGTAGATGATGTCGGACGCCGGACTCCATGATCTCTTTGAAGGCATCATAGATTCTTCTCTTTATCCAGCTGTCGATGTAAACGCCCTCCACTCCAAATCTGATCTTCTCCTCTGTGAAGTCTTCGTTCTGGAGGAGAAGAAAGGGGACGTGACAAAGTCAAAGACGGGAACAAGAATAAACCTCTCGCAGCGATGTCCTCGCTTCTAAGAGGCACTATTAATAACAAGTATTATCATCAAAGCTATAAAAACATACCTCTATGTAATGTAGCACCTCTCTGAAGATGGAGCGTTGTTTCCGCCTGTCGTTCTTGGCTCGGTGCTTGTTGCCATCTGTGGCTAAACTCTTCAGACACTGACACAAACTCTCACTGTCATCCACCTCGAATTCCTGCACACACCAATTATAGCACATATGGCAACATTAAAACAAGAAAACTGGAGATATGGTTGTAATAGTAAAGGAAGTATGGGCAGAATTTGTGTGTGTGTGTTCCTGAAGGTACACATTTGTCCCTGTGTGTGTGTGTTTACCTCATCAATATCCCGTCCCAGCTCCACCAGCAGGGCGATGGTCTCTCCCACCGCAATCCTATAGTTGACATCACTGCTCTCAAGACATGCCTGGAGTTTGGGAAGGTGACTACGGGGACAGGTGACATGAGAAGTGAATTCCTCTTATTACTGGTTACTGGTTAGATCTTTAACTTTCATTTCAGTTTGTTTCACTCACAGGTCGAGTAGCACAGACAGTCTAGAAGCGGGACAGAGGGTGACCAGCAGCGACCAGGCCTGCAGGGCGGCGGTGTGGAGGCCTGAAGTGCCGGGTTTGGGTGTGGGCAGTGTTCCCTCTCTGTTGGGGTAGGAAGACATGAACACGCTCTCCAGGAGGGCCAATGACTTGATCAAGTCCTGGGAGAGAGAGAAAATGAAATGAGGGAAAACAAACATCCTGGATACCAACAGATAATAATAAAACATTTTGATACAATTATACATGAGAATGCTTTTGTTTCTTGATATATTTTGGTTCACACATTGGGTGTGAAGGTAATTAATGGCAAACTGAAACCTCAAACTATCCGCTAATATTATCCTGTAATCCCCTGCATGATTTGATGATGGATTCAGTCACTGAGATCAAGCTGTTCTCACCTCTCCGTCTTCAGCAGCAGAGACGTAACAGCACATCCCCAAAGCTCTGGCACACTGATGAAGACAGATGCAAGAAAATTCAGACATTTAATTAAACAAGAGCAGACAGAGCGAAGCTGTGATTCCCCTGATGCAAACTTCAGGTTTCAGAACTGATGAGATAATTGCAACTATGATCCTAATGTGATGTTATTGAGATTCTGTCTTGGTGTGTGAATAACCTGGTTTTGAGCTTCACAACTGTTAAATTACTTTTCCAAACCCTGCAAGTCCAAAATGGCTGCTATTATTGCTACCCTGTGAGGGTGACCCCCCGAGGGTCCCCTAAACACTAGCGTTGTGTTTTTCCTTCCAAGCTACAACCTCGACAGGCGGAGACAGTCCACCTTAAAACCTAATCTGCTCAAAATCACAAGCTGACGATATCATGTGTTTAAGGAGCTTTTCCTTTCATGCTGTTAATTTTCATCCAGCACTTATACACGCACATGTCCGACATAAAAGCATATGCATTTCATGTGTAAGTCTTGCACAGTATCCGATGTGGTTTATGGGATTACTCACACTCTGCCGGGCTGGTATGCTGGCGCTGTTGTCCATCAGAATGGCGGTGAGGATTGGGCGAAGCATCTTGAAACCCTCCTCTGCCTCATCTCCACCCCCCAGCTGGATACAGAGCAGGGAGAAGACTGTGGCTGCTGCCGCCTGTTCCTCTCCACTGCCTGGAGACAAAACATGGTTACTATTTGTTTGCGCACCGTCAGTAACTGCAGCTGCTGTTGACGTTGTTTTTGTTCCACCTTGCAAATACAGGATTGCGTGTTTTTCGCACAAGCGCTTCAAGGAAGGCAAAGCTTGGACACCAGCTTACCTTTTTTAAGGCTCCTTTCCAGGCAGTCGCTGACGGTGAGGCGTCTCTCTGTCAGGAAGTCGTACAGCAGTCTCGAGGAGAAGGCCTGTCGCAGCGACTCGAGACCTGCTAGACGTGTTTTAGCGCTGAGAGAAAGAGAAAGAGAGGAGAGGTTAGGGAAGGTTAAGGCTTTTTAAAAAATATAATTTCCTGCACAAAGCATTTGTCTTCCTGTATATTACTCACATTTCCTGTGTTTATTATTGATGATGAATGGACGACAGCTAAAGAACAAAACAATAATAAAAACAACAATACCCTCACCTCTTATCCATCAGGTTGTCTATACACTGCTTGAGTTTGTCTTCTGTTTCCTCCTGTGCAGTCTGCTCATCCACCTGCTCCCCTCCTGTGTTTGGCAAATCAACACACACACACACACACACACACACACACACACACACACACACACACACACACACACACACACACACACACAGGGTTTTGTTAACCATAAGTAAGTTTAATTCAATTTAGGGGGAAAATATCAAGTAACTTTAATGTCACACCGCAAAAAAAGTTGCTAAAGGGAAAGTGCTGGCTGCATTCATTTCCTTTGGTGTATGTAAGTGGTACTTTGGCTGTTGTCCAAAGTAACTATGATCCTGAGAAGCTTGTGTATGCATTATAAGCATTTAAGTACAAACCTGTGCCTTCTTCCAGCACGGAGGTCGTTTCGCTGGCACTGCTGTAGTGGCTGAGAACATCCGATGTCAGCTCATCGTCGCTGGCGCCCGACTCTCCTTTTACGCCATTTTTAATACCTAGAGAAAGAGAAGAAAGGCAGGCGGGGAAACAGTAAGACGAAGGAGGGGCATGACGATGGAGGGGGAACAGAGAGCAAGGGGTGTGCACCTTTTACATTAGTACCGATTCAAATGAAAACTCAAACTCTTGCGTGTTAACAAACACGAGTCCGAAGGCTGTTTTCAGCAGCAGCCACAGTCTGCTGCACGGCTGTTACTGTGTGAAAGGTGACTTAAAATTAACGGACCCAGGCGATGCCGAGCATCTCGATTATGACAGGTATGGTGAGGACTGACAAGCTCACTTGCAGGGGTTATGCAGTCAGTGACAGAGTAGAAAAAAAAAAAAAGCTCGTAGGAACAGGAAATAATGAGCAACACAAGGTCAAAAATAAAGTTTCCAAAGAAGCAGCTGCAGTGTTGTTGGGCAACAACTTTTCTGGAGATAAGAGAAACTTAAATTCTTTTGTAATTCGAGCCAGTTGCGATCTCTCTAAAACAGTTTAATAGCCTCAGAATAAGAGGCAGCTGGTTAACTGGGAGAGAAATAAAAATGCTAATAGGAATCATCCCAATTTAACCAGGATCTGGCTGGAGGCCATTCCCCAGCACTGACTAATAAGCAAGGTTAGGGAAGCTGACTAGGCCTACTCAGCTCAGCTGTCTTTTTTTGTCAGTAACTTTACACCAGCAGAGTTCATACGGACACACTCGGACCTACACACAACCTCCAATATACCGCCTTCATGTCTGATTATCAATCTCACTCACATGTCAGCTGAGGTCCTCTTAAATAATGAGATAACAGGATATGGGAGGACTTTACTAGTCTCTGTCATCTTTAATGTTTCTATTAGTACCGACATGGTAATTAGTTAATTAGTGTGTTAATTTTTTAACACCGCTCTTCACTGTGTGTGTGAGACGAGTGGGACAGTTTTGTTACACGGTGCCTAAAACAGAACAGGGGATAAGAGCCGGGCGGGCTAAGCTAAGCTAACTCTCCCTCTTCCTGCTGGCTCAGGGCTTTCTATACTGTTGGTGGGATTACTGGAGACCAGAGAGGCCATTCATTTATACATCCATTCAGGCAGGCAGTCAGTGTGTACGATCCAGAACGGTCACACTTCATGTTCAGGTCAACCAGGACAGTCGAGGTAATCCAGGGGTCACTGTCATTGTTGCAGCCATGTAACGTGGAAGCGGTTACTTTCTCAGTAAAAACTTTTGAATGCAGACAACCTGCAGCAGCAGCATGTTCTATTCAAAGCTACAACGCCGGCATTGTACAGTAAATATGACAAGCGATAGCACTGAGGCTTCCACCTGAGCTAAGATAAGAAAATTCCAGGGAGGAATTCAAATTGAGCTGAATGAGGAATTGGATCCATATATGTGAGCTCAGCATGTGTAAACTGAGTAAACTGGGCTAAGGTTCAGCCATTTGATTTAAGCAGAACCAACTGTAGAGTCGTCGTTGTCTGATCCGCTATTCCGCCTTTTCTTCACACTGATGGAGTGAAGCATTCAGGGTGGAAGTTATCTTCAGCCACATGCTGCTGACTTTCTGCTGTGGCTGTCAAACATGCCACCGTGTACCAGACTGTCATTTAAAAGATCGCTATTCATCTGAAAATGCTACTGCCTGGCAAAACGTTGACAGCAGCGGTAACACTTATTAAACCTAATGTTTGTTCGGCCATTGTAGCTTCAACTATTCACATCTTGCCGTTCCCTGCTGCTGGTCAAACATTTTACAGCTGAGCTGAATCACTCAGCTTAATTATGTGCGGCATTACACTTAATGAAGGAATAATAAAACCTGCGCTCTAATGATGACTAACTATTAATAGCTACCTTTTCCCACGTGTCAGTATATGACACAGTCAGTTATAAAACTGGGCGTGTAGGTGCTTGCAGTGCTGAACTGGCTGTACAAAGTTAAGTCTCTGGTCGTACTTGGAAAAGAGAAAAGTTGCAGTTTCTGGGGAAACGGCTGACATCTTCTGATCGAAAGACTTTGGTCAGAGTATAAAAATCAAGCCACTTAGGGCAGAAACATCTGCAGTCACCCCCCCCCCCCCAAAAAGTATTGGGGCATGAAAGCAAGCACAGGAAATAGCTTCAAAATCTGATCATCTTTTATAATTTCTTTTTTTTTTTTTTAATTGCTGCGGTGGGAAGGGAATTCTTCTTTGCAAGCATGTATAAATGAAATTCAGTTTTTCAGAGGTTAATTCATTTGATTGTGTGATAACCTCACACAGCTTTTAATCATTACAAGATAAACCTTAATGCAGCCTGCTTTTACATCTAATAATCTGCTTTCTTTGACAGAGCAGCCTGCAGGCTTCACAGCAGAGACAACACGCCCTGCGAGCTCGTATCAGTCATTTATTTCCCAGCCATCATCCTTGAACCCCCGGCCACGAGCTACTCCCCTGTAACCAAACACACACACACACACACACACACACACACAAACAGAAGCACACAGCTACACACCTTCCCACGCAGACCTGCCCACACACAGCTCACTTATGGTAAGTGTGAGCTCCCTGCCACGACTCACGTGTCGTCTCCTCTCCACAATCTCTCCCTCTGCTCCTGCAGTCAGTCCGGCCCTGAAGAAGAGGCTCCGCTTACGGACGAATCAGAACTCCGAGCCAACGGGGTGGGACTGCTTTGAGACCGATAGTACAAGCTTTAAATGCAAAACTAAATTACCTACAGCAGCAATGATTAGATCATTTATCAATCGTGAACTACTGAATTAATCTCCAACTATTCTGATAATAGATTAATTGTTTTGAGTCGTATTTTAGGGAAAAAAGTCAAAATTCTGGCTTCTTTATTCCTCTGTGACAGTAAACTGAATGCTCCAAAGATCCAATTAGGAGCCCTCTAAAACTACAACATTCAACCTTCATCAATAAGCCTGCAGGAGATGCTGATTAAGAAAGCGTTTACTTTGAAAAGCAGGGTGTTTCTCTGTGGAAGCAAAGGTCGAGCAACAGAGGAACTTGTTGCCTGACTATAACTTCCAAGATGTGGCATCAGATTCATCAGATGGGCTTGCTGTACGTGGTAATTTGTGGAACGTTGCAGAACCAATCAACGAACCATGACATGTTTAGAATAAATAAACGTAAGGCGCTGTGGCATGGGAAAGCCACGAAGAGTAATGATGACATACTTACAAACCCACTCCTCGGTGTATCGTGCAGTGTCGAGTTATAAACAGTGTCACGAGTGTTACACTGACATGACATTACAAACACATATGCATAAGAGGAAGAGGTGACTGCCTGCATCCAAACTTGTCTGGTGTCAGCGCAGGTACTAAACAGGCTGACGGTTTGACAGGAGCACACTCAGACTTAGGCAAAATAAACGGTGATGAAGCAAGGGTAGATGTTAGGAGCCACTTGTAAGTGCAAAGGTCGGGTGGATGGGATCAGGTGTGAAGAAACTTCGCTTTGTAGTCGCGTGATGTCAGCCATCAATTTCAGCACTGGAGGTGGCGTTCAAGCGTGACATGCATGAGGGCTGAAGAAACTAAAGACATTAAAGAGGCCGTGGTGAAGTCAGCCAGTCAATCGGTCAATACAGTACGCAGCCTGGGCAGGTAAGGTGTGAGGGAGGGAAGTGTTAAGACTTTTCAGCGCAGCTGTAAAATAAAGGCTTCTCGACGAGCCTTGAGCAGGACACGAAGCTGAGGTCAAGGGTCAGAAGAGTTACCTTTCAACGAGGCTTTAGCCGACAGCTGCAGCTGAAGAACCTCCTGACGAAGAGACCCTGGAGATGACGGACGTAACGGAGGGACGAAATGAGGGGCGTATAGATTGGAGGAAGAATGGCAGAGTGATGTATGGATGAATGAATGAAAAGACAGGGGAGGGTGCAGTAATGAGCGTGATGGAGAAGACATCATCATAAGTTTCCATCCCGCAGATTCACTTTGCAATGCAAAATACAAAAAACTAGAAGCCACTTCACATTAAAGTGTCAAGATTTGCAAATATACTGAAAACGCCGCCTGTTGATGAATTCCTTCATCTCTCTCTCTCTCTCTCTCTTTAACCTTCAGTACAGATCTACATAACAACAAGGTGTGTATGTGTGCTGGCACGTGTGTGCTTCCCAGATGACATCACTCCATAAAACGTGAGCGGGCTGTAACACCCTCACAGGCACATGCACGGTCCTCAGCACTACCGCTGCAAAAAAAAAAAAAAACAAAAACGTGTAGCCGTGTACAGCAACTCAGGTGCACACAAATGTGCATGTGTGCGTGCACCGAGAGACCCCGTGGCGCTCGTTGCACTTCGTCTCCACGGTCTTTCACCGACGTGTCTGAAGCGGCGTGGCGTCGCTGCTAAAAATAACATGTGGTCAACTTAAACCCCGACAAGTGCAGCTCTAGTAAGCCGGGGAAGGAGCGTTAGCTTCAATGTTTCTTCGGTGATTTTACACCTATATGAAGTCGTTTAAGTGAGCCAAATGTCACGCGGACTAATTATAAGCCGCATGGCTGTATATGGCGTGAGGGTACAACAGCGTGCATGTCAGGTGGCTAAAGTTAGAGGAGCAACAAGCTCCCAAACTGCTAACATTACTCCGGCTTAGGTGTGGCGGTCAAACTGTTTTAATTCATGACATTACACCTGGTCTCCTGCCAGGAAGAGCCGGTGAGTTAGCGTGGCCGGTACAGCGCTACTTACCCGGCTTGCTGGAGCCACGTTTCCCCTTTTTACTCCGAGGCATTTTGATCCACAGTTCACAACAAAGCTAGCTCGGGTTAGCCAGCTAAAGTTAGCCCGTTTTCCAGCCCAACTGTCAGAGTCTTCTCCTCGCAGGTCTTGACAGCTGGCGTGAAGGCAGCAGCAGCACGGGGTTGGTTGGTCTCCGTGGTTTGACAAGAGAAGCTCCCACAGTTTCCACCTTCTTTCCACACTTTTTGTTGACACTTTGGCTAACGTCGGCTAGCGCCCTTTACCAGCACCACCAACCTCCACCACGCTCCGCAACTCCCCGCGTTCTTCAGTCTTGGAATAAAGAGTTGTCCGGTGGCGGAAAAGTCGCTTCCCTCCGCGGTTTTCCGAATGTATTATCTGTGATTGTCCCCGGGTAATCTATATCTAATACCAGGTTGAGATATGAAGTATTTGCCAAAGTGTTTGGGACGGAGTTGTGAGCACGCTGCTATCATCAAGTCCACCATCTTCCTCTCAGTAACTACTGAACAGACCGGCAGCTGGGTTGCCAGGTTAGTTCTGCTAGCATCCCCCGTTTCCGGTATGTCTAAAACAACAAACCCCAGACCACATGAATGAGACAACTGTTAGACTTTACTGTGACTTCACTGATTAAATTAACTTTAAGGGAAACTTGTGTCAGTTGTTTGGTAATGAAATACAGTCAAGACTTACAGTCTGATTAAATTTAAATAAAAACTAAAGTAGTGAATTCTCAGACTTGACGCCTTTGAGATGAATTAAAGATGAATTCTAGTTTATACTTCAAAAATCAAATGCTTTCAAACACACATTGTACACACAATATGTGCCACAATTAGATTTTCAGTAAGAAGTCTGATTTTAGGACATGTTTTGATAAACTAAGCAGAATTCAGATTTTCCTTTCCTCCATCTGTCAGGACCAGTCTAAATGATGCCAGACCGGCTGAGCGCAGTTATGTGAAAAGACATGTCATGAGTCACAGAAAAATGAAAAGCAAATTGTCTTTAATAAACAGAATATATTTCCTAATCACATAAACACAGTTATTTAATATGTTTACAAGGAAATTCAGTTAAAAGTTGGAATCCACAGTGATGCACCTTCAAAATAGTGTTGACAAAAACTGACAATCTATAAATCAGTAGTATTATTTCTACATTAAGTAGTATTCTCATCAAATGAGACATTCAGAGCTCCACAGAGAGATTATTTCTTAGTTTAATACAAAAATTACATTTCATTAGTCACCAGACAGAACACGCATAATGATAAATAACATCTTTTCAAGTTAGGTTTATCATTGCACCTTGTGTGGTACAAATTTCTCTTTCAGGTTCATCATATTATTATATTATAAACAGTCTGAGAAACAGTGTAGTCAAGTTTTATCTCATGTGGAGATCAGGTTGTTATAAACCAGAACTTCCTCAAAATCCCAAAAGTAGGAACTTGATGAAAAAAAAATCTGGTAATTAACACAAAAATGTCAAATTGACAAAGTGAATTGATAAATTTGTGTTGACATATTTCAGGTCGGGCTTTTGTGTTGGATTGTGAGCTGGCCCTGCTTGACCTTACTACTAACGATTATACGAACAGAAGTTTGGCTCTGTGGTATTTGAAAGAAGAAAAAAAACATGTAGTGATTTAACATCAGGAGAAAGTTTTGGAATGTCTTTGTTTTGGTCCAGCAGTGACAAAGTACATGCAGTCATGTTTCATTAGCAAAACCTATGTTCTACGACTTAATTAAACGTTTAATGGACCCACACATTCTCACTGTTTCCTCACTGAAAGTGCAGTAAATCTACTTCAACTTGCTAAAATAGAAAAAGAGAAAACAGAACTTGGTCTGTGAAATGTGTTAACAGAGTATCTAGGCCCATACCATCATACATACATTCTCAGACTTAAGAATACTGCTTGTTATTATTTCATGTGCACACATACACAAGTGAAACCACGTGACTGGATGCTGTGTTGCTTAAAAAAAACACAGGTAGAATACTGACAGCTGCTGTCTAAAATGTCCTGCTCAAAGCATTATGTCCTGTTGTCCTCAAACCACAGTTTACTGTACACTTTGCTATAGTGTCTCAAATAAAACGTTGATGCATTTAATGCATTTAAAGGACTCACCAATGGAGACTCGCAGTCTTACTAGTGTTGCATTGCTGGCAGTAAACAGATGGGGGCAGCATTGGTGAATATGGGAAAGAGTGGAGGAAGGATCCACTGTGTATGTATGTGCATGTTTGTGTGTGTGTGTATGTGTGTGCCCCTCCTATCCAGAATAGTAGTTGGTGGGGACGAAGGGCATCTTGCTGACGGTGGCGGGCACTGCTTTTTTCCTGACCTCGACCTGGACAGCTGTTCCATTCTTAGCGAATGCGGCATCCACGTAACCCATGGCGATGTTCTTTTTCAGGCAGGGAGAGGGGCAGCCGCTGGTCACCTCACCTAAACAGCAAAGCAAAGAACAGGTCTTTCCTGAGAAATCTCTGTCTCACTTAATTTATTAATTCAATCACTAAATGCTTGGAATGGCATACTTCAATTTCTTTTGTGTGTTTGACTATTTGACCTTTGCGACCTCAAGTGGCAGTGCCATAAAAGACACTGGCAGGCAACATTGCATGTAAAAATCTTTCACATATTGCTTTAATATTAAATCATAAACTACAGGTGATCTCTCTCCTGTTCACAGTGTTTGCTTTCTGACCTATGACCTTTCCATCAGGGCCGAGTATGGGTGTGTGTTGTCTGACCGGGGGGCCGGTGGACATCAGACCGACTCTCTTCCTGGCTGTCTTGGCTTTGATCTGAGGTACGATGATGTCAGCACCAGGGAAATCCCTGTTCTGACGTCGACGCTTTCCTGTGTGAGAGAAAACAAGGTACTAGAGTTAATGCACTGGCTGACTAAGCAGACCAATGATGAGCACAATGAGCAGAATTCTCATATATGGTGCTGAGTAGATGTGTACAGTGTACCTTTAGTCAAGCAGGGCAGAACACTGAGGTGACAATTCTCTGTAGGTTCATTACTTGGTACTTAAGATAGTTTAGGATTTAACATATGATACATAATTTGTTTAATTCTTACAATAACCACAGGGTTAGGGCGATATGCCAGGATATATTTCTTGGCTGGTCTCTGCCGGTTGCCTGGCAACTGGTCCCAGGAAAAAATATATTCTGAATCGCAGCCTCCATAAGACAGCAAATTGTCATTTTTGTAACACGGTAATTAGCGAGCTCTCTCTGTCAATCTTCTCATCTAACTTTCAGCTTGACGATAGAGTCCAGATATAGAGAGAAAGACTGACGTGTCTTAAAATGACACAGCCTTTTCCAGAAACACTTACCAATGGTCCAGACTAGGGTAGCTTCCACAGGTGTGGTGGTCTCATCTATGTCATTTCCATAGAGACAAAGCCCCGCCTCCAGACGCAGACTGTCCCTGGCACCAAGACCAGCCAGCTTCACCTCACTGTTAGCCAGCAGTTTCTCCGTCAGCTCCACCACCCTGGACTTAGGGATGGAGATCTGGGGCACAGAAATGGAAACAGATTGTAGAGCTGGGTGTCCATCCAAGGAGTTTTTATAGAAATGATGAACTGGAAACAGCATATTTTCACCGTTTAATATTAAAAAACGCATTTGTTTTCCCGTAAACATGGATGGGTCTTAGAACTGAGGCAAAGAAAAGTAAACTTCCACATTCACTCTGTCAGAGAGAGATGCACCCACATCCATGCTGCTATCTATAAAGCACCAGCAGAGTGGGCTGACAGAGAGATAAAAAATAGAAAAGATAAAACCAAGTAGTAAACAATTAACCTGGAATCTGGCAGCAGGTCCCTCACAAACAGAGTTTGTGTTTAACAGTGTTAACAAGAGACGTATCACCACGTTAACAACAAAAGGAAAAATGTTCAAGTGGCAAAATACTAGAAGAAAAAATGTAATACAACTGTGTGTGTTTAAAGATATTATGAGCTTAATTCATGGGCAAGTAAATCCTGACTCAGCGACCAGATATAAAGAAAATCCAGCGACTTCCTTTAAAGCACTGTTGTGGATTAATACAGCCTCAAAGAGAGTCTAGCCTGTAGACTTGTAGTCTTGTTTTTTTGCCATTTGTCCATTAGAAGTGAGTAATATTAAAAGAGTAGGTGTCCTGATATCCAAAAGTAACAGTGAGCACACACAAAGTTGTGTATCTTGCACACGGATTTAAAACTGAGGTTAAACTGTTGAATGGAGATGTTCACCCTCCAACCCAATCAGAAATTAATATTTTCTGTGGCCATGTCAAAACCAATTTTTTACTTATGCTGTGACAAACACCATAAATGAGACCTTATCATTGAAAGTTGTGCAAGGCCATGCAAACATCTACAAATGTCACTGCCAGAAAAAGCAGAAAAAGAGCAAAGGAAGTGAGCAAAGAGAGAGAGAGACAGAGACGCTGACCTCCACCCCGTCCTCTCCGGTGTATCCACAGCGGGTGACCCTGCAGCCTGGAATACCAAACACAGTGGCCAAGGTGGAAGTCATAAAGGTCAGCTTACTGAGGTCCTCCTTCAGCCCCTCCTGGAGCACCCGAGACATGGATGGACCTGACAACATAGAGCACAACAAAATGCTCTTCATTTACTAAGATGAAAGAAAGAGTGAAGTACAAACATGAAGTAACAAGAGCAAGGAAAGCAACTGCGATGCTGAAAAGAGGAGATGGAGAGAGGAAGGTAGGATGAAGGAGGGAAGAAAGAATGAAAGAAAGACAAAAGGGCAAAGAATGATGTGCTTGGACTGACATATGGGAGGAAAAAAGAGATTAAGGAGGGAGAGAACACATGAGTGAAGAAAAGAAACAAAAGGCAGTGAAGGAAAGGAAGAAAGTAAGAGGAAGAATAATTTACCTTGCAGAGCAATCAGTGCTTCGTCAAGGAACTCCAGATCCACATCAAAACCTGCACCTTTGAACTCCGCCAGTCTGTCCTACAGACACAAACATACATCAGACACTGTCTATCAGGCTCCATACACACACACATACACTCTATCTCTCTCTATTTACCTTCATATGAGCCGTGTCCTTGTCAGAGCAGCCAGCGTTGGAGACGACGTAGAGGTAACCCTGGTCTGTCTTTGTCACTATGAGGTCATCAATAATCCCTCCTTTCTGGGTGGTGAAGAGGGTCAATGTCCCCTGATGGTGAGAAAGAGGAGAGATGATTAGATTTTGTTTTTTCTTTAAATAAATTATGTTAATTTATTAGCCGGTATTTATTTTAAATAAAGAAAAGGTGGGTGAAAATGTGCATTAAAAACATTTGCAGCATTTGCAGATATTTAGCATTTTTCACGTTTTGCTTGTATCTGCTGGGTGTGTAAATACCCAGCTGTTTACAGCTTGCTTCTGATAAGCGAACACAGAAGTCAGTTACTGCAGGTTCAACAGGAAACAATCCATCATCTCACCTGGTTGTCCTTGAGTTCTTCAATATCTGCTACTACAAGAGACTCCATGAACTTCACCCTGTCTTTGCCATGAACTTTGGTCTGAAAGAAAAAAACAAAAAGAAAGTGTTTGTGCATAGAAATGGCAGTTTCTTCTTCTGGGAGGTTTGTAGAACACATCTAATTAACAGCCTTTAATTGATAAAGCATTTTACTATGACAGCGTGAGTTTGTACATGTGTATTTGTCTATGTGCGTTCAGGAGTGCACTGTGTGTACTGCGTATTTGTTCCTGTCTCTTTCGACTCATCTCACCTGCAGCATGTGGCTGACGTCAAAGATGGAGCAGTGCTCTCTGGTGTGCATGTGTGAGACGATGTGGCTGTCTTTGTACTGGACAGGCATACTCCAGCCTGCAAAGTCCACCATCTTTCCACCCTGCTCCCTGTGGAAGTCAAACAGCGGGGTCTTCTTCAAGGCACCCTGGGGGAAGTAAAACACTGTACTGAGTGTGTGTGCAAAAAACAGAAACACAGGAAATAGAAGAAGCATGGCTGAAATAGTCTTATTGTTATGTGGTGTCTGTTTGAGTGTAATAACAACAGTCTAGCCACTTCTAGAGAAGATGCATATAAAACCATGTTCAGTTGGATTTTTCAGTAACAGTATGTTCTGCAAATACCACAGTCATTATAAGGCATCTTTGTTGAATATAAAGTTTTCTTGTCTGAGCTATCGCACAGTCAAAGGGCTGAGTGTTCTTTCTGCCCTCACTTCTGACCTTTGAACCAACCAGTGAAGGGGGCTTATCAGCGCAGCAGCAGAAATGCATGACGGGACAGAGTGTGTCGGCACTTTACGTAAGACTCAATTGCTTTTTACTAAACTGTTAAAGTCCAAAGTCAACTATTAATTTGAATGGACAGAGTTGAGGTGATAGTTCTGGTTGAAATATGCGTGCACACACACACACATAGACATACACATACACACTTGAGTGAACTACTACAGAATAGATCAGGAGATATGCGGTTAGGACTGTTTTAAATCACATACATTAAAAGATAATTAATAATTCAGAGGTTAAAACAGACATGAACTTGATGAATAACTCCTGATGTCCGCCATCTTATTTCATTCATAACCTCCTTTGATTTGAATCAATGAATGCACACACACATGAAGACAGTGCTGGCAGGACTGTAGAGTCAGTCACTCGTGCTTTTAATAAAATCATCTTGTGCAGCTCAGTGAAGTGAGGTAGGCTGGGGGGGCTGGGACAGTCTGCTGGGACAGATGCACATTATGTCTGCATGAGCTGACTGCTGCTGTGACACACTCTGATGTTACTATTGCAATATCCAGTAACATTTGTAGAGCTAGTGATATACGATGCCAAAATATAGCATATAGGATTTTTCATGATCGAGGGATCAGCCTAAAATCTGGCATAAAACATAAAAAATCAGATTTTTTTTATCACTACTAAGGACAAATGACACATATAAGTATAAATTATTTATTCAAAAATAATATTATTTCACGTTCACTATCATCTCTTATGAAAAGAATGAAGCATAAGCATGGCAGTATCAACTCACTAGAGGGCCACAGATACTGTAAGACCGAAGTATTATTGCAATATTATACTGATAAGACGAGAGATGACAACTTCAAGGGTGAGGTTGTTGGAAAATGCAACTTTGTACCACAGATACAGTGCCTGTCCAAAGAAAGAAAGTTTATTTCAATAAAAAGTTATGCAAAAGCACCTCGGCTCACTTGTAGACAGAAGTTTACCGTGCAGCTCCACATACCTCTGCACTTGAAGCCTGTCTCTGCTGCTGCTGCTGCTTCCCTGCACATCCAACTCCAGCAACCCGCAGTAAACCGTCCCTGGAAGCCCGCAACCCGAGCCCCGAACCCCCGACCCCGACCATCAACCGAGCCCACATCATACCACCTGAGTCCCCGCTGAAGTCTCTCTCACACACACGCGTACTCCTGACGGTTAACACTTCCGCTGTGTTACTAAACTCTTTGGACAGCCCTCTCTGGAATTTCTGCTTTCCTGGCAAAAACAAACCAAGCGGCAGCGACTGGAGGAAGGAGCAAAGGCTTGTGGGAAATGTAGTCGATGCGTCCATTTTCTCTGCAGGTGTTCACTGGTTGATGCTATGACTCCGTGCCTCATCATGTCAAACTCAGAATTATTATTATTATTATTATTATTATTATTATTATTATTAGTTTAGTTTTAGGCATAACGTCCCAGCCACACATGATATGAGGCGTATCGGCTGATCACAGATCAGATGATATTGGTTGCACATCTGCAAAGAGCCTAGTATTAAACAGTTTGCTTGTTGTTGTTGTTACATTTGTTCAGGAAGCTGAACTCTTTTAATGTGATCCCATAATCGTGGCTTATTAGCTTATTCAAATGTATTAAACATGTTTACATATTTGGTCCAGTCCTAACCTGGACCACGTGCTGTGTTCTGGGAGTCCATAACTTTATCCTTATCATTGTCACTGGAGGCTGGAGCCGATCCCAGCTGACACTGGGCAAGAGGCGGGGTACATCATGGATAAGTCACCAGTTCATCACAGGGCGCACAGACAGTGACAAGCATCCGCTCACACTCCTATCTATTGGTGTGATGTAGAGTCACCAGTTAACCTATTAACCTGCATGTCTTTGAGCTTTCGAGCCAGACAGAGGGAGAACATGCAAACTCTGTGGGTTTGAACTGCTCTGAGACAACAGTGCTAACCCCAGCACTGTCACACAAATGGGTAAAAAAAAAAAAAAAGTCTAATTAACAGCAATACCAAATAGATCCTAATGTACGGTTGTGAGGTCTGGAGGGAGAAACTAAAGCTGATATGAAAAAGGATGAGGCATCCCATGATGGAGGCCTGGGAATGTGGCAGCTGGTCTTAGCAGACTACTATTACACCCATTAGCTGTTCAGGGCAGCGGCTATCAATGGGTCAACAAGGAGAAAACACAAATAATTTTTTCATTTCACACAAAGAAGCACAAATATTTTTGCACGCTGCACACTTTTTTGGACTTCAAACAGTTAAGACCGAAAGGGAAGAGCGTGAGGAGGGTGTTAAACGGTCTGTGCTTATAGATTGCTGAGCTAACAGGATTGTCACACACACTATATTTTTGGAAAACAGCATGTTTTACTTCATGCCGCACTGGGCAAGCAGAACTTTTTTGTCCTTTACCAGCATGCCGGTTTAATATTAAAGCAGGTATCAGATCATAAGACTCCATTATGTTCATTTATGATTTGTCTAAGTCTGTCATTTCATCTCATATCTCATTTGTTACTCAGAAAACATCATTGATTTTCCAGTTCCCGAAAACTTAAGCGGTGTTTTCGGTCAGATAAAGTTGCCCACCTGACTGTGCACCCCATAACATTTGCCCATGTGAGTATTTGTGCCTGTGTTTATCCCAATGTACCCCATCATGCCCACCACCCAGATCATTGAGTCATCCTTTGGGCCGAGAACCTATTAATACCACCATGTCTCTGCTGCTATTTTAGGCCTAGAAGGCCTGCAGGGTTGGGTGTGTGTGTGTGCATGTTTGGGAGGGGGGGGTGACAGGGCTGTGAAGACTCGCTCTCTCTCTCTCTCCATGTCACTACCTCTCTCAGTTAGGGTGGGCTAAATCAGAACACAGACACACACAAACATACTTGGTATGAGGGGGCGTCCTACCTAGTTCCATGACACAAACACGCTCACAAGGAGGAGTAGGACCCCGAGGCAAAGCTTGGAGGTTCCCTTTTGTTTTCATGCGTCAAGGATTTTGTTGAAATTGACTTTTTTGGGATTTTATTTGAGCTCACTTGGATTACTTTTGTCACAGTGTTGCTCTTGGATGACCTGTATGGATCTTTGATGTAAGACACTGTTGCTCCTGTGCGTGCAGACACAAGTTTTGGCAATCTGGGGTGCCTGAACGTGACAAGACTGGGTGAACAGGAAGAGCGACAAGAACAAAGAAACAGACACACGTTGTGTCAGAAGGTACTTTGGAAATCTATTTTATCTATTACAACAGATCTGGTCTGGCAGCACAGTGAGTACAATCAGGTAGTCAGACAGTAATCCAGTTAATCATCCATTCATTCATTCAGTCAATAGTAGGAGCCTGTTCTTTGATGTCCTTTGGTCTCTGATTCAAATTCCAGAGACTTTGTGCCTTTATGGATTTGAAACCAGCTCTATTAATAGCTCTGATAAATCAGCCATTCATATGAGCTGTTTGTTTTGTCTTCAAATAGAAACCAAGATGATCTGTTTTCTTGCCCTCTCGCATGATTCGTGCCAACTTACTGCTCTATTTATTACTCCTGATTCCTTTCTTCCTCTCTCTTCTCTTTCCAGAGTCAACCCACCATATCCTCATGTCTATTCATTACCAACTTAAAGTGATTTATATGAAACTAAAACCCAGCAGGGCTAACAGTTCCATTTGCTAATGTGAGGCAAGTAAATCAGCACAGACAAAAGCAGTACGTAGGCAGAAAGTGCTTTTGCCGGTCTGTCTATTATCACATGATAAAAATCTGCCAGCTCTTGAGAAATCAGGCCCTCTCTTTACTGTGAAGGCTTGACGTTAAACTAATTATTGCTGAAAATACTTTGTAGATTGATTATTATTGATTATTTTATAAAGTTGCCTCAAATGGCCTTTAGAAAGTAATACTGTGTATATATATATATATACACTGTGGATAGAAAGAAAGTGTTGACTAGTGGATCGCTTGTGCCATCTGGCAGTCTAACTATCTGTTCATCCCTCAAGAGGAGGCAAGATGTCGAGGCCTCCTTCTCAGACCACACCTCAGTTCCAAAGGGTCAGTGAGAGAGACCTCACTGAGATCGAGCTCCATTCTGTAGACTCCATCAACGACCTCCACCGAACACACCATGACCACAGCCACAAAGGTACACACACTCCAAACACAGCGGCAAAGGTATACACACCCTGAACACAGCCACCAAGGTACACACACATACCCTGCACCTAGCCAAAGGTACACACACGTACATACCATAAACACAGCCGCAAAGTTACACACACCATGAACACAGCCAAGTGTATACGCACACCCCCTAAACAAAGCCATGAAAGTACACACGCACCTTGACGCAGACACAAAGGTACACACACAAACTACGAAGCCACAGCCATGATGGTATACACACACACACACGCTGGACACAGCCACCACGCACTGACACTGATGGACTCTGCTGTTTATGATTTCAGTGATGAGGCCTCCGCGTCCTGCTTACACACCCTCCCCAAATGGGAATCTCTACACATGCGACATGACAGCTGTCAATCAAAGAGGCCGTCCAGCCAGCTGTAAATGGCAGAGCCGTCTACAGGACATGTTGACACCCAGTTCATCACGTGCCTATGCCATGGGCTGTGCTATTATCACTTTGCTTCTGCTAACAGTGTTACTCATCTTCTACTTTTTAGGTGAGATGTCATAGTCACACATTTTTTTTCTTTCCACTGATATTTCCTGGATATTTTCTATTTCTTCTGTCTAGGAATTCCCAGGATGTATTGTTGTCATGTTATTTGTGATTTCAGCTTCATACTTAGACTTCACACTATGCCATGTAATCATCAGACATTTATAAAAAAAACATCTCTGTAAACCTAACAAAAGGGAATCTTGCTTAGTGAAACCCATGATAGACAAACTGCCAGTATGTTTTTGTTTCTGTGTCTCCTCCAGTCCAGCAGGGCGGCGCAGTCCGGATGCTGACTGAGGCGATGAGGGAGAAAGAGGCTGCAGCCGCAGAGTTGTCCGTACTGATCCAAGAACTGCAAGTGCTGAGATACAACCTGACAGCCATAAGAGGAGGGACATGAGGAAGCTATGCACAGAAAAACAAATATGCACATGTATACATACACACTGATAACGAGATTCTTTGTGGATTTTCCTTGAGCCATTTTGTCAAAATGTGCCATAGTGACTATGTGAAAAGAACTTTTGAGACAGTTTTTGTTTTATTTATGCCACGCTCATTAAATCAGTAGTACTGGTCAGATTAAATAAACAGAGGCTGTAGATGTCATAACATTACATTGCATAATATACATTGGATGTCTTAAGTAAAATGCTTATTCGGTATTGTTCTTCAAAACTTTTTTCCATTGTGTCAAAGTGTGTGACTTAAAATCTACCAACTGTGTCTATTTTGTGCTGCCTGTCTTGTTGTGTGAGTACCTGTCGGCATACTTAAATATACATATATTTCACATTGTGCATCACTGAAAAAGTAACAGGTGGAATCACGAACAAAATCAAAGTCAAAATGTGCTGCACTGACAAAAAGTAGGGCCTTTGATCACAAATGCAAATCAATAAATGCAAAGACAAGAAGGTATCTGTTCGACTGTTCTGTCATAATTAAAACATTCCAATGACGATAATTAAACAATAACTAATAAGTTAAATTAAGCAAAGGCCAATGACTTCAACCATCAATTTTAGCATTTTAATGTATAACAAGTTGCTGAGTAATTATGTCAGAAGTTGTACTTAAAAGAATCACGTTTTCTTTTAAAGTGAGCAGACTACAACAAATTTTTTTTGCGATGATACAGTTCTCTGCAGTGAAAACAAGAAACTTCATGCACTTATTCATTTTAATTTATTTTGACATTACTACAGGGTAGTAAACGCTGACTGACAGCACCTTGATAGAAACGTTTGAGTTACTTGTTCTTCTGTCCTTCTTCGTCTTTGTTCTTCTCTCCACACTCCTGTCCAGTCCACCCCGGGTAGCACTGACACATGAAGTGGTCCTGAAGAGGTTCGGCACTGACTTCTCCATTAGGGTCAGAGATCATGTGACCAGAGGTGGGGTTCCGCCTAGCACAGCGCCCATTGCCACGGCAAAGTTGGAGGCTGCAGCGGTGGGTGTCAGACCTCAGTGACCTTGTGAAGGGACCCAAGACGTTTCGTATGTAGTCTCTGAGAATGATGCACTGACGCTGGAGGGTGGGAGGAGGGGAGAGGGTCACACACCAAAACACACACACTCATAAAGAACTCTCTCACAAACATTGCAGACCTTGGATTTGGCAAATTTCAGCTCTCCCCACAGCACCACTCCAGCAGCTCCCAGCGCCGCACTCTCCCCCAGTGTGTGCATCAGGTCTGTCTACACACACAGACACAGACAGACACTCACAATAGCTTTTTTGAATGATGTGCGTCTAAGTAGCCAACATACTGGTATGTGTTTGTATGAGTGTGTACATTTCTGCAACAAAACCCACCTTATTAAGAAACTTGAGAGTGTGTGTGAATGCTAGCCGGGCGTAGGGAAGAACTGGTGTGGCGTGACTGGTGTCGTTGCCATGGCGCCAATGTGACGCTACCCTCAAAGCCTCCAGCAGTCTGTGTCTGAGTGAAAGAGACAGAAATGGTCATATATTTAAACTGTAGAAGAAGAATGTGATTTTTATCCTCAGTTTCATAGAGGTTTGGTGGAGTGAACACGTTTGCTCATGTTTATCAGTTGTCTGTACCTGACCATCAGAGCCGCATTTGTGGATCCTGCCAGCCTCTTTGGCAGGTAGATGCTGGGATAGAGAGCGGTGGACTGAGACCAGAGCCAGGACAGCCGGTTGTTTCGTCTTTTGGTTCCCCTGTGGCAGCGTCCAGTGTAGCGTTCCTCTGTTCACACACGAGAAACGCTAAAAGTTAGCTTTTATCTTAAGTTTGAAGACTCAAACTTTATGTGCAACAAACAAAACTGCTCATCACAGTTAGTGTTGTCCTACCTGTCTGTCTCTTATGCTTATTGAAGCAGGCAGGAAAACCATAAAAGCCCCAGAGGCCCTTCGGACGCTCTCTGACCATCATCCGCAGCGTCTCCTCCATGAACCTCCGAGCGCTCTCCTCAAACCTTTGCCTTGCCAACGATTTTACGTCCATTTCTGACAAATCGGGTCTCTCCTGTCTGACTAGTGTCTTGGACAGCCTACGGTACTCTATCTTGTCTCCGAAGTTTCTTTCCCACAATGGCCGCCACTCTTCCCAGTCGATAACAGCTAAACCTCTGAAGTTTGGTTGCAGCAAGCTGGACATCTGCGACTCTGCAAGGTCAAGGTGAGCTGAGAGGTCTCCAAGCTGCGGTATCCCTCCATTCATCTTCCTGCCATCACGGGAGATGTACGGATACTGTCCCAGGCGGTCACGGTAGAAGATGGTCATTTTCTGGAAAGTTTTAACAGAAACAAAAGAAGATTACCGCCAAATTCTGCAGCTCTACAATACATTTTAGCATCTTTGAGCCCTGTTTTGGTTTTATGGCACATTTACTGCTTGCTTCAGTCTTGGAACAAGAATATTGGGAATACATTTAAAATACAAATAATTGTGTAATCATTTTCCTAAAAACATACTGGAAATTCATCTCAAATATGCTGCTTTGCCCATCTAAAACATATAGTGTGGCCAACTTATAGTAAATTTGCAGTAAATGATCACACTCCAATGGAGGCACCGAACTTCGCCCACTGAGATCCATCACCTGTCCCTGGAAGAGCTGCTCTCGGTTCTCCACGATATCAAAGTCTCTCAGGTCCAGGTGGATGTTGTAGCGGTTCGGACACTGTGCCGTGGGCATGTTCCACACCACCACGAAGGGCCGGTCCTCCAGGATCGGACCTGCCGCAGCCACAGCAGGCCAGGGGTCATGGGGGACGGCAAGGATGGGAGAGAGGAAGAGGAGGAGAAAGTAGAGAGGAAGGTGACGCAGCACCATGGCCACTCAGCCACTGAAGTGTCCTTCCTGACAGGGGAGAGAAATGGACTGGTGAGATTTACTGATGAGGAACTTTTCTGCACTGGGATGCAGACAGATCAGTTCATAAACTGGAAACAAAATAAACACAAGTCAGTGGAATATTTACTTAAAATCTCTTTATTTTCATAATTTTTTGAGAATTTAAACATCAGCTGTAATAAGATGCATCATTTCCATCAATATAACACGTCTTGAATAAGGCTTCAGTTCTCTGGCAGTTCAACAAGGCACACATCGAGTTCAAGTAATTTAATGGGTTGGGTTGTTTAGATGACTCAAATTCGGTTATTTCTAAATCATATTTACTAAGCTTTCACAGTGAAACTATAACAGCCACATTCTGTCACAATCCCACCAAACATAATTTAAGAGGTATAATATTTTTCCCCACATAAAATACTAAATTTTCCACATTGAAAAATCAAGAATTTGTCCAAACATTTTTCATTTCTCCTACTAGTCCATTCTCACTGTTACACGAGGTTTCAAGTTCCCACATCACAACAACACATTTGTTTTGTGCATACGATGATTGGCTTGACATTGCAAAATCATACGTAATACTAATTTTAAAAAATGTTCCACTCATTTTACCATCTGGTTCTTATCCTCATAGTGTTGGCCACCACTTCTATTTTACTCATTGCTCAATGATTTCAGATCAATCTGTGGTTTTATTTAATTATCTTAACCAGTCATTAAGAGGAAGTGAAAAGACTTGAGACTCCAAACTATCACCAGCAGGCACCTTCATCTTACTCATCAAAAAATATCCAACAAGAGTGATGGACCTAAAATCAAAATAAAAGAATGACTAAAGTCAAGCGTCTTGTGATTTTTTTTTGTCTTGTGCTTCAGCCCAAGATAGATTCATAAAATGTGTTTAGGAAACTGTGTGTTATTTCTTTGGTTGACTACAACATTTTTGGGTCACTGACATTTTCCACACTGTATTTCTTCAAGTACTTAAATGGTGTGTGTTCTTTATATATTGTACATACAGTATATTCCTGCCTTTTGACGCGTTCACATATAAACATGTGTCTGCATTCGTGTGTTGCATTCCCCAGTGTGTCTGATTGTGTTTCCATCAAATGTCTTTGTGCATCCAATAGATGGGAACTCCTTTGGCGTCTCTGTAGGGAGTTTGAGTCAGACCCTGAACTACAAGCTGCCCTGCAGACTGAGATGGGGGAGGCGGTGGAGGAGGGATGGAAGGAGAAGGGGGAGGGACAGAAGGAGGAGGAGGTGGTGGAGGAGGGATGGAAGGGAGAGGTGGTGGAGGAGGAGGAGGAGGAGGAGGTAAACTAGAAGGCTGAGGTGACCCTACAGCACAAGCACCACCTGAGTCTCTGTTCTCTTGAGCATCCATCTTTGTCTGTGTTTCTTTCGGCATGTTCGACTCATCATTCGGCATTCTGGAGAACCTCAAAAGCATCTCCATGGGAACAAAGGCAGTCATGGCTCCTGCGTTCTGCACCGGTGTCGACAGCGTGTAACCGATGTGGGCATAGAAGTGCTGCTTATCGTGGGTGGTCAGGCAAAGGCGCTTGAACCCTCTGCTTTTGGCATAGCGCTCAATCTCCTCCATCAGAGTCCGGCCGTAGCCCTTTCCTCGCTCTGCCTTGGACACAACCACCGACTCGACGAACAGGCTGCCGGTGTGACCTACGACCCGGGACAGACGGGCGTGGCCGAGGAGCCGCTCTGTCTCTTTGTGGCCTTGCAGGAGAATCAGGCAGACGGGGAACTCTGGACAGGACTTCTGGAGGGAGTGAACCCGGGCGGCCTGGCTCCTCTGCCACTCAGAGTTGACCAGGTCTGCGCAGGGTACCAGCAGGTCTGGACGACGGTGAATCGGAACCGCGTGGATCTTCTTTGGTTGGCCAGAGCTTTTCTCAACATTTTGTGTCTGACAGTCCGATGTTGAGATGGTGTGCGGATCAAGGTTCGGCTCACCTCCTCTCGTTGAGGTTAATGGTTCAGACCTGTGGTGATCAGGGTTTAACTTGTCAGTCGTCATTTAACTCCTACAGATATGTTTGAAATGTTAGAACAAGTTTTCAACATGCAGTTCCTCAATTGTGGGTTAGTCTGATCACACACCAGCCTGTATTACATAACCGGTAGTCTGAGCCAAGATGAGGGGATGGCTTTTGCAACAGACCTCACAGATATGCCAGACTTTCATCATCTTCAAAGCAGCACAGTTAGATCTGACAGGTCAGGTCCTAGCCTAAGTGCTGTTGTAAGAAGAGACACATGCAGGAGGATAAAACTAGACTGCTGATCTCCTTCTAATCTCTGTCTGTACTCCCATTTTTCCACTGCAACCTTTACTGTCCACCTCTCCTGTTTCTGTGACAGACTGTGATTACATTGTTGGGGGCTGTGTGCCTTGCTCATGGACCCTTTATCAGTGGATACAGAGGAAGGGGTCAGTGTCCCGTTTAGGAGTGAGCCATTCATTTTCATGCAGGTCTAGCGTGGCTCTTTCCAAGCTGACATTTTGAAATAGCTTTTGTCCAACCAACAATTCAAAACCCAAACACATTCAGTTTTATGTCATCAAGAAACCTGCAAATAGTCAAAATCCGAAGTCAAGAACCAACACACCTTTTATTTGAGGACGTCCTGAATGATTTTCACAGTAAGTTGCATTACTAGTAAAGATGATATGGATTTTGGCAATACCTGAATGCACACTAAGCAGAAATGTGTCCTTTGAGCCAACAAACATTAGGATGATCTTAAGTGCAAGCTGACACTGAGAAAGCTGAGCCTAAAAGAACCAAGTCGGACGATGTAGAGATTAACCCGACTGCGCACAGGACAAACTCTTCTCATTTAGGCAGTAACATGGACTTTTCTCTGGTGTTTTTTTTTTTTTTTTGCTACGTGTTACAAAGACACACCGTGGTTAGCACTCATGCCGATCAAAGCATGAAGGTTCCTGGTTTGAACCTCGACTTTTCGTGCAGTTTGCATGTTCACTTCTTTCTGGGTGCTTCCTCCCACAGTCCAAAGACATGCACTGCGAATGTAATGTAGATGTAGATGCAGCACCTACGCAAAGACGGCTCAGTAATTTTAGCCATCCATTTCTGGTGTGTAATTACAGCTACAGCCCAAAAATGCATGCATTAATGTCAGAGAGGAAATGACTATATATATATACACTGTGTTGTTTCATTAATGTGCACCCACCCTCTACTGTTAACCCCCCTTGTTTTTAGGACCAACAGCCAATGAAAAGGCACACATTCCCGATTTCACAGTTCCTGATTTAGTAATGAAAACTGTAATATTCTGTATTTGTCCCTTGTATTTCTTGTATTTCTATAATATACTTACACACCATACACACTGGTTTTGACTGTTAGAAGAAAGCTGGTGTGTTCCTTGAAGAAGATGAAAATGAAACTTTTCTAATAGAAGAACAGTGAGCATAAAATACTGACAGAGTTTTAAACTATTCTCTTAAAGTCAGCTGAACTAGTGAAACCATTTATATAGTCAATTTGTTGTACTGGCTTCACACAATGTTTACAGAAGCCCATCACAATTAAAAAGATTATTATTTAACATTAATATTATTTAAGTTAACTGATATACTGTATCCCTCACAACTATGTACTATGTACTTATGTCTGTGCATACATCTGTGCATGTATTATAGACTCAAGCCTTTACATAATGTCATTATGAATGGGGAAGTAGACTCCATCTAACTATCTAACACATGTTGCATCAAGTTTGTTGAGGCAGCTGAAATGTAGTGGACGCCCTTATTAAGCTCAAACCATAAAGCATACTATCATTTGTTTTGGGTTTTTTTGTTTGTTTGTTTTTTGCTAACTGTTTAGGATTTTATTTGGTTTGGTTTGGTGATTTTAGTCCATAGAAAAGTTCCTCAGAATTGTGAACTCAGTTCACACAGTCTTCGTATGGAGACGTCATGTTACGTTGTAAGACCATGATGTCAATTAAAAGCTGGCATGTTGTAGTAAGTGCAAAGTGTTTGTAGCTGTATTTGCGAAGGTTGACCCTATCATCCATCACAAAGACGTCAATAACTCTGTTGTGGAGTTTTTCACAAGTTAAAATGTAAAACTCGATTAAGTTAGATTAAGTCGAATAGGCCTTCAAATTATCTTTAAGAGGGGTGTCAACCGGCTCAGCTGGTAGAGTATCTGCCCCATGTACGAAGGCTCTGCAGCGGTCCAGTGTTCGAATCTGACCTGCGGCCCTTTGCTGCATGTCGGTCCCCAATCTCTCTTCCTGTCACTCTTCAGCTGTCTGTCAAAAATAAAGCTTGAAAAAGGCCAAAAAAAAGTGTAGTGCAGAGCTCAGCTTTAAAGAAACGCTGACAAGTTTTTCTATTTGCAAAGGCTCCGCAGGTGTTAAAAGATTAAACAACGTAAGTCTAAAATGTTTACAACTAACTTTCATGGTCCAAACTGAAAAGTATAAACTCACCAACAGAGAGGAGCTGAAGCCACGGGCCTGACTGTTAAACAGTTATGAGCTTGGTACTGCCCACTCAACGCAATTTCACATTCAAACAACAAAAAAAAGGATGTTACAAGCTGCAACAGGAAACCGGTAGCTGATAATGACACAGAAGGTAAAATGTTGATTCAACATCGACCTCAAACTGCATTTCCTTTGAGATGATGACCACTGCAGATAGACTGGTTACATCCACATTAAAAACTTCTCTTTATCATTAACAACGGTGCCATTCTGTTGAAGTGCCCCACTAAGCCAGCAGTTAAATGGCATTCAGCCATCATTCATTTTATTATTTACCCCTTTGTGTGTTCCTGTCTGCTGTGAAAAGGGCCTTTTAACACACCAGCTCTCTCCCATTCATGTGATGCTAGCAAGGCTTCACTAAAGTCATTTTATTATCACAACATTTAGTGCTAATAAGCTTTAATACTCTGGTATTTTCCAAATGAACATGTTTTTTTTACCTAAAATATTGGGTTGATATTTACGTCATTGACTTATTGTTGGGTTTGTATAGTGATTTATGTACAAGTGACGTGATCATTGAATAAATTTAAGAATTATGTGTTGGACCGGGCCATGAGGCGTGGGTCTACAGGGGAGACCGGTCAGGATACTTCCACTTGCAAATCTTAATGCATAACTATGTTAAAATCTGTTCAACATTTGACAACTCTTTACTTGTAATATATGTTCATGTAGTCTTCTTCTACATAATAATAATAATAACATCATGATATCATCATTTTTGCACATAGGTAGATGCCCTAAAGAGCATCAAAAAATGAGTTAAAACTTTTACTGTTCCTCTCCATGGAAATCTTCAGTAAAAGGTGAAAGATTTATACAATCTGAGGACTCTGAGTGCCGAACCCTATTCTCTGTCTTCCCTCCCTCTGTTATGGTTTATGGATACACGTAACACAAGTACATGTCAGTCCAATTGTGTTACACACATAAAGCTTTCACACTGGCTATAAATGTGATGTTTTTAGTGTGATGTAAGGGTGTAGGGGGTTCATTTGTATTGTGAAAATAGAAAAAAAAAAGTGCAAACTCACCGAGAGAGAGAAGCTAAAGCCACACGTCCGAAACTCAAACAGTTACACTGTACTGCCCGGCTCAACGCCATTTGACAAACACAACAGGAAACTTGCGCTGACTGATAATGACTGAAGATAAAATGTAAACACAAGAGAAACTGACTATATATTTGTCAAGAGTGACATTAATTCATGACACAGGGATGTCATGGGCAGTTCCCACTGTGACAGATCAACATGTCTGCTGTGACAAAGACCTTTTAAGTTCCACTGCGGTTCAGGGCTCTTGAGCAAGGCACCAATAAAACCATTTTATTATTACAACATTTAGTGCTATTGGAATATTGAACATGTTTTCTGTTTGAGTCTTCCCTTCCCAGTTTGTCACCTTTCGCATGGTCGCTTCATTTACACTCCAGTCTGTTTGTTACCTAACATTTTATTGTATTTTATTTCATTAGCTTGCATTAGTTTGCATCTTCTGTGTAGTGCCGTTACCACAACTAGTTATTATAGTAATTGTGACGTTATTGACTAAGTGACTAGTTTGAATGGTGATTTTGCAGTGACACGATCATTAAATAAATTGAAGTATTATGTGCTTAAACGTCAATAAAGACCCAAATGGAAGCACAAGAGGACATTGTCATGAAACAGGAATCTACAAGAGACGGTAAAGTATCCCATGATAAGTACACACACTCATTTAACAACTCCGCCGCAGTTAAAGAGTGATTCTTATTTTTGAACAGTTTAGGAAGCCCTGCACTTAAGCAGGGCATCAAAAAATTGGGTGAAACTCTTATTGTTCCTCTCCACGGAAATCTTTAGTAAAAGGCGAAAGATTTATACGATCTGAAGAGAAACAAGAGTGTACTGAAGACAGACAGCCTGAGTGCCGGACCCCATTCTCCGTCTTACCGCCCTCTGTTACGGTTTACGGATACATGTTTAGAAACACACACGGATTCCATTGTGTTAGACACATAAAACTCCCATAGTGTCTATAAATTGTACCGTATCGCGCTGTAAAGTGTGATATAAGTATAAATAGTTTAAAATGTACGGAATTTCTACACGGACGCAATGCATTATGGGGATATGGCGACACTGGCCACGCCTCTAACTCTTGAACTTGTTTCTTAGGTTATAAAAAGCATTTATCGATAGAAACTTTATGATTATCGGTTTCGACGAAGCCTTGGTGTGTGTTTTCACTGGACTGAAAAGCGATAATTTGTCCACTTATGCGCTAAAAATGTAAGACGATCCACGCCTGCGCAGTAAACGCTCCAAAGATAAAACATTATCAAGAGAGTACTCGCTTTCCGTTCCGCCTTGAGCGGAAACTTAAAAGTCGAGTTATATGTCTTCAGCTGAAACATCACAACTCTGTCCCGGGGCAGCACGTGCTTTACTTCAGATAAAGTGACGACATATTCTGAATTTAAAACTGTACTCTGAGGAAAACGTGTTTTGTAGTCTGCTTCATTTCGCACATGCGTAGTATGACAACAGCGGCAATGACTTACTAGCTATCAAGCTAGATAACAGGCAGTCATTAGTCTGTTAACCAGCCTGCGGAGTTTACAAACCAACCTCTAACTCATGTATTGTCACACTCTGGAAATGTAAGCTAAAATAAACACCTGCGGTCCATATTCTACCTGTGTGGTATTTTACCGGGTCTCATTTCGTATTTCTAATGAATGGAGATCAGTAAGGTATCAAGTCTATTCACCTGTTCATCCATATCACACAAGCATCTGCGTTTTTAATCAAACTTCACCAAATAACCTGATAGTAAGCGAGCACACTAAGTATACACTAGATATCAAAATGTCTGTTTCTTTATAGTTTGCTACTCGTGTGTGTTTCCTGTAGTAAGGAAACCAATCAACAACCCTAACACACACACACACACACACACCGTGAGCCATCTGCCCTTCCATGTAAGGTAAGACTACAAAAGTGACAGTTGGACTCGGTCCTGCATGCTAGCTAGCTCGTCTGCTTACTGTCAGCTTGTTAGACATTCATGCAAATGTGTGACATTTGTCAGCCGTTAGTTACAAAGCACAACTTCACTGCTGACTGGCGAACAAACTACATTCTCGGTCGTTTCTCACTACACTAACTAACGTTACCTACATTTTCAGTCTCGCGGTTCGTGGCCGGCGTTCGTCCTCTTGCGGCAGCTCGCGGTTGACTCACAGCTGATCTGTGGTCAGGTCTTAAATCTTGAAACGCGGAGCAACTGGTGATAGCCGTCAATCATAACTGTTCCACGATCAGTTTCTAACCCCGAACACTGCCTCCTCTGATGCAGTATGTTTGAAGTTGATCCCCTCACTGGTCTAAATGCTCATGTCTGCCACCCAGCGGCTTGGAGTGTAATTACATTAAAATGTAACTAACCTGTTGACACTGTGGGAAAAAAACAATAGCTTAGCAGTAAATCCATAAATTATATTGAGTGTTACGTATTTACAAAATGTGTTTACTAAATGTAGCTGCATTTAAAACTAAACTACAGTATTTATTGCCTGGCAAAGGACATGAGATGGGCAAAGGGAAGCTGCCTTAAACAGTGCAGCTGTCTGCTATAGTCCCTTACCAACACCCTCTGAAACACATTTAACAGGATATTTAATTTACGATCACTGCAAACTGTTGCATCACAAAGATCAATCACCTCTGACAGTCAAATAGTAAATCTTATGTCTTTAAGAATTCACATTTATTGGAAGTTAGTTGTATTGAAACATGAGGTGTTTTGTCCATCCTTTGATGAATTATCAAAATGACAGCTTTATTACATTTTGCACACACAGCACTGAAGTTGTTAGTAGAGTTTGCATAAAAATTCAACAAAGAGGACAGATTTTTAACAAAATGTTTGCTTTATTTTTTCTTTTTTTTTTTTTATCCAGGACAACTCATTCAAGGATAATCAAGGAGAAATAAGCACTACTGTTTTTATTAGAATTTTTTTTTCTGTTTTTACATTTTGTCAGAGATGGATGGTGAATTTTATCAGAATTGGTCAAAGTAAAACAAAAAAATAATAAATGAATATATAATAACAATACATTAATAATTAATTCAATACGATGAAGTGTGGCGTCAATGATAGAATAACAATGGCCCAGAAAACGTAGGGTTGTTATTGTTTTCACTGCTTCTTCTGTGGTACTGCAATAATCACCAGCACTAACTCAACTCAACTCAATCAACAACAGTAGAGGAAGAAATGGAGCGCACCCACAAAGTTCTGCACACCCCGGCCCCCCAAAGAGGAAACACTTTTTTTATTTAAATAATATTTTATCAAAGCTTCTGTTTTGTATCTTCATAAAATGTTTCTAAAACTTATGTCTTCTTTAAACTTTTCTCTTTTTTTTTTTTTTGCATTTTTGATTCAATTTCCTTTTCATAGATTTTGAAAGTTTTTCGTCTCCATTTTACCACAATGTGTCCGTTTTTGCAAGTGTGGTAACCTATGTGTTTTTGAGTATCTGTACCCCTGTGTGTGTGTGTGTGTGTGTGTGTGTTGATGTGTCCTTTACTGAGGCTTGTTGGAACAACTTTGAGTTGTTGAAGTGCTTATGTGAATGCAAAAGCTTGCACGAATGAAGCATGATGATGTGTTTTTAAACATGTATGAAGTGTGTGCATATGTCTGTGTGTGTTTTATGTCCATACACTGCATTCCCTGTGGACAGGGTCACTGCAGCAAAGACATTCATACTGAGAGGTTGAAGCTGGCTCAATCAACATGATGTGTGTGGCTAGCTCTGTGTGTGCATCTACAAAGTGAGCTTATCGAGGAGTGTGTTGAGCTAGTATGTGCACGAGGGTGAGCAGACTAAGTGAAGTGGGTGTCTCTCAGTGCCTACATATGTGTCAGTGTACATGTATGTGTATGAGTGAGGGTGTGTTCATACTGTGTGGGCATTTATGTACTTGCAGGTGAGCCAATTTCTCGTGTGTTTGCACAACCTGTGTAAAGCTTACTATGGGTCTGTATGGCCACTGCAGGATGTGAGAGAGGACATACAGTGTGTGTGTGTGTGTGTTTGTTTGTGTGTATGTGTGTGTGTGTGTGTGGTAGAAGGCACGGAGGGTGGTGTGGGAGGCTCAGTCTCTCAGGTCCATGCTGGAGCCGAACAGGGCCACCAGCTGCTCCTCATAGTGGGCGATGTTCCTCTTCATGATCTCCTTACAGGAGCCCAGGAGGCGTTCAAACGCCTGCACGTCTATTACTGCAGAGAGAGGGGAAGAGAGATGTTAGGTGTGTCTGCGTAGAGGCCTCTCTGTTGCTCAGACAAGCTACACGGTTTTATTTTTATTCATTGTTGAGATTTTCCTTTTGAGCATCAGAACTGAAGCAAGATTTTAATCCAAAGTGTTTAATACAAGAAGAAGACATTTCCTGCTCCTGTCTTACAGGGTCCCATAGGATCCTCCAAGAGAGGATGACAGCATCTGTTGCTGCAGTACTGTTGAGTGACATTTTTCTCTGCTTTATAGCCGATCAGATCTTCAAGACTGGCTGTTGTACTGTACGTACAGTAAACACAAAGTACACTCAGAGATGAGACAGACAGGTGAGCGTGTCCACTGACTGTATGTCAAAACATAGGAGAGCACAAACTGACTGACAGTACATCTACGATAAAGAAATAACCTGTGTGAATGAACAAATACAATCTGTGCAATTGGAGCTATAAAAAAAGGAGAGGTGACAGAAACACAAGCAGCTGTTAAATATCCTGTGTTTGTTTTTAAAAGTGAAGAGCTGCTGATCGCTGTGGAGCTGAATTAGTGCGCCCACTTTAAAAGCAAAATTAATTACCCAACGGCCTTTAAATCGACGAGGAATGCAAGGTGATGACAGACGAGATGAACTCCAATTGGGAATTAAACAAATATCAAATGCCACTTGATATCTCATGACAGCCTGCTTGTAACAGTTCAAATAGTGGAAAATGAATACCACAGACACTGCGGTAAGGATAAGTGGTGTAGATACTGCTTATTAAGTAAAGGTTTAATGACATCTATTGAATATTTTACATTAGAAAACACTGAGAATGAATTGACTGATAGCAACATGATCACATGAAATGGTATTTGGGTGTTGGAATCACATCCCTCAATGTTGGCGGAAATCAAGCGCAGGTACAAACGTTAGCGTCGAATCAAGTGTGTCTAACAAGTGTGTTTTGGAGTGTCTTTCATCTTACCCAAACACTTGATATCGCCCACCGCGTAGGCTGAGGCGGCCCGGGGCTTGTTGGTGACCAAGGCCAGCTCCCCAAAGTAATGACCCCTGCTACAGCGTGTTATCTCCACCTCCGCATTGTCTGCATGGTCCGCCTTCGTCTGCGGAGAGGAGAGGAGAGGATTAAAGGTTAGGGACCACTCAGTGCTTCAGGTCTTTTTTCTCTCCCCCCAGCGAGGAGCATTGAGCGGCTGAGCAGACTTGTGTAATTCCCGCTGTTGCTAGGCAAAACCAGGACACACTGGTGTTTTTCACAGGGGTTGGCATTGTCTAATTGTTCTGCACAGACACTCGCTGGTAGAAGAATATAATTGGCTTTAATATATGTGCATATTCCTACCAAGGAAACCAATTTTTTTTTCAAATATTCATGAGTCTCTAAGAACATCTCAGTCTTTTCTGCCTGATATTTATTTGTTCTGGCCTTTTTTCTGTACTCAGGGTGAAATAAATCCAACCTCACAGTAAAAAGTGGTGAAAGAGAGAATTCAGAAGGTGAGGAGGAGTTTCTTACTTTACTCTTCATCATGATCTTCACCTCCCCAGATTCTACAACATAGAAGCAGTCGGCCTTGTCGCCCTGAGGAGGAAGAAAACAGTGACCTTATAAAACGTTTCAAATGTGCCGTATTTGTATGTGTGCATGACGAAATCAAACATTTCAATCAGAGTCACCACATCAGCTATATCCTTGTCCTACCTGTGTGATGATGCGCTCCCCATCTGAGAACTGCTTCACTCCTAGTACATCCACTATCTTCATCCTCTCTGTTGGCTGGACACAAAAAGATGACACAGAGAATCACTGAATATGCATGCACATCCACTCCAACTCATCTACTGTGTTCTAGACTACTTCTGCGTCCTGGTCCAAGAAAAGAGTGGGAGACTGTTCCTCAAAAACATAGCATGTATGCAAAACAAAGTTTATTTTTTTTTAGCTATCATCTGGACTAAATATACAGCTTGTTTTTGAGAGAGAGTTAGCTGAGGGGGAGGGAGAGAGCTAAAAACTGCTGGAAACAGTACGAGGATTTTACTCAACTCACCTCCAGTGATTTGAGTAAGGGCACAGACTCAATGAAACACTCGTACATCCTCCTCTTCTTGGCATTGTTCTTCACAATGAGTCTACGGAAAGTGGCACGGTCCTAGGGAAAACAAATGCGAGTAAGCACACACCTCCTGAAGGCAGTTTCTTTGGTGGTCCTCCTCTGCTTGGCCACAGGGAGGTGCTGCGGCAGCGCAAGAGCGTCCAGTGGCACACCGGCTCCATTCACAGATAACACAGCTCCATTCTTAACATGTTTGAGCATCATAGCTCAGTGTACTCACATTTGGTTGAGAGAAATCGGCCCTAAACCTACTCTCAATGTTTTCCTCAGAGACAAGAAGCCAGTGTGACGTGAAATGGCTACAGAGTGTTTTAACTCTAACTTATGATGATTATAAAATACTGTAAAAACGCACACGGGCATAACACATGCCATTAAAATCTACAAATGTCTGTTTGTGTGCTCTTACCAGTCCCCATAGTGCCCCCTCCTGGGTGGCAATGATGGTGGCGGCACGTGGCGTGTTGTACATGAGTGCCAGCTCCCCGAAGCTGCCCTTATTGTTATACTGACCCACGCATGTTCCCGATACCACGATGTCATACACACCCCTGCAGAGAGAAGGGAGGGAGAGAGCGTTTGAGAAAGAGAAAAACAAATCAACAGCAAATGGGGAAAGAGAGAAGAGACATGAATCCGTCAACGAGGATGACTTTGATCCGTGTAACTGAGCCAAAAGTTAGGAGGTGGTCAGTGTTCTGTTTATTGACCTACTGACTGGTTTTAAATAGACATGTAATTACAGATTATCTGTAGCCTCTGGACAGGACCCCGTTAGTTTGGCACACTGGGTGAGAAAATCGTTGCGTGTGAGAGCACTGGTGTGTGTATAGTTGTGTTTAAGTAGATGTTTTTCATACATCTGCAAGTGCTTAACTGTGCCAATATGTAAAGCTGAGAGAAATGCATCTTTGAACATTGTACGAGCATGTATAGTATCAACATGTTTTGATGGTTTTTATACATTTCTGACAGGCAGTACTTCAGCTGTGCGGCTCTGTCTGTCTCTCTGCACGAGGATTAAACCGGTGGAAGGTAATTTGCAGCGCTGTTGCTCGGCAGGATTAACCAGTCGTTTTGTAAGATAGCCTGTCCTCCCATTGGCTGAGTAGTGGGGCTAAAACCTTTATCGCTGGTGGAGTATTAACTTAGTTTGACTGGATTACCATGACGATAGGAGCGATGATCACTTGTGTCGTCGCCGACCTGGGCACATCTACGCACCGTTGAAAATACTGCACCACTCGCTCTTTATTAGAGAAAGTAAACCGGTGTAAAAAACTGTAATCATTGATATATTTCACACAATAAAGAAGCCTGTCTCAGCCTAGTCAACCCCGAGGCAGTGCCTTTTGCGACTTTCAACCTCTTAAGATAGAAGATGCAACATCTCAGTATCAAGAAATCTCAAAAAGAAATCTGTCTTGGGGGGACTGAGCTTCATAGTGATTCATAAACAACTAAGATGTTTCAGTGTTTGCTGTGATAAAAAGACAAATGCAAGACAGAGTGGATTATTGATTTTGAAAGTGAAATCGAGAAAGCCAACTAGGTAGTTCATGCTTCATTAAATAAAAGGAAGACAAAAAAGAAAAACAGAGGAATAATAATGATGATCATAATGGATCTATTGATTATGTTTTGGTGTGATTACAGCTGCTTCAAACATTGTCCATCAGTACTGAGGACAACCAGGATCCTTTTCACATCATACACAGCACCCCTCCCATTATACATTTCCTCCTCATCCCTGAGGGCCTGTGAGCGATGTACAGTTACTTCCTGTGTTCAAGGATTTAGAGCCGGATTGTTGAGGTTTGTTTGTGAACCATATAGCTGCGCGCCAACACTTGATGAACAGCTTGAAGAAGTGCCGTTTTTAAGTTAATGGTTAACATTATCGTGTGCTAACAGAAAGGCAGTAGAGATGTATACACACAGTGCGGTTGAGTTACACATATAAAAAGTTTAAATAGGAAACGTTTGAACAATGTGTCCCATTTTCTTTCCTGCGTTTGTCTTCTGGTCTCTAAATCTCCTCATCTCTGTGTGTGTCCATGCTCACACCCCACCCTGCTGGTGACATTAGCTACCACCTACGCTTTTTACAGGCCAGGGAAAACCCCGGGATAGTATATAACCAGGCAGGCGTGCTGCTCTTAAAGGTCACCGCATGTCTCGTATAAAGGGAGCACGCTGTGTTAGAAAGTGTGCATGTAGATGGTAAGATAGCATAGAACAAGTGGAACCAAACTGCATTACTGAACGGATATGTGCCAAGCCAAGAATGAATAGAAGCCAGGGTGGGATAAACAATGACCAGCCGAACACTGGTAGGTCTGTTTCCTCTTCGGTGGCAGAGGCTAAAAACCGTCACCTCGAGGTCTTTTAGTATGCTAAGTAGTCACATGGGCTAGCAACGTAAACAACAGTGAAATGATAATTCCCCTCAGTGCGGTCTCAGATGATCAAACTTGCCTCCATTATTTAAAAATAATTGATTCAACCTACAATGTTTTCATTTCACCTTTTTACACTTCAAGGACTGAAGGGAATGTTATTATAGCGATTAACACAACCGCCTGCAGCTTGATGCATAATTATAGTTTTCCAGTCAAAATGTGTTATTCATTCAAGTATAATGAAGAGCCCCATTTCAAAGTTCTGTATTCCAGCCCAGAAAACAAAACCTGTGCTGTGAAGACCTGTGTGTGTGTGCACAGCAGCAGTTTACATTAGTGATATGGCAGGAAAGTTACACACGGCCTCCATAGGGGCTGTATACATGAACATACACTACCATAATCATAAACAGTGTGACAGCTGTAAAGACAAGCAACATGGCCACACTTTTACATGTCTGCACTATTATTTCACTGTTATTATATATTATATATTATGCTATATTTATTTATTTATTTATTTATACAAAACAGCAGAGCTGAGTTAAAAATGAAATAGTAAAACACATACACGTGTTTTCCAGAGATTCAATTTAGCATAGTGATTTAGTTTAATATTATTCATATAATGTCCACACAGGGTTGATCCAGGGTTAATATTTGTACAACTGTACGGTAAAACTTTGTTATCTCTAGCCTTTCTATAATCTCAGCTTGCTAAAACAAACTGGCAGCATTTGAATAAACAAATTTACCCAAATTTTATGACCCAAACACGGTCTGTCTCCTACCTCTCTATGACGTAGAAGTTGTCTCCATCGTCTCCCTGGTCGATGACGTGTTCCTGGGGCTGAACCCTCGACTCAAACATGGCGTCGAGGACCTCTGAGAACTGCTCCTGGATGGGGGGTGGATGAGAGGAAGGATGTAGACACAGAATGAGGTGGAGAAACAAGGGGCGACAGTGGAAACGTGTATGTGGAATTCAACTAGCAGCTCAAAATGGCATCTAGCTCATGTGAGCGCTGCTCCTGAAGGGAGGCGAGATTAAATCTAATTATCCCAGAGGAGAAACTGTGAGAGAAAGTGCGCAGTGGAAAGAAGAGGGGACATTTTGTTTCATATCATGACACTTTCTCCATGTTTTATCAGGATCTGCAATTTCAGTTCATCATACTGTCATGGATTTATCACAGTAGATGCCATAAGTGCTACATGGTCCACAATGGGTAAAAATACCAAATTAATTTGAAGTGCATCTCCTCGGCCAAGACAAACACGGATAAATCAAGCGAGGTGACATCACACAGATATATGATTTTTGGAAAACACACAAGATGATCTATTTGTGCCCAAATATAGGAGAGCACCACAAAATGACTATGACTTCTGGTTTCTAGCTAATGAGAAAAGCTAATAGTAGAAACTGTACTGATTTATGTTACACACATATTTTTTTATAAAGTACTTCTTTCTTCCTTTGCTCTGCTGTTCTGCTAAAATGTTTTTTACAAATGTATCATCTGATCGACCCCCAACAGCACTTGCTGTGTGTGTGTGCATGTGTGTGCGTGCATGGTTTCTGAGGAGTGAATGACCAGAAGGGAAACTTACTTTGCCCGTAAATCCACCAAATATGCAATAAAGACTACTTTCATGAAACGTTGTATTGGATTGCATTATTTTGAAAGAATATATAGAATATGTAGATGAAGTGAGAAAGTATTAGAAGCACCTTCTGTATAATGTAGTCCATTAGTCTGCTTTAAAAGCACATAGGGGTGGGCAACTAAGCGGGAAGTCACAGAAACAGGCATTATGACTCTTAGTGTGCACATGTCTCTTCTTTGTTGGTTTTATTTACCTGATCTAGTGTTTTGAAGAGCAGGATGTCTCGACAGGCCTCCTGCAGTCTGCAGCGCTGTTCATCTGTTTTTGGGTGAACCACTCTGGGCTCCGTGTCCTCGTCGTCCTCGTCTGGGTTGAATGCCTCCGCACACACTGGAGGGAAGACATGTAAACTCACTTTACATATCGCATCAACATGTTCTGTGTGATAACAGTGACAGACCAAACAATCCCGTCAAGAAAATATTCTATGGACACGTTCAAAAGTGGAATGGCTAAAAAAGAATAACACATAAAAAACAAGCCAGCCAATAAACTGCAGGCAGCGCTGTATTATAACTACACTTGCAAAAGGAGAAAAAAAAGGATCGGGTTACGTTTCCAACACAGACGCAAGCAGATGAGTAAAGAAAACCACTGGGATGCTAACACAGACACTGTATCCACTTCATCTGGGTTAAATGTTTCCAAACACACTCACACAGAGTACAGGGAAAGGTACGATGTTACACAAGCGAAGAGGAAGATATTGTATAACACAAAGGGAAGCTATGGCCCGCAGGAGAGGAGAGGGGAAGAGAGGACATCATTACTGGATGACGCTGGAGGAGCCCACAAGTGAGGAAATGACACATGCACAGCGACATGTTTCACCACACTGGATGACAAACACTGACAAGGTCATTTCATAGTGTCACTATGTATCTGTGTTGCCTCCAAACTCTGTGGACACTCTCCACTTCTCACATGACATTTATCGCTAAACGCATGGAAGTCTCTAAGTGTGTGTGTGTGTGTGTGTGCACACGTGCGTACGTGCAGTCATGAGTGTGACGTCTTATCTCTCAGCATTCATACCAATCATGTTTGGAGCAGTGTGACCTTTGGAGTGTCAACGTGTTAACTCCTTTAGTTCAGCTCCATCGGGCAGGTAAATACAATGGGCCGAGGAAAAAAAAAAAAAAAAAAAAAAAAGCGGTCAGCCTCGGTGCTCTGCCAAGCAGAATGCGATGCGGTTAATTGGGGGCGAGAACATAAATTAAATAATCTCAACCAACGTCGAGACACAAGTGTTTCATGAGTATGAAAACACAGATGTTAGTATAAATATTCAGCTCGGTGTGTTCCCTGGTGTGAACGGCATAAAATACATCAGATAAGGCAGAGAGTACATGCAGGTCCATCACGCTTAGCTTAAGTTGCAGGAATCAGATCTGCTACTTCCTCAATGCCAAAATGTCTGCCTGGCAGGGTGACAGATACCAAAACATCGGCCAAAATCATGCTTTCGTTCCGGTGATCTAATGTAATGCAAATATGTAATCAAGTCATCATCTCCAGCCCGTTTCCAGCCAAAGAAAATAAATTGTGAATGTGATTTCTCATGCGAGAAAGCACCGATTCCTCACGACGTTGATGCTGTCCTCCTTCATGAATGTAGTGTGCATGTTTCAAGATGAGGATAGCAAAGCAGATTTTTCCTCTGCATGTAAATAATTAATTAGCCCTGTGTTACTTTGTCAACATACAACACAAGTAGGGCTGTTGAATACGAAGATTCGGCCTGCCTCACGTTTAATGTCTTTCTTTGGCATCTGATGTGAAAACACAATCTGAGAAAGTAAAAGTGTGTATTCTGCTCATAGTTCAGTTAGAAAAATCCAACGCACCACAAAGTGTCTCTGACAGCATTATCAGCTGGGGGACTCAATCGCAGTGGTTGTGCCACAGTCTGGTTCAAAAGTGGTTTAGCTGACTTCACTGACAGGAGGAGAGAGCGTCTGAACAGCTAACAGCATGGACTGTACTTATATAGCGCCTTTCTAGTCTTCTGACCACTCACATGTCTCATTCACCCATTTACACACATTCATTTGCTGCCATGCAAGGTGCCAACTACTCAGTTCGATGGCAGCCTTCGGGAGCAATTTGGGGTTCAGTATCTTGCACTTCGTCTGGAGGGGAAATGGGGATCGAACCGCCGATCTTCTGATTGGTGGATGACCCGCTCTACTCCGAGCCACAGCCGTCACAGTGCTGCCTTGCCTCACGCTCTCTGGTGTCACACTGCCCCACACTGTTTCTATCACCCTTATCCACTTCTGTCACAGTTAGTTTTGTGAGTTGTAGTTCAGTTCAGAGATTAGACTGACAAATTGCATGTTGACTACTCGACAGATGACTCAAATCATCAATTTTCCGGGCGCGGCCCTGATCACAAGTTTAGCTAAATACAGCATTCCGATAACTCTTAAAAACAGAGGAGCTGGACAGGATATGGAAATATTTAAAGCAATATTTTCAACCACATGTCAAGATCTCAACTGTTCCACTGGGTTACAACAATGCTATAAAAGCAGTATTGCTCCTAAAAAGAAACTATTATTATTACTACTATTATTAATCTTATTTTGTTTTTTTAAGTAACCACTTTCCTCAATCTAGTGATACTTTTTTCTTTTTTTATAATATATTATACAGATATACAGTTTCTGCTTAGCTTTACCTGTAGATGTTTAACAAATTATGTAGATGGCATATGTGAGAATTCAAACATACCCTAACCAAGAAGATTGTCCCTAAACCAAAAAAAAATATCACAAATAGTTTGATTTTTTTAACTGTTGAAATATTACAAATACAACAGTAAACAATGTATAGGAAGAAGCACCTGCATTAACTCAGAGGAAGTGCTGTGCAAACCATTACTCACTACCCTGTACTGTACATTAAGAGTCCAGAAAAACAGAAATACCTGGCAATGTAATGCAATACAACACAGTAGCCTGCACTGAATACTACCCACATCAAAGAGAGACTTGACACCCACTGAAAATCCTGTTTCTGCTGACTGCCAGAGGTTTAACCTCTTATCTTGCTGGACTCCAGTGCCCTGTGACGTCACCACAGGTTATAGTTATAGGTGTATCAAAGCACACTTCTGACGACATCCAACCACCCGTATCAGTGATAAGTAGTTAGCTGTGCTCTTCTGTTATGCGGTGCATTGAAAGGTGTTTATTTAAACTATATATGGAGGGGCAAAAGGTCGGACTTAGATTGCCTTACGATGATCAAGGGCTTCCATGTTTCTTTCTAAGTGTAACTACACTCAAAACTGCACTGGAAGTTGTTAGATGAAACAAGATCAAACAACTAATTGCAAAATATCTCAAATATTTTTAGTCGAGCTGAGGTGGAAAAACCGGTGCATTGATAAAAGAAACTTGTGGAAAAAGATTCAGCAAATAAACCATGACCTAAATGAAACACGTGGACCGAAGAGATGAAATATGTAGGCAGTTGAAATCATCTGATCTGTGTGGACCAACATTCCTCAAATCGAACCATGACGCAAACATACATGTGATATTTCCACGATGATCTCAATCTCAATGAACCACATCTTAATAATCACATTATAGTAGTGAATGTAAATGTACATTAATTCACATTATCTTTTGCCATTTCTCCTGATATGGTTCAAAATGTGCACTATATTTGGATGGAAACCATGTGACATCTTAATATCAAATATCAATCAATATCAAAAACACACCAAACTCAATGAGCCCAGAAAAACACGTGACATCACACAAAGCGTTTCCCCCTTTTTTTTTTTTATTAAAAATGTTATGGTGATAAAAGGATGGATTTTCCCTTCAAACCTTAATGAGCTTTTGTCCCTTGGGAGAGGCTCAAACGCGTCTCTGAGAAAACACACACACATGAAAACACCTGCAAAAGAAAATGACTTTATACCAACCGCAAACTACATATGGGAATCTTTTTCAAAATAACTCAAAAGAGGCCCTTTGTAGTGACATCTCTGGGAAAAGTGCAACAAACATCACAGTGACGCTCTATCTTTGTTGTTGTATTAACACAATTTCTCTTCAGAGCTCAGAAAGAATCATTAGAGTCTTACAACATTACCACTACAAAGAGGAACTTGCTCGTACACCACATTTTTGCCAACAAAGAAACATCAAACCTTTCTGTCCACCACACTGTGACAACAAGGAACTCAACGCAACTGAATTCTATCAAATGGCAAGTGCAAGTACAACAAAGTTGACAACTTGCACAAATTAACACCACATACTCTGCTACAAACCTTTATGGCGCCGCGGTATGGCGGCAGGGTCAACAGTGACGGTAGGACAGCAGTAAAGATAAACATCGGCCGGCACACCCAGAGTCTAACCAAAGTGCAGCTCTCTGTGACGGCTGACGACATTCAATTACTCATATGTAAACACTAGACGGGCACAACCAAGCGTGAGAAAACAAGAGCATTGTACACACAAGACCACAGGAGCAGAGAAAACAGACACACACACACACAAAGCCAAAACCCCAAAACACACTGCTGTGATGCTTCTTAATGCTGTTTTACATGCTTGACATACGCAAATGCACTCATTGCGAAAACACTGCCTCAACAGTGTTTGACATCAACAACAGAGACGGACACAAATCAGTCAGTCTAACACTTGGCCTCAACATCCATGACACACACAGTAAATGCACACACAAGCTGCCAGCGGGCCACTTAGGCAGTGATGTATGCAATGTTGCCCGTGGTGTAGATTACGCTTAAGGGACATGATGTCAAACGCATGCATCTAAACACACACACACACGCACGTACGCGCGCACACACACAAACAAACACACCTTACCTGACACTCTCCTGTTGAATCTGCTGGGTGGTGGAGCTGTGGGGAGAGAAAAAGAGAGAGAGAGAGAGAGAGGGGTGAAATTAACATCATTGTTTTTACATAATGACATTTAATACAATTTTGTGATTGCTTTGAAATCCTCATTATCATTATCTGCTCTGAACAGACGGTGTACATGACAATAAAGAGAGAGAGAGAGAGAAGGGGATTTAGAAAAAAGGAAAAAAGGTCCAAAAGACAGACAGTGAGTCAGAGTGACAGTCAGCACTGGAGAAAGAGAGAAAGATACAGACAGTCAAACAGATAAAGGCGACAAAAGGTGAAGAGATAAAAAGTAGGACACGCTCCAAGATATAGGCCGACATGAAGAGAGAGAGAGACAAAGTGCAACCTGGGAAGAAGTCGTGAAGTCAAAAAGAGATGGGAAAGGGAAAAAAAAGGATTTTCAGTGTTGCCAAGTTAATATTTTCTTCATACACATAAATGTGACTGTGAGCAGTGGCTACAGCCTCCAGCATTATTAGCTCCCTCACACACACACACACACACACACTTTCTCTCTAACAAATGGCACTATCATTTTTTTCATGGCTGCAAATTGAAAACTAATACAAAAACAAAAAATGATCCAACTGAGGAGCAATAATTGCCTGATGCCCTGAAGCCAGACAGATATGAGTGGATTAACAACTTAATAAGAGTCCTCATAGTTACATATTTACAATGAAAATATTCCTAATGAATAATGTATTAGGAGAGAGAAAGGTTGAAAGGGCCATGACAGTTATGTTCTAACCGCTCGCATTACATATAATCAATTAGACTCTCCAAACAAGCAACACAAACGGAGCAAATATTGACAGGAACCCTATCTTTATTTCTGATGCCAGTGTCAACTGTGTTTCTGTGTTCATTACAAACGGACAGAGGTTCATGGTTTGTTTACGCTCTGACTCGACAAGTACACTCGTCTGTGCCAGTGTAGCCAGCCTCGAGCTGTTGCAATACACCGTTTGGGTTCGCAGATGCTGTTGGGACACATCTGATATTGCTCAAGATGCTAATCTATTTAAGTGTTGGCCCATTAAAACTCTGCGTGCCTCTTACCCTTGGCTAGTGGAGTGACATCAGGTGAAATATAACAGAAGGGTGCTGATATTAGGCAGGAAAGAACAGCCATAATGTATTATTGTGATATAAGAGCAGTGTTTCTTTGGAAATAGCAGGGAACTAGTCTTAATCTGATTACTAGCTAACCGGTGAAAATACCAGCATCCACAACAGATATTCCTTAACGTGCATTCTGATATTTTAGGTAGGATGGTAACCTATTGTATGCTGTTAAAAAGTCTAGTTCAATCCATCTATCCATTTCCTGCTGCTTATCCAGGCTAACACAGAGCAACCACTTCCTTTTGCTGGTCTTGGGCCCAAATGGCAACAGCTCCACTTTAGTTTTTCAAGCTTTCCTTGACTGAGCCCCGTGAGCGCAGGCCAAGACACCAGCTTTTTGCCTGAAAAGCTTTCCACAGACCTGGCTCTGGGGCGGGGGGACACTTGCTCACCTGGCCCATTTACAAGGGCTGAGTTTGTGAGTAAAATACTGAGGGTGGTGGGTTCTATGTTTGTAAAAGCAAATGCTGTAAATACTGTGAAGAACATTGGCTTTAATATGTCAGCAGTCAGTCGGTGGAGCTCGATTTCTGCAATAAATCATTGTTTTCGTGCATTTTGCGTTTTTCTTTGCAAGAATCCAGCGAGAACTAATGCTTCCAACGACATCAAAACAAACACAGGAAAAACATCCTGTGCATGGCAGAGGATGCTTCCTGGAAATCTCTAAACAGCAGCTGTAATTGAGTTTAATTTCTGGCCATGATTTCAGTGCTGTGCACTTGACACTAGACAATATTCATCATAGCAGAGGCACGCTGGAAGGACACTGCTGAATATGATTATGCATCAGGACTAATAAAATGGCAAGTCAAGAGAGAATGTACTCTGTGTGTGCACACACGCTTTGAGTATGTGGTTGCACAGTCAACACAGTGTATGCCTGCCTTCTGTGTGTGTGGACTCTGGCCTTGTGCAGCATTTGTGTGCCCCCTCACCTTGTGACACACACACAAACACACACACACAGGGTGAGGTCGGGGTCCTGAACACCTGCTTTCTAACGCTGGGCTGTTACTAGCCAGCATGGACATGGCTCACTGCTGCCACACACATACACACACGCTCAGTATGTGTCCATTGCTACCTTATTACCATCCTGTCAGAGCCCATTAGATCTAGACTGTGAAGACGGGAGCCTGGGGGAAACTCACACATACACACCACTTTGCCCCGGTCACCTGGGGAGACGGACAGAGTTTAACACTCTACTCTCCATGGAGATCAATCTTGCTATCACTCAGCACAGATCAAACAACAGGATGATCTCATCTACTGCTGCACTGACATTTATGGCATCTGCAAGGGACATTTTTCACAAAACGAGCTTGTCTCTCTTTTTAGTCTAGTCTAGGAAAAAAAGCATTAAGAGCGACTTCTGCATTTCAGCTCCATTTGTATGCATGTGTTAACTCTCACATGGAGACCACACATTCGGGCTAGTTTGCCATCTGCATTACACACCTGAACTTTCGTCCACCCTGCCTACATATTGGACTTTTTATGTTGTTTAAAAGGACCAGCGTGTAGGATTTAATGACATCCAACAGTGTAGTTACTGATTGCAACCCTCTGCCCTCACCCTCTCCTTTCTAGCATGAAGAAAGCTATCATAACCACCCAAAGCTGGAAAAACAAAAGGCCTTATGTAGAGTCAGTGTTTAGTTTGTCCATTCTGGGCTACTTTGAAACATGGTGGTTGAGCATGGCACGTCACCTGGGCTCATTCTAAGGTCACAAAACACAACAATTCTTATTTCCAGGTGATTACACAAGAATAAAAAGACAGTTATGCATATTCTAATTCTGCCATATTCTGAAAATAAAGCACATCAAATATTACACAACAGACTTTTAAACACAGGGACACAGCACAGTATCTGCAAAATGAGCTACAGCCTGCAAAGCATCAACCACCAGCTGAACTTGTCCCTGACATATAATGATTTCTTCGCAGAAGACTGGATGGTTAATGTAAGCGAACTTCAGTGGTAACAGGAAGAGAATCCATTCCAACCCTGTCAGCTTTGGGTGCCAAAGTGCACAACGAATTACAGTCCGTATGAGGTTGATGCACTAAAAGCAATATTTGGGACTAGGCAAAATGTCTTAAGGGAGTAAACATTAAAGAGACACTTCAAATAATCCAAAACGTAGCAGCTTACATTCTCATTTCTACTTCACTCTGATCTCTTTCTTTTTGTAATTCAGAACAAGCCATTTATCAACATCATGTCTGCAACTACGTATCATTCGGGTAGAGTTGAAGAGATCCTCACGTATAACTACTCGATTGATTTAAGGATGGAAACAATCTCAGAGCCATGCTTGTTTGCCTGCCAACAAGACTGGCATACAAACCTACCAGCCATAGCCAAAATGGAGTAGGAAACGAGTAGCAACTGAGTCAACTCTTCGACCTGCAAGTCTTTGTCTCCCCTTTAGCCCTTTCTTTTACTGAACCCCACTCAGGTACATACAGATATAGATTTAATTCTCCTTCAGCACGATCTTTCTCGTGCACAAAGAGGATCTCAGCTTCGTCTTTCCATTAATGTGTCAGTTGCAACCCTCCTTCTACAAAGGGGCACAGTAGTAGTAATACACTCCAATGAGTTTAACACTATTCTCAGTTTCCCTAGCTCCCTCCTCTCTGTCATTTATTGTATACCTCGCCCCCTCAGCTGTCTCAAAGGAACAGACCTTCCTCCCCCGTATTGCTCCCAAAGCTTCATGACTCCTCTCCCCTCCCTCCCTCCTTCTCTTTTGCATCTGAGCCTGGTTTCTTACTTTATATCCCTAACCTCAAGACATAGATCAGCCCTTTGTTGCTGCTTGTTGGGGACTGTCACAACATGAGATATAAAACAGAGACTGCTGTATTGCCTGACACATGTTTCTTAACCGGTTAATGGCCGAGATAAAACTCAACATCTAAATTCAACTCCCTGTTCAATGCTGCTGATGCACAGTAAAGTTGTTTACTCAACGAAACACTTTGGCAGGCCACTTCCCTCCGTGTTTACACTGCACGCCCTCATGCTCATCTACAACCTGTACTGGATTTTCAACAACGGCAAAGCAGTAAGTAGAGCAAAATTACAATAACATCTTTTTATTTCTAATATCAGTTCATGTTTGAACGAGGCATCTTAATAGAAATCAAATGAAGTATTTTTGAACAGCTTTCCTCCCATGTGTCTTGTTGTACTCCTGTTGTAATGCCCAGTGGAGCGGTATGGCGCCAAAATAAGTACTTGTTCTACATGTCAAGGAGGTCAAAGGCCATCAAAAAGATACGAGTCTGGACAAAGACAAGCCTGGACAGAGAAAAGTAATAAAAGAAGGTGTAGGTTAGATTAAACCACACTATCTGTCATATGTTTGCTTGATTCAAGTTCCACACAAAAAACAGTCCGATAAATATGGATGCAGCTGAAATTTCCATGGGAAATTGAATGAGTCATGTGTCCTAAATCATACACAGCAACATCACTGAACCTTCCACCATTAATCACCAGTTATCTATTCCCTGATGCCTATTCCCCATGACTCCCATGTAAACCTAGACTGCTCTTCCTCCTTCACTACTAATACATTTATTTACAACATGTATTCTTCACATGAACATAGTCTTTTTTTCTGTGTATCCCGTTTTAACCTTTTCATTCTAATCCTCTTTCAGTTTCTGCTTCTTTTCCTGTGAGTTACATCTTTGTTGGCAGGTTAAAAAAAATACGGCAACAAGTGCCGGCATAAGTACGTGAGGATTAACAATACAAACAGTGGAGTTTAGAAGTGACAAACATCACGGTACAAGGGGACTAGTCATTCAGAACTGGGGTGAAAACAAGTCCAAATAGGGTAAAGGCAGCAACCATGAACTGCATCATCCCTGGTTTGTGTCTGGACTGAGACCTTTGTTGCATGTCATGTCATGAAAGGCAACATGCTATTCGGTGTGATTAATTACCTATCTAAGCAGAAAGTTGACTTTTCACACATCGATGATATTTGCTGGAAACAGTGGCTGCTTCAAAAAGGTAGAAAACAAACAGGATACCGGCGCTCAGGCAAATATCTTCTTGTTTATTATGGGCAAAAAAATAACATGTTTCAGCTATACGCCATCATCAGCCTGACCCTGATAATTACCTCATTTTTATTGACCCCTAATTCCAATTTGTTTCCTTCCACCTTCCTGCAAAACTATTATCTGAACCACATACCAGGAGTACACATTCCAAACTGCTTAAAAAGATTTGTTCTGATCCCAGTCAAACTCATGAACGGGTCAAATCACTGCAGGTCCTGCACAAGAGGCACAATGACCAACAAGGGGAAAAAAAGCACACACAGGGCTAAAGATCTACACAAGACCCAAAGAAATCCACTACTACTGTTCATCACTGATATTTTGATCTGTATACACGCTTTCATATAAGTGTTGGTTGTTTTGTGCTTCTTTTTATACTGTTGTAAAACAACATTACAGTTGAAGTATACAGTGGTTGTGGGGGTCTTCTTGCTTCAGTTCCAAATTTTTCCCGGTCTAGACTTACGGCACAGGTTACCTTAAACTCTGTAGCTAAAACTTTTACCTAAGCACATATTATACAACAAGTGAATCACCTCAACACTTTAGTCCAGTGCTTGGGGGAATATAAATAAAAGTAAAAGAAAATAGCGTTGCAAACCAACAGCAGAACTAAAATAGCTTGTTTCGTCCAGTTTGAAAATGAATCATGTATTGTCTCCAGTAGTCACATAAAATGCAGTTTTGTCTGTCAAGAACAGGTGGACAAAATAAAACATTGTGTGTGTGTGTGCGTGCACGTGCTTTTGTGTGTTGTGTTTGTGTGGGTGCACAAGTCTGAGTGTGCAATGTGTGAAGTGCTGCCCCTACAGTCACGTGGGTTGGGGGGGGGTGATGGTTTCCGTATCAAGTGTATGCCTGAAGTTGCCTTGGCAACCTAACACAAAGATCTCATCACCATAACAACTCTATCCCCTTCACCCTCCCTCCTCCCCCTTCTCCTCTATCCAAGTGGCAGATCAACCCCCCTCCACCCCCCTCACTTGCTCGCTCTCTCTCTCTCTTTCTATCTCTCGCCATCCCTCCATATACACCCACTCACTGCCATAACAGCATTAACAGATGGAGAGAAGAGACAGATAGAGGGGGAGAGAAATGAGAGAAGGGAGGACAGAGGGAGAGCCAGAGGGGGAGAAACAAAAAGACAGACCAGAAGGGGTGACAGGGAAAGATCTACTGCGGTGTGATAAAAGAAGAATAGACAGAAACTGAGAAAAGAAAAAAAAAACAAATGATTGCAAATGCCAATATGATGGTACTGATGAGTAGGTAAGCGACTGCACATGCCTGTTGATATAGAAGAGAGGGAAGAAGAAGAAAAGAGAGGGGAAAAGGGGCTGAAAGATAGATAGAAATGAACTAGAGATGTATTATGTGTGTGCATACAGAAAGAGGTAGACAAAGGAAAAGAGGGTGACTATAGCATGTGATAACCTGATTGAGAAAAACACTCAGATAAAGAGAGAGGAGAGAAGGGGGGGGCAGAGAGAGAGAGAGAGAGCCCACTGAGTGAATAAGTGAAGGAGGAAAAAGAAGGGAGCAATTCATCCATCCCTGCATGGCGTTTTCCATTGATTTCTCTTACGGCCATTTTCAGTGTGTGGCTGTTTGGCCCATCAATACATCAGCCAGTTAGCTGGAGGGGAGACCAAAGCATCAATGTGGCCACTCCACATCAGACACTTCAGATTTCAATATTTTACATTTTGATATTTTTTCTGCCAAAATGGCTACAGAGCGGTTAGCCTGGTAAGACGGATGAGAACAGGGGGAACAGATGCACGACAGAAAGACAGATCCGGTGACACAGTTGGTAAGGATTAAATAAACCCTAACCTAAACTGCGGAAGCGACGGCCGGCTTTCAAGTGGGAGAGTTAAAAGGAACATAGGCGACATAAACTAAGTTTGGACAGGTCTGTTATTTGTCCGCCCACCTGTTGCTGCTCACACCTCCTGGTTTCCTTCTTACCACTCTCCTTCCTGGAATAGAAACAGCATAAATGCAGGAAGATTTTGTCTTTTAAAAAGGACGAGTCTGTCCATTACATTAGCCACTTTGGCAGTGCGTCAGCCACCATTTGGAGCCTTTAATCTAGTCGACAGGATGAATTTGGCAGAGTAGAATTGTGACAGGGGCTGGATTGTATTTGGGGATGGGTGTGCTGTTGGCACTTTTTCAGCCCATCACTGAAAATAGTCATGTAGACTATGAATGGTGCCTGCCTATTCATCTGTTGCATTAAATGTTGAAAATTAAGTGGTTTGAATTCCCAAACACATGGACATTCTTCTGAGAATAATTCATTTTAGATGTCAAATATCATAAACACGAGCGTGTGAGGAGTGGAGGCACTCTCCCATTGCATCAGCAGCGGACTCGGTGACATTTCTGTCACCTAAATGGCCAATTTGTGTCCATTCCGAGCATCAGGGGGCAGCTAACAAGTTTTCCAGTCATTTATTGTTCTTCCATTTTTCCATGATTCTCAGACAGTTCAGGGCACGGTGGCAACTTTTATTTACTGAGAAATTTAAAAGGTTTAGGTGCACAATTGCAATGCAAAGCTTTTATTGTCTCTATTTCATAATAAAAAATGTATTTTTTGGGGGATAGAGCCAGCAATTTACAGATATACCTGTATTCTCTTTTAACGTATGGCATATAGTGTATTTTGGCATGTTGTTTTTAACATTTTAAAAGACCAAATGATTTGATCAAGTTACTTTAACACATAGTTATCTCTCTCCCTTGCCCCCACCCCCTATTTCTCTTCCTCAACAACAGCTCCCACCATCTGTTCCTCCTCTTCCATCATCCAACTCTGTCTCTCCATCTCTTTTCCTCCTTTCCTCTCAGCCTCTCTGCTTACACCTCTTCCTCTCTCTCTCTCTCTCTCCTCCTCTTCCTCCCCCTCCTCCTCCTCTCAAGGTCTGATTGATAGCAGCAGGGTCAGATGTGGAGCAGGAGCTTCCCTCACGTGTTGCCTCTCCTCCAGAGCTACCAGCCTCAGACGTCATTGTCAGCCTCTCCTGGCATGCACTCACACCAACGTACTCACATGCACACACACACACACACACACACACACACACACAGCAGCTTAATCAAGCACATGGCCACATACATACAGTACAAGTTTACATGTGCAACCTCGTACACATACACACAGAGGAGGTGAAAGACACACAACGACTGGCAAGCTCGAAAGCAGACTCAATAAAGCACAACATCAGCTCCAGTCTTCTACTGCACACCCACGTATACATAGAAATCCCCCCAGATTCCTGCTTCAGAATGCACATGGGCAGCTTGTTCAGCGAGGATTTTGTGGCAGTGTTTCCTCTACTATATGTGGCACAGTGACTGATTGTGAAACAATTGTTTGTGCGACAAACAAAAGTAACATTAATAATTTCCTGAAAAAAACGTGATTGAAGAAGAAGAGATACTTTTATTAATCCCTCGAGGGGAAACTGTTGAAACTTAGCAGTTGCTGTCATCACGTTCTAAACCATTGCCAGCAAGCTGATCAGTACCTTACATTCTTACAACTTTGAGCCAATTTTTTTTTAACTCAACGTATCTTTCCAAGTCTCTCTCCTCATTTCTTCCCTTCTGCCCTGTTTCATCTCTCCCCAAGACTCATACCAAGAGGAACAAGCATAAATCCTATCCCCTGCATGTCCTCCTCCCCAGAGAAGATATACTGTATAGTCTGGCTCTATATGTCAGCAGTCCATGTGTGCTGGAGTGCTGACCTAAGCAGCATTATTTGCAGGCTCTACAGCTTACAGTACAATACCAGGTTAATGTGGAAATCTAATCAGAAAACACACAGGGCTAATGTCTACAATGTATTACAAGTCATACAAATACATGCACACAGTTGAACATGCAGGCTGCAAACTAGCAGTGTTTGTGGAGACATCATAAAATGCGGACGCACAGACAGCAGAGGATGTACACAAATACACACACGGCATGATTCATAAATGCACACAATACCAGCACAACCTATTATTGCTTTCTTTAAATGAAACTGTCGACGCCAAAAGAGATTTTACATGCGTCAACTCAATTTCGGCAGGGACATGAAGGACAAAATTAGAGTGATAAAAATTAATACGTTTAACTGATAGTTGTGTGTTTTCTTGAATAAAATACATCTGTTGAAATGAAAAGTTGGATGTGGCAGCTCACAACACATGAATGACTGTAGCACAGAAACCTCGCTGTGCCTCACAAAGTTGTTTGAGATTGGATTGTTAAGGGACTCACCATTTTCACTGAATTTTTTTTTTTTTTTTTAATTGAAACTGATTTTCACTCAGATTTAATGTCCCTAGTGAAAGAATTAGTTTGGGAATCATTTTGTTTCCAAATTGAAAAATCCATCTAAAGTATTAAAATAGTCTTCATTGTCAAAGTGTACAATAAATACACCACACAGTGTTGCAAATCGACCTGAGAGGTCAGTTCTGGCAAACAGGTGAACTTCTATGGTTTCTGGATCTGCGGACTTAACTACGGCGACACAAATGTCAAGACTGAGACATACTTTCACCGCTGTGATGTATCCAAGACAGGAAGGAGACAGTAGATAATACACATTAAAATAATAATGATATCCTATGTGTAATTCCAGGTAAAATATGTAGTGCAATGCAAGAATCGGGGCTGCTGACGTATCATGTCTGCCAGTTGTGATGCGTCAGACCAGAGTCAAATTATGAGTGTTAAACAGCATGTCAATTATTGCTTCCGGCAAATTGGCACCTTACCAAATGGATCGAGGACACGCTCAAAACACTGAATATATTACATTATTACTGAACTCTATGTTAGACAAAATCAACAGGATCATATTTTGTGGTGGAAGTCTCCTTTACCATAAACACAGGCATCTAATGTGTGTAAAACACACCAGAGGCAGTTTGTATCATATGAGAGTCAGCTGGGAAAATAGATGACATATCACTGGAGTCTGCTGTTAAGAAATAATACATTGTAATGTGGGTGGAAGAGCGCAAGCCTCTGACCTTATTCTTAACCAATTGAAATCCTTAAACAAGCAGGGGGCATTATGGCAACTACCTTTGATACAGCTTAGAGCAAGGCACTAAGTTCAGTGCAGCTCCTTGAAGGACTGAGGACTGAGTTTACAACTTTGTATCTAATGTTGTAGAGCTGATTGGCTACCAGTTTAAAAGCACTGTTGGAGGACTACATAAGACAGTAAAATGAGCAAAGGAATCTGTATGTAGGGTAAGAAATTACTCCTCATTAAAGACCCATGAATCATATATCAAGGCTACTACGAAATCTAAGATTTAAAAGAAACATTTGAAGAGCAAAGATGCAAAAATGAGGAAAACTCATGAAGCAGTGAAGCACTGAAAAGTACATGGACTTGAGACAAAGAAACGACAGCGTAGCTAGATATAAACGATCAGATACCGTGATCTGCAAAGATTTTTTGACAAGCACGTCTCCAGGAGAAACACAACAACTTAAGTACGTATTGTCTGCCATAGTGACACCCTTTTCTGTTTTACACACAGCCAACAGGATAAACTGGTAGTGTTAAACAGTGGAACAGATCAACAGGTCACTGTATACCTTACACTCCCTGTCCTGTAAAATCACTTAAAATAAAAGAATAATAAGAGCAGAGATCACTCTCTCGCTGGGACACAAACATAAGGCTGAACCTAAAAGCGGAAGCCAAGCATGATATATGGAGAACATACATGAGTTAAATTAGCTACTGTGTACCGATCTACAGTTTCTCAGCTGCGATTTATGGTAGTGAGAACTTGTTTGAATGCTGAATTTATTACACAGAAGTTATAAGCAAACAGATATATGAGGTTTCAAGATGTCAGCAACTCTGAGGGAGGGAAATGCACGCGCACACACACACACACACACAATATGTGCACTTTACGCCTATACCTACATCACAAAACATTTACACAGACACACACACACTTTGGGTTTCCTCTGTGACAGATTAAAAAAATAAAAAAATAAATAAAAAATAGCATGTCTCTTTTTTGAGAACTTTTTTTTGGGTGAATTTTTCCAGCTCGGCCGCTCTGGTGTCTTCCTCTCGGTCCTCATGCTGTTTGTTATCTTGTTTGCTGTAACCTTTGTACATCTCTTTCCCCGTCTCACAGCTTATACCTCTCTCTTCCTAAGTCATCAAGCCTCCACCATTATTCTCACGCTCTGCTCTGTTCCAGTCCTTGTTTCCCACCACACAACTCCCTTCTCCCTCTCTTTACCTTTCCTATTATCTAACTCTGTCCATTTCCCTCCCACAAAAACTGTCTCTTGTTCCCTCTCTCCCATTGCCCCATATCTGACTCTCTCCCTTTCCCAGTATCTCACCCTCCCTCCCTCCCTCCCTCCCTCTCTCCCCCCGTCTATTGCACTCTTCACAGGACTTAAGCCCTTAAAAGGAAGTAGCCTGTCCTGCTTATAGCTGCATTGCTGTTAACCCTTTCCCAGCGTCACCAGGTTTGCTGATGCCTCTTAACCACTTTAAGCCTGACTTGACCTGACAACCTTTCTTGTGTTTATCACTTGCAGAGGCTGACGTCAACGGTGTAAAAGTAATGCTATGATCAAAAGATCTGCACTTACCCAACTTCCACAATGAACACATTTCTAAGTAGCATTGACCACTGGGGAGTAGATAACTTGCAATATAAACTTGCAGAACTGAACCTTCGGGTCTCAGTGGTTCAGTGGTATCTGCAGCATGATAAATCCTTGTGTAAAAGTCTTTTTTAAAATCACTTTATAGAGTTTTAATCTAAAAAATATTGGTAAGGATACGTACTAAATAAGGGAAGGACGCTCAGTCAATGTCTCTTTGCGTGTGGCCGTATTATTCTCAGCACACGTCTTAGCACATGGTTTACTGTGTGGTGCTAACACAACACACTCACTCAAATCTGACTAAGTAGTACACATACCAGTATCGCAAAATAACTTGCGCTTACTTTGAGTACGTCCATTATGAGAAATAATCTGATTAAGGTGTTTACATGAGTCAACTAAGTCATCACAATTTTCAAACAGATATCCCACAGGTTGTATAGCTCATACATTATCAATCCAGTGGTGACTTTTTTATGCTTTGGTAGGAGCAGTAAAGGCAGTACACAAAAATGCATATGCAGTTTAGCAGAGGCTTTTTCAAAGCATCTTAGAGCACCATGAGAAAGTGCTTCTTTAGTGTACGTGGAAATTCCTGCATGTCCCTGGTGGTGTTAATACTATGCAGTAATATCCCCCAATAAGTTATACAGGCCAGCTGTGGTTACAGTGAAAGAAGCAGAAGTGATTGTTTTACAATGAGGGTGATATTTTTCAAATACTGGACACTTCAAATAAAGAAGACAGGGCAAGAATACAAGCTATGCTGCGAGACTAAACAACTTCAACTTAATCCACCAGCGGTTACTTACCCCATTAATTCCTTCTTTTAGTTCTTAGCACTATAGCATTTCATCCCGTAAATTTTAAAATTAATTAATTCCAGTTTTGGTTTTAATATAAACACTAAATAACATGTATGAAAATAAATAAAACACGGAATAATCATCTGCACTCGCTAACAGCTAAGACTGAAAGCTCATATTATGATATAGGTCATTTCATATAAAAGCATTTCATACCATAATGGAGCATTTTCTCTAAATTTAATGAATGAATATAATTTTATGATTTGACTCCACATTTTTATGTCTATATATTTATATCACAAGCCATGCGCAGTATTTTATATAATCCATTTTTCTTTGCAAATCTAAGTTGCAACAGCAGCTTTTATCTCCTTCCTTATTTGTGATTCTTTGTTGTATGGTGTGACGCAGGTAAAAGCCTCTTGCTACATCAGAGTCTGGAGCTTGTTTTGAGCACTAAATTGCACTTGTCCGTAGACTCTCTCCTCTGTAGCACGTACTCTTGATGGCGTTCTGATCTTGGCACAGGTCCTGTTTACATAGTCCACCATGCTACCAGCGACAGTTTCTATGATGAAAAACCTGAAGAACTTGAGGAATGTTTCACCTGAAGAATGTGACATTGCAGAATGTGGGTGAAAGGAATCTTTTTCTTGACTTTATCTTGCGTACGAAACTAGATGCCAAAAGTTTTCTGCAACATTTACAGTGTCAGGCCCAACAGATAATTTGGGCCTGAGGAGCTTGTTTCATTAAAATATATTGTCTCTTTTGCCATAAGGGGAACCCACAAGAGATGGGTCTGTCATGATTTTAGGGTGCAGGCACACCATGGATGTAGAAAATTTGTGCTTGGAAAAGTTAAAAAAAAAAAAAAAAAAAAAAAAAAGAAGCTTAAAATATCTCAATATCTGTGTCTAAACCATCAAGTCTCCACATGACAAGTACAAAGAGATGTTTTCATATACCCAGGACGAGGCGTCATTTATTCATTTTCAGTTTCCAGGGTTAAAAAAAAGTTTAGAATCGTACATGGTAGAAACTGAATGGCATTAACACAAGTCCAGCACAATATCAGCCAAAAGTCCTGTGTGGTGGCAAAATGTCAAACTGCAGAATAACATTAGTGGCCAGCCTGCGGGTAGGAGAGCGCAACATGCTCTCATCAAACCACTGGGGTGTAACGTAAACAAGGCCAATCTGGTCTCCCATTACGTGACCATTTACAGTCACAAAAGAACTCCAAACCTCCACATTCTCAAGCCTGTGTTTAGAGTTGGGTCATTAAATGCATGCAATACCATTTGACTAGGAGCTTGTGGGTACTACACGCTGTGCAATGGAAACTAAGCATGTATACTTGTACACTTCTGTAAAATTAAGATTAAACAGTTACATTTGACCCGGTAATTAAGTTTGGTGAACACATTAAATGTTGTATATGTCTTGCTAATTGTGTCTCAAGTAACATAAGCTAGCACAGAAAGAAATGTGGTTTGTACAACATGGTTATAAATATGCAACCTAGAAAGGAGGGACAAAAAAGTGAGTTTGTGCTCTTCCCCTCTTGCAATTTTCATCACTCTCTCTGATTGACAACTTTATCCCTCACCTGATAGACAATAAACAGTGCTGCTGCCCTATAAGAAGATAAATAAGAGGCTTGCATAAACACACATTATCAGAACTGCAATACAAAGACAGATATGAATGGCTGTCATATCAAGGCTATGCAAACACACTGATAAAGATACAGTACTTGTTAAAGAGCGGAGGGCTGTGAACTACTTGTAACCTTCTGACTTTTTTTTTTAATCTAAATCATGATAAAGCAAGGCCGCTGCCCATCACTGTCACCTGGCTAAGAGCAGTTTCAATGTCACTGGTCTCTGTGGTAACCATGGCTGTGCCATGATAGGCCACCATGTTAAACCCACAACGAAAACAGTATTAAAATGCCCCTCAAATGGAAAGAAACAGTAACCGCTATGTTGAGCCCAATCATAACCCACATTAAACTGAGAAATTAAATGAGAAGTGGAGCCTCTCATTGCCTTCGGAGAGGAGGTAACATTTTCAATTATGTTTGTCTGTGTGTATTAGTAAGATATCTCAAAAACACCTGGTGGAAAAATAGGCCATATTGCTGGGCAAACATTAGTTTCTAGTGTACAGATTTTGGTCCAATGGGACATAAACCATGTGTAACAAGTGCAGCGTTATACAAGCAACACAGAAATTACAACAAAGGTGCAGAATTTATAAAATACAGCCTATTTTCACATGTGCATTCAACTGTTCAGTCGACGAGTCAGAGTGATGTCTGAGACAGGGTGTGATACAACCACCAGTGACACGCTGGTCTTTGTCTGTTCAGCTGTCTGCACTAACAGCCAATTTGGCAGGAAACCAACCATCATCCCTTTTCTAAAACTCGTACTAGCTGAGGGATGGGAAACGCTTTTGTTCACGCAACACAATCACAGGTGAACACTGTAGTAGGTTTTATCGCTCTGGTCTTGGGTTTCTCTAAACAGGTGCGGTCAAAAAAGGTAATAAAAATTAATCACCATTCCCTGTATAGGATAGTAGACCCATATATTGCACACATTAAAGTCACACTTAAGCAAAGTTTTTTTTTTTTTCTTTTTTTGCAAGTATAGATAGATTTGACAAATCTGTAAAACCTCGTTTTGAAGAATTTACCAGAACCAGGCCATTGCCTCAGAAATGATGTGATCAGTCTGCTTCTTGAGGCTGGGTTTCTAGAAATTTCTAAACCAACGCCTCTTCAATCACCGTCTTTTGGTCTGCAGGTACTTGAAGGACATGGACCTCATTTGGCTGCAGTAACTGGCTGGTTGTCTCACTTGTTGTCTGCGTGTCACTCTTAAGTAAAGTGTGTACCCGGGAAGGTTAAGAGGGACTCCAAAAACCAATATTCACTTTTCACAGTTTACAAGACTAAAACGTTTTTGCGAACTCAATATATAGATCCCGTCTGCCAAAGTGGCTGAAAGGGTAGACAAACCAACAGTCAAAAATGAACTGTTTGGCTGGTAATTAATGCTGGCTCTAACCCACTAATTTCTCTCCCATTCAGTCTCTTCTCATTCATGGTTTCTTTGCCTCTCTTCTCTACACTTCTCCCCATTGTTAATTCTCTCTTTCTAACTGTGCCAAACACGGTTTTCCTAAACCGCCCTTATAACCCCTTCTCCCTCTAAGCCATCTTGTCTAATGAGATTGGCCCTGTACATTGAGAACAACACATGCACACCAAGGGACACAAGGGGATTGGGAGGATGAGAGAGTAGGTTCAGAGGAAACAAGATGAGAGAGTGATGGCTGACATATAACGACAAGCTGACAGATTAAAAACAAAGGTGTGGTGACCGATGCTTTGGAATACTAACAGTAGAGATTTAAACATGAATGCAGGCTGAATTTACAAAGGAGATATGATGATATGTATTGTCATTCTGTCACCCTGACCATGGTTAAGACCAATACAACCAACATTAAAGGAGGACAAACTGAATGTATTACGTGACCTGTTTTCAGAAGCTTTTCTTGTGAAAGTATCAGGTAGAAAATGATAAAAAAAGGAATGCTAGGTAACCCACTAGTCCCAAAACCTTGGCCAATTCACTCTTATCTCACACTGCTAGGTTAGCAAACAAGAACTGTGGGTGGTAAGTTTATCTACTCTTACAGACTCCATGTTGAGTAACCAACCATTGTTTAATTTAAAAAGATCTGGTGGCCTGATAAAGCAGGATATAGGACTGATAAATGTTTGAATCCAATCACTGACTATATTTGCATTGCCTGCAATGATCCAACTGTGGATCATATTCTAAATAGGCCTATTTGTAACATGTATACATGGTTTTCTTATAGAACTATTCCATTCATATTCATGCTCATGAGCACAGCCTGATGAATGAGGCCACTACCTCTACAATACAACATCTCAACAACTACAACATCCAGTACTCAGCTTCAAGCCCTAAGTTGCCATTATTTATTACCATGGTTTACTCCCTCCATGTATACTATGCAAAAACACTGCTCCGAGCTGCTTTTTAAAACCCACATATACATGAGTAGATTCAACTCGGAGATGACGCTCAAATATGGTTGCCCCAAGGAGACACAGTACTTGGCAAAAGGCCAAACAGGAAGCATGTTTGCAGAGAATTATACACTGGCAAGGAGTGCTTGCAAGTGGAAGATATATAGTGTGACGCGTTCCGCAAGGGACCATCTTTGACAGTTCAACTGCCAAATGTTTGACAAAATGATGGGAAATAATCTACACAGGATACACAGGGGCCCTAACTTAAGCTAAAGTATCGTCCTAATTGGGGTGAATACTGTAATATTGTTGTGGCTGGTGGTCATGAAAACACAACTTAAAATAACCTCTATTACAAACAGTGCCAACAGTAGTGTGTCAAGAAAAAACAAGTTTTCTTCTCAGGAATAACAGAGTCCTAAACTCTCTCCTGAATTACCCCCGTTGTCACGCTCTGACCCGAATGTGGAGCCAGTCACTACATTGATCACTGGTGGACTAATTCCCACATCCTCTGTAATCGGACCACTCTCAGCCCAGATCATCCTCCTCCCCCTCCTCGGTCTTCTGCTTCCTTAACTATCCCATGCCCTTCTCGCTTCACCCCTCTCCCACTTCTCTCCTGAGAGATGCATCATTACATGGGCATTACCCCCAATACCAATAGAGTAAAAGTATTACTTGAGCCCAATACTGTTTTTTATGGCTCTTATCTGACCAATTCTTGAATTAGCATTTTTATCAACTTATGTAACTATTTCCCATAAAATCAAAGTGGTGGAGTAAAAAGTTTTTTGTTTCTGTATTTGATTTCAACAGTTTTGAAATATTGAATTTTAAGAGTAGCTTAAAGAATACTTACATTATTACATATTTCAACTTCTAATGTGACCCTTTTTTCACCCTCTTATCCTTATTACCCTATCCATCCAATAAATGTCCCCGTTTTTTCACCCCCTCCACTTCCTCTCTCTGTACAGACGGGATCAGCCACTTTTACGAGGCATTGAAAAACACTTTGATGCCCTTGTTTTCACAGATCTCCATCTGAATGTAGTATTGAAAGCACACATTTCATACCCTGATTCTTCACATTACTACTTAAAAAAAAAAAAACATTGCATATGAGTGGTAATGTTTTCTTTGTATTATTGTGGCTTTTATCCAGTCCTTGTTGCAGTCCCAGTTTAAAGTGAGAGATCATTTGTAACGCCTTGTAAATTTAACAACATGAAGAGACAGCCTCGCTTTCTATAGTTGACATGGAGTCAGAGGGTTAACACATTTACAGAAATGTTTTGAGTTATGTTCCCTTACTGAAACTATTGAGCCAGACATTCAGATCTGGTTCAGTAGGGAGCATGTGATGACTTAAAATGGACCGGCAAGGAAGTGACTTAGAAAGACGACATGTGTCGTGTGTGGCAGTGTGTGAACCGATGAGGATGTACAGCCAGTGGCTATAGGTTGGCCAACACCCTCCATTTCTTTATTTTTCTGCAGTGTCACTAAAGATGGCACAAAAAAAGAGGTACTTCCTCATTCTTTGTGCTTAAGGCACAAGATAAGGCACAAGTTTAAGATTATTTTTTTGGCCGTTTTATGCCTTTTTAATGATAGTGCAGCTGAAGATGGACAGGAAACGGGGGCAGAGAGAGGGGGAGTGACACGCAGTGAATGGGCGTCCGATACGGGAGTCGAGCTGGAGCCGCTGCAGCAAGGACTGTAGCCTCCATACATGGGGCGGTCGCTTAACCCGCTACGCCACAGGCCGCCCCATAAGGCACAAGTTTAAATGACACCTATCAGTAACGCAGATCAGTTGGAGCCTGCTCCATCACTGCCTCATCTGTCTTTTCTCCTGTTCCATGATGTGGTTTGTGTTCTCTTTTGTTTTTTCCCCCTATTTCCATTTGTTCTTTCATTGGCTCAGATATCTGTCTATGCATTTCTGCTTTCCCCGTCTTCTAGTTTTGTCTCTGCACTCTTGCAAATGAAGACCAGCTTGCCACTATGGCATTTTAATAGAATAAATAAACACACTGCTCTTTTTTATGTCCTCTTGTCAATCACAAAAATGTGTTATCAGATGTACAGACATGTCGCCTACCATGAACATTAGGCAAGAACGGCTACAGATTGACAGAGACTTTCTCATGTGCATGTAAGGTGTCTTTGTGACTTGAACTGTGGCCTAGGAAACAAATGATCCAAAGAGTCATATGTTCACACATATGGTAACAGGAAGATGAAGGAAAATATGACAGAAAAATACAGAAAAAGGATAAAGAGGGATGTTGAGAAACAGGTACACAGATGCACACAGATAAAGCTACAGGGATACTCAAAAAGATAAGAAAGGCAAAGTAGGATGACAGCAGGCAGGCAGGTAGGCCGGGAAGCAGACGTACCAGCAGACGGGCTTTCAAAAGAATGACGAATAGCACAGTAAAATAGAGATGGTGATCAACAGGTAGAGAAAAACAAACACACACAAAGAGAGTGAAAGAGCAAGATCAGTAGATGGACATACAAGTAAGACAGTCAACTGGGCAAGCAGCCAAAATGATCGTTAAAAAAATTAAATACAAGCAGAGAGAAAGAAAGACAAGGCCGTAATGGATAAGTCAGGCAGACAGATAGGTAGTGTATTAAAAACCAGTCAGAAAGCCAGACTGAGTAGCATGAGTCGTCTGAGGGCTTTTCCACTTAGCGCTGTCAGTCAGCCAGTCCAGCAGGTCTCTGTAGGGATGCAAGGCTGCATTAGATTTGCCTGCGGGCTAAAAGCACACTGGACACACAATGCAGTCTGCTAATCAGGTCACCTGTTGCACAACGATGCACGGCGAACTGCCACACACACACACACACACACACACACACACACACACACACACACACACACACACACACACACACACACACACACACACACACAAATGTACACGCTCAGTGACAGGCATCTATGCATGCATGCACTACTTCTCCCTGTGAACACACACACATGCACACACACCCTGCAGGATAATGGACATTTCAGCTCTGCTTATTGCACTAATTAACACTGCCCATAGGAGATGAGAATAATGTCCATTTATCACATACAACTGTAAGGAAAATATCACAAAACTAAATTGGATTAATTAAATAGTCTAGAGTAAAAAAAAACGAAGAACGTGCAAGTGGGAATTACACTAGGATACAATGAGAGAAAATAATACGCAACAAAAAAACCCCAAGGCTCTCTCTGCCCTTTCTATGTATATTATGATAGTTATGATTTACTGAACACGCAGCCTAATCATTACCATGTTGGAGAGGTAAAGGGGAAATCAGTGAGAGAAAGAAAGAGGGAGAGAGATGCAGAACAACAGGGGGTGAAGGGAGGGACAAGGAGAGCGCCAGGGTGACAGGAACAAATTAAGAGACAGCAACAATGACGAGGCTATTATAGAACGAGGGCGGAGAGGTCAGAGGGGCAGAATTTCACCACGTTGTGTATGTGAATGTGATCATGCCCCGAGCCATAACAACAACCAGACACAGAAGAATATTTATCTAGACCACACGCAAATACACTGTGGACTGCATACAGTGCGCGCACACACTCACAGGTGGGTGACAAATCTGTCGATCACACGAACCCTGATGGACGCGGAGCATCTATCGACTCATGACTTTGCAATATTGATGATGGTGGGCACAAGTTAACACAGAGGTTTCTCAAAAACGATTAAATTAAAAGGAAACATAATTAATGTTAACGTCAATATGGCTGATTTGGTGAAAAATTTAGGGAGACAGTGACAGATGTTTCCTGTGTGCACTATCTGGTACATAAATCCACATACAGAGGCAGTTAAGTCTGAGGGTACACAAAGAATTTTCTTCAATTTAGTTGAAAGAAAATCACTGAAAATTATTACTGGAAAAAAATTAATGGAAAGAACTGATGGCGCATAATGTATTTAGCTCATGTAAGGCACTCAACCTAGTCAAACGTTCAGACATTTGAAAACTTCTCCAGCGCTCGCTGACACCCTGTGTATGAAGTTTTCCGTAAATCAGGGTTATGTCAGCATTGGTTTTATTCACAATGCAACGGGCCTTATGCCATAATTTACATGAGTGTTTAACACCAACAGTAGAACGGCAGTCCAAAATGAACACCGACCATCTGGGAAAATTTGCACTTACTGGCACAAGAGGGCCGCTGTGATGAACAGGAAACACTTTACAGGCTTGTGTTGATGTTATGTATCTTCCCAGGACCTCTGCTTTCAAAATACCAGCGCTTATAAATAATCAACACAACACACCTAGTGAGGATTTTTCAAAATACTGGCTGATGCAAAACACTCCCCCAAAGAGATTACAGCATTTTGGAGGTAAATCTTCCAAGTTCCTCGACAAATAAAGTTAGCTGAAATTTCACATTTGTCTTGGGTGAAAACCGAACCCTCCAGGATGAATAAGAACCAGGCTTAAAGTCTGTTATGTACCAAAGTGACTCGTCATATAGCTGCAAAGCTTTGTTATGTTCTGCTGAGAGTTAGCGTGAGCTGATTTTTTTTTTTTTCTTTTTCTAAAAAGGCTCTCTCCTCCCTCAGTCACTTTTTCATATAGCCTATGCTTTATCCCTGCTGTCTTTCCTATAAAAACACATTTAATTCACTTCTATTATCATCCCTGGGACTCATCTGTCCCTCCATCCATCCATCTTTTAATAAAAAGCCCCACTCATTTCAGTCACAGAGGGAGCCATTCATCCCCTCCTGTTTCTCTCTGTGAACACGTACCGCCAGACTGACATTAGACCGGCCAGCTCGAAGGAGAGAAAAAACATGCACATATTAGGACACATATTTGTACTGCATATTTTTATGCATAAAGCCTATACTTGCCTTCATCTACCACTGCCCTTTGTAACTCCATTGAATGCTGAGTAAAATGGAAAGTTCAAACATTTCACCTGGATTCACCGGGCGAGTCTATTAAAAGAACGCAGCAGGTGATCCTGATATTAAGAGCGCTCGGTTACAACTACATTTATTCTGACATTTCTAGCAGAGACTGTGCTTTAGTCTCAACTGTTCTGAATGTTTTCAATGTGGCATTTCTTAACTTAAGTTCAACCTCAACACAGAAAGGGTTACTTTCAAATCTTTGTCCTGACATCAGTAGATATGATGGAGGTACAACAGTTTGTATTCAAAACAGTATCTCCTTTTGTTAAGCAGCTTAGGCCGCGGTAGTGATCCTGCTGTGGATTTAGGCAGTAAGAGCTAGGAAAACAAAGCATGTAAAATAGGACGTCATGTTTTAAGAGTGTACTGTATTATCCATGGGAATACATTACCAGCTATCCAACTCATTTACATATAAGGTGTTTAGCCAGAACACTTGTACACAGAGATTTCCTGCGGCGAAAAGGAAAGGTGAAGAGCACACTGGTGAATCATCATGACTGTAAGCAGCCTAATAAAAGACACTAACGTGACTTAGATTTTATTTTATAGTATTTTATACATATCATCAGATAACATAAGACAGAGTTCATGTTCATGTTACACACCTGGCATTTCACCTTGAAACTCTCCAGAGTTTTTAAGCAAATTTAGTCTTAATCAGAGCGGTCCAATAAAACTACCTTTCCCATACAGAGACTGTGCACTCAGCTCAATAAAAGGTTTCACAACAGCCATATTTCTTAATCAAGGGGTCAAAGCCCAAAATGAGTCATTGGCCTACTTTTAGTGTAGCACGATTACATTTTAATGTGATGTGCTCTAAAGACAGAATGACTTTCTCTAAAGTCTTCAGCTAAAAAAACCTTCAGAAGAGTGTGTCAAAGTCAGGCAGTAGAATTCTGACATGTGAAACTTATATTTTATATTTCAAATATTATATGGTCAACACCTTAAAACTAAAACTAAGCCCCCCAAAACAATTACTGCTTCTGATCAGTCATATACAGAGGTATGCCCTTTGTAGTCCAGTGTTAACGGTCAAAGTACTGTGACTGTCTCATTGTCTGTAGAGTGTTCTGTTTCCAACGGCTGAAACTTTTACAACCAGGTCGGGTATGTGTCATCTGTGGAAATAACTAAGAATAGACATCCTCATTTTGAAATCCTGAATTTAAAAAGTTATTTTGTCTTTTTCACAAGATCAAACTGTTTTGGGACATGTGCTGTTGAATTAGCAGCACTATAGTACTCTTTATACCTATGGGCTATAACAGTGGTCAGGCAACAGCACATGATGTCTTTGATTATACAGGGCAGTGTTGTTCCCCACAGAAATGAATGTCCTGAGGCAGCATAGACAAGCCTGACTGGATAATCTGCTATCATGGCTGTCATGTGTGTGACCCACAGCATCCAGGCAAAAGCTTATCCCTGGAGCACAACAGTATCAGCTCCCTGTCCTTATTGCCACCTTGGATGAGGTGTGGAATATGCTTAACAACTGATCGCTAATCAGAATGTTCCTATGAAGAACAGTTTCATGGCGTCACTAGGCTGGAATTTGAACAGGCGTAAAATCAAGTCATAACACATCTGCTTGCCCTCACAAGCGCACACAAACACAACATGCGCACGGACACACACACTGGTCCTTCAGCTGAGGTCACAGCTGTTTCACAACAGCCAAACCCCACTTGTGTGAGCAGAGAAACAGAAACTGTAATCCCCCTTTCACCCTGAGACAGCTTGTACCAATCTACAAGGTGGGCCAATATTGCTTTCTGCAGAGATGAACATTTGCATAATGGGCATGTAAAACTAAGTTTGAAAAACAGGAAACACGTCTGACAGACTGTAAAAGTCACAGCAATGTTTATTATTTTACCAAACAGACCTAGAAGTTACACTACACCGATGCTCTAGTATCTGCCAAAGATACTGACAAGTGAGAAACTGTGCAAGCCACAATCATACTTAAAATTGTGTTTAATTCTGTCATTAAGTTAAAACAAACGTTTCCCACATATCACTGAATATCAGAAGATATGCCTAAAATAGATCCAGAAATCCTCACAATGGATAAACTCATTGAGAAAACACAGAACCCCCATTCACAAGGTAACAGCCTCCCCCTGCTCGGAGCAGCACAGCGGAGAGTTTAGCTCTGAAAGCTTACATCTTCTGCCAGTCTGTCAAACACAGGGGAGTGATGCGAAAAAAAAAAGCATGGCACTGCTATTACACTGTACCGTAGCTGAGAAGTATACATCTGTATTTTATCAGGCAGATTTATGTCTTTTAATTCCAGCTCTACTTTGACGGTCATGTTTGTATGTGGGAGCCTATTTCTGTTTTCTTCATTCCTTGTTAAAAATGGTACAAGTATCAACATATCACATTAAAATGGTAAAGACAGACAGCTTGCCAAGAGTCAGTGAAAAATTTGGTTCAGCTTCAAAAACATTTTTTCATTGCTTCGCTCACAGTCCATGTGCAAGTTACCTCTTGTTATGCTAAAATGCAAGAAAGTGTTCATCATCGTCATGAGCGTAATATTTCCAGTTTCTAAAACACTTTGATTGGAAAGCTATATTTAACTCAATTAAAAAGGCCTTAAAACTTGCTAGTTCAAATGAAAAACATATTACGAACTACTTCAGCTCCTGACAGCCAGATAGATAATGAGAATGGAAAAGACCTAGATTAGATGAGAGGCAGATGAGGGCTGCCTAACTGAACGGTCTGCTCAATGGGATTTTCTGGATGCAAGTGTGTGTGTATGCAAATATAGCAGGCCTCACACACTTCTGTCTCTCAGGAAGAGATGAGACAGATTGTGACCCAGTCACAAGGCTCCAAGCCTCACCTCCACACAAACACTATCTTTCATTCTGTGCAATCTCACTCACACAGACATGCCTGACGCAACAGATGACAATCATTCAACAACAAAACATCGACTTACGTTCAAAGTCAGAGTCGTCGTCTTCGTCATCCTCTCCGTTGGACTCTGTTTGCATCGGCTCCCCATCAAACATCACACCTTTCCCCGTCTTGCCACCGGCACCGGCCCCATCCTGACTTCTGGTATCCCTCAAACGGGTGAAGTACTGTACTGCAAAATCCACCAGGTCTGACGGCCTTTGTCGCAGCACTTCCACAGTGTACCCCTGCAGCAGTTCTGTCAACCCCACCGGTATCTCAATACTCATGGCTGTGCGTGGCTCAGTGGCGGCGTTTGCTATCTATCTACAGAGGGAGAGAAAATGAGTCAGAATTTGTTTTGGGTCAGGTACATACTTGTGTTTGAGCACTAGGCTGTGATGTGGTTAAGGATTGCCTAATTGTTAGTTTGAACAGCTGACTTTGACTTTTACTATGGCAGTGCACTGACTGTAGCCAGAGAGGACGATAACGGCTCTGCACGGTGACTGAAATGTACTGGGACATCCAAAGTAACTGAAGAAATAACCATCAAGTTTGACAGGCGAACAGACACCGCACTGCCATCTATAAGCACGGCAGTCTAACGTTAATGCCGCGTATGAAGTGTTGCTTTGACAATGTCACTGAGCGGCCACTTTATCGTGGACTCAGCCAGGGAACACACAGTTCCTGCAGCTGCACCGCACAGATATGAACATTTACTACGAGAGGGAGCAGATAACCAGAGACACTCGCTGGGTTTCAGCAACATTGCTGCTTTGGCATCGTCAGAAACTGAACTGCTAACTTGGGTGGGTGGCCGGCTGGAACTAGCTAGCAAAGCAGCTAATTAGCTAATACTCATGACAACTGGCGCTGTTCGGTCCACAAACACACGATATGACCTCTCGACTAAAGTTATCTAACTTGGCTAACAATGAATGTGTGTAGCAAACGTGTGCTGGTCGAGCTGGGAATCAAGTGCAGCCTCACTTTCAGCCCATCGGGCATTAGCTATCTCGCTAGCTGGTGTGCCACCTTCAAGGAAGCCTTTACCGTTAGCTCATGCTCCAGTATGGCGCACTGGCTGTAGGAGCTAGCGTTAAGCCACAGATAAAGCTAAGTGCCTGGCTGGATAAACGTTGCCATGCAAGCACAGCAAGTTGTACAGGGTCGGTAAGCCGTTTGGTAAGCTAACTTAACGTTACCAACTGTGTGTCACTTACGTGAGATTGTGTCTCCCCGGCTAAACTAGCCAGTCCCCTCCTTCTCGGTGTCTTCCTTGTTCTCTCTTATTTCGCCTCTTCTTTTTAGCCAGTCTCTTTGCCAGTGTAGCGACCGTATCCCTCCACAGAAGACACTTATCCAACGTTAAAGCCAACAATCTCACGTTGGCTTCACCTAGCTAAGGTTTAGACGGCTATTTTAGCTTGCCAGCCAGCTGTACGGCGATGCTGGCTAAGTTGAGAGGAAAGAGCACTCGACTTCACCGGTGCAGCTTCTTGCGACGTCCACGCACTTGCTGAGGGTGGGACTTGCTGTGGCAGTAGGGAGAGGTGGCTAGCTGGCAGGCTAACTGGCTGACTTGCTAACTACTTGTTAGCACCTGCCTGTTTTCTTTTGGCAACCTCCTAGCGACTCCACTCTCCTTAAGACACAAGCAAGTCAGCTGCTGCAGCCAGGTGACAAATCCTTAAAAGCTCAGCGTTTACAGTGTTGCGCCACACCACCGTTTGAGTACGACCCGAAGAACCGACTGAAAACGCCTATTTAACGTTATTCAAACAGTGTGGCGGCTAATTACAACGTGAGAAACATGCAAAAATGAACTGAAAACACGTTTCCTCCCTCCCGGCGAGGCACTCCACAGTTCTACACGCACGAATGGACCACTCCAACAAGCGTGAGGAGGCGTGTTCACCCAGTGAGCAGAAGGTGTTTGACATTGATCGACAGGAAGCTCGACCAATCACAATGGAAGTTTAGAATACACCAACCAATTGGAGAAAGTCCTGTAAGTGGAGGCGGGTTCAAAGACAACTACATTTGTACAGCTAGAATAGGACCACACCCACAGAGTGGCCTTGGTGGAGAGCTCTAGAAATACTAGAGAGCTCAATTAAATCCATGTATGGTGCATGATTTTGTGTCCTCAGATATTTGTGTTCAGAGTAGTTGCATTTGTGTTGCAAATCAGCAGGGTGTCTGCTTAAAATATATAAAGAAAACAGTTATATAGCTGACTAAATGGAAAATAGTCCACTTTGTTCCATTTTAACCCGAGGATCCAATCACATTTTGTTATTTTTGTACAGTACCAGTAAGAAGTTTGGACTGAGCTTGTCATTCAGTGTTTTTTATTTGATTTTATTATTATGTGTATTGTTGATTCACAATGAAGATCTCAGAACTATGAAATAACACACATGGAATTATGTGGTAAACAAAAAAGTGTAAACGAAGCAAACTATGTTTTATGTTGTTTTTTTAAGTAGACACATTTTGCTTTGATTACAGCTTTGCACAGGTATTGATTATTGACTGAATTGCAGACTCACGTAACACCTAAGTTTGCAGTTGATTGCAGATTTCTTAAAAAAGAGGAAACCTCTCTGGTATTAAGTTTAAAAAGATAAGATAAAGAAAGGACATTCTGCACATTCTGCTCTTATCCTCTGAATATCTGACCTTTATATAACCCTAAATTGTATTTATTAGGTTGTATTAAACTAAAACTAAAGTTGTATTTGTCTGTTTATCTTATTTTTTTCCCTCTTTTCTTCTGCTTTTTCATGTGTGTGTGCATACACAGCTTCAGTGAATTATTCTTTATGTTTCTTGCCTCTTCCTGCTCTTGTTTGCTTAATTTGAATCTAGGGCCACAGTCAGTTTTCCCCTGCAGAAATTAGCCAGTCGGAGAAGAGCGGGGTCACAAAGGTTGGATCTATAGGTACCTTTTTCTGAGAGGTTTGCCAAGCACCACCACAGTCCACAGTCTTCTCTCTTCCATTTCCATTCCTTGGCTGTCACAGAGGTAAAGCCGTTGCCATGGCCACAGGGAGCCCGGATTTAATTCCTCAAACTGGTTTCTGATTGGCTTAGGTCTTTGTTTTCAATAAACACAGTGGAAAAACAGACTTCCAGGCTCCCTCTGCTGGGCGAGTAAACTTAAAAAATAACACATCCTTTAAAAATGAACAGTTTGCAGCCTTCATCATCAGTATGACATTCCTCGGTTTAACAGGGTAGATGGTGGAGGATGATTGCATGACTGAAATCAATTAGCCTGTGAACATTCCTGGTCTCCCTTGTCATAAGTAATCACACTGTATATATTGTATGTGACTTGGCCCACAAAAATGCTCATGTCTCCCATGGGACTGCATTTCCCAGTGGACCCACAGGCACACTAACCAGTGGCACTACAACCTTTACTGAAATGACAGATGAATATTCACATTATGGCTGAGATTCTGGACTTAGCTTTCCAAGAAGTCCCATCCTTTGGGAGTTGCTGTTAATGTGGCTCCAGCAAACTCCAAAAATGTCTCAAGGAGAGCTGCTAGCCTACATTTTCAGAGAGAGGGAGGGGAGGGAGGAGAGAGAAAATGGGACAGAGTGAAATAGATAGCGTGTACTATATGTGATTGCGTGTAGTGTGTGTGTGTGTGTGTGTGTGTGTGTGTGTGTGTGTGTGTGTGTGTTTTCTCCAAACATCCGCGTGGACAGGCAGTTTTCTCTTCAGCAGGCTACTTATCAGGTGTTGACCTCAGGATAAACAAGAGGGAGGAGGATGAGAGAAAACAGAGTGATGATGAATACTTGAGGTGAGGTGGGTCATCCGGTTTGTAAAGCTTGATGCATTTCATCCTCACTGCCACAGTCACTCTTTAATGTATGGCGCCAAATAAAAGAAGTAATGACTCAAGAAATCATCTCAAATAACACCAATGTCTAATTCCACCAGAGTACTACTGTAATATTTGTAAAACACAACTCTCCACATTAAATGGCACACAGTATAACATAGAACAATATTGTTTTTTTATAATTAAAAAACAAATTTACTGTACACAAAGTGTATCGTCCTACCAACAGTAATATTGACTGGTGTTTCTACAGGCAGTCTGTCTGCTTTCTGCTACTATGTATAATCAAATGCATACACTTCATTATACTTGGTTATAGAAGTGTGAAAGGGCAAGTAGGAAACTAGTAGTGAACATGGTGGTATTTATATTTCTTTAAGTTTCAGTTTTGTTTTGGTTTGGTCACAGTAATTTTAGATTTAGAACTTACCCCGATGTCTTTTTAATGATAATTTCATTAGAATGTATGAGTAGGGGCTTCCAGTTAAGTAGTATTAATCTACATGCCAGCAGAAAGATGGGAGATTTCACTGTTTCGATGAGAGTAAAGTCAGGTTTGGGTCGTAAAACCACAAAACTAAATAAAACCATGTGAGAATAAAAACAAATCTCTTTAACCTTCCTTCATTCATGCTCTATGTGTATGCGTGCACTGGTCCTCATACACTACATTCATACCACCCAGGCTGCTTTTGAATTGAATTGAATTGAATGAATTTTGTGGTGCAGTATCACCACCTGCTGGACGGTCAAGCAACTCAACAGCTAAAATGACTACAACCATCTGGGTGTACTGTTTACTCTGCACCCTCCTTAAATGTCCTCACATGAAACACCACAGAAACCAGGTGAACCCGGGCCACAGGTATACTGACATGTATCAAACCCGATGTCACTTCTTCTTTATGTATTAATTACAGCATGAAAACAAACTTTTCACTCCTCATTTTACCTGAAATGGGAGGCGATCTGCATGCAATGATTGGTCCCCAAAATGTATGCCAGTAATAAAAACGTCCTTTATTATTACAAAGGATAAATACTTCAATTATTTGCTTGGATTTGTAGTTTGCATGTGTGTTTGTAGGCTGTGAAAAAAAAAATCCAGTCGGACCGTACAGTTAAACAGTCATTTAGTTTATTCTGTAAGAGATTATGGACATTATGAATCATCTAGTAACAGGTTTGACTTTCAGTGATTCAGGAGTTTTTCCATTATTACATTTCATATACATCTTATATACAATATTTTGTCACACTTGAATTAAACTGATGAATGCCGTGAGCTTTTAAAACAAACAACACCTTTCTTTACAAGGAAGACTCAAGAGCGTGATGCTTCAACATAACATTATGTGGTTGATGGTGGACTGCCTATAAACACCAACTCCAGCTTGACACTTTACGTCAATGCATGATCATGTTGGGGTTTGGCTTACATTGTTTTCCCATAATGTAATTAAAAACATTGTTCTCTTTTCTCCATCACGTTTATACTGCATGTCTTGATGGGATGAGCATTGCTTTCCCTTCCTTCCACTATCTTCCTAGTTCCTACATTTCTACATTCTCACATGACGATACATTGAAGCATTTCACAGACAGTTGCGACAGATGTAGATCTTTACCAGAAACCGTTTGGTGTAGAAGTGTTAGTTTGATTGTGATGTTAACTGTATAGTTTTTGTTAGCATGAAATCTAAATTATGGTTTCAACATTGAAAAAACCAAAGGAAAAGTACACATACAGCCTTTTCATTTTCAGGGTGGTCCTTTTTTTAGCAACAGGTGCTCAGTATCTCAACATGTACAAATAACACCAAGGACAAAAAGACAGAACAGTCTTGATGGACATCTGGTTCTTCTTTTCTTGCAAATTCTTGTATTATTATGGTCTGAGATACCTGTTTTCTGTTGGAAACTAATACGAAAAAAAGACATAAATTCCAAATGTTATACAGTCATTCTGCCTTTATAGCAACCCCAGCAGGGCCAAAGCCTTATCTTTAATGTCAAGTATAATGTTTCTTGATATTGCAAGTTTTCTTCGGCAGACTAAAACAAAACAGGTGTTTTAAGGAACTGGGAGGTATTTTATGAGCTGTAACTCAGCCTGAAAGATTTAGAGAACAGTTTTTTGACCCAAGTCTGCTCAGACCCCCGACAGGACAGAAATTCAGACAGACATAAATAGAAAGAGACAGCCAGGAAGAAGACAAGCAGACAGACACGATTACTGAACCAGAAACAGATGTGACAACAGACAGCCAGAAAACCAGAGTAACAGATCTGCTTAATGCAGCACTGCACAAGTAATCTATACCAAAACACACATTCACACACAGAGATACACATTCAGTATAGTAATAAGGCACAAACAAGACTAGACCACGATCCAAAAATAAATGTGTAATATTATATTCCCATAAAAATCTCTAAAATTTTGTGGAATTCTTAGTCAAATAAATCCAAGGCTTATTTGCCTAGAAACATACTGCTGTTGCAAGAAAACCTGATACCTGCAATTTAGTCCTCAAATATATTTTGACCAAATTGTCTTTGATCTGAGATGTAACAGAGAGAGCTACATATAATCTCTCACTCATGTTTGATTTCTCTTTTTTTAAGAAGAATTATAAAAGGTAGTGAAGTGGAAGTAAATTCCTGAAAATCAAATTTTGGAAATATATTCCCAAACTCGTAGCAATAATACCCTGGTTGTTAAAATTCTGTTATGAGACAAAAGAACATTTAATATCAGATGGTTTACACATTCATTTTTCTCTGACAAACTTCATTAAGACTTTTACGTTTTTTCAACACAAAGCTGACTTGAACAGACAGTAGTAAAATACTCTCTATGCAAAACCGTAGCAGAAACATTGTCATACATTTTTTGGGATTGCTGACAGTACACACTTGAACCACTTTCCATCTCAAAAACTACAGTATTATGGAGCTTCATGTAGCTGAGCAGTATCAACAGTAAAAATGACATAATATGACTGGTTTATGGTATAAAAAGTGCCTTGTCATGATGTGTAATCAATATATAGTAGCCTATACATAAAATTAATTCCTATAAATACTCTAGACAAGATAAATATATTTGTAAAATACATTGCCTTCTTGATTTTTGTATTTCCGTCAAGTGTTGTTATGGTATTGAACAGTGTATTAATTATGTTCAGTAATCAAGCAGTCTGTCCATTAGAAATGAATCAAATCAATCAACATTGTTGCTAAAATCAGCAAGATCTGAATTGTGGGTTTGTTCCAAAATGCAGCAGAAATCTTTTTTATAGACTAAGGTGTAACTTAAGTTCTCAGGGGAGATTATGATACTGTAACAACCTGGATCTTCTGTATTTTATATACATGATTTTGAACTTAATATACAATATATTTGTTCATGCATTCACCGCATTTTGGAAAAGACCTCTTCAATTCTTGCTGTACACTTGATCACTGATTTAATTTAAGTGAACCCTGCACTGTATCACACTTTAATCTCATAAAATTACAGAAAGACTGGTCTGTGCCCATCAGTCTGCATCATATATAACAGCTCTTTTCTTAGAAACAGTCATAAAGTCGAGTTAAAAAACAAAAAAAAAAAAAAAGAAGAGAGAAACCACTGAGAAACCAACAGGCCAATTTAATTTCACTTTGTTAGAAAATCAATCCGCAGACCAATTAGCTTCAGCGGATTCCTGCCTTCAGTATTTTCACTCCTTGACTTAACATAGAACCTCTGTCCTAATTAAAAAAACATATTAACAGTCCAGTGGATTATTACATATTAACAGACAATGCATCTGTACATGGCTATCTCTCAGTATGGCAAACCTGCATACATGTATACATGCATACATGCTTATATAAATATACGAGCCAGTAGAAATTATACTGGCATTGACAGGGGAGGCTTACAGTACAGGGCTTTATAAGATGTGAGGACTGTGTGAGGGATTACACACCTTAAAGACAGGGGAGCAGGAATGAAATCTAGTAAAGAAGTGTTGGGTTTCTGCTTGTTTAAAGCAAGACAAGCTCACTAGAGAGAAAAGAAAAATTTTGGCCTTGAAATCAGTCTTTGCTAAAATGGAAAAAAGTGCATTTTCAGTACAAACAGCAGACCAGCCTGATTTGAATTCAGTGAGTGTGTGCAGCTCTTATTATTCTGGCTATAATTGTTTGCTCTCTTATCGCAACGCTCAGACAAAAGGGAATCCTCAGAGCAGCAAAACGGACAGCCAGCTCTGGAAGCGCAGCAACGTCTGCTTTGCATCGTGCACCGTTAATAAATACACAGTTTTCACTGGCTGATTGCGCTGAAATATATATTTTTTTAAAAAGTGCTGCCATGGTTACTGACAGCTTCTCCCCTGTCTTTTTCTCTCTCTTCTCTTCTCACTCCATCTCCACCTCTCTCTCCGCCCCCATAGCTAATGATGCAGTAAAATGCACTCATGTATTCTGACAGGTAGAGCTTTTGAAATTTACTGTTACATAGCAAGGGTGCTATTAAGAGTTTGAATACAACTGGGGCTGTGTAGCCTTTGTGTGTGTGTGTGGTGTGCCTGCTGCAGCGCAATCAGGAGTCCATTGTGTTTGAAGTACTCGTGACATGAACTCTTGCAGTTCTGGTTGAGGTTAAGGGTCTGACTCCCACTGGGACTGATGAACACATTACATCTCAGTCTGCGTCTGAACCAATAAAAATGTAACCTGATATTTGGTCTAAATGTCTTCTGACGCCTGAGAAAACAGCGAAGATGATGCACTTACATTCTGAACTGCCTTCTGTTTATTGTTCTTAATGTCTTATGATTAATTTCTTATTTAATGCATTTTATTTTAACGCATTTTTATTTTAGTTTTGTGGAAGAATGCGCTATTTAAACTCGCCTTGCTTTATTTTCCCTGTTGAACTCGCTAGTATCTCATTTTCAAATGACACCCAGCAGGTTCACTCTGTGGGAAGATCAGGGAACAGTTTGCAAACACCAGAGATGACAAATAAAATGAGAAAAACACATCAGAGCTGGAAAGTGTCAGCAGGCGAGCAATTTTCAGTCACAGTCTTGCATACAGACACGCATTTTCCCGTTCCTGAAGTGATTTAGTGAGCTCAGTCTGTGGCAGGTTAAGTGATGTGTCCCCGTTTTAAATGAGTAGCAATTCCATGGTCAAAAGAACAAGAAAAAAAGCCAAATGACAATTATAATGTGACTTGGTGCTGCTCTGATAATTGACCACTTGGGGCAGCATGAGTGGCTGACAGTAGAAGACGTTTGAATCTGTATTAGAACAAACGGGCTCTGTGATGGACAGAACAAAGAGCGCTGGTCACCACAGCAACAAAAAAAAAAGGTTGTGAAACAGGGTGACAAGGGGCAAAGAGAGGCCAAGAGTGAGGAAACAGAAATTTAGAAAAAGAGTTACAGAGCAGGCAAGAAGCCAGAAATTCATCTCATTTTATCAGTCTTGCTGTGATCACCCTGGTTACTACACATGTAAAATAGAATAAAAACAATTCTACCGTGCCGCCGGCCTGCTGTCGTGGTTACACGTGATTAACGGTCTCCGTGGATACCGCTCCCTGCTTCCTCTACTCTCTCTGCATGAATCCCTTTGAACTCTGGGTGATAATGATTCAAAATAGTCTAAAAAGCCGGGCTGTCTCTTTCCAAGAGCTGCACACTAGATGTATTTTCTATAGGACATAAATGATGCCTGAAGTCAACAAACAAAGAAACAAACATCCAAATGTTTGATCCCTTTCTGTGTTTAATCTTGGGGGTGGACAAACACGGGTAACTTGAAAACTCTCGACTCGTGCTGCTGAAACTTTCTCATGCTTGATGAACAGGCGGGAAAAGCTTGGCGCGTGTAGCAATACCTGCTAATTACAGTCTACCTGACAATATAAAAAGGTGAGCTCAGTGTGCATCTGTCTAGCTTATAATTAACAGCTCCAAAAATATAGGCTACCATGACATTATTGCTATAGTTTTAGCTGAAAACCTTTTGACTGATCTGACTTTGCCAGGTTTGACTTTAAGTGGCAAAGACAGCGGCTAAAACTTTGAGAATTTACTTTGAAAACATAAAGAAAAAATGTAGCGTGTGCTTGACTGGGGCTTTAGACACTGTATGTGAGATTTAGAGGTTTATAAAACTATAAAGTGGCAGCAATTGCACTGCATACCGCATGCCGATCACTTAAATTCAACAGTTTTTAACATATAAAATCAAATGCACTCCTTTCTCCTGTTCTCTCTCAAAGAAGAAAAAAGATTGACATCGCCATGAGAAAGAAGTTAGATTCCCGTTGTGGCCACCCATGCTACATATGCAGCCTTATTAGTTTAGGGTGTGTTTGGATGAAATGTGTCCACCAAATGGAAGACGTGACCAGAGGAGATCTACTCTTTTGTCCACAGTAACAGAGCGATATGTTCTCTCTCATTCTCCAGCTGGGCCCCTGGCTGTGCAGTCTAAGCTTAATGAAGTTAGAGCTTCAGAGAAAGACCCTAACAGTGAAGTCAACTGTGACCCTAAAGGTCAAAGTTCACATAGAGGAGAGACCTTTTGACCTTTGTCCTTTTCATCTAATTCCCACCTGCAGAGAGAGAGACAGAGCAGCGTCACCTGGCTAATTTGATTTTCATTTCCCTACACTCACTGAAAGAAATGTAGTATTTTATACGGAAAGTGAGTTTTTCTATTGGTCCCTTCATTGGCTACAAGAAAAGAATTCAAATACGGGCCATAAAAATATACAAAGCTTAAAATATTGTCTCAGAATGAAAAAACATCATGCCAAATCAATGCAATTATTATGAATATTTTCATATGTAATGTATGATCACTAAGAAAAAGTCAAGAGAAAAAAGGATTTGATATACGTGCACAGTCACCTACAGTATCAGTTTCAGACTGACTCCGTGAGAGCTGCATGCAATTTAACAGTGCAATAAAGGAGGAGGTGGGAGAGATTGTAATTTCTGAGAAGATGAAAGTTTCTTTTGAGCCACCAAATCTGAACCAGGAACGGAAACTGCTTCTAAGCAAACGCTCATCAGACAGTCTCACTGAAAATGTGTATTTTTATCCACTGATACCGCAAAGGCAGTGAAGCAGTGGGAGGACCTAGCTACTATTGACCCTGTACTGAACCTGCAGCAGCTCCAGAGGCATTGTCCTCCTGCTGATCCTGACCTCTGGCCTGACTGAATAATGAAAAAAAAGGGAAATGCCCCTGCCCAGATCAATAATTTATCACAAACAAGATGGAAACTTCATTATTGCACTTTGAACCCCAGCATACTGTAGATTAAATTTTACTTTAGCTGAGCTGCATTTTAGTTGTAGGTCTAATGGAGATCATGTAATGGTGACCAAATAAACCCACTGCCCAAAATACATATACCTGATCATATGTGTTCTTCTACAATAATAAGTGGTTTTTGACCTCACCATCAATTTAAATCTAACTTGGGCAGATTGAAAGGTACACAGGAGCGGTGGATATATTGTACAGTATGTGCCCAGAGGATAAAGTCAGTAAACATTTTACACACAAAAAAATATCAGTCTATATGCCCAAAAGTATTTCCCACCAGAGAGTGTAGTAGTATTGTTATGCCTGACGGGCTACTGGAAAGTGAGCCAGCCTCTTGGTACAAGATTGGCAGTTGCCTTGGCGTGCTAACCGTGGTTTCACCAAATCACGTTTCCTACGAGCCTTGTGGTTGTGGCGATGTCGTGGCAGGGAGGCGCTCTGTGATCCAGCTGGTCACTTCCGTCAGCACAGACTCGGCCACTTCTGGGAGGTCGTGGTGAAGAGCGTGGTAGCCCCCCTCATAGACCTGAACAGGAGCAAGACATAAGAGGAGGAAGAGGAAGAGATAGTCAGAGAGACCGGTTTGAATTCAAAAAGGGTTATTTACTAATTTGACCTATGCAGAGAACACCAAATAATAGTGAATTTCTGGCCTCAAAGAATTTCCCCATTGAGTTAATCTTCTTCTTCTGCTTTTAAACAAACTGCAGTGCAGAAATTCATTGAATTCAATTAGCCAAATCTACAGGGAAATCCTATGAAAGAAAATAAACAAATGCTTTTCTGATTTCCTGATACAAAAGGAACTGCAGACATTTGGGACACCAAACATCTTTCTGATACGACATGTGATAAATCAGTCCCTGCTCACGTTATTGGTTACCAATGTCCCGTAATGCTGCAAACAGAAAATCATGCACAAAGAAGAGAAGTGAGCACAAACTCTCTTCTCTCTTTTCACTTCTCTCACCTTTCATTTCTTTTTTTTTTCTCTGTCACTCGTGCAGTTCATGTGATTAAACAGTGTTTGAACTTCCTTCCTTGCGAATACACAGACCCTTATGCAGAGCAGAACTTATAGAGTTCAAACAGCCTGTGGTCTGTTTCAGCAGACGCTGAACCTACTTGAGTCAGAAAAGTGTGAGAATTTTTTTTTTTAATAATTTAAAACTGTTACAAATCCAAACATATCCCTTACTGCCAAACCAGCTACCTTAGGCAATGAACTTTTGAACATAAGCTGATTATACTGAACTGTGTTTTCAGAGGCGTCAGTAAACGGTTTTACACAGCTTAAAGTTTCTGCCAACTTTTACTTTACTTTTCACCATTACTTCAGAGTGCAGCTGCATCCCCACCGTGATTTTCTTATCAGAGCTCTGGGCATTCTCGTGCATCATCCTGGAGCCTCTGATGTCGCAGAGTTTGTCAGCGTCGCCGTGGAGGAGCAGGAAGGGCCAGTTGATGGACGGGATCTCCCTCTCGATGCGTGCCGCCGCCCCCATCAGCTGCATGCCGAACGACACCCGCATGCCGCCGTGGAAGATCAGCTCATCTGAGTCATATGCCTCCACCTGGCAGTAGAGGGAGAGAGAGAGAAAGAGACAGAGAGAGGGAAAGGAAAGAGTTATGGGCTAGTTCATCACACATCTCCCTTTGATGCAGGACTTTTTTTTCTGCTGCTCATCTGTCTGAGTTCACAGACTTCATTTTGAAGCCTCACACACAGAATCAACTCAACAGGGCAAAAACATTCCTGCTAAAACTGCTCCACAGATGAATACATCATGTGGTAATGACTGAAATGTGCAAACATATCTCTGTCACTTCGAACTTTTAATCCAAATATGGAAGAAAGTCAAGAGGAGTGCCTCCATGGGAGAAATAGAGAATAACAGTTGTAAATAAATGGATGAGGGGCTGCTGTAGAAAGAGGAATAATAGTGAGAGGAAGGGAGAGCTACAGGAACATAAAAGTACTTTACGTTACACTTTATGTTAGCTTAAATCAAAGTTGAACAACAGACGACACGTCCTTTTTCTCTAACATTAAACATGAACACTTCCAAGTTCCCTACGTGCTCTCACACATGTCACACACACTCTCATTTCTGTCCAGCTTATATAAAAACACAGCTGATGGCCCCCTCTAACAGAAGCAGCTTCACGAGAACTGCTGCTTTGAATAAAAAGTAACTGAGCTGTGACACTGAGATAACATCGCACCAGAAAAGGCAGAAATGCAAATCATTATGAAAAACTTTTGCTGCTAGACTCATAGTTCAACATTTTATCTCAATGTGGAAAGGTAAAGTTGGAGCTTTAGAGGTTTCTTGTAAAATAAGTTATTTATTGTGTTTGCATCAGGCCACACTTACTTCGTTTATATGTTATTTTGTTATACTGAGCATCTTAGGGGCTTACTCAGATGGTGCCGTACACATCTATCCTTACATTACACCTTTTTTATATTTATGCAAGAAAGGGTTGACTTGCATTGTAGTTATACCTCTGTGTGTGTAGACTAAACAGCTTCAGGCCTTCAACTGTTATGTTAATGAAACCATCTTGGAGAAATGGCCCACGCTCACTGTAACTGCGCATGAAACAGCATAAATAAAGCAACTGCACAGAACCATCTCATACTCGGTGATGCAACAAGGTGGATTTTTACAAAGCACATGAAATAATGTAAACACGAGTACTCTGGAGGAGCACAGTTAGATCACAAGAGCTCCAATCAAGTTGGACACGCCCATCTAGAACTGCAGGGGTCTCCCATTAACCCCTCGTATCAGGTATAAATCTAGCTTAACTTTGACCAGATCCTGTCACAATGTCACATTTCATCTTTCTCTGCTGTTAAGTACTGCTGTTAAGCTACTGTTAACTCTCCTGAGATGAAAACAGAATAACTGAATTTGTCAGTAATTCACGTAGGTATCTGTTGAGACTGTTGTGTCCATCTATTATTGTACCTGGTCAACATGTTTACACCACTTCCTCCAACAGACTGTGGGAAGCAGAAGCAGCAGGATGTGGGATCCCATTGTTACTACAGACTGCTTCTGAAAGGCCAGCTTTTGTGTGTCAAGACTTGCAGACACACACATGCATAGAGTACTTTGTGTTCACACACCACCCCAACTGTACAAAAACTACAGAACAGAAGAATATGCCAATAGAGGTGTTTAGACATGCCCGCAGGTGTGTGTGTGTTTTACACAAGAAATTAGATTTTTGAAGTGATAGACCTTTGCAGAACTTTATTTCCATTTCACCTGTATTTAGTCATTGTCATATCTTTCAGACACGATGAATATGTGATATAAGGAAGTTGAATATCATGTGAAACTTGACCAAACTTGAACCAATTACTTGCCAACTCCTGTATATAAATGACTTCCATTTTCCTCCAAGACCAGTAGGCCGTAACGGTAGCATGTTTATTGACACGGGCAGAATAAATATGAGATTAGTCAACTTTGTCCTGAAGACCTGCATGTGTTCTACCTTTGTACCTTTGGGTATTCAGAGTTATACAAGAAATGTGGGAGCATGAACACACACACACACACACACACACACACACAACTAAATAAAAACTAAAACATTATTTTGTTTGTTGAGACCTCGTCAACCCACGTCCTGTAGATGACACATTACATCTACCTGTTTTTATCATTAGAAACAGCACAATACAACCCACCCAAGACAACAACAACAACTTACACGCACGCAAAAGCATACACACACACACACAGTGACAAACTTGGAAAGATAAGGCAAGCCATTTACGGTTTGGAAAGGATTCAAAGTACGTACTGAGTGGTGGAATTCCATCCAGGGACTGTCGCACATTTCCCCCCTTGAGACCTTGTAAATTCTATTTTCAGCCAAGCCCATACCTGATATTTCAATCACAAATTACAGCTCTCCCACCGATGTTTGCCTCTCACCTGCTTCTTGTCCCGTGAGACCCATTTGGACTCGATGGAGCCCAGAGTGAGGCTGGGCAGCATGTGGTTCAGGACCTTCGCCAGAAAAACCTGCAAACGGCGAAAAAAACCCAAACACACTCAGTTTATTTTCACACATCAACACCTCCCTGAAGAATGTTTCTATCTTTCTGCTTCTCTATCGTCTGCTCTTTTTTTTTCTCGCCATCTGCCTAGTGTTACAAAGAGACACAGCCATGAAATTGTGTGTCGAAGAGTGTGTTCTGTATAATTCACCTGCTTGCACCCTGTGCGTTTCTACTGTATGTTTATGTCAGTGCACATTCTAAAAAACACATTTCTTCTTGTTAAATAATTAGAAAAACACATTTCTTCTCCTCCTATGCAGATTTTGGCACAAGCTTTATCAGTGGCCTTGAGACCTGGACATACTTGTATCAGTGAAACAGTAAGAGACGGCGAATGCTGCTCAAATGGAACTTACACTGATTCTCAAAAGACACAAAAGAAAAAGTGTATTACAATCACCACCAGCAGCAGGGCTGAGTAGAGTAAGATGACTGGCTGCAGGGTTAACTGAAGTGCTTAACTAGGTACTTAATAGTGTGACTCAATTTGAAGGGAAAGGACAGAAGAAAAGTGGAGAGCAGAAGAGAAAATGAGTGAACATTATATGGTACCTTGAACGGTGTGGCTGAGTCTGGGTTCATCTGGACCATCGGAGCAATCAGAACCACTCCAGCAAAATCACTGGGCCTCTCACAGGCTGTCAGGATGGAGATTGCACCACCCTGTGTAAGAAAAAGCACAGGAAAAGATATTTTGTAAATGAACTAGAAATGAAATCATGAGGTATTTTTTCTTTTTAAAGAATGTGTGATTTAAGAAATAAATCTTTTTACATAGTGCACAGATTTCATGGATGGATTATCGATGCAGGAGTTTTGGGTCAGATGCGAGTTGTAGACGTACCACATATTTCACCAACAAACACACACAAACATAGGTAAGTGAAATGGTTCCAGCCAAAACACAGTTTCTGCAATTATTTCCTACTTGTTCATTTATAAGACACAAACTATTTAATTTATACCGTGTTGTTGCAAACAAAGAGTTCTCGACCCAACTGATGATGGAGAAAGAAATAACAAAAAAATAAAAACGAGCATGTCTCCTGGAGACAAGAGAGAAAGATAAAAGCACATGAAAGCAATTTGAAGATAGAAGAATGTTTGATATGCGATATATGACTGAAGGGAGTGTCTTTCCTCATCTTACAGGAGTGGGAAGGTCTTAGCAAAGTAGGTGAGAGGTTCTGATGCGGGGAGCAGTGGGAAAACTCCTCAGAGGTCAAGACGAACATAAAACAAACTGTCTTTTGTTTAGACGGGCGTGAATTTCCACCCTGCCCTTTTGTTTCTGCTGCTCTGCACAGACTGGGAGAGAAATGTGAATGTGAACCCACGGCCCTTAGGGGCACGACGTGCACCGTGTAGCTGCAGCTAACAGCAGTACAAGGCCACACCTTAGCCCCCATGCTGACATTTGGGATTGTGATTTAAATCCTGGGATGTAGGGCCACGATAGTTAGCAGCTCTGTGGTGGCCAAGGCTCCAATCGATTTGCCATGCTTCACTTTGTCGTGGTTTCTCTTCTCATACGCAACAAGTGCAAGTGTCAGACAGACACACACACACACAAGTGCACAGTGCATTGCCGAGTCTCTCTGTCCCTCTCGTTTTCTCTGGAGCCTAATTGGCTTCAACTTTGTTTATGTGAGCGTTCTTTGTCACTCGTGTGAATATTCATCAGGCTGGGGCCAATGACAGGCTCACTTCATGAAAAGAGTTTCACAGAAATGTTGCTCGATCAGCTGTGATTTAAGCTGCTCAAACTGGCTGACTGCTTCGACACTTTTGCTTTCCGGTTAAATATAAAATGATGACTGAATGTAATTTGGTGAACTGGGGCCATTTTGGGCCATGACTTCCACACACACATACACACACAGTGATAGAGAGAGATAAGTGTGACTAGGGAACAGAAGAGAGAGAGAACGGGAGGACGGAGGACAGAGGAGCTCTTTAAGAAGCTGATTAGAGGCCACCGTACACTTTCTCTCTCTGAACTCTGGTTGAGAGGATGAATACTGGTATTGTATGTTGTCTGTCCTCTGACAGTGGGTGGACTTGAACTGTCAAAAATTGCCTGAGGAGCTCACATACTTACATTACATTCTATACAGCAGCCACCACACTGACATTTCAAGGTCTAAATAGTGAATTCACTGAACTGAACAGCTAAAACACAAACAGTATATGAACCAGGCTTCTGGTTAATGGACATTATATTGACTAAACAGCTAATAAATGAAGTAAATGGTTAAACTTTGACATGGTGTAGTCACTACTGTTCAAAAGGCTGAACAGTAGAATTTGAATGAGGTCTTATGGAAATGTATGGAGATGGCAGACAAATGACGCTGCCAGGCTGCAGCAGGATATCCTTAAATGGTAAGTGATCCTTGATTAATTAATATGTAGAAAACATGTGTCTGGATCTAATTCAGTGGTAATGTTTGCTATGATTTATCTCAGTCATCGGTAGAATGTCCAGAGAAAGTTAAATTCACTGGACTGGAGTTTTGATTAAAACATGTGCAACTGTTTGTTTATTCAAGTTTAATAAAAAAAAAAAGTCCAGTGGAGTCTGCTCTCTCAAATTCAGGATCAAAATATTCAGTAAAAAGTAAACAATAATAAACAGAACTTGGTCAAAAAATAGCAAGTGAAATATGGGTTAGCCTAAGAAGACCTGAATGAGTACTAGTATTGAGAGTTGAAAAGCTGAACAAATACACTGAAGGCCCAAAACAGGGACAAACCCCTCTGTCACTAAGGAAGTGGGACAAAAAATACTGATGGAGAAGAAGATAAATGAGGAAGAGTGACGGGGAACCAAAGCACAAAGCTTTTGTCAGTATTCCCATGAGCTGATCCAACAGAATTACTGGTTAACCAAACAAGATGCAGAAAGAACTGAAAAAGTCAGTGTGTTGTATCTGACATGGAAACTACAAATGTGTGATTATAGTTCAGAATTACATATAGCAGGCTAGTTGTTGGAATAATTATTATAGGTAGAAAACAGTTGATAGTTATGCTGGTAATTCTGTAAGGTACTTTGGCACAGTGATACTTAACATCAGTTAATAATGCTAACATGTCATTTTTTTAGTGTTACTTCAATTTACTATCCATGCCCTCAAAAATACCACCATGAAATGCATAAAGCAGTGTCAAAGTACGACAGCCTATTGTCTGTTCCAGACAAATCTATAATGTTCATCAGCTGACTTTATTGTGTTACCTTGCTAACACATGCTAATGCTAATTAAAACTATATGCAAACTACAGCTCGGGCTGATAATAATGTCTTTGGTAATAATTTGGTCAGTCATGGACGCACTGGAAGCTGCTGCTGGTTCTAGATGAAAAGCCAGGCGATCACCAGTCAGCAGATTCATCTTCTGGATGCCATTCATGTCATGCTAATCCATCAAATAGCTGTTGAATTATCGCACTCTGGGCTAATGTGGTGGAAAATAACACAATGCTTCATAAACACATTCAAATCTATATGTACCTAACCCAGTTGTAACAATACACACATCCTTGTTTCTGTTTGCATTATGAATGCACAGAAAGAAGGAATCAACTTTTTGCTAAAAACAGCTAGCGGCAGTGGAGCAGGTGATGAGTGATGAAATCGTTTTCTTCGCTGCTGACTGCTCTACTGTCTCTTCAGGATGTTATCATTAGGGTAAATATTGTAGAATCCACAGGTGGTTTCCATTGTTTTTTCGTTTTTGCGTCATCTTGGCCCCGTTAAACAGAGATCCATGCAAACGCAGCAGCAGAGGAACAGCCTGACAGAAACAGGATGAGGAGTCATAACACAGGGAAGCTGGGAAATGAGGCCTGTAAAAACACAGTGAAACAACATTTGATTTGGCTCCCAGACTTGAGGTCTGGTTTTATTTATTTCCAAGGAAAGGAGAGTCCAGGATATGAAAAGGAAGAAAGGCTAGGACAAAGGAAGCACAAGGAGGACAAAAGTGGACTAGGATGAAAGACGGGGTAGAAAGAAAATGAGAAAAGTAAGAAATCTGGAAGGCACCATGGAGGAAAAGGATGACAGGAAATGAAAACAGATGATGGCAGGACAGGTGGACTGGCTTATATGACAGCATAGAAGGAAGATGAAATGACACAGATGGAGAGATTGACAGAAGGTAGGAAAGAAAAGGGGGAAGAGGGGATGAGAAACTGTGGCGTCAGTCAGTTCTGCCTTAATATTTACAGAGTCGGATGTCTAAACAGGCGCTTAACCTCCATCTGGGATCCCATAATTTGATTTACACAAAACAATTTACGTCTGCAACCTCAGATTGTTTTGAAAGCAGCTTCAGTCTTTATATAAATATGGTACTGGTGCCCAGTAAAGCGTGAGCCTAAAAAGGTTTGCAAAAACAGACTCATGAATTAAAAAAGATGCTAGTTAAAGTATGCATAAGCCTGAATGATGTTGTTTAATGTGACCTATTTTAGGGAGGAGAAGCTGTTATCTTGAACAGAGGACAATTTGTTATAAAGAACACAGCCTAAAGGCAGAAATGAATAAGTGGCTTGAAAAAAAAGCAATGTTGAACATAGTTTTGAACTGTCTGAATCCACAAAAAATGTTTCTATCATGAAAAGAGATGCTGTGGTAGCAAAAATATGCAGTCTTTTATCAAATCGTCAATCCATCCATCCGTTTTCTATAACCGACGCTGGGGAAGAGGCAGTTACACTCTCGACAAGTCGCCAGCTTACTTTGTGAAGAACCCAGAGAACCCAGAGAGAACCCACGCAGATTCAAGAACTCCACACAGAAGGGCACCAGCTGGGGTCGAACGTTCTTGCTGTGAGGCGACAGTGCTAACCACCCCCCTTAAATCACTAAACGATGTGGGAAATTCATGAATGAATCTATTCATGATATGTAATCACTTTCTCATTTCCCATTAGATCATAAACGTAGTTGTTAGTGAGCAATAAATAAAGGGTTCTTCCAGAGTTCTTCCCAGAAGACATAGGTTTAAATTTTTGACCATGGCTTGTAAAAGTGTTTCTAACAGAAATTATGCAGAAAGAGTGTGGTGATTACTAATACTGGCTCGTTATTTCAATCTGAAAATTTGAGAAAAGGAATATCTTTCATTTTTTTGATTGCAAGATCCTGAGTGATGGAACAGCGTGGGTTGCAGATCTTCCTGATAAATAACAAAAGCTATGAAGTCAAAGCAAGTGTCATTCTGAGAGAGTACATGCAGGAAAAGGCATTTCCCCTGAACCCAAACATTGTTCCTATTAAGGAATCATTACTAAACTAAAGTATTAATAAATTATTCATTAACATTAATAAAGGCACATGTTGGGTGTCGTTTAGCTCAGTCGGTAGAGCCCCATGTACAAAGGCTCAGTCTTTGCTGCAGCAGCCCAGGGTTTGAATCCGACCTGTGGTTATTTCCCGCATGACATTCCCCATCTCTCTCTCTACACTTTTCCTGTCACTCTTCAGCTGTTTCTATCAAATAAAGCTCAATAAATAAACACAAAATAACTGCACGTTAAAACGTATATATGTCTTCTTCTTTTGAGACTCAAATGTCTCAAACATGTCAGTGTTCTTACCGTACTTAAAGTACTTTCACTGCCAACTTTTCTGCACAAATAGAACATATATGTATTCAAACATTGTTGATCTCATTATTTCACAAAGCTCTCCATATCTGCTGTAAACCCCTTTTTTTCTGTTCAATCCCACGTGCTCACTGAATCACTGCTGTGCTGCGAGATAACAAGGCGTCTTGCAGCAGAACAGTTCTCCGCTTGAAAAGAGTCCAGCTGCGAGCTAAAAGCCTAAAAACTGTGTATTTGTGTTTGACCTGGAAGGTTCCGGACTTACACAGGTGCCGACTGCCGTCTTGTGCATTCTTGTTGCATGAATGTTTTATCAGAGTGAAAGTTAGCCTCTTCCTCATATAATACTACGGATAAATGCACATACACATTGACTCAACCTACAAAAACATTGACAGTAATCACGTATTACATAACGTGTCACTTCTGTTTGTGTTCTGTTAGCTGTACTAAGAGTTAGTGGGTCACAGAGCACAACAGTGAGAGGCTGAGATGTTGAATGCAGTTTTGTGAAACTGAATAAATTGATCCGTTAAAAATAGTTCGCTGACTGGCCTTGATGCTTTTTGCATCCTAGTGATAAGTGTTTTTTTTTCTCAATGAGCATTTGAGTTAAACTGTGTCTGTAGATTTCATAAGACTCTTCAAAGTCTGTTTGGTGCTGTCGGCATTTTAACTCTCAAAAACTCAAGCTGAACCTTGAGCTGATAGAAGCTCTGATGAAACTGAAGGAAAGCGCTACTAAATACATAAATAACAGTACAGAGGCAGAGTCAGGAGGCGTTTAGCTTAGCTTAGCTTCAAAATCCATATAAAGATTCAATGTAAAAATGGCAATTTGTATTTTCAGTTTGAGTTACATGTTGGGAGTACTTCTGTGTGCCTCCGGCTATAGTGAAAAAATAAACCAAAAGTTCAACCTTTTGGGAGATATGCTTACTGCTTTTTTGGCAAAGAGTTAGTTGAGAAGATTTATACCAAGTCTCAAGTCTGCACATTAAATATGCAGCTACAGCCGGCAGCCTTTTAGCTCAGCTAGCTCACTAATTAACCATTAATTACCAATGAGCAGAGTCAGGACAGATGTTTTCAGTGCTTGTGCTAAGCTAAGCTAAGCAGCTGCTGGCTGTAGCTTTATAATCAAGTAGTAGAACGATACGAGGGGTACTGAACGTGTAACCAAAACTAAAACTAAACTAAAACTAAACTAAAACTAAGTAATGGATCACTTCATTGAAAAATAACTCTATGTATTAATAATTGCAGACAACATAAGACAACATAACATTTAGATATTAGAGGATCTCTGATATTCTCAGCGAAATCAAGGGTAAAGGTAACGAATAGCACACAGTCACAGTCACTACCACAGAAGGTCAGTAAAACATTTCACGAAACACTACATAGACTCCCAGACTGTTACGCTGAAGTGAACATACTCTCTCCTCCCTGTTAACAAACACAGTGCAGCCAAATTGTCCTTCAGCAGGTCACTGAACCTTCCTGCTGTGTTGGAGGTTTTCAGTGACCAGGAGCTGCTACAGACTGTACAGGATCTGTGTCACTATGTAAAAGGTAAGCAGGAGTTTTCTGGGAAAGGACAACAGTAAACATTCCCTGAGCTGCTTACAGAAAGGTGGCATTTGTCCACCATATAGAACTGGTGCTAGCACCCAGAAAAATAGAAAAAAGTGTCATTAAAATGAGGCAGTAATATAACACAGTGTTGTTATGCACTTTGCACTCATGCACTCTGGTTAACTATGGTTGGCTATTTTGGGACGTAAACCCACTTCATACTGAAAAAACAGCGTGTGTGTGCATGTGTGCCATTTCTTTCATTTAAATGTCACTGTGTCGCTGAAAAAACACTTATCACTCATCTCTGTACTTTTCATTCCTGTGCTTGAACAGGGCTTGCCCTTCGCTAACATGCGGCTGTCTCTCTCTCTGTCTGTGCTTCAAGCACACTGTACCTCTGAAAACAATATTATGTAATTTTGCACCAAAAAAAAGAAGTATAAACCTTGATGACAGTGAGAGTTGCACTATATTCAGAGATTTTTAATAGAACAATATGATTAAAATTAATCAGCAGAATACTGCATGGAAAGTGTCTTACCATGGAGTGACCCACGACGAAAACAGGCAGGTCAGGGTGGCGGGACTTCATCAGGTCAACGTGCTGCAGGGAGTCTCTGATGTAAATCTGGAAGTCCTTGATGTTCATCCTGTCTCCTTCACTCTGGCCATGCCCAACTGTGGAGGGAAAAGGCATAATGTGAGGAAACTGCTACTGCTATATTTGCAAAATTTGTAATTTTATGAGTCATGAAGACCTTTTTAATACCTCCAGTGGGAAAATATGTCTGTAGCAAGAGAGGCCAAGAGGAAATGCAATCAAGGCTTTCCTTGAATCGCAGCCAACAGACTAAACATAACATTTGAGGATATTCTCTCCCAGTGGTGGTGATTTCTGAACACTGATCCATCCTCCTCTTTAAAACCCTTAGGAGAGGAGGGACAGCAGAGAGGAGAGGGATGTGTACGAGAGAGAAGGGAAGGTGGGATAAAAGTGAGAGATTGCAAAGGAGAATAAGGAGGAAAGAGGGGGAGGATGGAGGAAATGAGGGACAAAGAAAGTCTTAAGAGGAGAAAATATGAGGAGGAGGAAGGAGAAACCTACATTCTCTTAATTGCATCCACATTTCCCTCGGTTGTCTCTTTTCCTTCTTTTAGACAAAGTGTAAAATATGTAAATACATACCACCTTCAACTATTTCTATCTGACACACTGGGATTTTCTGCCTCACTTACTGTGTGTGACTAATATCCTTACTCATTACTCAGATCAAAAGGAAAAAAATAACAGATGATGAAGAGAAAAAAATCTTTGTCATGAATGGAGAAAGCTGTTTATAGTTCTTTTGTAAAGCAAACTTTAAAGAGAATATTTTTTTCTGTCTGGCTGGTTGGTCTAGTTTATCCTCGCTCATGTCTCCTCAGGGATCCCTTGTCAATCCTCAGAGCAGAAACAAGAGCATCGAAATAGCCTTCATGATGGCAGAACGATTACCAGGTCAAGCGAGGAGAGAGGAATCAATTAAGGAAATTGGCATGTGCTCCTGGATGAGGAGGATGAAAAGGATGGCAAAGAGTGGGATCACTCTTTGCCATCCTTTCAACAAGAGGAAGAGGCATAAAGAGAGTGAGTAGAAGACACAAGAAGACACAATTCAGAAGTGAAAAACAAAGGGAAGGGAGGAGTGGAGGAGGAGTGAGAGGACGAGGGAAAGACAAGAAAAGGCAGAGGAGAAAAATGTGACTGACAGGTGGAGAGAAGGAAAAATATCTGAATATGTATGTGTGTATGAATTCATATATTGTGCGTCTTCTCCTTGAGCTTCCTGTAGCAGTGGCTGAGAGGTGAGGCGGGTTGCCATGGCGACCATTGAACCAATAACACCACTGCGCTCCTAAACATTCACAACAAGCGCAGCTCACACCTTCCCGCTCTCTCGCACCGCAGTTCTTAAGTGTGTGTGTGTGTGTGTGTGTGCCTGCATTTATAAATTCTGAGTATGTGTGTGCTGTATGTATGAGGACGTCTTCACACTGTATGTTTTTCTCCTTCATCAACACTGAAGCGATCATCACGGGGTGGAAATCAATGTCCAATCAGAGCAGCAGTGAGTGATGGAGCACTGAAAACTTCGGATCAATCCACGCTACATCCCCTTCCATCGGATCAATGACCTGTCACTCCACTGAATCCGCATCTTTTGTTACAGCACACACACACACACTCATAAATGAGCACAGTTAGCCTTTCAGACAGCTGACACACAAACATATATAAACAGTGCAGAACACAGATCCACTGACTGGGAGAGCCGCATCAGCCGAGTAAGAAGAACAATCAGTGGTGCAATTTTGAAAGTCCAGTTCACTCAAAAGATCTGCTGCAGGTTTAAAATCAATTGGTTGGGCTAATTACATACAAGTGCACTGACATTTTGGAAAATAGGTGCACAATTGACGTCACTGGTTCTTGCAGAAGCATTTAGGTGTAATAATGGCTTATTAAAGAATGATTACTGTCCTTTTGATTTTTTGATGAATTGGTTAGTCTCTAAAATATCACAAATTAATGGAAGTTTCCACTGTTATTTCCCAAGGTGACATCTTCAAGAATGATACAAGCATTATACCTTAACTTCAAGTGTTACTGACATAAACACCAAATAATTTCATTTAAATGACTTAAACGAACCGTGTATCAGATTGTTGTTGATTCATTTACTCTAGAATGACTAATTAATTAATTTACACTACACACAGAGCTGTGGTGCCAAGAGTGTGTGTTTTTGTTTACTGATGTGTGTTTCATTGATGCATTAAGTTCTTGGTGTATATAATGGTGCAAATGACAGCTGTTTAATGGTGTGTGCAATGTTATCTCTCACCTTTTGTTGACGCTGCTCATTATATTTCCCCATAATGACCAGAAAAAACAATTTTAACTGATGAATTCAGAAACCGTGCAAGCACTGATCTAATTAAAAGTCAACATTACTCTCCTATAATGTAATGAGAAGACAAACGTAATTTGAGCGTCACCAAACAACATTAGTTTCTTCCTGTCTGTTGCTCTGTTGTCTTTGCCTCTCACAAACAATCCATCATGAATATTTCACTTCTGCCTGATAAAAAAAATGTCAGTGCCGATCAAGCTGCAACCTCCGATGCTGGGAAATGAAGGCAATGTGGAAGTGCTAAAAACTGTGATTCCACGGCTACTTGAGGCTGGCTACAGAGCAAGTCAATCTCCGTAATTGCTCATAAAATGCCCAACTTCACTGCAGAAATAAACACAGCCTGGTTCAGACAGGTTTTGGTCTCTATAGCTAATTTCCCCATGCATGACAGGGAATGATATTATTGATATTAATGATGATATTAATGATATTAATTATATTATGGCTTAAACTTATGCACATGCCACTTTGATTGACAGGTAAATGCTGTCACAGATAGCTTATTAGAGCACACCATAATTTGGCCCGCCTCAGGTCCACTGATGATCCACATCTTTGCCGATATTTAGAATAGCCCAGAGGCGGAAGAAGTGGTACATCCAGCATGGCCGCATATTTTTGGCTTCAAAACGACGCGTTGCAAAGCTTTTCATTGACGCCACTCATACTGCGTCCATTCTTTATACTGTAGCTGGCGCAAGTTTTGTATTTTGTGTTAAATTTTGTTGTTCTCTAGTAAATAGATGTAATGTGAGCCAGTTGGAAGAAACCTCCTGTTTGTGAGAACTGTGAATGAAAAAGACTTAAATGACCTCGAAATACACGAGAGACTGAAGAAAGTGTGACTGAGGAATAACAAGTGAAAGATCTATCTGGAGCTGCACAAAGTGTGTGTGTGTGTGTGTGTGTGTGTGTGTGTGTGTGTGTGTGTGTGTGTGTGTGTGTGTGTGTGTGTGTGACAGATGAAAAACGAGTTTCTACAGGGACTTGTTCCAGTTCAGTGTGACATTTTACTGAACAAACTGCTCCTGTGTGAGCAGCCTCAGTCATCCTCATCATTCACACTCTCCTTTTTTATCATCTCTGCCAGCTCTACATTGCGATCGCCACCTCTGTAAATATTTCCACTTAGTACAGCTGAGACTTGATTTCCTTGTCTTCTCGTACTCTGTGTGTCTCTCTCTCCCTCTCCTGTTTTTCAGTTGAAGAGTTTACTGAACACACATGCTGCTCTTTTACAGCGAGTTTCTGCTGCACAGTCACATGAGTTCATACATTCCTGTTGTATTTAAGACCTGCCAAGTACAACAACAGACAATGGGCTGGTGGCAGGGGTATTTATCAGAAAAGAGATTGTGATTTCCTAATTAGTATTTACTATCAACGCTAACATGTTATTTTATGCCTCTTTATCCCCTTCATGCTAGCAGCTCTTTGAGGCAATACATCAGGGGTGTCAAACATACGGCCCACAGGCCCGAGATGACTTTGCAAAGTGTAGAAATTGCGTCAAAGAACATCAGATCAAAGGTCTGACTGAGCAATCTGACTGTTCAACGAGAAATTTAGAATCAGCATGACAGCACACCTGACTCATCACTAAAACTTTTACTGCCATCTCCACATTGTCACATCCTGAGAATATATACAGTAACACAAAAATACTTTGAGCTAGATGCTAATATCACATGCTAACATGCTGACAACGAACAAATTATCATACTGGTGTTTAGCAGGTGTGCTTCAATGTTTACAACATTCACTGAGGTTGATGTGTTAGTTTGCTAAAAGACAAACAGGCCTAGTGCTGAGGCTGACGATAATGTCAATAGGATTCATCCCTGAATGTCTGGACCAAATTTCATAATAATTGATTCAGTATTTGTGGAGCTGCGCTGTGCTGCTATCATGTCATTGATGTCATTTGAATATCAAACTGTACTGATAAGTGGATGCACAAACTGAAAATTAAGAACAGTAGGGACGACGTGCATGATCAACAAAATGCCTATCGACAGTTTTTGGAATTTCCAGATTCCACTTGCTGTTTCAACTTCAACCCATCAATGAAGGTGGATTTCTTTATCACTTGCCTCTCCTACACTTGTATCCACTTTTCTCTTGATGTTTTGGGGACTTTTTAGTGTTTTTCTTTGTCTTTGAGATCTTGGTCTGCCTCTGCCATGTCAGCCTATAGAGACAATAGTTTTGGTCTCATTGATTCAGACATATTGCTGCATACAAATAAACTTGCCTGGATGTGACCTTGAACCTTTACCCGCTTATGGTTTTTCACTCTGGCAATGAGAACCAGCTAAAGTCTGAACCACAGTTTACTGTGACTGGTCGGTCTGGTTGTCCCAGTACTGAGGGGTCAGCACGACAGCGTTTCAGTGAAACCTGAGCAGAACAGGAAGTTTCATTCACACTTGGTAAACTAACACTTGGTGAAGTTTTCCTTGACAGTGCATCAAAAGCACACCACCTACACACTTACACACACAGATGCACTGCAGCAGAACAATAGAGCAATGTACCACCAAGCCTAATTCATTTTCTCTAACAGGCTCCGCTCACTCAACAATTAACAAGGGCTGTTATCATAGAGAGGGACGATGGGTTTTTTTTCTTTCTTATGCACAAGCTATTCTGTGCTTGAACTAATGGTGAACACAAGGGCAACCATGAGTGTAGGTGGTAATGTATGCAAGCATTAATGTAATGTAATGTGTGTTTGGTGACTCACCGTGATCATGTGCAAATACCAGCAGGGACAGTTCCTTCAGTTTCTGTCCAATCTCATCATACGGCCCACAATGCTCTCCGGCCCCATGGGCAATAAACACCAGCGCCCTGAGAGGAGGAGAGGAGAGAGAAAGTTTATTCAAGTGTTTACAGACGCAGAGCCAAGTCTCTCAGACAAACAAATGTTTGCATTTTTACGATGGGAGTGTCATCTTTTCTTTATTTATAAACTGAGCGAGATGGAAATGGAGGAAGCGATGAGGTGGAGACAAGCTTAAAGCAGAAAGGTAACACAATGATAGCCTGAAAAAATCCTCACTGACGGGCTAATGTGGGATCGTGCATCATTGCTTTGAAAAAAAAAAAGAAGATGAAAATGTTTTCAGAGATCATCCATCTGTCCCTCTGTCTGGCTCGGCACATCGCTGCCTGCCCGACACCAAACAGACTCTGAGGAAATCCAGTAAAAACACAATGCGATCCATTAATATACAGAAAACCGCTTTGATAGTGGATAGCTATATACAAAATAACTATGACGATGGAAAGTATGATTTGGTTTCATGAGGATAATGGAGCCTGTATGCTAATATTTCATCAGAACAGTACATTTGGCCTCTCAGTTTGTAGATGTATTCACTCTGTAAGGCTGCATGGAGGCAAACACTTTAAATATCCTGTCGTTTTCCAGCTGATCTGAGGCAGAACCACTTTATCGAGGAAGCTATACAGTAAATTGCAGTAGAATTTCATTTCTCACATAAATGACATGGAGTCAAACATTTCTATTCGCACTATCTTGGGACTTCCTGATTTGTTTCCTGATACAGATACGCTGTGTTTATGTTCAGCAGGCCAAAGTTTTGTTTGTCCCAACTCATAAAGATGTATTTTATCACAGCAAAGCAAAGCCAATTTTCCAAGAGGAGGAAGTGGAGTTTATGCGGTGTTATGAAACAGACACATTAATGCAGCTATCTGTTTTTTCAGAAGGAAATGTAATGGGGGCAGGATGCTTTTCCAAAGGGAGGCGTATTGGACACACTTTCATGATAGCCTCATTCTCAGTGGGATGACTGAGGAGATTTCATTTGGCTTGTTTCTTAAGAAGTGAGTAGACTTTGTGCTGTGTTTCTCCCCCTGTTGCGATGCACTTGTGCTGATTGCATTCAACTATAATTAATCGCTAATCATGATTAGACCTTGAAGACCGTAAAAAGGGTTGCTTGTAGTGAATCTCGAGAGGTTTATCACCCGAATCTGCATCTACCCTCAGCTTTACGGGGCTTTAGAGCTTTAGTTACTGTTTTGGTCTATTCTCACTGTTCTTGTTTTCAGCCACAGAAGGCAGCTAATAGCATATTGTAAACTACTTGCTCGGCACCAAACGGCAGACAGACACAGTTAGCAATTAGCTGATGAACACAGTGGAACATTTAGCAGCTATTATACATTTTTACTGATCCCAAGAGAGAAATTCACGTTACAGCAGCACAATTCAACACCTAAAGAAGCAGGAATCATAAAGAAAGAATAAAGAAAGTGCAACAAAAATTTATATAAATGTTATATATAAGTTATGTACATTGCAATTAGGTCATTGTGCCTTCTACATTGTATAGGGAGCTGTGTACTGTAAATATATAGAGCCTAGTAATGTCTCACTGAGCTATAACTGTCAATGTGTATATAGTAGTCAGCACTGACTGCTTTTTGTGCCTTTCAATCTTGCAAATATGCTAATGTTCTGTTATATGTGATACCCGAAATAAGCTTGACATCCAAATAATGAGTCGTTGGCTACTGAGACAGTCTTTGGGGTAACTTAACAGTCTCATTACACAGTATGCAATCAGCAATCTAACGTCCATCAGGTAAACACAAACCAACACTAAATGTCAAAAATATACTCTTCTTCCACAAACAGACTCATTATGTAAAAGCCGACAGGTTAATTTTCACCTGCTAAATTCATTTCAATCAGGCTAGAGAGGTGATCACAGAGAGAAGAGATGTTAGGAAGGTATCATGTAAAGTATATTCTTCAAATAACTTCATGTTAATCAGAAAGAGATACCCCTTGATCATTAACGCACCAGCTCTGAGACAAGGTTTTTTAAGGTTTTACTTCTTCTATCGGTGCATATAAAGTAGTGGAGCAGCAGTGAAACACTCCAGTGTGTCTTCTCTCTAAGCCGCAGCAGCAGCAGTGCTGAGACGCCTGTGAGAGCTTCAATCAGCGGCAGCAGCAGCAACAGCAGACAATTAGCCTGAATGTATTCAGTGACAGAGGGAAAGGGAATGGAGTGAAACAGGGGCTGAGGCAGGGTATATAAGAATAGCATGAAAGTAGCTGTTCATCAGACTTCATTAGCAAATCGCTCTGATTTCACTTGCAGCTTTTTCCCTCCTTTTAGAGCACCATCGGCTCAGGCTAAGACTTCCTCTGCACTCGTTGGCCCAGAACGAATGTGTCTATATGTGTGCGTGTGTATGAAAGAGTGTCTTTGTATAGGAACAATGTTCTGTAACACACATGCTGAGGGGCAGCAGGGGATTAATGGGGCTAATCTGGGTTCATTGTAAAGAGGACTGTACAGTGAACAACACAGCACACACTCCACTGAAAACCAGAGTTGTAATGTGACATTCGTAATTTACTGTCTTTCTTTCTTTTAGATTCTCTCCATCCATCATTCTCTAAATGCCTCTTCGGTCTGCTTGATAATCATTTCTCTTTTCTTCGTCTTTGCTTCCTCTTATCAATTTTTGTTTTAAGGTTATCTGAGCTGCCAAAAAGAGGGAAGAGATATGATAAATATATCTGACAGCTAATAGTAGGTGATATAAAGCAAGTCTCATGGATTTAATTACCCAGAATTTGCATCTTAACAGATGTCTGTATTCATTCAGCGACAGGCATCTGGCAGACAAGTGATAATATTCAGGCATCATCAGTATGTTAGCTCAACCGTGCAAAGCCAGCCCAGTTTCCACTTTGCTAAAAGTGGTCTGGTAAATCTCAAGAGGCAGTCGCTGAGAACAAGTGTTACCTCAATAGGTTGTGACATTTCACTACTTTACTTAGACATCAACCCGAATCCTTCCTTGACCTGGGTTTACAAATGCACTACACCGTGGGCTCTCATAAGTCTTTGCTTCAGAGACTACCAATGACAGCTCTATCAAAAAGACTTATTGAAACATGGCAGCTATGAAAATGTCAAATGTTTTCTAAATGTTCCACCAAAATTGGTTTCTGGACACATTCCAAACAAATAGCTGGGCATGCTGTTGCCGTTGCTTTATTCTGTATCGTGTACACCGACAGTAACTGAAATAAGGCCTGCAATGTTCAGAAATTTAAAAAGGGTTGTGAGTGACATCATCTACAACACCCCCCACACTCTCATGGACGAATGACTTCTAACTGCCAGACTCAGATAATTCTTAGACAGACTAAAGCTGAAAGCAGACAAACTTCTACAGAGAGAACTCTCAAGCTAAGACAAGGGACAGGGTCGACTCTGTTACTATGGATGTCATCATGTCTCTGAATGAATTTACTCACTAAACTTAAATGAAATAAAATTTGTAAAAAATGTAATCAAAGATGGATGGATGGATGGATGGATGGATGGATGGATGGATGGATGAATGGATCTATAATATGCTTTTATAACATCTAAACAAGTTTCCCCTAAATCGGCCAGTTAGGGCTGCAACTAATGAATTATTTTATCACTGATACATCATTAATTTACTTTTCCATTAATCAAGCAATCATTTATGAGGCAACTATTGCATTATATGTGCAATAGTTGCCCTTCCGACATTCCCAGTTCCCAAGGCGATGTCTTATTGTTTTGTCCAACCAACAGTCCCAAACCTACACATAGAAATAAATGAGTTAACAACTGATTAAAATAGGTTAGGAAAACACTTCAGATGTATTCAGCTCAAACAGTAACTGTTCAGAGGTGGTTTTAGCCTTGACAGTGGGAGCAATTTCACATTAACACTAAACCTTTCCTACAGTGTTGCTCATTCCAGGCTCACCGCACATCATCACAGATCTATTGATTTATTTATTATGATCTATTTAGAAGTAATTTAACCTTCTAGTAACAAGACAAGCTGCATTTTTTTTCTCATGATCACTTTCTATGTCTTTCTCTCCAATCTCTCATGGGAACTAGAGACCCACTTGTCTCCCACACCAGTTTCAGTTGCTGGAACAACAGGGCTTATAACCAGCCTTATTAAAACACTCAGGGAGCGAGAGAGAGTTTTACCCTCCCTCTGGCTACTCCAGAGCTACTCCAAACAACCACAGGCCCAAAACAAAGCCAGAGCCTTAATCCCCTTAATGCAATGCTGACTGACTACCCCAAGATTATAGACGAACTCATGAAACTTCCAACTGTGCTGGAAAGTCACATTCTGCACCTTCAACTGTGATTTTTACACTACAAGACATTTTAGTTATGTCTCATTTAGGACAAGGAGACGGAAGTATTTGCTTTGCAAGACTTCTTTAAGACATTTCCAGTATTTTCCACATCATAATCAATGTTTCAGCCATCTAAATGTGCCATTCCTACTCCGTTTGTTAATTAGTTATTTTATTAAAAAAAAAAACAACTGGTGCACTTTTCACCACAGACATCATTGAATTTGCCACCACAGCATGACATCAGGTTAGGTCTCTCCAAAAGCTGAATCAGGCTCAACTTCTCTTGCCTTAATTATTTAGCTGTACATAAATAAGTGATGGCTGAATTCCATTCAGATGCTTCGATTTCAGGGTATACGATATTGTGCATGTTGGCTCACTGTCACGCTGACTTAATTAATCAGAATGGAGCCATCATGTCCCTGCTATGATATGTTGCTGCGAAAAAGACCTGTTCTGTTGCACCTGTTTGTGCCAGACAGTTAATCTGTTGATTTAACTGGCTCAGTCAGGCAGAATATATTTTTATCTACCGATATAGACCAGATATACCATACATGAAAGCAAGCATGGTGTTAAATAAACACTTGTACGCAGAATTATCAGTGTAACAGTGTAACTGTTGACTCAGATATACATCAAACTTTCCACGGCTCACTAGTTTATTTTCAGTAACACATTGTGGACCGTGATGCCATTTGACATGACTGTGTTTAATTAGCTTTTACTAATGTAAAAGCTAATGTGGCCTTATATAAACGTACAACAATGTTGGATTAACACTGGAGATTTTGGTGTCCATGTGTCCAGACTGAACAGGAGCCAGAGGATGAGACAGAACGATCGAAGACCAGCATGTTAATCTGATTAATGGACTTAGACTACTCAGAACTTAATTGTGTGTGTGTGTGTGTGTGTGTGTGTGTGTGTGTGTGTGCATGCACATGTCCCTTTAATCTTGTGTGTATCATGGTGTGTCTAGGAAAAAGATCCACAAATTACTGAGCTTTCTTTGAAGAGCTAGCCAAATGATGTATGATGTACATTGTGTGTGTGTGGACATATACTGTATGTACTGCATATGGGTGTGTGACCACATCAGTGCTGTTAAGTGCAGAGTCCGTGAATGTACAGTTATAGCGGGTGTATAAAGTATAAAGACATAGAGGCAGTGATTAAAGGAAAAGAGAAAGAGAGGACCAAAGATAGAATGAGAAGACACTGTACACTGTACGTGAGGCAGGAAACAGGACATCAGCAGCCTTTGAAAAGATAAATTTAGAAACTTTTTATGACTAAACAAAAATAACCTGAGTGAAGAGTCTCCCAGCTAAAGTACAGTGACAGCACTTGAAACAGATTATATTTAATTATAGACCAGAACACACCAATTAATTCCAAAGGATGAGCTACAATAAGTGGATTCACTCACAGGGGCAAATGCAATCTGCACAAAGTTTTTGTTTAGTTTAACGTTAGTAACCTGTGAGTTCACATCCGCTGTTGACCGAAAACAAGCGACCTTCACAGTGCTAATCTCTTTGTGTCACCATCCGCTTCTAATTAACTTCATTTGTTGGAGTACATGCAGGCAGATGTGAGAAAGGAGTCTGCGAGATAAATACAATTATACATTTGAATAAATTGTACAAACATATTGTCTTGTTAGCAACCAGACTAAGGAGGATGTTTACAGACAGTTAGCAAATGTATTAGCTCTGGGAGCTTAATGTCCCTCCCCAATAACTTATTCTGAGTACAGAGCAAAGTATAGAGAAATAGAAAGAAAGAAGCTCTGTGAGATACTAGTGCGAGCAAGTCCCAGCTGGCTAGTGTATTCATCTCATCAGTTCAATTCAAGACATCTCAATACTGTTTAAGATGCCGACAGACTTTGAATTCCCAGGTGACTGTGAGATTTGATGCGCTTGAGGCAAGACAAAATGGATATGACAGAGAAGAGCAATGTGACAGGCGGAAAATGGGATGCATGAGCGGAGGATGAAGAGTGAAAATGGAAAAGAAAACAAGAAATGGAGACATCAGAGAAAGCGGATGAATGTATGTGCTGGTAAGAAAAAAACTAAACAAAAAAAAAAAAACGTGAGAGACTGAGGAAATTACTGTCAGCAGGCAGCCACAGCAAGAAGGTTTACACGAGCGATGCAAAAAAGGTAAACCAAGGAGACACACTATACTGAAAAGATTCCACTGCACAGTGAAATGGACGAAGTTCACCTAAAATTCACCAAATCATCAAATATTACTTAACAGTCACTGTCTATTTCCTGCAATGAAAAGAGCCAAAGGAAGTTCTCATGATGAGATGCACATTTGTATGGCGCTAGTGAGGACTCAGCAACAAACACACATTCTTCTGTGGGTTGGCAGATAAATAACACCCGAAATATCAGCATGCAGAGACAGAACAAGAACATCATTTAATGGATATTTTTATTATTATGCACTAACACTGACTGAAAAAGAATACCTCTGATAGCACTTCTGCTTTTTACACTTATGATGAAATGTATTTGCATAAGACTGTATAAGTCTTTTTCTCTCTTCAATATAACTGTATTTTTCTTTGACGTATCTCATCAGTTAACTGTTGCAACCTTTCTGCATGGGTATCAACAGATCACATTTAACACGTCCTGTATTTTATATTCATCTCTATACAGCAGCAGAAATCAATGAAATGCAAGAAAATCATCATAATTATATATAATACCTCAATAAAAAAAAGTCCACGTCTCTGCTTATTTTAATGTTAATGCTGATAACGTTCCTGATGGAGTTATTACTCAGTGTTAATGAAATCGTTAAGTGCTTGTGAATATGAGCAACAGTGGAATGAAAATTGAAAACTGACTCTGAAGTGCTTTTCCACTGTCTCCTTTTCACATTAGCTTACAATAAATGATCCCAGCGGGCACTTGGAATCACCTACTCAGTGAATTTTATGTGAACATGAGAGGCTCTAATATTTTATACACTACTCAGCCAAAATTGGCCCGCAGGCGGAAACATGAAGGGAACCACTGCAGAGCTTTTATCTCCTATACTGGCAAGAACAGCAAGCGGTAGAGAGATTAAGTAATCTGACCATAAGGACACACGACAACTAATCTAGACACTACCAGGCAAAAAATAAACACTGATAACAGTCCTGAACTATTTACACAAACTCTGTGTGTGTGTGTGTGCCTGTGTGTGTGTGTGTTTGAGACTGTCAGTTGTCCTTTATGTAAAACACAGGTGTGCAGTGCATGTAAGGCTGGTATGCTGCTCTGAGGGTTCAATGCCTCAGTTGGATGTCTGCTGGAAGATCTGTCAATCATTGTCGATGCCCCTTCCCTCCACCTTTCACCTACTTCCTGGTTCTAGTGAAAAGGCTTTTCGGGAGCCCCTGACCTTTGACCAAGTTTCATTGTTACCCCAACATTTTAACATTTTAACATTTGCATATTTTGGAAGTTTGTCAGTTGTCTGTCTGTCATGTAATTCATACTGAATATTCAGCATGTCAGAAACAAGGAAAGGAAAAAAGCCATTAGCAGAAGAGTCTTTTCTTCTGGAATCTACATATGTCAGTAGAGAAAATGTAGTTTCCTTCTCAGTCTATATGCTCATTCATCCATTTTCATTTCCCAGTTTAAGCAACAAACAAAGACAGACATTTAGAAACGAGATGGAAGGAGACACATTTAACCCTCTGGTGTCTGAGCAATTGCCCACAATTGCAAAAGCAATTGATGGGGCCACGTAGAGGATTCCAGAAGGATAAGACCTGAACTGTACAAAAAGATCGTGTTACAACGAAAATCAATATCAGACCGGTTATGCTGTTGTTTTGGATGTTAGAAATTTAGGCTTTCCATACTGTCCTTTGTTGATGTCATTACTGGCCTTGAAGGACACTTACAATCATGACCAGTCGATATTTGTTCTAAAAACACTTTCTGCAACAAAGCATGTGACTGGGGTGTTAGGTTATAAAAGGTCCACATTTGCCTGGTGGTGGATGGTACTTTTCTCTCGCAACAGACTTATGTCTAACATAACAACATAACAACCAAAGCCATCAACCCTCACCAAAGCTCCTCCGTAGCCTTTTCCATAAAGAACACACGTGACATGGGCATTTCCCATCCACTTAGTGTGAGATTTAAACAGTCTGCTTAATTTTACGCTTTTATGCTACACAAACACTCAAGTGACAAACCGTCTGGCCTACAGTTGATCCGGTTAGTTGAGTAAATAAATGTCAGCCTGGCATTCACAAACTGCTGCCCATCACCATGGTTACGGCACGTCTCATCACGACTTTAGTGGTGTTGACAATGATGGTGAGTCATTTGCAACTTTTTTGCTAATTGATAAGCAAACGTTCACTCGTTCTCTCAGCTGTAAATAATTGTTAAAATATTTTTAAAAACAATCATTGGTGAGATTACTTTAGGAAAAATAAGTGATAGTTGCAGTACTATATTCTCACTAATCGCATGACACATTGCGAATAGCAGAATATTATGAGATATAAATTCATATGCATATTCAATCATAGATGAATAGAATAGAAAGCTTATCACTGCACCAGCTGCCACCAATGTCTTTTATGAAACCGGCATTCACAAACTATATAAAAGTGAAAAAGATAAATGTTCCTGTACTTGTTAACATAACATAAAACATAGGATTTTAGCTGCTTTACTTTAGTTTAGTCCTAATCTAAGTACATATTTTAAAAGCATCTGCACTGTATGCTAAGAGCCTAAAACCTTTTAAAACTTCTGGCTACACTACACTTAGAGAGCAACACTGTGTCACACTGTGTTAAATTACTAATCTGACTGCTGCAGTGAGTACGTTTGCTGCTGGTTGCTGCACACATTCAGACCAAGAACGTTTTTTTTATTGTGAAGGGAAGTCTGTGTGAAAACATCACATGCATCAGAGAATTTCTTTGATGGTGAAGTGTCAGCTGTACGATAGACAACAGGCCGGACCATCTCGATTAGTGACACTCGCTCAGCTGAACATTCTGTGTGTCTAATCTTGCACTGAGAGATTGAAATGGCAGCACGTTCAAGATCTAACCCACAACTGCCAATAATTACACGGGAGTTCTTCTGGTGGTGGTGACGTGCTGGTGAGGGTGTTTTTTTTAACTTAACTGCTTGCAATAAACCTTCCTCACCCAGCTTCTACAGTAGGAAGTGCTAGCTCAGCTAAAAGAATTTCATTAGTCTGGGCTTTAATGAAGGATTTAAGTGTCCTATAAACACTAAATGCAGCTATTAAACACACACATTGGTATGTTTGTGTATGTGTGTGTATATATAGACACACACACACACACATCAGGATGCATAAGATTCTTGCATGCCTCTCTCTGCTGTGACTACATGCATTTTTAGCATGGTCACTGGCTACCCTCCAGTGAGAAAAGTCTTATATAAGCCATCCAAAGCTTTGGCTCTAAAACAGTTACAACGCTGAAAGATCTGCAGCTATTCTAAGCCTGCAGTGATTCAGCTTTCTACTTCCAAAAAACATGATTTGCAGGAGAGAAAAATAAAGCTGTTATGGTGTAGCATCGAAATTATATTGATACCTTTGGCAGGAAGATCAGGACACAGTTTTAGATATGGATATTTATCTCCAAGACTTTCTGTTGACAAGCTTTAAATATATGAGCAGGCTGGTGCATAGCTTTCCGTTCATGTGGCAGTGTGGGCATGGGTCTTGGAAAGGGCTTCTATGAGAGGCCTCAGGCCTTGTTTGTAATTATAAGGTCAAATGTTGGTCCCATTGGCTGTGCTGAATCATGCACACTTACATGTTAACATGAGCCGGCAGGCAGAGATGTTCAGTCTAACCACAAATATAAACATCCCAAGGTTTGCTACCTAATGTACATGCATACACAGATATCCACACACAAGTATACAAACACCCACATGTGCAAATGCAGAATGAATCAAAGATGACAGGCGAACGAACACACATACATGCACACACGCTATCGTAAACTATCAGCCACGGTTTATGGGGCAATTATACAGCAGAGGCACAGACACAGTGTCAGTTAATGAGTCACTTCTCTACTGAGATGTGTAAGTATGTGTGTGTGTGTGTGTGTGTGTGTGCGTGCGTGAGATAAGTAATATCTTGACTCCAGATGTTTTGTGAGCTTCTCGTTCCGTCTCTTTCCTCCTGTGCTCTCACACTACATGCAGCTATGTGGTTTGTAAGCGAGCGTAGTATGACATCTGTGTTGTGTTTAATGCACTGCTGCAGCCACATGTGTGCAGAGGACTTAAAACGGCTGAGCGTGCATAGCAAAGGGGCCTCTAACAGCAGACTGTGGAACATACCACTATTAAAGTAGTAAGAGTAGAGCCCTTTTTTTTTTTAACTGGACCCATGTAGTTGTGTTGTTTAATATCTTTTTGGCTTAGAGACAACGTTTCCATTTAGACACCAGAATGCCTGATGAGTCAGGATTTCAGGTCTTTTGAAAATGAACTATGACACCATTCTTTGGGATTGAGAATGTAATTACAATGACCTACAAGGACTAACCAAAGACTTTATAAAACATGGACTCTTACAGCATCCATGACGTCACCCATAGGTTGAGCTGTTGTATAGCTCAGAGTGTGGTGGCTCTGATGACGGTCATCTTGGCAGCCCTGCCTACAGCTAATCCAAAACTGGGAAAAGCCATAGAGCTGAGTTGGCCAGGTTGTTCAAACAAGCCACCTGTGACAGTAAAAGTGGCCCTAAATTATGCATAGGTTTAAGCCTTAATATAATAAAACTGTTTTTTGTACCAGGCTGTTTATTTCTGGTGTGAAGTTGGACATTTTAATACAGGGGCTTATGGAGACCGTTCTGTAGCCAGCTTCAAGTGGCCGTTCATGGACCTGCAGTTTTTGGCTCTTGCACACTGGCTTCACTTCACAGTCAAGGAGATCGCTGTTTGGAAGCAATCTCAAAACCCATAGATATAGGTATGAGTAAACAGATTCTGACATTTGAAAGCCTGAATGTTGGTTTTTCGAAATAAATTGAGGTTTAGATTCCTTATATATTCTTTATCTGCACAGGACTGTACGTGATTATCTAGTGAGCCACGTACACAAAATGAGACTAAGTTAGCGCTCTCATTGCAGCTCAGACAGAAGAAACATACTCAGTTACAGCACAGTACAGTTTGTCATGGTGGGTTTGGTTGCAGACTGTTCCGTGTACACTCACAGACAGTTCTCATGTTTCAATGACATTTCTTTCCACGGTGACACCTTTGACTGTGAGCAGTCAGCTACCTCTAAAATCTGTGACACCAAAAGCTGATCGAGTGCATCTCCAACCATAGCAAACAAATTTGAACTCGATTGATGAACACTCAGTTTCACTAAGATTAGTGTGAATGCTTAATGAGATGTTCATCTTTGATATCATATATGTATATTCACTATTTAAAGCTACATTTCAAGAGGCTTTAACACGGCTGTTTGATGGTTTGAACAAGTAACTGTTCATGGGTCTTTTTTTAAACGAGGTCATGACCCAGTATGAGTTACAGGGGCATCTGGTAGTCGCCACTATGAGGAGATTAACATAATTATGTTTTTAACGAGCTCGGGTCACAGAATGAGACTTAACTGTCCAGATTTGCTACAGGCTACCACGGACTGATTGGACTTGAATTCTTTCTCAGTGATGTCAATTTGCAGTCTTATTTTAACGTAGAGACGTTCACGTGCTGCACACTGTTAAGAGGTCAGACCATGAACTTAAAATGACTCACAATAAACTTCCTGGATGTGAGGGTGATGTATTGTTACAAGTGTGGACCTACCTGCATTTATTACTGCTGAGTTACTGAGTTACAGCTCTAAATTCTTTAACAATTAACAATGTAAGCTGATTTCATAGCCAGCGTTGCTTCTCATAATGTAAACCACATGATGATTAAGAGTAAGAATTGTTTTAAATGAACACATTTTCTGGTGACAGTATGTAGAAGATGATGAATGCTGATTGGTTGTTTGACCGGTGACAGAGAGGACATGACTCCTGGGGCTGTTGGAAAGTGAAACCTCAATAAGGAAGACTCAAATTGTATCAGTGTGGATTCATACAGGCTGGTTGTGGAGAAATACATGTGTACTGAGCAGGCAGGGATAGAGACTATATATACACGAATGTGCACTTTTATTAGCCTCCAGCTGGTCCTGGACTGCACACTTTACAGATTAACACGCAGGACCTTTAAAGAAAGTCTCTGTCATGTGATTCCAGGAATAAAAACAACCATGTGACTACACTTTCCGCAATAACGGGATCATGTTTGATACTTTTGGCGAAGGTCTCTCACACACAGCCTCCTGTTCACATATACAGAGGGACAGGACGGTGCAATAGAGACACTCTTTCCGTTAGATTTCCCGCTCCGGTCTCCACTAACCTTGGCGGGCCGGCGGGCTCCCAGTAGCGGCAGAACAGGTGCAGTCCGTCGGCGTTGACGATGTGCTGCAGGTCGGCGTATGGGACTCCCTGCGGGCTCAGCCGCGGAGCAGATCCCGGCTCGGGCATGGAGGGGTCTGCAACAGAGGCACGGAGCAGCGGTAACAACACATCGCAGCCGAAGAGGAAATAGCTGAAGCCGGCGACGAGCAGGCAGGTGGCGGCGGTCACAGCGTTCATAATTTATGGTAGTTTATTTATTTTTAGTGCGGGTTTTAGGAATGAATCGGAGATGACACGCTTTGTATCCGTAGCTACACACACGCACAAACACATAAACACACACGCACACAACAGGCGGTGTGGTCAGTGCGTCCTCAACGACCGGCGTTACGTCACCAGACCATATGCTCTGTTTTCCACGAGCGCTCTCTCTCTCTCTCTCTCTCTCTCTCTCTCTCTCTCTCTCTCTCTCAATTCAAATTAGCTTTATTGCCATGGCCATGATTACAGCCTCATCATGACACTTAAAAGTGCAGCAGGTTTTAACCTAATGTTGTTTATAAATCATTCAGAGTGGAGAAGAAAAAAGCAAAAACTGCACTGCATCCACACAAATAATGATAGTAACGATGATAATGACTATGTATTGCAGTAAAAACATAAAGAAATCATAAAAAAAAACTAAAGAATATGATGACACATCAACGAATAAAAAACAGCCAGGTGATTATATTATTCTTCCTCACAGGTCCACCTGTCCCTTTGAGCTGATTTACTCCTTGGCAGAGCAAATACATCTGAATGAAAAATTAAATCTCTCTCTCTCTCCAGTTTTTACTTTCTTTTTCTACCCCAAAGCCGCACACTCATACGCATGCATAATCTTTTACAGTACTTCTCTTTTTTCCCCTGCAACACTAAAGCAACCTCCCTCTTCCGCCCCCCCCCTCCACCCTCTTCCTCTCTTCTCCTCTCTATCTCTCGCGTTACACACGAGGCTCCCCTGGCATCGGGTCCAGCTGGATATAAAGTGTTAACGGCATGTGGTGCATTACAATGAGGAGAACAGTGTTTGTGTGCCGCGCCTGACACACCACCTGAGGTAAAAATAGCCCTCGTGTGTGTGTCTGTGTGTGTGTGAAGCTATGGGGCTGCCTTTGAGGTTTAGTGACCTGCCTCAGTTCAGCCAGTGATAGCTGGTCAGGTATGAGATGGATGGCTGTCTGTTGGTGGGCATACCCCTCAAGCCTTTGCAGCCAATCCTGCACTGGGAAACATGGCTCATTCCAGCTGCATATGACAGGATCGTGGCACAAGAAAAGTGTGCATCACACACGTGAAAATAATCCTTGCCATTAAACTCATTGTTGCAAAATGCTCCATTGACATGTGCGCGTAAAAACGCAAACCCCCTTTTGTTTTCATCTCTGCTGCAACCGTTTCCATCTTCGTGCACACTGAAAACACTCCAACATAACCGGACATGAGGATGATTACTGCCTGCACGCTTCCACAAAAAGAGCAAACGTTTGCAATGAAAGTGTCCCCCCAATTAAGCTGACATGAAAGCAAAGTAAAGAGCCGATGCATCTGTTTTCACTGCCAATAACGATGTCAGCTGCATGTGGTAGTGGAAGCCGCTCCGGAACATCAATAGTAAGGTCTGCGGATTTTTTGTAAAAAGATGAATGGAGGCAAGCTGAGAAGATGCTGCATGTGCGATTATCACTGTGAAACTAGCCCGCAAGTTACATTAACGCCGAGTTGAGCCGGACATTTAGATCCCTTAACAAGGTCAAAACTGAGTCCCGCAGGCGCACTGTTAAGTATATGATGAGAATATTATAGAGATGCAACCGACCTGTGAATGAGCGTCTGCAGTGAACTTTCAGCTTCTTCTCGGACTCTCCAATACTCCCCTCACTCTGTCTCTCTTAACTCTCTCTCTTATATATGTATGTAGGATCTCTCTCTCTCTCTCTCTCTCTCCTCTCCTGTCTCTCTCTTTCAGATGCTCTGCTCTCGCCACCCGCCAGAGAAGAATGCATTCAGCGACGTTTGGGGAGAAGCTAAAAGTATTCACGCTCACACACCCTCTCTCTCTCTCTCTCTCTCTCTCTGTCACACACTCATGCATTACATATTACACATTTCCCCAGAGGCGGAGATACAACTATTCTCTCGCCTCTGTTTAGCCTCATTTACTGTAAAAAAAAAAACTATTTCAGTCCACATGGTTCACATTGTGCACATACCAGGCCCACGTTAGTCATGTATGACTCTGTCACTCCTTATTTTCTGTCATGTGTCTATTTTACATGACCCTCAGCTCCCAGCTAAATGACACGATGGGTCATTTGTCACTGCCCTGCTGAATGACTCATGTTTTCTGATTTAGTCCCATTGAAAGGTCACTGAGGGATATTGGTGGTATTACAGATGCCTCTTCCAAAATGAATAAATATACGACTCTTTTGTGATCTAGCAAATCTATTTATATTTGGTTAGATTTGGGCAAACTGCTTGGTCAAAGCAGCTTTCGTTGATTTTTTTTTTCTGGCCACTTGGGGGCAGCAAACGAGCTGTAAACACTGGCATTCAGAAAAGTTAGTGAGAATGTGTTAGCAAATGTGGATTTAAACAAGGCAAAATAAAAAATGTGCAAGTGTTTTATGACAGGGGAACACGTTAGAGCTCAAGGATACACACAGTGTGTTTTGTTAAGTGACACTGAAAATAAACTCCTAAGGGCAACCGCTGAGCAAATGGTTACCTATTTACATGACCAGTGGACACGGAACAAGCACTAGCACTTTCATGTAGTCACATTCCTGGCCATGGTACACTTCTTGGATTCGTTTTGTTCTCCATCTGTCATTTTGGTAGGTGCAATATTATTAATGACAGTGGTGAATTAGATGTTAAAATAACGAGCCCAAAGAAGCTAAAATGCACCTTAGAGTTGAAGGGAGCTGCTAAGTTGGTGACAATTCTCTGTTTTGCCACTAAGCAACTGCTATCAAGTTACGCACCGTCATTTGATCTATTACCAATGTAAAAATATTGATTAGTGCAGCTTTATGGTTAGGAAAAGATCTGTCCTGGTTCCAGACATCTGAATCACTGCCCACATCATATTCTGACTGGTTAGAACTCTTCCCTAATAGAAAAGCTAACGTGGTGTCAGACTGAACAATGAAATAAAAAGAAAAGGAAGTTCCGTTTGGTTTCCAGGTGAGAGAAAATAATCATCATGGTGTTTTTCTTGCTTGTTTCTCTGACCTGTAGTGATTTCACTTCTCACCTGTTCCATACATAGTTACCACCACTTCTGGGTGTGGTTACAGGTGTAACACCTTTGCCCCAAGTGGGATTCTATATACAGTTTTTGCATAGGTATTTACATATACATACATTACATGGTCAGTAGAGGTAAACAGGGGTTTTAGCAAACATAGTTTCTGAGACAAATTAGATCATCTCTGGAAGTGAATCCACAGAGAGTAACATAAAAAGCATTTTATTGAAATCCTTTACTGGAAATTTGTTTGCCAAATGTGAGTGATCCTGCTCCAATACTGACTAATTACACCTGGTTTTAGTTAACAAAGGACAGCTGTGGCTGTTGTTGAGAAAACGAATCTCTTCCCACTTGTTTAACTGCTTACAGACATTTTTACCCTGACAACAAAACAAACCCGCATTGACCAAGCAACTGAAATTTAATCATGCACAATGTTTTTCTTCAGCTGACAACGTGTGGCATTAAACTGGAAAAAAAGACACCAAAACATGGTGTAAATATGCAGTTGGACCAGTGAGTCAGAGTTGAGACACATAAACAAAATGACACCTAATGCATTGTGTTCCACAATGTGGTAACATCTGTGGTGGTAATAGGTATGATTTCCATTGTGTTTGTCCTAACTGTTATCCGTGTTTCAGTTAATATAATGAGCGTTTGCAACATCTGGCAGAAGACCCGAAAATGTCTCAGAGAACAACTCCTTATACAGTGTGAACAAATTCACTGAACATATCTGTGGATAATGTGGACTGAAGTGACTCAGTGTAAACAAAGCATCAAGCACCAGAGACAGGAAAGGACAACACCCTGCATCCATATTTGAAGCCACAGTTTCATCACAAAAGCTTTTCAGAGGTATTTGGAGATATCCTGTTTTTGCATAAACAAATTAAATGTCTTCCTCGGAAAATTCCAATTAAGCCTCTCATATTTAGAAAGGACGTTAGTAAAAAGAAGCATTTTACTAAGTAAAATAATGTTTATTTATTCATGTAAGTCAATAAATGTATTCATGTAAGTCTTATTTATTTGTTGTCATAAATAAACCATGCAGATATGTATTTTGCTTGTTTGTGATTAAAAGGCTTAATCTGACGCATGGCTAAGATGCACAAAAATATATATCACAGAAAAATATCAGTCTGTATTAATATGCAATAACTGCTACATGTGTGTTTGTATTAGTGTGTGCTTTGTATACTCCTCCATCATGGCATATTACTGTGTGACTCCTAATGTGTGGTATGTTGTCATTTATTTACATTCTGTTGTTTTCATGTGTTGTGTTTGTTTCATTGTGTGTGTGCCTGTAGGTCTGGCAGATTTGCGTGTCTGTGTTTGTGACAGAAGGGAGTTCCAGTTCTCTGAAGCTCACTGGATAAAAAATCCTCATACAGATTAAGAGTGTCTGGTACTTCTTTGGTGTCTCCTCTATCGTTGCTCTCAGGACTCAGAAATGTGTAAATCTATCCTCCTGTAAAACAGAAAGACAGGACAGATCAAAACAGAGAAGAGGAAGAGAGATACCAAGTGAGACAGAGAATGGGAAGAGAAAAATACCAGCCTGATTCTCAAAATATGTGCAAGATTTTTGTTTTTTTTTCTCCAATGGCACGAACGTTTTGGAAGAGGTTAATGAGGAGGAACAGAACAAGTCTGTGTGAAACACTTTGTGTGAAAGACTCAGCATGGCAAAATCTCAGAAATAATATCAAACTATTTTAAATCTAATGTCTTCACTTTGCACCACTTGGATTCTTGCATTCACTGCATTATGAACTTCGGCCTCTGGGGTGAAACTAAGGCTCTACTGGTCTGCTGATATGCTGAAATGCTTCTGTAACACTGTCTCCCTTTCATTCATACCAATAAAGATTACTTTACTGAGAGGAAACTGATAGTAAATGAAGTGCAGATCATCTACAGCCTAGATAGAAACCAACCTCTTCTCTTACGATTGCTCTGGAAACCTCGCTCTGTCGGATATAAAGACATTTCCACGTGAATTACATTCATACAGTATGCCTGCACACATGAATGTGCATGCAAGTTATTCATTTATTACGTTGCCTGCATGCATGTTAAAGTGTTTTCTTTACACAGTTCCACTGACCAACAATCTCTTACATCGTCTTTATTTTTGAATCTCCTTGTGTGTGTTCCAGGGACTATATTTGGGTGTGTGAGAACCTGTTCTCCCCCATTAAGTCTTTGCTCCTGTATTTAATGGACCAGCGCCATGTCTTTGTTCTTTGTCAGATTTCTCCTTTGGGAGTAGATACATAAAGTCACGCACCCAACTAAACACTAAAGCAGAATGGCAGAAACAAAACCACATGCAGGCACAGGCGCATACGTGAGATGAACACATACATATATGCACATGTGTTAAGGCAAAGGGTAATGTGCCTCCACACAGAGATTGATGGTGTGTGCTGGAATGGTGCTTAGATGGGCTGATGCATAAAAAAACACAAGGGATTTGCACCAAAATCCATCCTGATACAGCACCATCATATATCATTTTAGAAATACCCATCCTCCGAACATCTTACTGTGTAATCTATTTGCAGTCCAGGTCAGTAGGGATGAATGATCCAATCAATAAATGACTTTATGTATATATTATAAATGTATTATAGACACCACCCTGTTCTTCTCATCTAACTATGGACTGTAATCAGTGTAGTCATTGCTGCTACATTCACATTTTCACATACATACATTTTTATTTGCACTAATATGCACTCATGGTTATTTTTATGTCTCAGAGCATTCTGTATCGAGGGCGGAGGCTTGGTGTTCCATTAGGCAGCCAAGATTCAGGACAGAAAACTCATTTTCATTTGTTGCAACAACATTATATGACTGACATGGAATCATTAGTACATACAGCACATATGCTGAAAAAAAGTAATTGATAACAAGTCAAATGTTCAGGCTAACTAAAATATTGTGTGAAAGGTCTGCTTATAGTGACCAACCCACAGATAATTATCACCTCCCTCTCCTCGCATTTTTTAATTAATTGATTGGATTTATGTTCAACTTTACTACTTTGGTTCACTTGGTCGCTCACATAAATGTCATTTTCAGCCACAGCAGCTAGCTATTTTTTTTTTAATGCTATCTATCTATCAACACAGTTAACGACTAGCTGGTGAAAGGCTACAGAGCCTGTTTCTCTCAGAAATTTTGAGATCAAAACCTTAACCTAAAATCTTACAGAATAGTTTTCTAAATCACCTCCTGTGTCAAGTAAAATTTATGTCCTCACTAAAAGCAAAAATTGTTTTTGTCAATTCACTGTGTTGTGCTGTACAGCATGATGACGTGTTTGTGTGTGCACATGTGCGAGTGCTCATACAGTATATTACCTCATCTTGGCTCAGTCTTACTGAGGACTGACAGTGCAAAACAGCATCGTGGATGGAGGAGAAGAGACAGGACTTTGTCACTTTGTCGTTAAAGAAACCTCCAGCTTGCAGGCTGTCTACAACACCAGCTAATAAAAGAGAGAGAAAGAGAAGAAATAATGGATACACAGGCATGTGTGTCACTCACGAGAAGTTGTGGGAAGACAGAAGAACACAATGAGGGTGTCAGTATAAGAGGAAAAGAAAAGTAGGAGAAATAAAATGGACCAAAACTAAATAAGAGACAGACAGCGAGAGAGTAATTGTATTAATTGAGCCTTGCTCTAATTCCTGCCTATATAAATAGTCTTTACAGGCCCTTTGCAAGCCCAAACACTCTCAACAGGCTAATTAGAGCTGCTGCTTATTTGAAATAAACTGGATGGCTCCTAACATTGTGGTTTTAAGATTTTTTCCCTCGAGACCAGCAAGTCAGACCTAAATTTGTAGTCACATGTATGTAAAAATAAACAGAGTAGATGCTTCATCACAGGAAACACAAGTGACCAACCAGATTTTAGTATTTTCTTTAACTTTCCCAAGGACCCATTAGTGCATATCATAGAAGAATGAGAAAACCTGGAATAATGCTTTTTTCTGGAAAATGCACCAACTATTGATCGAACGACTTCCCTCACAGAACGTCAGTTAACAGCTGAAACAACATCCAGTGTTGTTGAATGAATTCAAATTGTGCATGGCTAAGCGGGTCTAGAACATGAATGTAAAATACATCAGTGAAATAGTTGAAACTGTCAGGGGATGACTAACGTGTATCATGGGGTTCTAAGAGATCCAACATTTAAGAAAATACATTTTCTCTGTATCGCATACAGACAGCAGATCTATAGTCTTACAAACAGCTGTAAGACAACAGACAAAACAACATAGACATTTGCAGCTGTTTGGCCATGCTATCATTTTCCGGAGGACTTACTTTGGCAGCAAGCGAGAACCACCTTTAAACCAATTTCCCCATAATCTGTCCAGATCTGAAACAGACACAGAAGCACAGAGCAAAGGTTAGACTGGGGATCATTTAATTTGTCTGATAATTCAATTTAGAGTAATTGAATGCCTGAGGAGCTAAATGATAGGGGAAGTGAAGGATGAATGGAAGATAAGTTGTTGTAGGAAGAGATGAGAAAGGCAGATACAAGAGATAGTTAAACAGGAATACATAAATACAGCAAAGATAAAAATGTTGAAATGAGTAATCTTGCCTTATTCTCCTCCTAATATTGGGGAGAATTTTATTATTAGTTATCAACTGTCTGCCTGTTTGTGTTTTGAAGGATGTGTTTGGCTTCAGTTTAAATGACAATGATATAGAAATTCTTTATAGTAACCTGTTCATTTTGTCAATACATTAGAGACACAAAGGTAGATTTATGCAGTGGAGAACGAATGTATTGCACATGAAAATGCTCTTATACAAAAAGCTGAATTTTTAATGTGTAAAGTGTTACTTGTCGAGTATTTCTCTCTCTCTCTCTGTACATGTCGTGACTGCCGTATTCATACCCTGCGCAGTGTCTTGACTCCCACAGTATCCAGGAAGTTGACAGGGCTGAGGTCGAGGATGATGGCTCTAGGGAGTGAGGGGTCGGGTTCAGGATCCATCTCAATGAAAATAATGTCCCTTTGCTCTGTCTCCTCTGGCTCCCCCTTCTGTACAGGAGGTAACATGACAGAGTGCAAAGAGAGGTTATTCCAGTAAAAATGATGAAAAAAAAAAGACAATCAAAGATTATTGCAGAAACAGGAATCAAGGTTTAGGAACAGAAATGCTCGAATTCACAAAGAGCATCTATATGAAAAGACTGTTGCCCACAAGACAGTATCAATATTTCAGCAACAAATATTAATAGAGGGATATATTACATATTATATATATTTTTTCTCACCATGTCTGTGGTCATCCTTACTGGGTCTGCTGTGTTGTTCTTGGCAGCTTCCTTGGCAGCTTTCTTGGCTTTTTTGGCATTTTCCTCCTCAAGCTTCTTTCTTTTTGCCTCTAGTTTTTTCTTTGCCGACAGGATCTTGGTAATGTTAATGCCAGACTAAAAGGAACACATTCATGGTACACAGCTTAGTTAAATCTTCCCACTTCTCCCAAGGTATTCATTATGACTGTAATACACCACTGTTTTAGGGTTTTATTCTTCACATCTTGTCCTAAACTCTTGCAACTGTTGGATCTTTATATCATTTACTTTCTAAAGCAATAAGCTGAATATTTTTTGGCAATAAACATATAGTGAGAATTATTTTCAATATTTTATCTCACCTAGGCACTTTCTGGTTATGTCAGTAGTTGAAGTTAGTTAGTCAGTAGTTGAATTAAGTAGTCAAGGATGTCATTTGTACATTTACATTTAAGTGAGGTTCATTACAAGTCATAGGAATGTAGATTTCAGCCAGTGTACCCTGTCCAACTAGACTGGGTGAGGCAGGTGTTTAAGAAAAAAAAGCTTCTTTACAATGACACACCTCATTGTAAAGAAGCCGGTCTTACTTGCTCAGGATTCTTGGTGCTTTTGTTTGAGGGTTTTTGTATGATGTCAACATGAACTATGAAGTTTGTTTATGCAAACTCCACAGCTAAAGAACACAAGTGCACAGAACTTTGCGAGACTAGAAGTAAGCAGGATCCTCTCACTTTTGTTGAAGCAAGCAATAATTCTTTCTGTTTATACTGGCCATCTAAAGTATTCCCAGAAAATCCACAAGTCTTCCTTCAAAACAACATGTACTCCAAAGTTGTTCTACAGTTAGTATATTAGTATACAAGGAGACTTGTAGTAGAAATAGGTTGCTGCTGAAAATCTGTGTATCCAAAAAGGGCAAGTTGCAAACCAAACCATATGTGTAAGAGATATTTTTCAGTTCTTAAAATGGCACAAGCAGAACATATTTCTGTCCATTTGTGCTGACAAGCTTTAGTGCTGTTAAAATATGCATGACATACAAACGGAAACCTCTAACAGCTTCAGGTCAGGATTTGATCTATAGCTAAGTTCATGTAGATGACTCCCAATTCCTTCCTTGGAGGGTTGCAAAAGAAGTGATGGCTCATTTAATGACTCCTGTTTGTATTCAAGTCAAGTTGTTTTCATGCGGTGTGTGTAGGAAACACTCCAGAAAACACATGTGACACATGTGTAAAGACTAATGAGTAACCAGGAAATGGAACTGTTGTTGAAAAATCATCACGGTCATCAGTCACCAACAGCCAATTGGATTTTCTTAGCTAGTTTTTGTGATTTTTTTTTTCCATGAGTAAAATGTCTGCCTCACAATTGCAAAGTGGGTAAGAATTTGATTACAGCCATTGAAGCCTTTTCCAAAACTTATTTGATAGCAATTAGCATCACAGAATCACTTTGTAGGACATTTAACTCATGAAGACAATGTAATAGTTTGATAGGAAAGATAACTGATGCAAGAACAATGTATGATTTGCCTCTAAAAACCTTTCTTGCTTCACTAGCTGATGTAATTACACCATTAGCATGAAAGTATAACCCATCAGATCAGCATTATCTCATCCTAAATTTCCCCACAGCCTCTCACTGTTTGATGACTGGTGGAGTAAAAGTGGTTATCATCAATATCCAAAAATTACCAGAATTCATCGGGTTGCAATTTATCACCTTGTAAACAAATGTGCAGACCCTGCCAGTCAACAGCAGCTCTATGAAAGCTTATCTGTGCATCAAAGATGAGAGAGAAAAGAGCGACCCTGTGGCTTTGACACGCTGACAGTTTAATGAATGAGACGTTCCATTATCTCCTTCCCTTATTCAATCTCTGCTTCTCACCCTCCCTACATCTTTTGTCGCCTTTTTTTTCTACCTTCCCTCAATCAGTCTTCCCATTTGCCCCCAAAGAGACGTGACAGAAGAGGAGGAGGAAGAAAAAGGGAGGGGGTTAAACAAAAGTTTAACGGAAGAAAGGAGAGAAGAAAATGGTAGGATGACATTTTGAACAATGTCTGTCGTGGTAGTGATGCGTGAATTGGTGAAATGTCGGGTCAGTTATTAGCGTGTCAGAAATAACGTATGTAAGAGAGGAGTTAATTGCACGGAAATTGTGACAAGGGAGATTGTTGCTGGAGCTGTGTGTGTGTGTGTGTGTGTGTCTGTCTAGCTGTGGTGTGCAATCTGGGCTTGTGTGTCCATCACAGTGTGTTTGTATGTATCACACTGTTTTTTGGGGGTATCCACATTAATATTAATACTGTTAATATTCTGTGTGGGTGTGAGGACATCTCTGGAAAGACATTTTGTCCGTACTCACTTCCTTAAAAATCTGTTTGAGGGTTATAGATTAATATTGTGTGTGTGTGTGTGTGTGTGTGTGTGTGTGTGTGTGTGTGCGTGTGTGTGTGTGGCGTCACCTTCTCTCTAAGTGCATCTAGGTACATCTCAGCATTGGCGAAGTAGAGGGTGGCAGAGGAACGGAAGATCAAAATCCCTGGCACCTGTCTCACCTAAAATCAATCAGTCAGTCAGTCAGGCAAATAAATGACTACATTTTCAAAACGCTAATGAATAACAAAATTGACATTTAGGACAATGTTTCAAATATCAAACATTAATGACATGATAACAGAGCTACATGTCATCTTATAGTTACAATAGAGGTTCTGTCTGACATTTCTGTGAGGTGTTTTTAGAAGTTGTATGCAATAAGGTTCTTTGCTACAAAGTCAAACTCTAACTTGGTTCTCTAAGGTTTTACTTGTATTCGGTTACAGTATTGTAGTATAGATCAATTAAAACGTCGACCTGATGATGGCGCTAGATGGAAATTTTTGACCTGCTGGCAATTCTAAATAAAAGGTCAGGGAATCATCAGAGTAAGCAATGTTCATCCTCAGGGCATCATGGGTATCTGCACCAAATTTCAAGGCAATTCATTTAATAGTTATTGACCGAACAGCAGACCATCTCAAAGCTCAACATATTTTGTTTGTAATGTGATGTAATTAGTTTGATTTTTTAGATCACATATGCAAGGCGGGACAATGGGACTAGCTAAGTTGCTGGTCATAGGTTAGGAGGTGGAGGGTGTGTCTGATTTGACAATGAGTGGTGCATCATTCCCATTAACATCTCTAATTTGACTTGGCTTGGTTATAACACAGACAAAACAGGGACAGGTGTGCTTTATAATCTGCTCACCTTCATATGTTTTTTGGGTGACTGATATTATCAGTCATTTTGCATTTGCCATAAATATATGCCTTATACATTTGCTGGTCATCCTCGCTCCTGCTTTCAGGTTATTCAAATATAATGTGCCATACCTGATTGTAGTCTTCCACTGGTCTGTAAATGTCAGTGTCTGGGACCTGCCCTAATAGGGAGTACTTAGGCCTAGAGTACACACAAAACAAAAGAATGTATGAATAATTTGTAATAGTGTGCGTTAAGGTGTGGTCTGAAAGAGAGTTAATCGTTGGGTGTGATGAGTGATAGCTTAACTTGACACTCCCTCTCACTGAACATGTGTGTGTTTATTAGTGTATAATTGTGGGCCTCACGGCCATGTATTCCTACAGCTGTGTCCTGAAGATGACCGTGAGCATGGAGAAACCGATGGAAGCAGCCAGTCCCATGTCAGGGTTTAACAGCACGGTGAAGATGAAGGTGGCCACCCATACCACCTGTAGATAGAGAGGGGAAGAGAGTGATTATGAGTAATAAAGCAAGGTAGCATGTAGCTCACCACACATGAGAAGCAACAATGTTGGATGGAAAGTACAACTGTGCTATTCTTAGATACAGTACCTATCAGTTGTTGAGGAAAAATGTTTGACATGACTGTTGCAATACATCATGTACCATAAATCCTAAGTACAGTCAGTTTAAGCTAATTTCAGCCTCAGGTGTGTATATGTCTAAATGTTTATTCCACTGGTTGAGCTTAAAGCTATTATATGAATGCTAGCATATTAGCATGCTAGTATATATTGTAGTTAACAACCTTGGGTATATATCCTGTAAGCTTCTTGCATATTTCTGCACAAGTTAACATATATTATCCTGTAAAGCTTAGCATGTTAACACACTGAAATTAGCAAGTCAGAGTAATACGCTACTTTAAATTGTGTCATTTCAGTTCATCATGGTCATTTGTTTATCTATATATTTATTATCAAACATTATAAAATATTATTATAAAGTTTAGTTTGTTAGCTGTTTACATGTATACAGTTGATAAAATGTATCTATTGTTAAATGTGTCTATTATCTATCATGCTAACATTAGCAATTTAGAATACCACAGTATTTTAGCAGCAGTCTGAACAAAGGTGAAGCTGAAATGAGGCTTGTACAGTGCTGTAAGACAGGGATATGCACAGTAGTGCTGTACATCTTGTTACCAAAACAGAACCTGTGTTTCCATAACATGAATCTTTTACTTCTCTTTTTCTTTTTAGCACACTCACCATATCTATTTTGTTGCTCTTCCACAGCGCGGGGACGTCCATGAATTGCTTCATCATGCCATGGAGGTTGACATAGATAATGGCGCCCAGCACTGCCTACACAATGAGTCAAATATACAGTTAATATAGACGTGCAGTTTTAAAGCCTAAAACAACAAGGTGAACCTCTAATGTGGATTTATGTGCATACTCTAAGCTTTAGATATAAATATATATAAAGTAGCCAATAGCCTAGATCTAAGGAGGTCTCTGTTGGTGGCTTTATAGCAACAAAATCTCCGCTGTTGTCTATATTTTTCACTTTGGCTGAGTGCTGAGGAGAGCTTCTAATTTTGCAAACACATCCACTCTCAGACTTGGACACATGTGTATGTTTATGCTTGGGCACAGATGTGAACACATGCAAACACCCACCCACTCATTCACCCACGCATGCACACACACGGACACACAGACACACGCTGTACCTTAGGCAACTCTTCAAAGAGAGCTCCAATCCAGAGTACGATGAAAAGTATAACTACTGCTGATAGAGCCCCAGCAACCTGCAGTGAAGAGCGAGGGAAGATAGAGGCATGGTGACTAGAAATCAGAAGAGAGACTGGAGGAAGATAGTTAAAAAAGATTACAGAAAAGATGAATGATGTAGTGGTTATTAGGCTGAATTGCTACATGATTATGAGAGGATTCAGGGCGAGCTTCTCCACCCCTCTCCTCTTCTCTGTAATGGGCTTTAGCTGATTAATGGTGTTGTCAGAATAAATCGGTTTAACCTTTCAGCAAATCTGTGTTTGTGTAGGTGGACGATGTGAGTGAAAATCGATTCCCTAAGTGTTTTTTAATGATGCCACTTGTCAGAGTAACATTAATTATGACCAGCGTTTCAATCCATTTAACCTTTAAGATTGCCCAGGTTTGTAGTTACAGGAAAAGTGAAGTGTTGGGATGAAAATTAAGATCTGAAAAATGATATCATGAAACATTCTTGTCATGTTTAAAAAATGCTAAGCATGAAAACTAATTAGCTTTTTTTCTAAATGTTGTTAAAATGCTTTTCAGTTGTGTGGAAGCAAATATCATGCAATGTCAGCTGTAGAAATTTAACTTCATGGTGCATCAGTAGAGACATGTAAATACAAAAAATACTGCATAACAGATGTTGCTGTCAGCTGGCTTGATAATGATATTATAATATGTTGACTTTCTTCTTGAGGGGAAATCATTGCTAACGTTTATACACTAGACATTTTCAGGTCAAACACGAGGAGCTAAAATTCATGTATAGTTTTAGGGAGTGCTGGGTTTTTAATATTTTGCCTTTATCCTTATTTACATATTTGTTAGTTCTGTTCATGATGCCATTTTGAACAAGACTCTGATTGTGATGTCTCTGGTTAGAGGGTAAGTGCACTGAAACAACAACAAAAATTCATATTTTCTTACTTACCCAAAGACTCATAACGAGGTGGACTGTTTTTGTTTTTTGTTTTGCATGGATAGTAGGAGGGCTAAGAGATTTCTAAAATCATACTAAATGCTCTCTGAGAGACAATACTACACCCACAACCACATTATTCTGAAGTGCTCAGAGGCACTTCAGAATAATGTCCACTCATACCAACCTGAGTCTTCCCTCCTGTGCTCTCCTGAACCATGGTGCGAGACATGGAGCAGCTAATGGCGAAACACTGGAAAATTCCTCCAATGGAGTTACTCAGACCCAGAGCGATTAGTTCCTAATCGGACAAAACGCATTACTTGCATACAATTTAATAATCTTAAAAACAAGTAGTTCATCCTTGATCCCATTCATCACCTTCCTACCTGATTGCTGTCCACATTGTAGCCATATTTTAGGGCAAAGATTCGTCCCAGTGAGATGGCAATGCCATAGCCAACAACAGACAGAGCGAAGGCATCTCCAATCACCTGACCAAACAGAGAGACATCTGGGAGAACAGGGGGCTGGAGACTAGGAGACATGGACAGAGAAGAATACATGGACTGTTACAAATACTTTCCTTTTCATATGTGTCAAACATTTTCCGGTGTGTTTACTGTGTGTGTTTCTCACCCTGAAGGAATTTGTCCCACCACGTCCACTCCATATTTCTCATCCAAGTTAACTTGCCATGAAACTATTGTAGCAATAACAATCTGATGAAACAGATAATATGAGATGCATTAGTGTGTGATGTAAGTGTAGGAGCAGGTGCATGTGTGTGTGTTTATCTTTGTAAGGAACTAGAAACTAGAGTATATTCTAAGTGCATATATGTATTAATGTATACTCACACCAATCAGCTCCACAGGTATAGGAACAGGAAGTTTTTTACTTAGGCATGTATTGAGCTCCTTAGCGAGGATGAGAGAGATTATAGTGACGATACTGACCACAAGAGTACCAATATTTGTTGTTGGAAGGAGGTAACACACCTCGATCACAGTCTGGAAGGAAAAAATAATTATTGCTTAAATGCTTAAATGCAGTCATTTCGAATTCTTGTCTGTCACTGAGACTGTTGCCTCTACTGACTTCTATTCATGAGGAAAAATCTATCCCTCGGGAGAAATTACTCGGGACTAATCCAAAATCAAAAATGCTTTGGAAGTAATTTTTAGATTCAAAAGAATATCCCAACAGGATACGTACATATATCAATGACATGGGCCCACTGTATCTCTGAGGGCTGATGCCAAAGGTGTATTTGAGCTGGGATACAATGACGTGGATGGCAGCTCCTGTGGTGTAACCTCGGACCAGCGGATCAGACAGGTAGGTCACAACAAAACCAAACTGGACTATGCCGAGCAGAATCTATGTACATGACATGTATTGCAACAAAGGAGGAGAAAAAACACAGTAACCATGCACACTTATCTTCAAAAGAATATCTGGTTTGATGATCAATTCATATTGGACACCCACTCAGTCTTACATATAAAATGAACATTTATGTAATGACAAACTGGTTTAGTCATAGGTGAGCCAGTGTGTAACACTACAGCTCCACAAGGAAAAACTTTATACTACCCTTTTAATCACTGCAGAAGTAAGCTGATCCTTTAGTCTGGGTTAAAGAGTAGGAGCACATGTAGGCATCTATTAAAGGTCAGAAAATATAGTAAGAAGTTGCCCCCTTTCATGTTTTTAAAGAGTAGCTTTCAGTATTTGTACAATATTTTATTAACTTTGCTAGAAGTAGGTTCCTATTGATGGTGATGACAGTTCATGTCTCCATCCAGACTAGGTATCTCAACTACTCCTGACCAGATTTTCACTTCTGCACTAGAAGCATCACAATCCAATGAAAGGAAATGTCCAAAATATTTGACTCCCATACCACATTATCCAGTCAACTTTAATTTACCTGAAATAATCCAGATAAGAAGGTGACAGCTGCAGCTACTCGGACCCTCTCTGCATCACGAGTGAGGACGTCAACTATACTGGAGTTGGTCACATTGTCCCATACTATAAAGTTTGAGTCTGGGGCTACTCGCTCTATGGCACCTCCTATCATCACACTCAACACTGCATATGTTCCTGGAAAAAGGAGATATAAACATTTTTGCCAGCTATCTAAAAATATATTTACAAAAATAATTATTAAGATTTTACAATAACAACATTACTGCAAATATGAATTAAAAAGTAAAAATGATCTTTAACTTTTTGTGTTATTTCTCTCTTGTAACACATAAATCAAAATACAAGTGTACAAAGATGAGACCGTGTTTAACCATAACTGTTCAAAAGGGTAGCAATTCCACACAGTGTGAATCACAAAGCGAGAACAGAAATATCTGGAAACAATTTAAAAGGCACTGGATTATTTACACAATATGATCATATGTGTATTATTAAGATAATTATTAAAAATCATTATTGGTTATTGTTCATTATTAACTGTCCCCAGTGAGAACAAAAGTGACCACATTTGTATGCATATTGGTTATTTTACATTTTTACATTTGAAGTACTATCACAACCATGTGCTCGATTAATTGTGACTTGTCCATATAACCCAGTCTGCAGATACAGCCAGTGTTAAAGTACAAACCAACTGAGATGTGCTTGGATGTGCCGAAGATGAAGTAGATGAGAACCGGGTAAAAGGAGGAGTAAAGGCCGAAGACTGGAGGAACAGATGCTAACAAGGCATAGGCCATACCTGCAGGGATAACAGAGAATAGATATGGTTTCCTACAATACAGTAATGATTATAAAACAGCTATAACAAGGAATATATTGAGTAGTAAAGTAATGTGAAGAAAGACTAAAGCAATGCACTATTCAGACTACCCTCACTGCATCTCCACATCCTCACCCTGTGGCAAATGCATGATCCCTACGCTGATTCCAGAGACCAGGTCACCTAGGGCATTTTCTCTGAGGGAGTATTTAGGGAGCCATGATAGAAGAGGAACACTATCCAGCAGGCAGCTCTTCAATCTGGGACCAGAACACCTGAGTTTGTGTGTCAGCATGATGGACAAAGAAAAAGAAATGATAGGGAGTTTAGGATGAGAAACTCACTAAACAGCATGGATGTGGTGTTAACCCTGTTTATGTAGCTGTTTTATCATTCAACTTATTTCAAGAAACGACTTTTCCCATATCTTCATTTACTTGCAGGTTGTATTCATCTAGCAGGCCAAATACTTTTTGACACAGATACCCCAGTATGACTTTTGCAAGAAAACAAGAAGTAGATAAAAACAGGACAAGTTGCTGGGATTTGGCTTGAACTAAAATGTAGAACTGAGACTTACATTTAGTACTTAGTGTACTACTACTACTTTAGTACAGTATGCTTTGTTTTTTGATGAAAAAGAAAACATACAGGACAGAAAACTGAATATGCATAGAGAGAGTATTTGACATAGATCATAGATTAGATGTGGGGAACTTTACCTCATTGACTGTTTGACCTTCTCAGTTCGAGAAACCTTTGAGTCAGACTTCTCTGCCATCTCATCTACTTCTCCTTCATCCAGGATCTCCCTGTGCACTCTGTAGGCCATTCGTCTCCTCTCTGCCATGGCTAAAGCTAGCTGTAACACAAACAAAACAAAAAAAAATCTTCTTTTCTCTCCAAATGAATGAATTAATACCAAAGACTGCTATCACTATTTCAATATTGTTTTCACTAAAACTGTCTTTAAAAAAACACCAGTTTTAACTATATCTTATAGTTCATATATTGTTTTGGCACAATACGTTTGAAAAAGTGAACCCAAAAGCAGACTGGTAGGTAGAGTGAACATAAGGTAACTTAAATTACTTGCTGAACAGGCAGTTAACACAAAATAACAAAAGCTGGCTGAGGAGTCCAGGTAAAATAAACATAAAAATCTAACAAACCAAGACAGAGGCAAGTGAGAGGTAAAAAAAAAAAAAAAAAGTCAATAAATTCTGCTTTATGTTACTTCAGGTTCTGGCAGTGTTTTCAAGGAGTGAGCTGTTGATCTCAACAGGTTAGCAATAGTTTTAAACTTTGGATAATAATTACCTTTTCTGTCCCAGCTGTATCAGTAAATGTGTTATTATGTTGACAAGACTCCAAACGTTGTCTATTCTGTTTGTGGCTTTTACAAGAATATATTGAAGCCTTGAAACAAGCCCTGCAGGTTTAGTGTACACTTTCAGAAAGCTTTCTCTCTTCTTCTATGCTGACATCTTTTATCGTGCTTTTCCAGTTCAGAGGAAATCAATCCAGCTTGTCCAAGAAATAATCTTCCATCTAAATTGAGGAAAAAGTTCCTTCAATCATAAGATGCCACATCGGTCTTGAAGAAGAATTAATCCTCTCTTGTGTGCAGTCGTTCCTGGATTGAATTGATAGAATTGAATCTGCTGTAGAGTTTTTCATCACATCCAAATGGGAAAAGTGAATTCGGAACAAAAACTCTCTGACCAAATACAGACAATGAAAAACAGCCCTGCATATATATTGTTTCCTCTTCCCTGTCTGAGGGTCAGACAGCAAGTGTTGCGCGTCCGCTGCTGCGTCTTGAGACTTTGAAGAGTAATCTAGATAGGAAATTGGACATTGTTGGGAGAGGGCAAAGTTCTAAACTGTGCCTGTAAAGAACATAAGTGTTAGAGATTAGAGATGCAGTATGCACTATTACAGACTGGGTTAGTTAAAAGTTTTTTTTTGTTTTTTTTTATTTATAATGTCAATTGAGCTTTTGCTGTGAAAGAAATGTATCCAAAACAAGAGCAATGTATTCTAAATGTCAGTTTAACTTAAAACTATGCAGACAGAAAACTAAACAAATGAGAGTTCAGATGAATGTAGACCGAACTGATCTACATACAACAATATGATCAGTTCACTCTAGACAAAAAAGTAGACAGTTTGAGATGTGTCTTATCTGTGTGTTGTATGTCTTATCATGTACCTGTGTGTGGTTAGATTAGTCAACCATTTCAGCCCAGTCAGGATTGTTCTTGTTAATTTATGATTGCGGCACAGGAGAGTGAATGGGAGGCATAGTTTATCAGTTGAAAAACAGATACTGGTTAACTAAGTAGAACAATCAATATGCTTTCTTAAAGATGCAGTGTGTTTTGTGGATTCCTTTAGAAGCATTGATTTTTTTTCTTGTTTGCAAAGTTTTGACATCTTTCGTTCCCCCCAGTGAATCTCACAAGGATTCACTGTCTTCAGCAGCAGTGGTCATGTAAAGCAAGACAGAACACTAAAGAAAGCATCCACAGAAAGTGCATGGTTTTTATGACATGGAGACAAATGACAGTAGTCTAATGGATAAAGTTTGTGGGTTCCGATCTGGGTTGCTGTAGCAGAAGCTACAGCAGAAGCTATATGAATTTCACTTAAGGGTCAACTTCGTCATGTATGTAACCAGAATTAATGATTCCTTTCCTGCACCTATCACAGGACAAGAAAGTAAAATACAGAACTGGTCATTTCAAGGTCTGTGAAGCGACCAGAGACTTCCGAGTTATAGTTCTAATTTTTTTCACTGTTCTGGAAACATTCTGGCAAGGATGGCAAGGGGTAATGATTCCCATCCTTCTCAAAATCAACAAAGCAACATTTGATCTGGCTTTCTTTGGGTTCATTGAACCTGACATGGTAATATGTCATAGTGATCACAGGGGAAACATGCTAGGCACATGCAATCAAAGTGAACGACTGTATGGCTGCAGTCTATAGGTATTTTGTGTCTTTTGAAGCCCCAGTGGCCTAATGGATAAGGCACTCTTCTCCTAAGCCAGTGTGATGGAGCAGTGTGATGTCTACCGAATGGGTTATTTCATGCCTTTTGAAGCCCCAGTGGCCGCACCCACCAGTTTCTGGCCTGCCTCTGAGGTCCTAACACATCCTAACAGGTCCTAACATTTTCCTAACAGGTCCGAACAGTCCTAACAAGGTCCGAACAAGTTCCTAACGAGATCAAAGAGTTTCAGACAAGGTCCGAACAAGGTCCGAACAAGCTCCGAACAAGCCCATAGGTCACAAGGTAACGCGGTAATCAACCGCTGTATGAGGGGGCGGGGTTATGTCTTTAGCGCGTCGGCCATAACTTTCAACGCATAGACTTGAACAAGCACGGAAAAAAGGTTTGTAAACTTGATGAAAACTCATAAATGAAACGGCATGTATAAGCCGAATGTTTAATCGTGTGACAAATAATACACGATTTAATTTTCCGCCCGGTCGGCACCTTATTCAACTTGTATTTCAACTTTGATTCTTGCCGTAGCCGCTTTGCTAACGGAGGTTCTGCCCGTCAGAAATATTGCCAAATACGTTTTTTACACATACTAGGAATTTGTTTTGGTGTTGTTGGTGTATGTTAGGCATCTAATATAAGGATATATTGTATATACCATACCATTTTCACAACGGTGCGGTTAATTAATTTATTAACGGCCACCGGGGGCGCTCTCTAGCAGTAAACGCAAAAGTGAGACAGACAGAGGAAGATTATGCGCCGAAGAAGACACTATTTTGATTTTGAATTGTTATTTTGCGCATCATGCACACACCCTCATCATGGAAAACAAACAAAGAAATGCATATGATGCAGCTTTTAAGTTCGATCTGGCCAGAAGGAAATACAGCATCATCCCGTGTTGATGAGCGATCGTGCTGTACTGCCGATTTTCAGGCACAGTTTGAAAAAAAATAAAACAAGCAAAAATAGAAATCTTTTGTGTACTGTCTTCCTGTGTAAATATCTCATGTTACAACATGAAAATCTGTGGCTTATATTCAAGTGCGTCCTATATATGTACAAAATACGGCTGTACATACCAGCACTGTAATTGTGGTGATGATAATAATAATAATAATAATAATAATTATATAGCACATTTTAAAACATACATTTACAAAGTACTTCAACAATAATAAAACAATAATGCAAAACCTACATAAATATATGTATCTACATGCATACTGTACATACATGTATATTTTACTCAGCTCTGTCTGTCTGTACGTATACATAGCCTAGCTTGACATTAACCTGTTTTATATCTAATGTTTGCAGATGACTAAGACAGGAAAGCCAGACTCTTACTGGCGTGACATCTGTATAAAATATGCCCAGGGCAAATTCCACTTCACGACTGGCAAACGGCCAGGGGCCAAGAAATGGAAAAAGGCCTTAGAAAAAATAGATGCTTGTCCCCTGCAGACCAATACAAAGGATCTGTTTGGCAGAAGCCTTTGCTGTTCCTGTGGATTCCATAAGGTAGGTAAAATTATTTACTAAGCCATGATGAGTCACTGTAGCATGTGGATTTATTTATTGAACAATCTTTTTGTACCCCACCCCCCACCCCCTCTCTCAGCCTGCAGATCAGTTATCAGGAGCCTGCTCCAGTAAGGCAGAAGAGGTTGAGACGGAGGCAGGGCAAGTTCAAGGAGGCACGGAGGCAGGGGCTGTCGGAGGCGACCCAGAGACAAGGAGAGGAGGCACGGAGGCAGGGGCTGTCGGAGGAGACACAGAGACAAGGAGAGGAGGCACGGAGGCAGGGGCTGTCGGAGGAGACACAGAGGCAGGAGCATCATTGGCAGGACAGGGAGTGCACTGCTATAATTGCAAAGAGTTTGTTGATGCAGAAAAATTCTCTGAACACCTGTCTGACCACCATACGGAGGAGACATGTGACACCTGTGGGGCCAAAGTGCAGGGTACTGTTGGTCTTTTGAACCACATTCAAGAAGCTCACTATTCGGCATTCATTTCACCATCGCCACAGAAACCAACACACCACACACCACCACTACAAAAGCCAACAGTACCAGCAAAGCCAGTACCATCTCTGCTCCCTCCTCTAAGTAGCTCTGCCACACCCACCCATCCATCCCACCACACTGCAGTTCGACTCAAAACACGTTCAGTTAACTGGAAAGGATTTCTTCCTGAGCAGTTCCGCAAGGTGATCCAGGAGGCAGATCAGGTGTGGATTGCAAAGTGCCTCTATGAGCCTACAGGCCAACTAAAACAGAAAATCCACTCATGCTGGTTTCACCCACCACTGGAGCCTAAACCATCTCCTCCTGAGCCTGGGTGGTACTACCGGCAGAGGATGTTTGTCTGGGCACCAATGAGGATGTGGGGTATTCCACTTAAATGCCCACAGTGTTCCCGGAAAATGAACAGCTCCGGGATCTACAGAAAGGTTAGGGAGGTCATTGATGTGGATAGCCGCTACTACCTAGTGGGAGGGGACTATCCACGTTGCAGCAAGTGCTCTCAGCCGGTCTGCCCATGGAGCCAGGATATGCTCTCCCAGCTGGATGTGGCACACAAGAGCCTGTTCCCCGCTGTCCTCACAACACAGCTGGCTCTGGACAGGAAATGTATGACTTTCCTGAAGCCGAGGACAAGCGGTAACAGTTCCTCCTACCTTCAGACAGCAATAGAGGAAGCGCACAGCGAGGAGTGGGCACGTCAGACTATCCGCTACCTCTCGGACTGTGAGCGCCATAAGAAGATGGCTACATTCGTTCCCTCTGCAGCTGTCCCTAGTCCTCCACCACCCTTCAGGCCCCTTCCACTTGCCCAGTGGTTTGAGACAGTCCACTCTAACGAGATCCTCAGCCATCTGGATGAGATGAAGGGAGCTATCACTTCTACCTATGGTAGAATTCTGAAAATGGATTCAACAAAGAAGGTTAGGGTTTCAACAGTAAAAAATATAGAAACAGAACATGTATAATTACAACAAAACTGGAAATGGGTTTACTTCTTAGTGGGGCAATGTCTTCAGTTTGAAAGTATTGTTTGTTTTACAGATCACCAAGAAGCTGGCTGGCATGATCGGGGAAAGTGCTGCATGGATGACAAACATCGGCAATGAGTTTGGCCAGGTTCTGAACTCTGTTCTGACGACGGGTGAAGGTGCAGGGTTGGAAGAGTTGTGCCAAGGGATTGTTACTCGATACAGGAATGCGGGCCAACCTGAACCTGAAGTCATCTATGTCGACCGGGATTGCTGCAGCCAGTCAGGTGGGTAAAAATTATATATATATATATATATATATGTATTAAATATTGTAGTGGCAATCCGAAAAAAACCAAACCACCGATAAAACGCACAGCACCTTTTGTCTACACACACACACACACACGGTTACAAAACTGTGTGGCTTCTCTACTTCCTAGTCGTGATTTTTCCCTGCCCCTATCCACCCGTGACTCCCCTTTCTAACTTTTACCCCTGATTCCTTTCACATGTGACCCGGTCAGCTGTGCAGGTGACATCACAACCACAACATCCCGCATTACCACACCCACATTACCATACATACAGAATTGGCTACAACAAATATAATCGTTAAATACACATATATAAAATTCTTTATCAAATATATGTTTGATGCTGATGGTACTGGCAATTGGGCAGCACCTGAGTTTACTTAATCAAGGTGTAACCACACACAGGTATTGTGGTCTATGTAATTATCACTGGTTGTTTATCCACAGGTGTGTCTTCAGTGGTGAAACTTTTTCAACCGTGGAAATCTGCAGTGCGCTTGGACAGTTTTCATTTCATGAGGCGCTTTAACTGCGGCCTCACTACGGAACACCACCCTCTCTATGGAATCTTTTGCACCAAGCTCTCCTCTTGTATCTTTGAATGGGACCAAGGAGATGTGCAACGCCTGAAGGAGGCCAAGAGAGCGGAATGGAAGATTAGCCACAGCGGACAAGCTCCCACTGAAGAACAGCTTATGGCCGCCATCAGCCCGGGAGAACTGAAGAGGCACTGCAGGAGGAGGACGCGTGAAGTGGAGGAAATGCGGAGCATGATTTCAGGGCTGCTGGAATCAGTGTGGGAGCTGACGGACACCACAGGGCTGCGTCTGGTCAACCATGACAGCATGCGCCACATTTGGGAGGTGCAGCAGAAGCACCTGGAGTGCCTCCAAGACCCTCCAGGCGTTGCACTCTATACAAAGGTGGGGACTCTTCAGAAGGGTGGCAAAGAGCTGGACATCCTGAGGTGTGGTAGAGGGTCCTCCTCTCTGGAGAGTTTTCACCGACACCAGTGTGCTTTTGTTCCAGGTATATTTTCAAGTTATAGTATATTGTATGTCTCTTTTTTAATGTTCTCTTCTATGTTATGAGAGAGAATGTGTAATTATTCCCATACAATACACCATTACTACTGTTGGGTATTCATATGTATTCAATTTACAATAATGAAAATAATGAAAAATAATAATTGAGTATTTTGTTTCTTAGGCTGGCGCTGCAATGCAGTACACATGCAAATGTACATGCTGGAGGGAGTGTCGAGGTGGAACATGGGCCGGGCTAAGGAGGCAGTAGATGTTGAGGGAGCATCAACCCTCAGAACATTCGATGTCCAGTTAATGACTCATCTCAACAACATGAGCCTGCGGGTCCATGGTTGTGCTCTGGTTCCAGAGTTCACCCCACCTGGGAAACCTACTGGTAAGAGATCTCAGAGCTACACTGGCAGACCAGAGTATTACACCCCTTCCTCCACTTTTTCTCAGGCACCCCCCTACTCAGAGGACATGCATTTCTTGGGTGCAAAGATTGTGTTATACATGTAGGCGATGGATAGGTGTGTGTATGTATCTCCTTTTTTCAGCTTTGTGTTTATACTGGTTACAGGGGAGCGCATTGCTGTGGAGTATCTATTGGCCCAGACCAACAGAGGTGACCTGCTTGCTCCAAAGCAGATGCCTGAAATCCCCACGCAGGTGCTTGAGGAGGACGAGGATGAGCCAGATGCCACAGTGTGCATGCCAGGTGATCTTGGGGATGTTGAGCCTGACGCTGCTCTCTGCCAGTCACCTGAGCTTGGGGCTGGTGGAAGTGCTGTGGAAGACCAGGTGTCGTTGGAGGGTGACACTGAACCGGGGCCCCTCGTCACAGAGGTCAATAACACTTTCTGTAACACCTCTTGTTACATTATAATAAGATAAATGAATGTAAAATCAGCATTACTCACATAATTAGAAACAAGTGTACATTAATTTGCTTGTGTTTTCTTTTTCTCACTTATAACTTTTCAGACCAGCCAATGTGACTCTAGAGGCGTTGTGGGATGGGAGGCAGTTGATGCCCTAGCAGCATACCTGGTCGACTTAAACCGCACAATCACTGCTTTGTCAGTCAAGGAGGAGGCAGACATCATTCGCCTGTACACAGCTCTCCATGCCATAGACAAAGCACCTTCAAGGTACAAAATAATTATTGTTTTGTACACCACAATTAAACAAACATTCCATGTAACAAATGAAGCATATGAAGGTCTTTTTCACTATTTAGGTACTCCCAGAAGGCCAAGAAGAAAGGACGTGCGTCAGGAGGACCGTGGCGTGCACCCAGGAAGCCAAGTGGCTCTGCTCCCGGACAGCAGGCGGCAGAGAGGTGCTTGACCACAATTCGCTATCATTTTGGTTCAACACAAATAATTGAATAAGAGACAGCAGTCATCATTGTGAAAAGTATTTATTAAGTGACAATTATTTTATTGACATTGTCACTTGATTGTTCATGACTTTATATCCTTGTTAATCATATCATCTTTCTCTCCCACAGGCTATACATGACTCACGGCCAAGCAGCCCAGGACCCTGAAGTACACAGGGTCAGTGAGTGTGTTTGCCTCAGACTTGCAAAAGAGTTTGAGCAAGCACGAAACAGACCAAAGGACACAAGGGGGAAAAACATGCCCATCCCTCAGTCCATTGTCAGTGTGTACAGCCACATCAGACAGCTGCTGGAGGACAGCAGGGCTGTCCTGGACCAGACCAGCTTGGTTCTGGTGCCGGTTAACAACACCACTGTCTCTTCATGGTGTGTGTTATTTCGTTTACCTTTCTCATACAGTCAAGACAGTGTATATAAAGATTTAACCTCAAGCAAAACCTCCAACTATATGCTTGTTAGAAAATATAATATATAATAACCTTAGGGGATAGGCTCACATGTATAAAATAATGACTGTTTGTTGAATGTTTGTAGGCTGCTTAGGAGGGACAAGAGGAAGGACAGGGACATGCTCCTGCAAGGCACTGTACTTCCCAGACAGCTGCACCTGGCCAAGGAGTCTCTCCCTGCAGCAAATGTACTTCCTGCCGCCCCTGTGCAGCATGGACATGAAGTAATGACCTTTGAGGAGCCTGAAAACCGCGAGGGGGAAGCTTTTCCCCGCCAGCGGGCTCTTGCGGCAAACAGGCCTGTGTCCTGTCCACCATTTTTACCTCTCCCATTCCCGCCACAGTTCGGGCCAGCGCCACCTGCTCCGCCACAGTTCGGGGCAGCTCCACCACAGTTCGGGGCAGCTCCTCCTGCTCCGCCACAGTTCGAGGCAGCTCCGCCACAGTTCGGGGCAGCTCCTCCTGCTCCGCCACAGGTCGGGGCAGCTCCACCACAGTTCGGGGCAGCTCCTCCTGCTCCGCCACAGTTCGGGGCAGCTCCTCCTGCTCCCCCACAGTTCGAGGCAGCTCCACCACAGTTCGGGGCAGCTCCTCCTGCTCCGCCACAGTTCGGGCCAGCTCCTCCTGCTCCGCCACAGTTCGAGGCAGCTCCACCACAGTTCGGGGCAGCTCCTCCTGCTCCGCCACAGTTCGAGGCAGCTCCACCACAGTTCGGGGCAGCTCCACCACAGTTCGGGGCAGCTCCTCCTGCTCCGCCACAGTTCGGGGCAGCTCCTCCTGCTCCGCCACAGTTCGAGGCAGCTCCACCACAGTTCGGGGCAGCTCCTCCTGCTCCACCACAGTTCGGGGCAGCTCCTCCTGCTCCGCCACAGTTCGGGCCAGCTCCTCCTGCTCCGCCACAGTTCGGGGCAGCTCCACCACAGTTCGGGGCAGCTCCTCCTGCTCCGCCACAGTTCGGGCCAGCTCCTCCTGCTCCGCCACAGTTCGGGGCAGCTCCACCACAGTTCGGGGCAGCTCCTCCTGCTCCGCCACAGTTCGGGCCAGCTCCTCCTGCTCCGCCACAGTTCTGGCCAGCTCCGCCTGCTCCTCCACAGTTTGAGCCAGCTCCACCTGCTCCGCCACAGTTCGGGCCAGCTGTTCCTCTCCAGCAAGCTCCTGACCAGCAAGCCTGCCTTCCACCTCAGCCAAGGCAACGTGCCTGGAGACTGAAAAAAGCTGCCCAGGAAGATGAGGAGCGAGTGGCTCAGGGCATACAACCACGGAAAAGGCTGGCAAAGGAGCATTATCACTACACGTGCAAAGAGTGTGGCCAGGAAAAAAATAAAAGGACTGGACACACTCAGTTGAAGGGGCGGTGGTACTGTCCAGCCTCAGGACTGACCCTGGATCAGTGGAAGAACAGTTTATAACTGTTGTTGTTATTTGTTACATTGTTGCCAGCTATGGCATGAAATGTCAGAAAATGCTGGTATTTTCAGTTGAGTGTGTTTTTTAAATGACGAGGCTGCTCCACAGTTCGGACCAGCTCCTCCTGCTGCTCCATAGTTTGGGCCGGCCGCTCCACAGTTCAGTGTGAGTGATTGTCAAAAGTAAAGCCAGAATGCAGAATCATTTTACATTTATTAACAAAACCTTAATAACCACCTGTCCTCCTGCTGCTCCACAGTTCGGGCCAGTTGCTCCACAGTTCGGACCAGTTCGGGCCAGTTGCTCCACAGTTTGGACCAGATCCTCCAGCAGCTCCATGTGGCATGAAATGTCAGTGAAAGCTGGCATTTTCAGTTAGTGTGTTATTTTTGAAAAGTGTGTTTGTGTGTGGTTTCTAGTTTTACGTAGTTCTCTCTCAATGTGTGATACAATATTGTTACAATAAAGTTTAATTTTATTTGAGCCAAGAACAGCCTTCACATTTTTTTCATTTGCTCTTGAAAACAGTGAGTGTGAGTGATTGTCAAAAGTAAAGCCAGAATTACTTGCAGAATCATTTTACATTTATTAACAGACCTTTGTCTCAACCAAAGATTTTAGATTTGGATCAAGTATTTTCTTTGCTCAGTTTGGAATTAGTTTTATTCACTTGTGCTGCACAGATTTTACAAAAAAAGAGGGGATACATGATGGGAGAGTTATTTGTGTTTACAGTTATACACAGTCAATACATTGTTTTGCTGCATACTGCCACCTACAGTAGGCTTTAGGAATGTCCAAAGCGCTGTGGTACATTGGGATGTTGACACAGCATAGGTTCGAATCCCACAAGAGACATGGAAATAAAAGTGATGATAAACCTGCAATAAGTGCAGAAGTTTGTGTAAAGAATGATAAGAAGATAAGAGAGCAGAAAAGAAATTGATATAGTGTATGTTTTGCTCCCTTTTTCTCCTTTTCTTTTTCCTTCTTCTCCCCCCCCCTTCCCCTCTTCTTTTTTCCTTTCCCCCACCCAAGCAGTCTCTTTTGCCCCATTTTTGGCCTAATGGATAAGGCACTGGCCTCCTAAGCCAGGGATTATGGGTTCGAGTCCCATCTGGGGTGACAGAGTCTGGGAGAGGTAGCGTACTGGGCCCGAAACCCAGAAGCCAATGGACAGAGAACCTCCTGTCTTTTCCTGGTTCTTCCCCTGTCTTCTGACTGCTTTTAAAACCTGGGTTTCGAGTCTCTCTGGATGGCTCAACTAAGTCTCCATATAACCTGAGACTGCTTTTTAAACCCATGTTTCTAGTCTCTCTGAATGGCTCAACTGAGCCTCCATATAACCTGAGACTGCTTTTTAAACCCATGTTTCTAGTCTCTCTGAATGGCTCAACCGAGCCTCCTTGGGACCTTAGAAGTACAGCAGAGTGGCGCAGCGGAAGCGTGCTGGGCCCATAACCCAGAGGTCGATGGATCGAAACCATCCTCTGCGGTCTGGAGGCTTTCTACCATGCTTCATGTGATCGACGACACCCTCCCCTGTTATACTTGCAACAAATGAGTCGACTTGTGCAAAGTCAGCTTTCCTCAGTCTGAGACTGTACAACTAGTTTAACACATGGTCTTACTCCATTGGGGTGACTTGCCATGAATGAGCCGAACCTAAGGTTGGTAATCCTCAATGTCGGCCATCAAGGAGCTGCTCGTCATCGCTCCTTACTGAAAAATTTTGGCACTATGTCACAGTTTTTGTGTGTAGCTCTCTATTCTGTCGGAGCTGTACTGTTTCTCCACCTGTCTTCCCCTCCTCTTTCACTGTACCACAGTAGCGTCAGGGGCCATTGTCATGTTATTCAAACTCACACATTGTGCACGTTGTTGCTTTCTAGTGGAGCTGACTGAATGTCTACCGAATGGGTTATTTCGTGCCTTTTGAAGCCCCAGTGGCCTTTCCTGGTTCTTCCCCTGTCTTCTGACTGCTTTTAAAACCTGGGTTTCGAGTCTCTCTGGATGGCTCAACTAAGCCTCCATATAACCTGAGACTGCTTTTTAAACCCATGTTTCTAGTCTCTCTGAATGGCTCAACTGAGCCTCCATATAACCTGAGACTGCTTTTTCTCTCTGAATGGCTCAACCGAGCCTCCTTGGGACCTTAGAAGTACAGCAGAGTGGCGCAGCGGAAGCGTGCTGGGCCCATAACCCAGAGGTCGATGGATCGAAACCATCCTCTGCTACAAGTCTTTGTCTCCGGTCTGGAGGCTTTCTACCATGCTTCATGTGATCGACGACACCCTCCCCTGTTATACTTGCAACAAATGAGTCGCCTTGTGCAAAGTCAGCTTTCCTCAGTCTGAGACTGTACAACTAGTTTAACACATGGTCTTACTCCATTGGGGTGACTTGCCATGAATGAGCCGAACCTAAGGTTGGTAATCCTCAATGTCGGCCATCAAGTAGCTGCTCGTCATCGCTCCTTACGGAAAAGTTTTGGCACTATGTCACAGTTTTTGTGTGTAGCTCTCTATTCTGTCGGAGCTGTACTGTGTCTCCACCTGTCTTTCCCTCCTCTTTCACTGTACCACAGTAGCGTCAGGGGCCATTGTCATGTTATTCAAACTCACACATTGTGCACGTTGTTGCTTTCTAGTGGAGCTGACTGAATGTCTACCGAATGGGTTATTTCGTGCCTTTTGAAGCCCCAGTGGCCTTTCCTGGTTCTTCCCCTGTCTTCTGACTGCTTTTAAAACCTGGGTTTCGAGTCTCTCTGGATGGCTCAACTAAGTCTCCATATAACCTGAGACTGCTTTTTAAACCCATGTTTCTAGTCTCTCTGAATGGCTCAACTGAGCCTCCATATAACCTGAGACTGCTTTTTAAACCCATGTTTCTAGTCTCTCTGAATGGCTCAACCGAGCCTCCTTGGGACCTTAGAAGTACAGCAGAGTGGCGCAGCGGAAGCGTGCTGGGCCCATAACCCAGAGGTCGATGGATCGAAACCATCCTCTGCTACAAGTCTTTGTCTCCGGTCTGGAGGCTTTCTACCATGCTTCATGTGATCGACGACACCCTCCCCTGTTATACTTGCAACAAATGAGTCGACTTGTGCAAAGTCAGCTTTCCTCAGTCTGAGACTGTACAACTAGTTTAACACATGGTCTTACTCCATTGGGGTGACTTGCCATGAATGAGCCGAACCTAAGGTTGGTAATCCTCAATGTCGGCCATCAAGGAGCTGCTCGTCATCGCTCCTTACTGAAAAATTTTGGCACTATGTCACAGTTTTTGTGTGTAGCTCTCTATTCTGTCGGAGCTGTACTGTTTCTCCACCTGTCTTCCCCTCCTCTTTCACTGTACCACAGTAGCGTCAGGGGCCATTGTCATGTTATTCAAACTCACACATTGTGCACGTTGTTGCTTTCTAGTGGAGCTGACTGAATGTCTACCGAATGGGTTATTTCGTGCCTTTTGAAGCCCCAGTGGCCTTTCCTGGTTCTTCCCCTGTCTTCTGACTGCTTTTAAAACCTGGGTTTCGAGTCTCTCTGGATGGCTCAACTAAGCCTCCATATAACCTGAGACTGCTTTTTAAACCCATGTTTCTAGTCTCTCTGAATGGCTCAACTGAGCCTCCATATAACCTGAGACTGCTTTTTAAACCCATGTTTCTAGTCTCTCTGAATGGCTCAACCGAGCCTCCTTGGGACCTTAGAAGTACAGCAGAGTGGCGCAGCGGAAGCGTGCTGGGCCCATAACCCAGAGGTCGATGGATCGAAACCATCCTCTGCTACAAGTCTTTGTCTCCGGTCTGGAGGCTTTCTACCATGCTTCATGTGATCGACGACACCCTCCCCTGTTATACTTGCAACAAATGAGTCGCCTTGTGCAAAGTCAGCTTTCCTCAGTCTGAGACTGTACAACTAGTTTAACACATGGTCTTACTCCATTGGGGTGACTTGCCATGAATGAGCCGAACCTAAGGTTGGTAATCCTCAATGTCGGCCATCAAGTAGCTGCTCGTCATCGCTCCTTACGGAAAAGTTTTGGCACTATGTCACAGTTTTTGTGTGTAGCTCTCTATTCTGTCGGAGGTGTACTGTGTCTCCACCTGTCTTTCCCTCCTCTTTCACTGTACCACAGTAGCGTCAGGGGCCATTGTCATGTTATTCAAACTCACACATTGTGCACGTTGTTGCTTTCTAGTGGAGCTGACTGAATGTCTACCGAATGGGTTATTTCGTGCCTTTTGAAGCCCCAGTGGCCTTTCCTGGTTCTTCCCCTGTCTTCTGACTGCTTTTAAAACCTGGGTTTCGAGTCTCTCTGGATGGCTCAACTAAGTCTCCATATAACCTGAGACTGCTTTTTAAACCCATGTTTCTAGTCTCTCTGAATGGCTCAACTGAGCCTCCATATAACCTGAGACTGCTTTTTAAACCCATGTTTCTAGTCTCTCTGAATGGCTCAACCGAGCCTCCTTGGGACCTTAGAAGTACAGCAGAGTGGCGCAGCGGAAGCGTGCTGGGCCCATAACCCAGAGGTCGATGGATCGAAACCATCCTCTGCTACAAGTCTTTGTCTCCGGTCTGGAGGCTTTCTACCATGCTTCATGTGATCGACGACACCCTCCCCTGTTATACTTGCAACAAATGAGTCGACTTGTGCAAAGTCAGCTTTCCTCAGTCTGAGACTGTACAACTAGTTTAACACATGGTCTTACTCCATTGGGGTGACTTGCCATGAATGAGCCGAACCTAAGGTTGGTAATCCTCAATGTCGGCCATCAAGGAGCTGCTCGTCATCGCTCCTTACTGAAAAATTTTGGCACTATGTCACAGTTTTTGTGTGTAGCTCTCTATTCTGTCGGAGCTGTACTGTTTCTCCACCTGTCTTCCCCTCCTCTTTCACTGTACCACAGTAGCGTCAGGGGCCATTGTCATGTTATTCAAACTCACACATTGTGCACGTTGTTGCTTTCTAGTGGAGCTGACTGAATGTCTACCGAATGGGTTATTTCGTGCCTTTTGAAGCCCCAGTGGCCTTTCCTGGTTCTTCCCCTGTCTTCTGACTGCTTTTAAAACCTGGGTTTCGAGTCTCTCTGGATGGCTCAACTAAGCCTCCATATAACCTGAGACTGCTTTTTAAACCCATGTTTCTAGTCTCTCTGAATGGCTCAACTGAGCCTCCATATAACCTGAGACTGCTTTTTCTCTCTGAATGGCTCAACCGAGCCTCCTTGGGACCTTAGAAGTACAGCAGAGTGGCGCAGCGGAAGCGTGCTGGGCCCATAACCCAGAGGTCGATGGATCGAAACCATCCTCTGCTACAAGTCTTTGTCTCCGGTCTGGAGGCTTTCTACCAGGCTTCATGTGATCGACGACACCCTCCCCTGTTATACTTGCAACAAATGAGTCGCCTTGTGCAAAGTCAGCTTTCCTCAGTCTGAGACTGTACAACTAGTTTAACACATGGTCTTACTCCATTGGGGTGACTTGCCATGAATGAGCCGAACCTAAGGTTGGTAATCCTCAATGTCGGCCATCAAGTAGCTGCTCGTCATCGCTCCTTACGGAAAAGTTTTGGCACTATGTCACAGTTTTTGTGTGTAGCTCTCTATTCTGTCGGAGCTGTACTGTGTCTCCACCTGTCTTTCCCTCCTCTTTCACTGTACCACAGTAGCGTCAGGGGCCATTGTCATGTTATTCAAACTCACACATTGTGCACGTTGTTGCTTTCTAGTGGAGCTGACTGAATGTCTACCGAATGGGTTATTTTGTGCCTTTTGAAGCCCCAGTGGCCTTTCCTGGTTCTTCCCCTGTCTTCTGACTGCTTTTAAAACCTGGGTTTCGAGTCTCTCTGGATGGCTCAACTAAGTCTCCATATAACCTGAGACTGCTTTTTAAACCCATGTTTCTAGTCTCTCTGAATGGCTCAACTGAGCCTCCATATAACCTGAGACTGCTTTTTAAACCCATGTTTCTAGTCTCTCTGAATGGCTCAACCGAGCCTCCTTGGGACCTTAGAAGTACAGCAGAGTGGCGCAGCGGAAGCGTGCTGGGCCCATAACCCAGAGGTCGATGGATCGAAACCATCCTCTGCTACAAGTCTTTGTCTCCGGTCTGGAGGCTTTCTACCATGCTTCATGTGATCGACGACACCCTCCCCTGTTATACTTGCAACAAATGAGTCGACTTGTGCAAAGTCAGCTTTCCTCAGTCTGAGACTGTACAACTAGTTTAACACATGGTCTTACTCCATTGGGGTGACTTGCCATGAATGAGCCGAACCTAAGGTTGGTAATCCTCAATGTCGGCCATCAAGGAGCTGCTCGTCATCGCTCCTTACTGAAAAATTTTGGCACTATGTCACAGTTTTTGTGTGTAGCTCTCTATTCTGTCGGAGCTGTACTGTTTCTCCACCTGTCTTCCCCTCCTCTTTCACTGTACCACAGTAGCGTCAGGGGCCATTGTCATGTTATTCAAACTCACACATTGTGCACGTTGTTGCTTTCTAGTGGAGCTGACTGAATGTCTACCGAATGGGTTATTTCGTGCCTTTTGAAGCCCCAGTGGCCTTTCCTGGTTCTTCCCCTGTCTTCTGACTGCTTTTAAAACCTGGGTTTCGAGTCTCTCTGGATGGCTCAACTAAGCCTCCATATAACCTGAGACTGCTTTTTAAACCCATGTTTCTAGTCTCTCTGAATGGCTCAACTGAGCCTCCATATAACCTGAGACTGCTTTTTAAACCCATGTTTCTAGTCTCTCTGAATGGCTCAACCGAGCCTCCTTGGGACCTTAGAAGTACAGCAGAGTGGCGCAGCGGAAGCGTGCTGGGCCCATAACCCAGAGGTCGATGGATCGAAACCATCCTCTGCTACAAGTCTTTGTCTCCGGTCTGGAGGCTTTCTACCATGCTTCATGTGATCGACGACACCCTCCCCTGTTATACTTGCAACAAATGAGTCGCCTTGTGCAAAGTCAGCTTTCCTCAGTCTGAGACTGTACAACTAGTTTAACACATGGTCTTACTCCATTGGGGTGACTTGCCATGAATGAGCCGAACCTAAGGTTGGTAATCCTCAATGTCGGCCATCAAGTAGCTGCTCGTCATCGCTCCTTACGGAAAAGTTTTGGCACTATGTCACAGTTTTTGTGTGTAGCTCTCTATTCTGTCGGAGCTGTACTGTGTCTCCACCTGTCTTTCCCTCCTCTTTCACTGTACCACAGTAGCGTCAGGGGCCATTGTCATGTTATTCAAACTCACACATTGTGCACGTTGTTGCTTTCTAGTGGAGCTGACTGAATGTCTACCGAATGGGTTATTTTGTGCCTTTTGAAGCCCCAGTGGCCTTTCCTGGTTCTTCCCCTGTCTTCTGACTGCTTTTAAAACCTGGGTTTCGAGTCTCTCTGGATGGCTCAACTAAGTCTCCATATAACCTGAGACTGCTTTTTAAACCCATGTTTCTAGTCTCTCTGAATGGCTCAACTGAGCCTCCATATAACCTGAGACTGCTTTTTAAACCCATGTTTCTAGTCTCTCTGAATGGCTCAACCGAGCCTCCTTGGGACCTTAGAAGTACAGCAGAGTGGCGCAGCGGAAGCGTGCTGGGCCCATAACCCAGAGGTCGATGGATCGAAACCATCCTCTGCTACAAGTCTTTGTCTCCGGTCTGGAGGCTTTCTACCATGCTTCATGTGATCGACGACACCCTCCCCTGTTATACTTGCAACAAATGAGTCGCCTTGTGCAAAGTCAGCTTTCCTCAGTCTGAGACTGTACAACTAGTTTAACACATGGTCTTACTCCATTGGGGTGACTTGCCATGAATGAGCCGAACCTAAGGTTGGTAATCCTCAATGTCGGCCATCAAGTAGCTTCTCGTCATCGCTCCTTACGGAAAAGTTTTGGCACTATGTCACAGTTTTTGTGTGTAGCTCTCTATTCTGTCGGAGCTGTACTGTGTCTCCACCTGTCTTTCCCTCCTCTTTCACTGTACCACAGTAGCGTCAGGGGCCATTGTCATGTTATTCAAACTCACACATTGTGCACGTTGTTGCTTTCTAGTGGAGCTGACTGAATGTCTACCGAATGGGTTATTTCGTGCCTTTTGAAGCCCCAGTGGCCTTTCCTGGTTCTTCCCCTGTCTTCTGACTGCTTTTAAAACCTGGGTTTCGAGTCTCTCTGGATGGCTCAACTAAGCCTCCATATAACCTGAGACTGCTTTTTAAACCCATGTTTCTAGTCTCTCTGAATGGCTCAACTGAGCCTCCATATAACCTGAGACTGCTTTTTAAACCCATGTTTCTAGTCTCTCTGAATGGCTCAACCGAGCCTCCTTGGGACCTTAGAAGTACAGCAGAGTGGCGCAGCGGAAGCGTGCTGGGCCCATAACCCAGAGGTCGATGGATCGAAACCATCCTCTGCTACAAGTCTTTGTCTCCGGTCTGGAGGCTTTCTACCATGCTTCATGTGATCGACGACACCCTCCCCTGTTATACTTGCAACAAATGAGTCGCCTTGTGCAAAGTCAGCTTTCCTCAGTCTGAGACTGTACAACTAGTTTAACACATGGTCTTACTCCATTGGGGTGACTTGCCATGAATGAGCCGAACCTAAGGTTGGTAATCCTCAATGTCGGCCATCAAGTAGCTGCTCGTCATCGCTCCTTACGGAAAAGTTTTGGCACTATGTCACAGTTTTTGTGTGTAGCTCTCTATTCTGTCGGAGGTGTACTGTGTCTCCACCTGTCTTTCCCTCCTCTTTCACTGTACCACAGTAGCGTCAGGGGCCATTGTCATGTTATTCAAACTCACACATTGTGCACGTTGTTGCTTTCTAGTGGAGCTGACTGAATGTCTACCGAATGGGTTATTTCGTGCCTTTTGAAGCCCCAGTGGCCTTTCCTGGTTCTTCCCCTGTCTTCTGACTGCTTTTAAAACCTGGGTTTCGAGTCTCTCTGGATGGCTCAACTAAGTCTCCATATAACCTGAGACTGCTTTTTAAACCCATGTTTCTAGTCTCTCTGAATGGCTCAACTGAGCCTCCATATAACCTGAGACTGCTTTTTAAACCCATGTTTCTAGTCTCTCTGAATGGCTCAACCGAGCCTCCTTGGGACCTTAGAAGTACAGCAGAGTGGCGCAGCGGAAGCGTGCTGGGCCCATAACCCAGAGGTCGATGGATCGAAACCATCCTCTGCTACAAGTCTTTGTCTCCGGTCTGGAGGCTTTCTACCATGCTTCATGTGATCGACGACACCCTCCCCTGTTATACTTGCAACAAATGAGTCGACTTGTGCAAAGTCAGCTTTCCTCAGTCTGAGACTGTACAACTAGTTTAACACATGGTCTTACTCCATTGGGGTGACTTGCCATGAATGAGCCGAACCTAAGGTTGGTAATCCTCAATGTCGGCCATCAAGGAGCTGCTCGTCATCGCTCCTTACTGAAAAATTTTGGCACTATGTCACAGTTTTTGTGTGTAGCTCTCTATTCTGTCGGAGCTGTACTGTTTCTCCACCTGTCTTCCCCTCCTCTTTCACTGTACCACAGTAGCGTCAGGGGCCATTGTCATGTTATTCAAACTCACACATTGTGCACGTTGTTGCTTTCTAGTGGAGCTGACTGAATGTCTACCGAATGGGTTATTTCGTGCCTTTTGAAGCCCCAGTGGCCTTTCCTGGTTCTTCCCCTGTCTTCTGACTGCTTTTAAAACCTGGGTTTCGAGTCTCTCTGGATGGCTCAACTAAGCCTCCATATAACCTGAGACTGCTTTTTAAACCCATGTTTCTAGTCTCTCTGAATGGCTCAACTGAGCCTCCATATAACCTGAGACTGCTTTTTAAACCCATGTTTCTAGTCTCTCTGAATGGCTCAACCGAGCCTCCTTGGGACCTTAGAAGTACAGCAGAGTGGCGCAGCGGAAGCGTGCTGGCCCCATAACCCAGAGGTCGATGGATCGAAACCATCCTCTGCTACAAGTCTTTGTCTCCGGTCTGGAGGCTTTCTACCATGCTTCATGTGATCGACGACACCCTCCCCTGTTATACTTGCAACAAATGAGTCGCCTTGTGCAAAGTCAGCTTTCCTCAGTCTGAGACTGTACAACTAGTTTAACACATGGTCTTACTCCATTGGGGTGACTTGCCATGAATGAGCCGAACCTAAGGTTGGTAATCCTCAATGTCGGCCATCAAGTAGCTGCTCGTCATCGCTCCTTACGGAAAAGTTTTGGCACTATGTCACAGTTTTTGTGTGTAGCTCTCTATTCTGTCGGAGGTGTACTGTGTCTCCACCTGTCTTTCCCTCCTCTTTCACTGTACCACAGTAGCGTCAGGGGCCATTGTCATGTTATTCAAACTCACACATTGTGCACGTTGTTGCTTTCTAGTGGAGCTGACTGAATGTCTACCGAATGGGTTATTTCGTGCCTTTTGAAGCCCCAGTGGCCTTTCCTGGTTCTTCCCCTGTCTTCTGACTGCTTTTAAAACCTGGGTTTCGAGTCTCTCTGGATGGCTCAACTAAGTCTCCATATAACCTGAGACTGCTTTTTAAACCCATGTTTCTAGTCTCTCTGAATGGCTCAACTGAGCCTCCATATAACCTGAGACTGCTTTTTAAACCCATGTTTCTAGTCTCTCTGAATGGCTCAACCGAGCCTCCTTGGGACCTTAGAAGTACAGCAGAGTGGCGCAGCGGAAGCGTGCTGGGCCCATAACCCAGAGGTCGATGGATCGAAACCATCCTCTGCTACAAGTCTTTGTCTCCGGTCTGGAGGCTTTCTACCATGCTTCATGTGATCGACGACACCCTCCCCTGTTATACTTGCAACAAATGAGTCGACTTGTGCAAAGTCAGCTTTCCTCAGTCTGAGACTGTACATCTAGTTTAACACATGGTCTTACTCCATTGGGGTGACTTGCCATGAATGAGCCGAACCTAAGGTTGGTAATCCTCAATGTCGGCCATCAAGGAGCTGCTCGTCATCGCTCCTTACTGAAAAATTTTGGCACTATGTCACAGTTTTTGTGTGTAGCTCTCTATTCTGTCGGAGCTGTACTGTTTCTCCACCTGTCTTCCCCTCCTCTTTCACTGTACCACAGTAGCGTCAGGGGCCATTGTCATGTTATTCAAACTCACACATTGTGCACGTTGTTGCTTTCTAGTGGAGCTGACTGAATGTCTACCGAATGGGTTATTTCGTGCCTTTTGAAGCCCCAGTGGCCTTTCCTGGTTCTTCCCCTGTCTTCTGACTGCTTTTAAAACCTGGGTTTCGAGTCTCTCTGGATGGCTCAACTAAGCCTCCATATAACCTGAGACTGCTTTTTAAACCCATGTTTCTAGTCTCTCTGAATGGCTCAACTGAGCCTCCATATAACCTGAGACTGCTTTTTAAACCCATGTTTCTAGTCTCTCTGAATGGCTCAACCGAGCCTCCTTGGGACCTTAGAAGTACAGCAGAGTGGTGCAGCGGAAGCGTGCTGGGCCCATAACCCAGAGGTCGATGGATCGAAACCATCCTCTGCTACAAGTCTTTGTCTCCGGTCTGGAGGCTTTCTACCATGCTTCATGTGATCGACGACACCCTCCCCTGTTATACTTGCAACAAATGAGTCGACTTGTGCAAAGTCAGCTTTCCTCAGTCTGAGACTGTACAACTAGTTTAACACATGGTCTTACTCCATTGGGGTGACTTGCCATGAATGAGCCGAACCTAAGGTTGGTAATCCTCAATGTCGGCCATCAAGTAGCTGCTCATCATCGCTCCTTACGGAAAAGTTTTGGCACTATGTCACAGTTTTTGTGTGTAGCTCTCTATTCTGTCGGAGGTGTACTGTGTCTCCACCTGTCTTTCCCTCCTCTTTCACTGTACCACAGTAGCGTCAGGGGCCATTGTCATGTTATTCAAACTCACACATTGTGCACGTTGTTGCTTTCTAGTGGAGCTGACTGAATGTCTACCGAATGGGTTATTTCGTGCCTTTTGAAGCCCCAGTGGCCTAATGGATAAGGCACTGGCCTCCTAAGCCAGGGATTATGGGTTCGAGTCCCATCTGGGGTGACAGAGTCTGGGAGAGGTAGCTTACTGGGCCCGAAACCCAGAAGCCAATGGACAGAGAACCTCCCGTCTTTTCCTGGTTCTTCCCCTGTCTTCTGACTGCTTTTAAAACCTGGGTTTCGAGTCTCTCTGGATGGCTCAACTAAGCCTCCATATAACCTGAGACTGCTTTTTAAACCCATGTTTCTAGTCTCTCTGAATGGCTCAACTGAGCCTCCATATAACCTGAGACTGCTTTTTAAACCCATGTTTCTAGTCTCTCTGAATGGCTCAACCGAGCCTCCTTGGGACCTTAGAAGTACAGAAGAGTGGCGCAGCGGAAGCGTGCTGGGCCCATAACCCAGAGGTCGATGGATCGAAACCATCCTCTGCTACAAGTCTTTGTCTCCGGTCTGGAGGCTTTCTACCATGCTTCATGTGATCGACGACACCCTCCCCTGTTATACTTGCAACAAATGAGTCGCCTTGTGCAAAGTCAGCTTTCCTCAGTCTGAGACTGTACAACTAGTTTAACACATGGTCTTACTCCATTGGGGTGACTTGCCATGAATGAGCCGAACCTAAGGTTGGTAATCCTCAATGTCGGCCATCAAGTAGCTGCTCGTCATCGCTCCTTACGGAAAAGTTTTGGCACTATGTCACAGTTTTTGTGTGTAGCTCTCTATTCTGTCGGAGGTGTACTGTGTCTCCACCTGTCTTTCCCTCCTCTTTCACTGTACTACAGTAGCGTCAGGGGCCATTGTCATGTTATTCAAACTCACACATTGTGCACGTTGTTGCTTTCTAGTGGAGCTGACTGAATGTCTACCGAATGGGTTATTTCGTGCCTTTTGAAGCCCCAGTGGCCTTTCCTGGTTCTTCCCCTGTCTTCTGACTGCTTTTAAAACCCATGTTTCTAGTCTCTCTGAATGGCTCAACTGAGCCTCCATATGACCTGAGACTGCTTTTTAAACCCATGTTTCTAGTCTCTCTGAATGGCTCAACTGAGCCTCCATATGACCTGAGACTGCTTTTTAAACCCATGTTTCTAGTCTCTCTGAATGGCTCAACCGAGCCTCCTTGGGACCTTAGAAGTACAGCACAGTGCCGCAGCGGAAGCGTGCTGGGCCCATAACCTAGAGGTCGATGGATCGAAACCATCCTCTGCTACAAGTCTTTGTCTCCGGTCTGGAGGCTTTCTACCATGCTTCATGTGATCGACGACACCCTCCCCTGTTATACTTGCAACAAATGAGTCGACTTGTGCAAAGTCAGCTTTCCTCAGTCTGAGACTGTACAACTAGTTTAACACATGGTCTTACTCCATTGGGGTGACTTGCCATGAATGAGCCGAACCTAAGGTTGGTAATCCTCAATGTCGGCCATCAAGTAGCTGCTCGTCATCGCTCCTTACGGAAAAGTTTTGGCACTATGTCACAGTTTTTGTGTGTAGCTCTCTATTCTGTCGGAGGTGTACTGTGTCTCCACCTGTCTTTCCCTCCTCTTTCACTGTACCACAGTAGCGTCAGGGGCCATTGTCATGTTATTCAAACTCACACATTGTGCACGTTGTTGCTTTCTAGTGGAGCTGACTGAATGTCTACCGAATGGGTTATTTCGTGCCTTTTGAAGCCCCAGTGGCCTTTCCTGGTTCTTCCCCTGTCTTCTGACTGCTTTTAAAACCTGGGTTTCGAGTCTCTCTGGATGGCTCAACTAAGTCTCCATATAACCTGAGACTGCTTTTTAAACCCATGTTTCTAGTCTCTCTGAATGGCTCAACTGAGCCTCCATATAACCTGAGACTGCTTTTTAAACCCATGTTTCTAGTCTCTCTGAATGGCTCAACCGAGCCTCCTTGGGACCTTAGAAGTACAGCAGAGTGGCGCAGCGGAAGCGTGCTGGGCCCATAACCCAGAGGTCGATGGATCGAAACCATCCTCTGCTACAAGTCTTTGTCTCCGGTCTGGAGGCTTTCTACCATGCTTCATGTGATCGACGACACCCTCCCCTGTTATACTTGCAACAAATGAGTCGACTTGTGCAAAGTCAGCTTTCCTCAGTCTGAGACTGTACAACTAGTTTAACACATGGTCTTACTCCATTGGGGTGACTTGCCATGAATGAGCCGAACCTAAGGTTGGTAATCCTCAATGTCGGCCATCAAGGAGCTGCTCGTCATCGCTCCTTACTGAAAAATTTTGGCACTATGTCACAGTTTTTGTGTGTAGCTCTCTATTCTGTCGGAGCTGTACTGTTTCTCCACCTGTCTTCCCCTCCTCTTTCACTGTACCACAGTAGCGTCAGGGGCCATTGTCATGTTATTCAAACTCACACATTGTGCACGTTGTTGCTTTCTAGTGGAGCTGACTGAATGTCTACCGAATGGGTTATTTCGTGCCTTTTGAAGCCCCAGTGGCCTTTCCTGGTTCTTCCCCTGTCTTCTGACTGCTTTTAAAACCTGGGTTTCGAGTCTCTCTGGATGGCTCAACTAAGCCTCCATATAACCTGAGACTGCTTTTTAAACCCATGTTTCTAGTCTCTCTGAATGGCTCAACTGAGCCTCCATATAACCTGAGACTGCTTTTTAAACCCATGTTTCTAGTCTCTCTGAATGGCTCAACCGAGCCTCCTTGGGACCTTAGAAGTACAGCAGAGTGGCGCAGCGGAAGCGTGCTGGCCCCATAACCCAGAGGTCGATGGATCGAAACCATCCTCTGCTACAAGTCTTTGTCTCCGGTCTGGAGGCTTTCTACCATGCTTCATGTGATCGACGACACCCTCCCCTGTTATACTTGCAACAAATGAGTCGCCTTGTGCAAAGTCAGCTTTCCTCAGTCTGAGACTGTACAACTAGTTTAACACATGGTCTTACTCCATTGGGGTGACTTGCCATGAATGAGCCGAACCTAAGGTTGGTAATCCTCAATGTCGGCCATCAAGTAGCTGCTCGTCATCGCTCCTTACGGAAAAGTTTTGGCACTATGTCACAGTTTTTGTGTGTAGCTCTCTATTCTGTCGGAGGTGTACTGTGTCTCCACCTGTCTTTCCCTCCTCTTTCACTGTACCACAGTAGCGTCAGGGGCCATTGTCATGTTATTCAAACTCACACATTGTGCACGTTGTTGCTTTCTAGTGGAGCTGACTGAATGTCTACCGAATGGGTTATTTCGTGCCTTTTGAAGCCCCAGTGGCCTTTCCTGGTTCTTCCCCTGTCTTCTGACTGCTTTTAAAACCTGGGTTTCGAGTCTCTCTGGATGGCTCAACTAAGTCTCCATATAACCTGAGACTGCTTTTTAAACCCATGTTTCTAGTCTCTCTGAATGGCTCAACTGAGCCTCCATATAACCTGAGACTGCTTTTTAAACCCATGTTTCTAGTCTCTCTGAATGGCTCAACCGAGCCTCCTTGGGACCTTAGAAGTACAGCAGAGTGGCGCAGCGGAAGCGTGCTGGGCCCATAACCCAGAGGTCGATGGATCGAAACCATCCTCTGCTACAAGTCTTTGTCTCCGGTCTGGAGGCTTTCTACCATGCTTCATGTGATCGACGACACCCTCCCCTGTTATACTTGCAACAAATGAGTCGACTTGTGCAAAGTCAGCTTTCCTCAGTCTGAGACTGTACATCTAGTTTAACACATGGTCTTACTCCATTGGGGTGACTTGCCATGAATGAGCCGAACCTAAGGTTGGTAATCCTCAATGTCGGCCATCAAGGAGCTGCTCGTCATCGCTCCTTACTGAAAAATTTTGGCACTATGTCACAGTTTTTGTGTGTAGCTCTCTATTCTGTCGGAGCTGTACTGTTTCTCCACCTGTCTTCCCCTCCTCTTTCACTGTACCACAGTAGCGTCAGGGGCCATTGTCATGTTATTCAAACTCACACATTGTGCACGTTGTTGCTTTCTAGTGGAGCTGACTGAATGTCTACCGAATGGGTTATTTCGTGCCTTTTGAAGCCCCAGTGGCCTTTCCTGGTTCTTCCCCTGTCTTCTGACTGCTTTTAAAACCTGGGTTTCGAGTCTCTCTGGATGGCTCAACTAAGCCTCCATATAACCTGAGACTGCTTTTTAAACCCATGTTTCTAGTCTCTCTGAATGGCTCAACTGAGCCTCCATATAACCTGAGACTGCTTTTTAAACCCATGTTTCTAGTCTCTCTGAATGGCTCAACCGAGCCTCCTTGGGACCTTAGAAGTACAGCAGAGTGGTGCAGCGGAAGCGTGCTGGGCCCATAACCCAGAGGTCGATGGATCGAAACCATCCTCTGCTACAAGTCTTTGTCTCCGGTCTGGAGGCTTTCTACCATGCTTCATGTGATCGACGACACCCTCCCCTGTTATACTTGCAACAAATGAGTCGACTTGTGCAAAGTCAGCTTTCCTCAGTCTGAGACTGTACAACTAGTTTAACACATGGTCTTACTCCATTGGGGTGACTTGCCATGAATGAGCCGAACCTAAGGTTGGTAATCCTCAATGTCGGCCATCAAGTAGCTGCTCATCATCGCTCCTTACGGAAAAGTTTTGGCACTATGTCACAGTTTTTGTGTGTAGCTCTCTATTCTGTCGGAGGTGTACTGTGTCTCCACCTGTCTTTCCCTCCTCTTTCACTGTACCACAGTAGCGTCAGGGGCCATTGTCATGTTATTCAAACTCACACATTGTGCACGTTGTTGCTTTCTAGTGGAGCTGACTGAATGTCTACCGAATGGGTTATTTCGTGCCTTTTGAAGCCCCAGTGGCCTAATGGATAAGGCACTGGCCTCCTAAGCCAGGGATTATGGGTTCGAGTCCCATCTGGGGTGACAGAGTCTGGGAGAGGTAGCTTACTGGGCCCGAAACCCAGAAGCCAATGGACAGAGAACCTCCCGTCTTTTCCTGGTTCTTCCCCTGTCTTCTGACTGCTTTTAAAACCTGGGTTTCGAGTCTCTCTGGATGGCTCAACTAAGCCTCCATATAACCTGAGACTGCTTTTTAAACCCATGTTTCTAGTCTCTCTGAATGGCTCAACTGAGCCTCCATATAACCTGAGACTGCTTTTTAAACCCATGTTTCTAGTCTCTCTGAATGGCTCAACCGAGCCTCCTTGGGACCTTAGAAGTACAGAAGAGTGGCGCAGCGGAAGCGTGCTGGGCCCATAACCCAGAGGTCGATGGATCGAAACCATCCTCTGCTACAAGTCTTTGTCTCCGGTCTGGAGGCTTTCTACCATGCTTCATGTGATCGACGACACCCTCCCCTGTTATACTTGCAACAAATGAGTCGCCTTGTGCAAAGTCAGCTTTCCTCAGTCTGAGACTGTACAACTAGTTTAACACATGGTCTTACTCCATTGGGGTGACTTGCCATGAATGAGCCGAACCTAAGGTTGGTAATCCTCAATGTCGGCCATCAAGTAGCTGCTCGTCATCGCTCCTTACGGAAAAGTTTTGGCACTATGTCACAGTTTTTGTGTGTAGCTCTCTATTCTGTCGGAGGTGTACTGTGTCTCCACCTGTCTTTCCCTCCTCTTTCACTGTACCACAGTAGCGTCAGGGGCCATTGTCATGTTATTCAAACTCACACATTGTGCACGTTGTTGCTTTCTAGTGGAGCTGACTGAATGTCTACCGAATGGGTTATTTCGTGCCTTTTGAAGCCCCAGTGGCCTTTCCTGGTTCTTCCCCTGTCTTCTGACTGCTTTTAAAACCCATGTTTCTAGTCTCTCTGAATGGCTCAACTGAGCCTCCATATGACCTGAGACTGCTTTTTAAACCCATGTTTCTAGTCTCTCTGAATGGCTCAACTGAGCCTCCATATGACCTGAGACTGCTTTTTAAACCCATGTTTCTAGTCTCTCTGAATGGCTCAACCGAGCCTCCTTGGGACCTTAGAAGTACAGCACAGTGCCGCAGCGGAAGCGTGCTGGGCCCATAACCTAGAGGTCGATGGATCGAAACCATCCTCTGCTACAAGTCTTTGTCTCCGGTCTGGAGGCTTTCTACCATGCTTCATGTGATCGACGACACCCTCCCCTGTTATACTTGCAACAAATGAGTCGACTTGTGCAAAGTCAGCTTTCCTCAGTCTGAGACTGTACAACTAGTTTAACACATGGTCTTACTCCATTGGGGTGACTTGCCATGAATGAGCCGAACCTAAGGTTGGTAATCCTCAATGTCGGCCATCAAGGAGCTGCTCGTCATCGCTCCTTACTGAAAAGTTTTGGCACTATGTCACAGTTTTTGTGTGTAGCTCTCTATTCTGTCGGAGCTGTACTGTGTCTCCACCTGTCTTTCCCTCCTCTTTCACTGTACCACAGTAGCGTCAGGGGCCATTGTCATGTTATTCAAACTCACACATTGTGCACGTTGTTGCTTTCTAGTGGAGCTGACTGAATGTCTACCGAATGGGTTATTCCGTGCCTTTTGAAGCCCCAGTGGCCTAATGGATAAGGCACTGGCCTCCTAAGCCAGGGATTATGGGTTCGAGTCCCATCTGGGGTGACAGAGTCTGGGAGAGGTAGCTTACTGGGCCCGAAACCCAGAAGCCAATGGACAGAGAACCTCCCGTCTTTTCCTGGTTCTTCCCCTGTCTTCTGACTGCTTTTAAAACCTGGGTTTCGAGTCTCTCTGGATGGCTCAACTAAGCCTCCATATAACCTGAGACTGCTTTTTAAACCCATGTTTCTAGTCTCTCTGAATGGCTCAACTGAGCCTCCATATAACCTGAGACTGCTTTTTAAACCCATGTTTCTAGTCTCTCTGAATGGCTCAACCGAGCCTCCTTGGGACCTTAGAAGTACAGCAGAGTGGCGCAGCGGAAGCGTGCTGGGCCCATAACCCAGAGGTCGATGGATCGAAACCATCCTCTGCTACAAGTCTTTGTCTCCGGTCTGGAGGCTTTCTACCATGCTTCATGTGATCGACGACACCCTCCCCTGTTATACTTGCAACAAATGAGTCGCCTTGTGCAAAGTCAGCTTTCCTCAGTCTGAGACTGTACAACTAGTTTAACACATGGTCTTACTCCATTGGGGTGACTTGCCATGAATGAGCCGAACCTAAGGTTGGTAATCCTCAATGTCGGCCATCAAGTAGCTGCTCGTCATCGCTCCTTACGGAAAAGTTTTGGCACTATGTCACAGTTTTTGTGTGTAGCTCTCTATTCTGTCGGAGGTGTACTGTGTCTCCACCTGTCTTTCCCTCCTCTTTCACTGTACCACAGTAGCGTCAGGGGCCATTGTCATGTTATTCAAACTCACACATTGTGCACGTTGTTGCTTTCTAGTGGAGCTGACTGAATGTCTACCGAATGGGTTATTTCGTGCCTTTTGAAGCCCCAGTGGCCTTTCCTGGTTCTTCCCCTGTCTTCTGACTGCTTTTAAAACCCATGTTTCTAGTCTCTCTGAATGGCTCAACTGAGCCTCCATATGACCTGAGACTGCTTTTTAAACCCATGTTTCTAGTCTCTCTGAATGGCTCAACTGAGCCTCCATATGACCTGAGACTGCTTTTTAAACCCATGTTTCTAGTCTCTCTGAATGGCTCAACTGAGCCTCCATATAACCTGAGACTGCTTTTTAAACCCATGTTTCTAGTCTCTCTGAATGGCTCAACCGAGCCTCCTTGGGAACTTAGAAGTACAGCAGAGTGGCGCAGCGGAAGCGTGCTGGGCCCATAACCCAGAGGTCGATGGATCGAAACCATCCTCTGCTACAAGTCTTTGTCTCCGGTCTGGAGGCTTTCTACCATGCTTCATGTGATCGACGACACCCTCCCCTGTTATACTTGCAACAAATGAGTCGCCTTGTGCAAAGTCAGCTTTCCTCAGTCTGAGACTGTACAACTAGTTTAACACATGGTCTTACTCCATTGGGGTGACTTGCCATGAATGAGCCGAACCTAAGGTTGGTAATCCTCAATGTCGGCCATCAAGTAGCTTCTCGTCATCGCTCCTTACGGAAAAGTTTTGGCACTATGTCACAGTTTTTGTGTGTAGCTCTCTATTCTGTCGGAGCTGTACTGTGTCTCCACCTGTCTTTCCCTCCTCTTTCACTGTACCACAGTAGCGTCAGGGGCCATTGTCATGTTATTCAAACTCACACATTGTGCACGTTGTTGCTTTCTAGTGGAGCTGACTGAATGTCTACCGAATGGGTTATTTCGTGCCTTTTGAAGCCCCAGTGGCCTTTCCTGGTTCTTCCCCTGTCTTCTGACTGCTTTTAAAACCTGGGTTTCGAGTCTCTCTGGATGGCTCAACTAAGCCTCCATATAACCTGAGACTGCTTTTTAAACCCATGTTTCTAGTCTCTCTGAATGGCTCAACTGAGCCTCCATATAACCTGAGACTGCTTTTTAAACCCATGTTTCTAGTCTCTCTGAATGGCTCAACCGAGCCTCCTTGGGACCTTAGAAGTACAGCAGAGTGGCGCAGCGGAAGCGTGCTGGGCCCATAACCCAGAGGTCGATGGATCGAAACCATCCTCTGCTACAAGTCTTTGTCTCCGGTCTGGAGGCTTTCTACCATGCTTCATGTGATCGACGACACCCTCCCCTGTTATACTTGCAACAAATGAGTCGACTTGTGCAAAGTCAGCTTTCCTCAGTCTGAGACTGTACAACTAGTTTAACACATGGTCTTACTCCATTGGGGTGACTTGCCATGAATGAGCCGAACCTAAGGTTGGTAATCCTCAATGTCGGCCATCAAATAGCTGCTCGTCATCGCTCCTTACGGAAAAGTTTTGGCACTATGTCACAGTTTTTGTGTGTAGCTCTCTATTCTGTCGGAGGTGTACTGTGTCTCCACCTGTCTTTCCCTCCTCTTTCACTGTACCACAGTAGCGTCAGGGGCCATTGTCATGTTATTCAAACTCACACATTGTGCACGTTGTTGCTTTCTAATGGAGCTGACTAGATGCTCGTCATCGCTCCTTACTGAAAAGTTTTGGCACTATGTCACAGTTTTTGTGTGTAGCTCTCTATTCTGTCGGAGCTGTACTGTGTCTCCACCTGTCTTTCCCTCCTCTTTCACTGTACCACAGTAGCGTCAGGGGCCATTGTCATGTTATTCAAACTCACGTTGTTGCTTTCTAGTGGAGCTGACTGAATGTCTACCGAATGGGTTATTTCGTGCCTTTTGAAGCCCCAGTGGCCTAATGGATAAGGCACTGGCCTCCTAAGCCAGGGATTATGGGTTCGAGTCCCATCTGGGGTGACAGAGTCTGGGAGAGGTAGCTTACTGGGCCCGAAACCCAGAAGCCAATGGACAGAGAACCTCCAGTCTTTTCCTGGTTCTTCCCCTGTCTTCTGACTGCTTTTAAAACCTGGGTTTCGAGTCTCTCTGGATGGCTCAACTAAGCCTCCATATAACCTGAGACTGCTTTTTAAACCCATGTTTCTAGTCTCTCTGAATTGCTCAACTGAGCCTCCATATAACCTGAGACTGCTTTGTAAACCCATGTTTCTAGTCTCTCTGAATGGCTCAACCGAGCCTCCTTGGGACCTTAGAAGTACAGCAGAGTGGCGCAGCGGAAGCGTGCTGGGCCCATAACCCAGAGGTCGATGGATCGAAACCATCCTCTGCTACAAGTCTTTGGCTTTCTACCATGCTTCATGTGATCGACGACACCCTCCCCTGTTATACTTGCAACAAATGAGTCGACTTGTGCAAAGTCAGCTTTCCTCAGTCTGAGACTGTACAACTAGTTTAACACATGGTCTTACTCCATTGGGGTGACTTGCCATGAATGAGCCGAACCTAAGGTTGGTAATCCTCAATGTCGGCCATCAAGTAGCTGCTCGTCATCGCTCCTTACGGAAAAGTTTTGGCACTATGTCACAGTTTTTGTGTGTAGCTCTCTATTCTGTCGGAGCTGTACTGTGTCTCCACCTGTCTTTCCCTCCTCTTTCACTGTACCACAGTAGCGTCAGGGGCCATTGTCATGTTATTCAAACTCACACATTGTGCACGTTGTTGCTTTCTAGTGGAGCTGACTGAATGTCTACCGAATGGGTTATTTCGTGCCTTTTGAAGCCCCAGTGGCCTAATGGATAAGGCACTGGCCTCCTAAGCCAGGGATTATGGGTTCGAGTCCCATCTGGGGTGACAGAGTCTGGGAGAGGTAGCTTACTGGGCCCGAAACCCAGAAGCCAATGGACAGAGAACCTCCCGTCTTTTCCTGGTTCTTCCCCTGTCTTCTGACTGCTTTTAAAACCTGGGTTTCGAGTCTCTCTGGATGGCTCAACTAAGCCTCCATATGACCTGAGACTGCTTTTTAAACCCATGTTTCTAGTCTCTCTGAATGGCTCAACTGAGCCTCCATATGACCTGAGACTGCTTTTTAAACCCATGTTTCTAGTCTCTCTGAATGGCTCAACCGAGCCTCCTTGGGACCTTAGAAGTACAGCACAGTGCCGCAGCGGAAGCGTGCTGGGCCCATAACCCAGAGGTCGATGGATCGAAGCCATCCTCTGCTACAAGTCTTTGTCTCCGGTCTGGAGGCTTTCTACCATGCTTCATGTGATCGACGACACCCTCCCCTGTTATACTTGCAACAAATGAGTCGACTTGTGCAAAGTCAGCTTTCCTCAGTCTGAGACTGTACAACTAGTTTAACACATGGTCTTACTCCATTGGGGTGACTTGCCATGAATGAGCCGAACCTAAGGTTGGTAATCCTCAATGTCGGCCATCAAGTAGCTGCTCGTCATCGCTCCTTACGGAAAAGTTTTGGCACTATGTCACAGTTTTTGTGTGTAGCTCTCTATTCTGTCGGAGCTGTACTGTGTCTCCACCTGTCTTTCCCTCCTCTTTCACTGTACCACAGTAGCGTCAGGGGCCATTGTCATGTTATTCAAACTCACACATTGTGCACGTTGTTGCTTTCTAGTGGAGCTGACTGAATGTCTACCGAATGGGTTATTTCGTGCCTTTTGAAGCCCCAGTGGCCTAATGGATAAGGCACTGGCCTCCTAAGCCAGGGATTATGGGTTCGAGTCCCATCTGGGGTGGCAGAGTCTGGGAGAGGTAGCTTACTGGGCCCGAAACCCAGAAGCCAATGGACAGAGAACCTCCCGTCTTTTCCTGGTTCTTCCCCTGTCTTCTGACTGCTTTTAAAACCTGGGTTTCGAGTCTCTCTGGATGGCTCAACTAAGCCTCCATATAACCTTAGACTCCTTTTTAAACCCATGTTTCTAGTCTCTCTGAATGGCTCAACTGAGCCTCCATATAACCTGAGACTGCTTTTTAAACCCATGTTTCTAGTCTCTCTGAATGGCTCAACCGAGCCTCCTTGGGACCTTAGAAGTACAGCAGAGTGGCGCAGCGGAAGCGTGCTGGGCCCATAACCCAGAGGTCGATGGATCGAAACCATCCTCTGCTACAAGTCTTTGGCTTTCTACCATGCTTCATGTGATCGACGACACCCTCCCCTGTTATACTTGCAACAAATGAGTCGACTTGTGCAAAGTCAGCTTTCCTCAGTCTGAGACTGTACAACTAGTTTAACACATGGTCTTACTCCATTGGGGTGACTTGCCATGAATGAGCCGAACCTAAGGTTGGTAATCCTCAATGTCGGCCATCAAGTAGCTGCTCGTCATCGCTCCTTACTGAAAAGTTTTGGCACTATGTCACAGTTTTTGTGTGTAGCTCTCTATTCTGTCGGAGCTGTACTGTGTCTCCACCTGTCTTTCCCTCCTCTTTCACTGTACCACAGTAGCGTCAGGGGCCATTGTCATGTTATTCAAACTCACACATTGTGCACGTTGTTGCTTTCTAGTGGAGCTGACTGAATTTCTACCGAATGGGTTATTTCGTGCCTTTTGAAGCCCCAGTGGCCTAATGGGTAAGGCACTGGCCTCCTAAGCCAGGGATTATGGGTTCGAGTCCCATCTGGGGTGACAGAGTCTGCGAGAGGTAGCTTACTGGGCCCGAAACCCAGAAGCCAATGGACAGAGAACCTCCTGTCTTTTCCTGGTTCTTCCCCTGTCTTCTGACTGCTTTTAAAACCTGGGTTTCGAGTCTCTCTGGATGGCTGAACTAAGCCTCCATATGACCTGAGACTGCTTTTTAAACCCATGTTTCTAGTCTCTCTGAATGGCTCAACTGAGCCTCCATGGGACCTTAGAAGTACAGCAGAGTGGCGCAGCGGAAGCGTGCTGGGCCCATAACCCAGAGGTCGATGGATCGAAACCATCCTCTGCTACAAGTCTTTGGCTTTCTACCATGCTTCATGTGATCGACGACACCCTCCCCTGTTATACTTGCAACAAATGAGTCGACTTGTGCAAAGTCAGCTTTCCTCAGTCTGAGACTGTACAACTAGTTTAACACATGGTCTTACTCCATTGGGGTGACTTGCCATGAATGAGCCGAACCTAAGGTTGGTAATCCTCAATGTCGGCCATCAAGTAGCTGCTCGTCATCGCTCCTTACTGAAAAGTTTTGGCACTATGTCACAGTTTTTGTGTGTAGCTCTCTATTCTGTCGGAGCTGTACTGTGTCTCCACCTGTCTTTCCCTCCTCTTTCACTGTACCACAGTAGCGTCAGGGGCCATTGTCATGTTATTCAAACTCACACATTGTGCACGTTGTTGCTTTCTAGTGGAGCTGACTGAATGTCTACCGAATGGGTTATTTCGTGCCTTTTGAAGCCCCAGTGGCCTAATGGATAAGGCACTGGCCTCCTAAGCCAGGGATTATGGGTTCGAGTCCCATCTGGGGTGACAGAGTCTGCGAGAGGTAGCTTACTGGGCCCGAAACCCAGAAGCCAATGGACAGAGAACCTCCTGTCTTTTCCTGGTTCTTCCCCTGTCTTCTGACTGCTTTTAAAACCTGGGTTTCGAGTCTCTCTGGATGGCTGAACTAAGCCTCCATATGACCTGAGACTGCTTTTTAAACCCATGTTTCTAGTCTCTCTGAATGGCTCAACTGAGCCTCCATATGACCTGAGACTGCTTTTTAAACCCATGTTTCTAGTCTCTCTGAATGGCTCAACCGAGCCTCCTTGGGACCTTAGAAGTACAGCACAGTGCCGCAGCGGAAGCGTGCTGGGCCCATAACCCAGAGGTCGATGGATCGAAACCATCCTCTGCTACAAGTCTTTGTCTCCGGTCTGGAGGCTTTCTACCATGCTTCATGTGATCGACGACACCCTCCCCTGTTATACTTGCAACAAATGAGTCGACTTGTGCAAAGTCAGCTTTCCTCAGTCTGAGACTGTACAACTAGTTTAACACATGGTCTTACTCCATTGGGGTGACTTGCCATGAATGAGCCGAACCTAAGGTTGGTAATCCTCAATGTCGGCCATCAAGTAGCTGCTCGTCATCGCTCCTTACGGAAAAGTTTTGGCACTATGTCACAGTTTTTGTGTGTAGCTCTCTATTCTGTCGGAGCTGTACTGTGTCTCCACCTGTCTTTCCCTCCTCTTTCACTGTACCACAGTAGCGTCAGGGGCCATTGTCATGTTATTCAAACTCACACATTGTGCACGTTGTTGCTTTCTAGTGGAGCTGACTGAATGTCTACCGAATGGGTTATTTCGTGCCTTTTGAAGCCCCAGTGGCCTAATGGATAAGGCACTGGCCTCCTAAGCCAGGGATTATGGGTTCGAGTCCCATCTGGGGTGACAGAGTCTGGGAGAGGTAGCTTACTGGGTCCGAAACCCAGAAGCCAATGGACAGAGAACCTCCCGTCTTTTCCTGGTTCTTCCCCTGTCTTCTGACTGCTTTTAAAACCTGGGTTTCGAGTCTCTCTGGATGGCTCAACTAAGTCTCCATATAACCTGAGACTGCTTTTTAAACCCATGTTTCTAGTCTCTCTGAATGGCTCAACTGAGCCTCCATATAACCTGAGACTGCTTTTTAAACCCATGTTTCTAGTCTCTCTGAATGGCTCAACCGAGCCTCCTTGGGACCTTAGAAGTACAGCAGAGTGGCGCAGCGGAAGCGTGCTGGGCCCATAACCCAGAGGTCGATGGATCGAAACCATCCTCTGCTACAAGTCTTTGTCTCCGGTCTGGAGGCTTTCTACCATGCTTCATGTGATCGACGACACCCTCCCCTGTTATACTTGCAACAAATGAGTTGACTTGTGCAAAGTCAGCTTTCCTCAGTCTGAGACTGTACAACTAGTTTAACACATGGTCTTACTCCATTGGGGTGACTTGCCATGAATGAGCCGAACCTAAGGTTGGTAATCCTCAATGTCGGCCATCAAGGAGCTGCTCGTCATCGCTCCTTACTGAAAAATTTTGGCACTATGTCACAGTTTTTGTGTGTAGCTCTCTATTCTGTCGGAGCTGTACTGTTTCTCCACCTGTCTTCCCCTCCTCTTTCACTGTACCACAGTAGCGTCAGGGGCCATTGTCATGTTATTCAAACTCACACATTGTGCACGTTGCTGCTTTCTAGTGGAGCTGACTGAATGTCTACCGAATGGGTTATTTCGTGCCTTTTGAAGCCCCAGTGGCCTTTCCTGGTTCTTCCCCTGTCTTCTGACTGCTTTTAAAACCTGGGTTTCGAGTCTCTCTGGATGGCTCAACTAAGCCTCCATATAACCTGAGACTGCTTTTTAAACCCATGTTTCTAGTCTCTCTGAATGGCTCAACTGAGCCTCCATATAACCTGAGACTGCTTTTTAAACCCATGTTTCTAGTCTCTCTGAATGGCTCAACCGAGCCTCCTTGGGACCTTAGAAGTACAGCAGAGTGGCGCAGCGGAAGCGTGCTGGGCCCATAACCCAGAGGTCGATGGATCGAAACCATCCTCTGCTACAAGTCTTTGTCTCCGGTCTGGAGGCTTTCTACCATGCTTCATGTGATCGACGACACCCTCCCCTGTTATACTTGCAACAAATGAGTCGACTTGTGCAAAGTCAGCTTTCCTCAGTCTGAGACTGTACAACTAGTTTAACACATGGTCTTACTCCATTGGGGTGACTTGCCATGAATGAGCCGAACCTAAGGTTGGTAATCCTCAATGTCGGCCATCAAGTAGCTGCTCGTCATCGCTCCTTACGGAAAAGTTTTGGCACTATGTCACAGTTTTTGTGTGTAGCTCTCTATTCTGTCGGAGCTGTACTGTGTCTCCACCTGTCTTTCCCTCCTCTTTCACTGTACCACAGTAGCGTCAGGGGCCATTGTCATGTTATTCAAACTCACACATTGTGCACGTTGTTGCTTTCTAATGGAGCTGACTAGATGCTCGTCATCGCTCCTTACTGAAAAGTTTTGGCACTATGTCACAGTTTTTGTGTGTAGCTCTCTATTCTGTCGGAGCTGTACTGTGTCTCCACCTGTCTTTCCCTCCTCTTTCACTGTACCACAGTAGCGTCAGGGGCCATTGTCATGTTATTCAAACTCACACATTGTGCACGTTGTTGCTTTCTAGTGGAGCTGACTGAATGTCTACCGAATGGGTTATTTCGTGCCTTTTGAAGCCCCAGTGGCCTTTCCTGGTTCTTCCCCTGTCTTCTGACTGCTTTTAAAACCTGGGTTTCGAGTCTCTCTGGATGGCTCAACTAAGCCTCCATATAACCTGAGACTGCTTTTTAAACCCATGTTTCTAGTCTCTCTGAATGGCTCAACTGAGCCTCCATATAACCTGAGACTGCTTTTTAAACCCATGTTTCTAGTCTCTCTGAATGGCTCAACCGAGCCTCCTTGGGACCTTAGAAGTACAGCAGAGTGGCGCAGCGGAAGCGTGCTGGGCCCATAACCCAGAGGTCGATGGATCGAAACCATCCTCTGCTACAAGTCTTTGTCTCCGGTCTGGAGACTTTCTACCATGCTTCATGTGATCGACAACACCCTCCCTCTGTTATACTTGCAACTAATGAGTCGACTTGTGCAAAGTCAGCTTTCCTCAGTCTGAGACTGTACAACTAGTTTAACACATGGTCTTACTCCATTGGGGTGACTTGCCATGAATGAGCCGAACCTAAGGTTGGTAATCCTCAATGTCGGCCATCAAGGAGCTGCTCGTCATCGCTCCTTCCTGAAAAATTTTGGCACTATGTCACAGTTTTTGTGTGTAGCTCTCTATTCTGTCGGAGCTGTACTGTTTCTCCACCTGTCTTCCCCTCCTCTTTCACTGTACCACAGTAGCGTCAGGGGCCATTGTCATGTTATTCAAACTCACACATTGTGCACGTTGTTGCTTTCTAGTGGAGCTGACTGAATGTCTACCGAATGGGTTATTTTGTGCCTTTTGAAGCCCCAGTGGCCTTTCCTGGTTCTTCCCCTGTCTTCTGACTGCTTTTAAAACCTGGGTTTCGAGTCTCTCTGGATGGCTCAACTAAGTCTCCATATAACCTGAGACTGCTTTTTAAACCCATGTTTCTAGTCTCTCTGAATGGCTCAACTGAGCCTCCATATAACCTGAGACTGCTTTTTAAACCCATGTTTCTAGTCTCTCTGAATGGCTCAACCGAGCCTCCTTGGGACCTTAGAAGTACAGCAGAGTGGCGCAGCGGAAGCGTGCTGGGCCCATAACCCAGAGGTCGATGGATCGAAACCATCCTCTGCTACAAGTCTTTGTCTCCGGTCTGGAGACTTTCTACCATGCTTCATGTGATCGACAACACCCTCCCTCTGTTATACTTGCAACTAATGAGTCGACTTGTGCAAAGTCAGCTTTCCTCAGTCTGAGACTGTACAACTAGTTTAACACATGGTCTTACTCCATTGGGGTGACTTGCCATGAATGAGCCGAACCTAAGGTTGGTTATCCTCAATGTCGGCCATCAAGGAGCTGCTCGTCATCGCTCCTTCCTGAAAAATTTTGGCACTATGTCACAGTTTTTGTGTGTAGCTCTCTATTCTGTCGGAGCTGTACTGTTTCTCCACCTGTCTTCCCCTCCTCTTTCACTGTACCACAGTAGCGTCAGGGGCCATTGTCATGTTATTCAAACTCACACATTGTGCACGTTGTTGCTTTCTAGTGGAGCTGACTGAATGTCTACCGAATGGGTTATTTTGTGCCTTTTGAAGCCCCAGTGGCCTTTCCTGGTTCTTCCCCTGTCTTCTGACTGCTTTTAAAACCTGGGTTTCGAGTCTCTCTGGATGGCTCAACTAAGTCTCCATATAACCTGAGACTGCTTTTTAAACCCATGTTTCTAGTCTCTCTGAATGGCTCAACTGAGCCTCCATATAACCTGAGACTGCTTTTTAAACCCATGTTTCTAGTCTCTCTGAATGGCTCAACCGAGCCTCCTTGGGACCTTAGAAGTACAGCAGAGTGGCGCAGCGGAAGCGTGCTGGGCCCATAACCCAGAGGTCGATGGATCGAAACCATCCTCTGCTACAAGTCTTTGTCTCCGGTCTGGAGGCTTTCTACCATGCTTCATGTGATCGACGACACCCTCCCCTGTTATACTTGCAACAAATGAGTCGACTTGTGCAAAGTCAGCTTTCCTCAGTCTGAGACTGTACAACTAGTTTAACACATGGTCTTACTCCATTGGGGTGACTTGCCATGAATGAGCCGAACCTAAGGTTGGTAATCCTCAATGTCGGCCATCAAGGAGCTGCTCGTCATCGCTCCTTACTGAAAAATTTTGGCACTATGTCACAGTTTTTGTGTGTAGCTCTCTATTCTGTCGGAGCTGTACTGTTTCTCCACCTGTCTTCCCCTCCTCTTTCACTGTACCACAGTAGCGTCAGGGGCCATTGACATGTTATTCAAACTCACACATTGTGCACGTTGTTGCTTTCTAGTGGAGCTGACTGAATGTCTACCGAATGGGTTATTTCGTGCCTTTTGAAGCCCCAGTGGCCTTTCCTGGTTCTTCCCCTGTCTTCTGACTGCTTTTAAAACCTGGGTTTCGAGTCTCTCTGGATGGCTCAACTAAGCCTCCATATAACCTGAGACTGCTTTTTAAACCCATGTTTCTAGTCTCTCTGAATGGCTCAACTGAGCCTCCATATAACCTGAGACTGCTTTTTAAACCCATGTTTCTAGTCTCTCTGAATGGCTCAACCGAGCCTCCTTGGGACCTTAGAAGTACAGCAGAGTGGCGCAGCGGAAGCGTGCTGGGCCCATAACCCAGAGGTCGATGGATCGAAACCATCCTCTGCTACAAGTCTTTGTCTCCGGTCTGGAGGCTTTCTACCATGCTTCATGTGATCGACGACACCCTCCCCTGTTATACTTGCAACAAATGAGTCGCCTTGTGCAAAGTCAGCTTTCCTCAGTCTGAGACTGTACAACTAGTTTAACACATGGTCTTACTCCATTGGGGTGACTTGCCATGAATGAGCCGAACCTAAGGTTGGTAATCCTCAATGTCGGCCATCAAGTAGCTGCTCGTCATCGCTCCTTACGGAAAAGTTTTGGCACTATGTCACAGTTTTTGTGTGTAGCTCTCTATTCTGTCGGAGCTGTACTGTGTCTCCACCTGTCTTTCCCTCCTCTTTCACTGTACCACAGTAGCGTCAGGGGCCATTGTCATGTTATTCAAACTCACACATTGTGCACGTTGTTGCTTTCTAGTGGAGCTGACTGAATGTCTACCGAATGGGTTATTTCGTGCCTTTTGAAGCCCCAGTGGCCTTTCCTGGTTCTTCCCCTGTCTTCTGACTGCTTTTAAAACCTGGGTTTCGAGTCTCTCTGGATGGCTCAACTAAGCCTCCATATAACCTGAGACTGCTTTTTAAACCCATGTTTCTAGTCTCTCTGAATGGCTCAACTGAGCCTCCATATAACCTGAGACTGCTTTTTAAACCCATGTTTCTAGTCTCTCTGAATGGCTCAACCGAGCCTCCTTGGGACCTTAGAAGTACAGCAGAGTGGCGCAGCGGAAGCGTGCTGGGCCCATAACCCAGAGGTCGATGGATCGAAACCATCCTCTGCTACAAGTCTTTGTCTCCGGTCTGGAGGCTTTCTACCATGCTTCATGTGATCGACGACACCCTCCCCTGTTATACTTGCAACAAATGAGTCGACTTGTGCAAAGTCAGCTTTCCTCAGTCTGAGACTGTACAACTAGTTTAACACATGGTCTTACTCCATTGGGGTGACTTGCCATGAATGAGCCGAACCTAAGGTTGGTAATCCTCAATGTCGGCCATCAAGGAGCTGCTCGTCATCGCTCCTTACTGAAAAATTTTGGCACTATGTCACAGTTTTTGTGTGTAGCTCTCTATTCTGTCGGAGCTGTACTGTTTCTCCACCTGTCTTCCCCTCCTCTTTCACTGTACCACAGTAGCGTCAGGGGCCATTGTCATGTTATTCAAACTCACACATTGTGCACGTTGTTGCTTTCTAGTGGAGCTGACTGAATGTCTACCGAATGGGTTATTTCGTGCCTTTTGAAGCCCCAGTGGCCTTTCCTGGTTCTTCCCCTGTCTTCTGACTGCTTTTAAAACCTGGGTTTCGAGTCTCTCTGGATGGCTCAACTAAGCCTCCATATAACCTGAGACTGCTTTTTAAACCCATGTTTCTAGTCTCTCTGAATGGCTCAACTGAGCCTCCATATAACCTGAGACTGCTTTTTAAACCCATGTTTCTAGTCTCTCTGAATGGCTCAACCGAGCCTCCTTGGGACCTTAGAAGTACAGCAGAGTGGCGCAGCGGAAGCGTGCTGGGCCCATAACCCAGAGGTCGATGGATCGAAACCATCCTCTGCTACAAGTCTTTGTCTCCGGTCTGGAGGCTTTCTACCATGCTTCATGTGATCGACGACACCCTCCCCTGTTATACTTGCAACAATTGAGTCGCCTTGTGCAAAGTCAGCTTTCCTCAGTCTGAGACTGTACAACTAGTTTAACACATGGTCTTACTCCATTGGGGTGACTTGCCATGAATGAGCCGAACCTAAGGTTGGTAATCCTCAATGTCGGCCATCAAGTAGCTGCTCGTCATCGCTCCTTACGGAAAAGTTTTGGCACTATGTCACAGTTTTTGTGTGTAGCTCTCTATTCTGTCGGAGCTGTACTGTGTCTCCACCTGTCTTTCCCTCCTCTTTCACTGTACCACAGTAGCGTCAGGGGCCATTGTCATGTTATTCAAACTCACACATTGTGCACGTTGTTGCTTTCTAGTGGAGCTGACTGAATGTCTACCGAATGGGTTATTTCGTGCCTTTTGAAGCCCCAGTGGCCTTTCCTGGTTCTTCCCCTGTCTTCTGACTGCTTTTAAAACCTGGGTTTCGAGTCTCTCTGGATGGCTCAACTAAGCCTCCATATAACCTGAGACTGCTTTTTAAACCCATGTTTCTAGTCTCTCTGAATGGCTCAACTGAGCCTCCATATAACCTGAGACTGCTTTTTAAACCCATGTTTCTAGTCTCTCTGAATGGCTCAACCGAGCCTCCTTGGGACCTTAGAAGTACAGCAGAGTGGCGCAGCGGAAGCGTGCTGGGCCCATAACCCAGAGGTCGATGGATCGAAACCATCCTCTGCTACAAGTCTTTGTCTCCGGTCTGGAGGCTTTCTACCATGCTTCATGTGATCGACGACACCCTCCCCTGTTATACTTGCAACAAATGAGTCGACTTGTGCAAAGTCAGCTTTCCTCAGTCTGAGACTGTACAACTAGTTTAACACATGGTCTTACTCCATTGGGGTGACTTGCCATGAATGAGCCGAACCTAAGGTTGGTAATCCTCAATGTCGGCCATCAAATAGCTGCTCGTCATCGCTCCTTACGGAAAAGTTTTGGCACTATGTCACAGTTTTTGTGTGTAGCTCTCTATTCTGTCGGAGGTGTACTGTGTCTCCACCTGTCTTTCCCTCCTCTTTCACTGTACCACAGTAGCGTCAGGGGCCATTGTCATGTTATTCAAACTCACACATTGTGCACGTTGTTGCTTTCTAATGGAGCTGACTAGATGCTCGTCATCGCTCCTTACTGAAAAGTTTTGGCACTATGTCACAGTTTTTGTGTGTAGCTCTCTATTCTGTCGGAGCTGTACTGTGTCTCCACCTGTCTTTCCCTCCTCTTTCACTGTACCACAGTAGCGTCAGGGGCCATTGTCATGTTATTCAAACTCACGTTGTTGCTTTCTAGTGGAGCTGACTGAATGTCTACCGAATGGGTTATTTCGTGCCTTTTGAAGCCCCAGTGGCCTAATGGATAAGGCACTGGCCTCCTAAGCCAGGGATTATGGGTTCGAGTCCCATCTGGGGTGACAGAGTCTGGGAGAGGTAGCTTACTGGGCCCGAAACCCAGAAGCCAATGGACAGAGAACCTCCAGTCTTTTCCTGGTTCTTCCCCTGTCTTCTGACTGCTTTTAAAACCTGGGTTTCGAGTCTCTCTGGATGGCTCAACTAAGCCTCCATATAACCTGAGACTGCTTTTTAAACCCATGTTTCTAGTCTCTCTGAATTGCTCAACTGAGCCTCCATATAACCTGAGACTGCTTTGTAAACCCATGTTTCTAGTCTCTCTGAATGGCTCAACCGAGCCTCCTTGGGACCTTAGAAGTACAGCAGAGTGGCGCAGCGGAAGCGTGCTGGGCCCATAACCCAGAGGTCGATGGATCGAAACCATCCTCTGCTACAAGTCTTTGGCTTTCTACCATGCTTCATGTGATCGACGACACCCTCCCCTGTTATACTTGCAACAAATGAGTCGACTTGTGCAAAGTCAGCTTTCCTCAGTCTGAGACTGTACAACTAGTTTAACACATGGTCTTACTCCATTGGGGTGACTTGCCATGAATGAGCCGAACCTAAGGTTGGTAATCCTCAATGTCGGCCATCAAGTAGCTGCTCGTCATCGCTCCTTACGGAAAAGTTTTGGCACTATGTCACAGTTTTTGTGTGTAGCTCTCTATTCTGTCGGAGCTGTACTGTGTCTCCACCTGTCTTTCCCTCCTCTTTCACTGTACCACAGTAGCGTCAGGGGCCATTGTCATGTTATTCAAACTCACACATTGTGCACGTTGTTGCTTTCTAGTGGAGCTGACTGAATGTCTACCGAATGGGTTATTTCGTGCCTTTTGAAGCCCCAGTGGCCTAATGGATAAGGCACTGGCCTCCTAAGCCAGGGATTATGGGTTCGAGTCCCATCTGGGGTGACAGAGTCTGGGAGAGGTAGCTTACTGGGCCCGAAACCCAGAAGCCAATGGACAGAGAACCTCCCGTCTTTTCCTGGTTCTTCCCCTGTCTTCTGACTGCTTTTAAAACCTGGGTTTCGAGTCTCTCTGGATGGCTCAACTAAGCCTCCATATGACCTGAGACTGCTTTTTAAACCCATGTTTCTAGTCTCTCTGAATGGCTCAACTGAGCCTCCATATGACCTGAGACTGCTTTTTAAACCCATGTTTCTAGTCTCTCTGAATGGCTCAACCGAGCCTCCTTGGGACCTTAGAAGTACAGCACAGTGCCGCAGCGGAAGCGTGCTGGGCCCATAACCCAGAGGTCGATGGATCGAAGCCATCCTCTGCTACAAGTCTTTGTCTCCGGTCTGGAGGCTTTCTACCATGCTTCATGTGATCGACGACACCCTCCCCTGTTATACTTGCAACAAATGAGTCGACTTGTGCAAAGTCAGCTTTCCTCAGTCTGAGACTGTACAACTAGTTTAACACATGGTCTTACTCCATTGGGGTGACTTGCCATGAATGAGCCGAACCTAAGGTTGGTAATCCTCAATGTCGGCCATCAAGTAGCTGCTCGTCATCGCTCCTTACGGAAAAGTTTTGGCACTATGTCACAGTTTTTGTGTGTAGCTCTCTATTCTGTCGGAGCTGTACTGTGTCTCCACCTGTCTTTCCCTCCTCTTTCACTGTACCACAGTAGCGTCAGGGGCCATTGTCATGTTATTCAAACTCACACATTGTGCACGTTGTTGCTTTCTAGTGGAGCTGACTGAATGTCTACCGAATGGGTTATTTCGTGCCTTTTGAAGCCCCAGTGGCCTAATGGATAAGGCACTGGCCTCCTAAGCCAGGGATTATGGGTTCGAGTCCCATCTGGGGTGGCAGAGTCTGGGAGAGGTAGCTTACTGGGCCCGAAACCCAGAAGCCAATGGACAGAGAACCTCCCGTCTTTTCCTGGTTCTTCCCCTGTCTTCTGACTGCTTTTAAAACCTGGGTTTCGAGTCTCTCTGGATGGCTCAACTAAGCCTCCATATAACCTTAGACTCCTTTTTAAACCCATGTTTCTAGTCTCTCTGAATGGCTCAACTGAGCCTCCATATAACCTGAGACGTCTTTTTAAACCCATGTTTCTAGTCTCTCTGAATGGCTCAACCGAGCCTCCTTGGGACCTTAGAAGTACAGCAGAGTGGCGCAGCGGAAGCGTGCTGGGCCCATAACCCAGAGGTCGATGGATCGAAACCATCCTCTGCTACAAGTCTTTGGCTTTCTACCATGCTTCATGTGATCGACGACACCCTCCCCTGTTATACTTGCAACAAATGAGTCGACTTGTGCAAAGTCAGCTTTCCTCAGTCTGAGACTGTACAACTAGTTTAACACATGGTCTTACTCCATTGGGGTGACTTGCCATGAATGAGCCGAACCTAAGGTTGGTAATCCTCAATGTCGGCCATCAAGTAGCTGCTCGTCATCGCTCCTTACGGAAAAGTTTTGGCACTATGTCACAGTTTTTGTGTGTAGCTCTCTATTCTGTCGGAGCTGTACTGTGTCTCCACCTGTCTTTCCCTCCTCTTTCACTGTACCACAGTAGCGTCAGGGGCCATTGTCATGTTATTCAAACTCACACATTGTGCACGTTGTTGCTTTCTAGTGGAGCTGACTGAATGTCTACCGAATGGGTTATTTCGTGCCTTTTGAAGCCCCAGTGGCCTAATGGATAAGGCACTGGCCTCCTAAGCCAGGGATTATGGGTTCGAGTCCCATCTGGGGTGACAGAGTCTGGGAGAGGTAGCTTACTGGGCCCGAAACCCAGAAGCCAATGGACAGAGAACCTCCTGTCTTTTCCTGGTTCTTCCCCTGTCTTCTGACTGCTTTTAAAACCTGGGTTTCGAGTCTCTCTGGATGGCTCAACTAAGCCTCCATATGACCTGAGACTGCTTTTTAAACCCATGTTTCTAGTCTCTCTGAATGGCTCAACTGAGCCTCCATATGACCTGAGACTGCTTTTTAAACCCATGTTTCTAGTCTCTCTGAATGGCTCAACCGAGCCTCCTTGGGACCTTAGAAGTACAGCACAGTGCCGCAGCGGAAGCGTGCTGGGCCCATAACCCAGAGGTCGATGGATCGAAACCATCCTCTGCTACAAGTCTTTGTCTCCGGTCTGGAGGCTTTCTACCATGCTTCATGTGATCGACGACACCCTCCCCTGTTATACTTGCAACAAATGAGTCGACTTGTGCAAAGTCAGCTTTCCTCAGTCTGAGACTGTACAACTAGTTTAACACATGGTCTTACTCCATTGGGGTGACTTGCCATGAATGAGCCGAACCTAAGGTTGGTAATCCTCAATGTCGGCCATCAAGTAGCTGCTCGTCATCGCTCCTTACGGAAAAGTTTTGGCACTATGTCACAGTTTTTGTGTGTAGCTCTCTATTCTGTCGGAGCTGTACTGTGTCTCCACCTGTCTTTCCCTCCTCTTTCACTGTACCACAGTAGCGTCAGGGGCCATTGTCATGTTATTCAAACTCACACATTGTGCACGTTGTTGCTTTCTAGTGGAGCTGACTGAATGTCTACCGAATGGGTTATTTCGTGCCTTTTGAAGCCCCAGTGGCCTAATGGATAAGGCACTGGCCTCCTAAGCCAGGGATTATGGGTTCGAGTCCCATCTGGGGTGACAGAGTCTGGGAGAGGTAGCTTACTGGGTCCGAAACCCAGAAGCCAATGGACAGAGAACCTCCCGTCTTTTCCTGGTTCTTCCCCTGTCTTCTGACTGCTTTTAAAACCTGGGTTTCGAGTCTCTCTGGATGGCTCAACTAAGTCTCCATATAACCTGAGACTGCTTTTTAAACCCATGTTTCTAGTCTCTCTGAATGGCTCAACTGAGCCTCCATATAACCTGAGACTGCTTTTTAAACCCATGTTTCTAGTCTCTCTGAATGGCTCAACCGAGCCTCCTTGGGACCTTAGAAGTACAGCAGAGTGGCGCAGCGGAAGCGTGCTGGGCCCATAACCCAGAGGTCGATGGATCGAAACCATCCTCTGCTACAACTCTTTGTCTCCGGTCTGGAGGCTTTCTACCATGCTTCATGTGATCGACGACACCCTCCCCTGTTATACTTGCAACAAATGAGTCGACTTGTGCAAAGTCAGCTTTCCTCAGTCTGAGACTGTACAACTAGTTTAACACATGGTCTTACTCCATTGGGGTGACTTGCCATGAATGAGCCGAACCTAAGGTTGGTAATCCTCAATGTCGGCCATCAAGGAGCTGCTCGTCATCGCTCCTTACTGAAAAATTTTGGCACTATGTCACAGTTTTTGTGTGTAGCTCTCTATTCTGTCGGAGCTGTACTGTTTCTCCACCTGTCTTCCCCTCCTCTTTCACTGTACCACAGTAGCGTCAGGGGCCATTGTCATGTTATTCAAACTCACACATTGTGCACGTTGCTGCTTTCTAGTGGAGCTGACTGAATGTCTACCGAATGGGTTATTTCGTGCCTTTTGAAGCCCCAGTGGCCTTTCCTGGTTCTTCCCCTGTCTTCTGACTGCTTTTAAAACCTGGGTTTCGAGTCTCTCTGGATGGCTCAACTAAGCCTCCATATAACCTGAGACTGCTTTTTAAACCCATGTTTCTAGTCTCTCTGAATGGCTCAACTGAGCCTCCATATAACCTGAGACTGCTTTTTAAACCCATGTTTCTAGTCTCTCTGAATGGCTCAACCGAGCCTCCTTGGGACCTTAGAAGTACAGCAGAGTGGCGCAGCGGAAGCGTGCTGGGCCCATAACCCAGAGGTCGATGGATCGAAACCATCCTCTGCTACAAGTCTTTGTCTCCGGTCTGGAGGCTTTCTACCATGCTTCATGTGATCGACGACACCCTCCCCTGTTATACTTGCAACAAATGAGTCGACTTGTGCAAAGTCAGCTTTCCTCAGTCTGAGACTGTACAACTAGTTTAACACATGGTCTTACTCCATTGGGGTGACTTGCCATGAATGAGCCGAACCTAAGGTTGGTAATCCTCAATGTCGGCCATCAAGTAGCTGCTCGTCATCGCTCCTTACGGAAAAGTTTTGGCACTATGTCACAGTTTTTGTGTGTAGCTCTCTATTCTGTCGGAGGTGTACTGTGTCTCCACCTGTCTTTCCCTCCTCTTTCACTGTACCACAGTAGCGTCAGGGGCCATTGTCATGTTATTCAAACTCACACATTGTGCACGTTGTTGCTTTCTAATGGAGCTGACTAGATGCTCGTCATCGCTCCTTACTGAAAAGTTTTGGCACTATGTCACAGTTTTTGTGTGTAGCTCTCTATTCTGTCGGAGCTGTACTGTGTCTCCACCTGTCTTTCCCTCCTCTTTCACTGTACCACAGTAGCGTCAGGGGCCATTGTCATGTTATTCAAACTCACACATTGTGCACGTTGTTGCTTTCTAGTGGAGCTGACTGAATGTCTACCGAATGGGTTATTTCGTGCCTTTTGAAGCCCCAGTGGCCTTTCCTGGTTCTTCCCCTGTCTTCTGACTGCTTTTAAAACCTGGGTTTCGAGTCTCTCTGGATGGCTCAACTAAGCCTCCATATAACCTGAGACTGCTTTTTAAACCCATGTTTCTAGTCTCTCTGAATGGCTCAACTGAGCCTCCATATAACCTGAGACTGCTTTTTAAACCCATGTTTCTAGTCTCTCTGAATGGCTCAACCGAGCCTCCTTGGGACCTTAGAAGTACAGCAGAGTGGCGCAGCGGAAGCGTGCTGGGCCCATAACCCAGAGGTCGATGGATCGAAACCATCCTCTGCTACAAGTCTTTGTCTCCGGTCTGGAGACTTTCTACCATGCTTCATGTGATCGACAACACCCTCCCTCTGTTATACTTGCAACTAATGAGTCGACTTGTGCAAAGTCAGCTTTCCTCAGTCTGAGACTGTACAACTAGTTTAACACATGGTCTTACTCCATTGGGGTGACTTGCCATGAATGAGCCGAACCTAAGGTTGGTAATCCTCAATGTCGGCCATCAAGGAGCTGCTCGTCATCGCTCCTTCCTGAAAAATTTTGGCACTATGTCACAGTTTTTGTGTGTAGCTCTCTATTCTGTCGGAGCTGTACTGTTTCTCCACCTGTCTTCCCCTCCTCTTTCACTGTACCACAGTAGCGTCAGGGGCCATTGTCATGTTATTCAAACTCACACATTGTGCACGTTGTTGCTTTCTAGTGGAGCTGACTGAATGTCTACCGAATGGGTTATTTTGTGCCTTTTGAAGCCCCAGTGGCCTTTCCTGGTTCTTCCCCTGTCTTCTGACTGCTTTTAAAACCTGGGTTTCGAGTCTCTCTGGATGGCTCAACTAAGTCTCCATATAACCTGAGACTGCTTTTTAAACCCATGTTTCTAGTCTCTCTGAATGGCTCAACTGAGCCTCCATATAACCTGAGACTGCTTTTTAAACCCATGTTTCTAGTCTCTCTGAATGGCTCAACCGAGCCTCCTTGGGACCTTAGAAGTACAGCAGAGTGGCGCAGCGGAAGCGTGCTGGGCCCATAACCCAGAGGTCGATGGATCGAAACCATCCTCTGCTACAAGTCTTTGTCTCCGGTCTGGAGGCTTTCTACCATGCTTCATGTGATCGACGACACCGTCCCCTGTTATACTTGCAACAAATGAGTCGACTTGTGCAAAGTCAGCTTTCCTCAGTCTGAGACTGTACAACTAGTTTAACACATGGTCTTACTCCATTGGGGTGACTTGCCATGAATGAGCCGAACCTAAGGTTGGTAATCCTCAATGTCGGCCATCAAGGAGCTGCTCGTCATCGCTCCTTACTGAAAAATTTTGGCACTATGTCACAGTTTTTGTGTGTAGCTCTCTATTCTGTCGGAGCTGTACTGTTTCTCCACCTGTCTTCCCCTCCTCTTTCACTGTACCACAGTAGCGTCAGGGGCCATTGTCATGTTATTCAAACTCACACATTGTGCACGTTGTTGCTTTCTAGTGGAGCTGACTGAATGTCTACCGAATGGGTTATTTCGTGCCTTTTGAAGCCCCAGTGGCCTTTCCTGGTTCTTCCCCTGTCTTCTGACTGCTTTTAAAACCTGGGTTTCGAGTCTCTCTGGATGGCTCAACTAAGCCTCCATATAACCTGAGACTGCTTTTTAAACCCATGTTTCTAGTCTCTCTGAATGGCTCAACTGAGCCTCCATATAACCTGAGACTGCTTTTTAAACCCATGTTTCTAGTCTCTCTGAATGGCTCAACCGAGCCTCCTTGGGACCTTAGAAGTACAGCAGAGTGGCGCAGCGGAAGCGTGCTGGGCCCATAACCCAGAGGTCGATGGATCGAAACCATCCTCTGCTACAAGTCTTTGTCTCCGGTCTGGAGGCTTTCTACCATGCTTCATGTGATCGACGACACCCTCCCCTGTTATACTTGCAACAAATGAGTCGCCTTGTGCAAAGTCAGCTTTCCTCAGTCTGAGACTGTACAACTAGTTTAACACATGGTCTTACTCCATTGGGGTGACTTGCCATGAATGAGCCGAACCTAAGGTTGGTAATCCTCAATGTCGGCCATCAAGTAGCTGCTCGTCATCGCTCCTTACGGAGAAGTTTTGGCACTATGTCACAGTTTTTGTGTGTAGCTCTCTATTCTGTCGGAGCTGTACTGTGTCTCCACCTGTCTTTCCCTCCTCTTTCACTGTACCACAGTAGCGTCAGGGGCCATTGTCATGTTATTCAAACTCACACATTGTGCACGTTGTTGCTTTCTAGTGGAGCTGACTGAATGTCTACCGAATGGGTTATTTCGTGCCTTTTGAAGCCCCAGTGGCCTAATGGATAAGGCACTGGCCTCCTAAGCCAGGGATTATGGGTTCGAGTCCCATCTGGGGTGACAGAGTCTGGGAGAGGTAGCTTACTGGGCCCGAAACCCAGAAGCCAATGGACAGAGAACCTCCCGTCTTTTCCTGGTTCTTCCCCTGTCTTCTGACTGCTTTTAAAACCTGGGTTTCGAGTCTCTCTGGATGGCTCAACTAAGCCTCCATATAACCTGAGACTGCTTTTTAAACCCATGTTTCTAGTCTCTCTGAATGGCTCAACTGAGCCTCCATATAACCTGAGACTGCTTTTTAAACCCATGTTTCTAGTCTCTCTGAATGGCTCAACCGAGCCTCCTTGGGACCTTAGAAGTACAGCACAGTGCCGCAGCGGAAGCGTGCTGGGCCCATAACCCAGAGGTCGATGGATCGAAACCATCCTCTGCTACAAGTCTTTGTCTCCGGTCTGGAGACTTTCTACCATGCTTCATGTGATCGACAACACCCTCCCTCTGTTATACTTGCAACTAATGAGTCGACTTGTGCAAAGTCAGCTTTCCTCAGTCTGAGACTGTACAACTAGTTTAACACATGGTCTTACTCCATTGGGGTGATTTGCCATGAATGAGCCGAACCTAAGGTTGGTAATCCTCAATGTCGGCCATCAAGTAGCTGCTCGTCATCGCTCCTTCCGGAAAAGTTTTGGCACTATGTCACAGTTTTTGTGTGTAGCTCTCTATTCTGTCGGAGCTGTACTGTGTCTCCACCTGTCTTCCCCTCTTTCACTGTACCACAGTAGCGTCATGGGCCATTGTCATGTTATTCAAACTCACACATTGTGCACGTTGTTCCTTTCTAATGGAGCTGACTAGCTGCTCGTCATCGCTCCTTACTGAAAAGTTTTGGCACTATGTCACAGTTTTTGTGTGTAGCTCTCTATTCTGTCGGAGCTGTACTGTGTCTCCACCTGTCTTTCCCTCCTCTTTCACTGTACCACAGTAGCGTCAGGGGCCATTGTCATGTTATTCAAACTCACGTTGTTGCTTTCTAGTGGAGCTGACTGAATGTCTACCGAATGGGTTATTTCGTGACTTTTGAAGCCCCAGTGGCCTAATGGATAAGGCACTGGCCTCCTAAGCCAGGGATTATGGGTTCGAGTCCCATCTGGGGTGACAGAGTCTGGGAGAGGTAGCTTACTGGGCCCGAAACCCAGAAGCCAATGGACAGAGAACCTCCCGTCTTTTCCTGGTTCTTCCCCTGTCTTCTGACTGCTTTTAAAACCTGGGTTTCGAGTCTCTCTGGATGGCTCAACTAAGCCTCCATATAACCTGAGACTGCTTTTTAAACCCATGTTTCTAGTCTCTCTGAATGGCTCAACTGAGCCTCCATATAACCTGAGACTGCTTTTTAAACCCATGTTTCTAGTCTCTCTGAATGGCTCAACCGAGCCTCCTTGGGACCTTAGAAGTACAGCACAGTGCCGCAGCGGAAGCGTGCTGGGCCCATAACCCAGAGGTCGATGGATCGAAACCATCCTCTGCTACAAGTCTTTGTCTCCGGTCTGGAGACTTTCTACCATGCTTCATGTGATCGACAACACCCTCCCTCTGTTATACTTGCAACTAATGAGTCGACTTGTGCAAAGTCAGCTTTCCTCAGTCTGAGACTGTACAACTAGTTTAACACATGGTCTTACTCCATTGGGGTGACTTGCCATGAATGAGCCGAACCTAAGGTTGGTAATCCTCAATGTCGGCCATCAAGGTGCTGCTCGTCATCGCTCCTTACTGAAAAATTTTGGCACTATGTCACAGTTTTTGTGTGTAGCTCTCTATTCTGTCGGAGCTGTACTGTTTCTCCACCTGTCTTCCCCTCCTCTTTCACTGTACCACAGTAGCGTCAGGGGCCATTGTCATGTTATTCAAACTCACACATTGTGCACGTTGTTGCTTTCTAGTGGAGCTGACTAGCTGCTCGTCATCGCTCCTTACTGAAAAGTTTTGGCACTATGTCACAGTTTTTGTGTGTAGCTCTCTATTCTGTCGGAGCTGTACTGTGTCTCCACCTGTCTTCCCCTCTTTCACTGTACCACAGTAGCGTCATGGGCCATTGTCATGTTATTCAAACTCACACATTGTGCACGTTGTTGCTTTCTAATGGAGCTGACTAGCTGCTCGTCATCGCTCCTTACTGAAAAGTTTTGGCACTATGTCACAGTTTTTGTGTGTAGCTCTCTATTCTGTCGGAGCTGTACTGTGTCTCCACCTGTCTTTCCGTCCTCTTTCACTGTACCACAGTAGCGTCAGGGGCCATTGTCATGTTATTCAAACTCACGTTGTTGCTTTCTAGTGGAGCTGACTGAATGTCTACCGAATGGGTTATTTCGTGCCTTTTGAAGCCCCAGTGGCTTAATGGATAAGGCACTGGCCTCCTAAGCCAGGGATTATGGGTTCGAGTCCCATCTGGGGTGACAGAGTCTGGGAGAGGTAGCTTACTGGGCCCGAAACCCAGAAGCCAATGGACAGAGAACCTCCCGTCTTTTCCTGGTTCTTCCCCTGTTTTCTGACTGCTTTTAAAACCTGGGTTTCGAGTCTCTCTGGATGGCTCAACTAAGCCTCCATATAACCTGAGACTGCTTTTTAAACCCATGTTTCTAGTCTCTCTGAATGGCTCAACTGAGCCTCCATATAACCTGAGACTGCTTTTTAAACCCATGTTTCTAGTCTCTCTGAATGGCTCAACCGAGCCTCCTTGGGACCTTAGAAGTACAGCAGAGTGGCGCAGTGGAAGCGTGCTGGGCCCATAACCCAGAGGTCGATGGATCGAAACCATCCTCTGCTACAAGTCTTTGTCTCCGGTCTGGAGGCTTTCTACCATGCTTCATGTGATCGACGACACCCTCCCCTGTTATACTTGCAACAAATGAGTCGACTTGTGCAAAGTCAGCTTTCCTCAGTCTGAGACTGTACAACTAGTTTAACACATGGTCTTACTCCATTGGGGTGACTTGCCATGAATGAGCCGAACCTAAGGTTGGTAATCCTCAATGTCGGCCATCAAGTAGCTGCTCGTCATCGCTCCTTCCGGAAAAGTTTTGGCACTATGTCACAGTTTTTGTGTGTAGCTCTCTATTCTGTCGGAGCTGTACTGTGTCTCCACCTGTCTTCCCCTCTTTCACTGTACCACAGTAGCGTCATGGGCCATTGTCATGTTATTCAAACTCACACATTGTGCACGTTGTTGCTTTCTAATGGAGCTGACTAGCTGCTCGTCATCGCTCCTTACTGAAAAGTTTTGGCACTATGTCACAGTTTTTGTGTGTAGCTCTCTATTCTGTCGGAGCTGTACTGTGTCTCCACCTGTCTTTCCCTCCTCTTTCACTGTACCACAGTAGCGTCAGGGGCCATTGTCATGTTATTCAAACTCACGTTGTTGCTTTCTAGTGGAGCTGACTGAATGTCTACCGAATGGGTTATTTCGTGCCTTTTGAAGCCCCAGTGGCATAATGGATAAGGCACTGGCCTCCTAAGCCAGGGATTATGGGTTCGAGTCCCATCTGGGGTGACAGAGTCTGGGAGAGGTAGCTTACTGGGCCCGAAACCCAGAAGCCAATGGACAGAGAACCTCCCGTCTTTTCCTGGTTCTTCCCCTGTCTTCTGACTGCTTTTAAAACCTGGGTTTCGAGTCTCTCTGGATGGCTCAACTAAGCCTCCATATGACCTGAGACTGCTTTTTAAACCCATGTTTCTAGTCTCTCTGAATGGCTCAACTGAGCCTCCATATGACCTGAGACTGCTTTTTAAACCCATGTTTCTAGTCTCTCTGAATGGCTCAACCGAGCCTCCTTGGGACCTTAGAAGTACAGTAGAGTGCCGCAGCGGAAGCGTGCTGGGCCCATAACCCAGAGGTCGATGGATCGAAACCATCCTCTGCTACAAGTCTTTGTCTCCGGTCTGGAGGCTTTCTACCATGCTTCATGTGATCGACGACACCCTCCCCTGTTATACTTGCAACAAATGAGTCGACTTGTGCAAAGTCAGCTTTCCTCAGTCTGAGACTGTACAACTAGTTTAACACATGGTCTTACTCCATTGGGGTGACTTGCCATGAATGAGCCGAACCTAAGGTTGGTAATCCTCAATGTCGGCCATCAAGTAGCTGCTCGTCATCGCTCCTTACGGAAAAGTTTTGGCACTATGTCACAGTTTTTGTGTGTAGCTCTCTATTCTGTCGGAGCTGTACTGTGTCTCCACCTGTCTTTCCCTCCTCTTTCACTGTACCACAGTAGCGTCAGGGGCCATTGTCATGTTATTCAAACTCACACATTGTGCACGTTGTTGCTTTCTAGTGGAGCTGACTGAATGTCTACCGAATGGGTTATTTCATGCCTTTTGAAGCCCCAGTGGCCTAATGGATAAGGCACTGGCCTCCTAAGCCAGGGATTATGGGTTCGAGTCCCATCTGGGGTGACAGAGTCTGGGAGAGGTAGCTTACTGGGTCCGAAACCCAGAAGCCAATGGACAGAGAACCTCCCGTCTTTTCCTGGTTCTTCCCCTGTCTTCTGACTGCTTTTAAAACCTGGGTTTCGAGTCTCTCTGGATGGCTCAACTAAGTCTCCATATAACCTGAGACTGCTTTTTAAACCCATGTTTCTAGTCTCTCTGAAAGGCTCAACTGAGCCTCCATATAACCTGAGACTGCTTTTTAAACCCATGTTTCTAGTCTCTCTGAATGGCTCAACCGAGCCTCCTTGGGACCTTAGAAGTACAGTAGAGTGCCGCAGCGGAAGCGTGCTGGGCCCATAACCCAGAGGTCGATGGATCGAAACCATCCTCTGCTACAAGTCTTTGTCTCCGGTCTGGAGGCTTTCTACCATGCTTCATGTGATCGACGACACCCTCCCCTGTTATACTTGCAACAAATGAGTCGCCTTGTGCAAAGTCAGCTTTCCTCAGTCTGAGACTGTACAACTAGTTTAACACATGGTCTTACTCCATTGGGGTGACTTGCCATGAATGAGCCGAACCTAAGGTTGGTAATCCTCAATGTCGGCCATCAAGTAGCTGCTCGTCATCGCTCCTTACGGAAAAGTTTTGGCACTATGTCACAGTTTTTGTGTGTAGCTCTCTATTCTGTCGGAGCTGTACTGTGTCTCCACCTGTCTTTCCCTCCTCTTTCACTGTACCACAGTAGCGTCAGGGGCCATTGTCATGTTATTCAAACTCACACATTGTGCACGTTGTTGCTTTCTAGTGGAGCTGACTGAATTTCTACCGAATGGGTTATTTCATGCCTTTTGAAGCCCCAGTGGCCTAATGGATAAGGCACTGGCCTCCTAAGCCAGGGATTATGGGTTCGAGTCCCATCTGGGGTGACAGAGTCTGGGAGAGGTAGCTTACTGGGCCCGAAACCCAGAAGCCAATGGACAGAGAACCTCCCGTCTTTTCCTGGTTCTTCCCCTGTCTTCTGACTGCTTTTAAAACCTGGGTTTCGAGTCTCTCTGGATGGCTCAACTAAGCCTCCATATAACCTGAGACTCCTTTTTAAACCCATGTTTCTAGTCTCTCTGAATGGCTCAACTGAGCCTCCATATAACCTGAGACTGCTTTTTAAACCCATGTTTCTAGTCTCTCTGAATGGCTCAACCGAGCCTCCTTGGGACCTTAGAAGTACAGCAGAGTGGCGCAGCGGAAGCGTGCTGGGCCCATAACCCAGAGGTCGATGGATCGAAACCATCCTCTGCTACAAGTCTTTGTCTCCGGTCTGGAGGCTTTCTACCATGCTTCATGTGATCGACGACACCCTCCCCTGTTATACTTGCAACAAATGAGTCGACTTGTGCAAAGTCAGCTTTCCTCAGTCTGAGACTGTACAACTAGTTTAACACATGGTCTTACTCCATTGGGGTGACTTGCCATGAATGAGCCGAACCTAAGGTTGGTAATCCTCAATGTCGGCCATCAAGTAGCTGCTCGTCATCGCTCCTTACGGAAAAGTTTTGGCACTATGTCACAGTTTTTGTGTGTAGCTCTCTATTCTGTCCGAGCTGTACTGTGTCTCCACCTGTCTTTCCCTCCTCTTTCACTGTACCACAGTAGCGTCAGGGGCCATTGTCATGTTATTCAAACTCACGTTGTTGCTTTCTAGTGGAGCTGACTGAATGTCTACCGAATGGGTTATTTCGTGCCTTTTGAAGCCCCAGTGGCCTAATGGATAAGGCACTGGCCTCCTAAGCCAGGGATTATGGGTTCGAGTCCCATCTGGGGTGACAGAGTCTGGGAGAGGTAGCTTACTGGGCCCGAAACCCAGAAGCCAATGGACAGAGAACCTCCCGTCTTTTCCTGGTTCTTCCCCTGTCTTCTGACTGCTTTTAAAACCTGGGTTTCGAGTCTCTCTGGATGGCTCAACTAAGCCTCCATATGACCTGAGACTGCTTTTTAAACCCATGTTTCTAGTCTCTCTGAATGGCTCAACTGAGCCTCCATATGACCTGAGACTGCTTTTTAAACCCATGTTTCTAGTCTCTCTGAATGGCTCAACCGAGCCTCCTTGGGACCTTAGAAGTACAGTAGAGTGCCGCAGCGGAAGCGTGCTGGGCCCATAACCCAGAGGTCGATGGATCGAAACCATCCTCTGCTACAAGTCTTTGTCTCCGGTCTGGAGGCTTTCTACCATGCTTCATGTGATCGACGACACCCTCCCCTGTTATACTTGCAACAAATGAGTCGACTTGTGCAAAGTCAGCTTTCCTCAGTCTGAGACTGTACAACTAGTTTAACACATGGTCTTACTCCATTGGGGTGACTTGCCATGAATGAGCCGAACCTAAGGTTGGTAATCCTCAATGTCGGCCATCAAGTAGCTGCTCGTCATCGCTCCTTACGGAAAAGTTTTGGCACTATGTCACAGTTTTTGTGTGTAGCTCTCTATTCTGTCGGAGCTGTACTGTGTCTCCACCTGTCTTTCCCTCCTCTTTCACTGTACCACAGTAGCGTCAGGGGCCATTGTCATGTTATTCAAACTCACGTTGTTGCTTTCTAGTGGAGCTGACTGAATGTCTACCGAATGGGTTATTTCGTGCCTTTTGAAGCCCCAGTGGCCTAATGGATAAGGCACTGGCCTCCTAAGCCAGGGATTATGGGTTCGAGTCCCATCTGGGGTGACAGAGTCTGGGAGAGGTAGCTTACTGGGCCCGAAACCCAGAAGCCAATGGACAGAGAACCTCCCGTCTTTTCCTGGTTCTTCCCCTGTCTTCTGACTGCTTTTAAAACCTGGGTTTCGAGTCTCTCTGGATGGCTCAACTAAGCCTCCATATGACCTGAGACTGCTTTTTAAACCCATGTTTCTAGTCTCTCTGAATGGCTCAACTGAGCCTCCATATGACCTGAGACTGCTTTTTAAACCCATGTTTCTAGTCTCTCTGAATGGCTCAACCGAGCCTCCTTGGGACCTTAGAAGTACAGTAGAGTGCCGCAGCGGAAGCGTGCTGGGCCCATAACCCAGAGGTCGATGGATCGAAACCATCCTCTGCTACAAGTCTTTGTCTCCGGTCTGGAGGCTTTCTACCATGCTTCATGTGATCGACGACACCCTCCCCTGTTATACTTGCAACAAATGAGTCGACTTGTGCAAAGTCAGCTTTCCTCAGTCTGAGACTGTACAACTAGTTTAACACATGGTCTTACTCCATTGGGGTGACTTGCCATGAATGAGCCGAACCTAAGGTTGGTAATCCTCAATGTCGGCCATCAAGTAGCTGCTCGTCATCGCTCCTTACGGAAAAGTTTTGGCACTATGTCACAGTTTTTGTGTGTAGCTCTCTATTCTGTCCGAGCTGTACTGTGTCTCCACCTGTCTTTCCCTCCTCTTTCACTGTACCACAGTAGCGTCAGGGGCCATTGTCATGTTATTCAAACTCACACATTGTGCACGTTGTTGCTTTCTAGTGGAGCTGACTGAATTTCTACCGAATGGGTTATTTCGTGCCTTTTGAAGCCCCAGTGGCCTAATGGATAAGGCACTGGCCTCCTAAGCCAGGGATTATGGGTTCGAGTCCCATCTGGGGTGACAGAGTCTGGGAGAGGTAGTTTACTGGGCCCGAAACCCAGAAGCCAATGGACAGAGAACCTCCCGTCTTTTCCTGGTTCTTCCCCTGTCTTCTGACTGCTTTTAAAACCTGGGTTTCGAGTCTCTCTGGATGGCTCAACTAAGCCTCCATATAACCTGAGACTGCTTTTTAAACCCATGTTTGTAGTCTCTCTGAATGGCACAACCGAGCCTCCTTGGGACCTTAGAAGTACAGCAGAGTGGCGCAGAGGAAGCGTGCTGGGCCCATAACCCAGAGGTCGATGGATCGAAACCATCCTCTGCTACAAGTCTTTGTCTCCGTTCTGGAGGCTTTTTACCATGCTTCATGTGATCGACGACACCCTCCCCTGTTATACTTGCAACAAATGAGTCGACTTGTGCAAAGTCAGCTTTCCTCAGTCTGAGACTGTACAACTAGTTTAACACATGGTCTTACTCCATTGGGGTGACTTGCCATGAATGAGCCGAACCTAAGGTTGGTAATCCTCAATGTCGGCCATCAAGCAACTGCTCGTCATCGCTCCTTACTGAAAAGTATTAGCCCTATGTCACAGTTTTTGTGTGTAGCTCTCTATTCTGTCGGAGCTGTACTGTTTCTCCACCTGTCTTCCCCTCCTCTTTCACTGTACCACAGTAGCGTCAGGGGCCATTGTCATGTTATTCAAACTCACACATTGTGCACGTTGTTGCTTTCTAGTGGAGCTGACTGAATGTCTACCGAATGGGTTATTTAGAGTCCCATCTGGGGTGACAGAGTCTGGGAGAGGTAGCGTACTGAACTTTTAGAACTTTTATTGTGCAGCACCTATCATTTTGTATGCATAAAAGAAGTCTTAGATCTTTTACTTACAACTCAGGAAATATGATGAAGGTGAAAAGCTAAATAATTTAGATTCATTCACTTTCAGCCTGACAGATTTGGGAACTGTAGAAAACTTTAATCTCTTGACTATAATTTAAAACAAAGTTCTGTGAGTTTGAACAAAATTTGCTTGTACAACATGAGATGGCAATAGCTGACACAGTGGCTGCTGCTTGTTTTAACATTAATGGTGTGCAAGAGAAACACACGTTGCTAAAACCAAGTGCAGCAAAAAAAGTGTACACTTTAGACATAATAAAACTTGTATTCAACCCATCATGTTTACGTATTATCATATAATTAATATTATAGTTGTCTGCAAACTGCTGCCTTGTGCTCATGAAATGTGATCATAAAAAACATCATCTAATTATTCAAACCATACATCAGAAGAATAAAGGGCACAATGTACACTCCTTTACAAGTGAAGGAGAGAAACTTTTAACAGCATAAAGACAAGGAGTGGCAGGCACATATTTTCTCTCTCTGTCATCTACATTAAATCAACACTGTCACTGTCACTTAATCCAAAACATACACAGTGCAGCACAGAACAGGACAGACAGTCATTATATCTCTTGTAGATGACAAATACATCTGGAATGATTTGTCTTGTATTCCTGTGCTTTCAGACTTACATAGTCATGGGTTCTTGCTGCTGTTTATGTTTCTCTTTCCATTGTCCATCATCAATGTCACTGAATCCTTGGTAGCTTACCGGGTAAGGTACTGGCTTCTGAAGAAAGGGATTGTGGGTTTTTGAGTCCCATCTGTGGTGAAATCATATTCCTCTCTTACTGTTTTATTGTCAGGCTAACACAGTGGCATGAAACAAATCAATATTTGTAGTCACCCTGAATGGGTCAGTGATCCCCAGGGCCTGTCTCAACAAGCAAGCTCAATTTAGTCTGTTTAAACAGCAGAGTGGTGCAATAGAAGGATCGATCAATGAATTGAAACCACGCTGTGGTTTTTACTGGCACCTTGGCAGTCGAAATTAAAATCTAAAATACTTCATGACAGGGAGGTCAGTAATGGTTGGGAACAATTATATTTATTGTCTGGAGATGTTTGAGAAATGTAGACATACTGTGAAAGGTGTTGATGACTTGCTTTCAAAATTAAATGAAGCTGTGGCTGTTCTGTCTGACATCCTAAAGCCTTTCTCTCTTCTTTTCACTGTCAGATGTCTTATCTGTCCTGTAATTTACATTCAAAAGTAGCAGCCGCATTGTAGGTTCAACATTCACTCGCATCTGGGCTGATTTCCTGAGAAGAGAAACAAATTACAGAGTCATTAAAATAACTTGAAATGCCATATTACACACATATTCAATGAGCTGTCATGTAAAGGTGCCAAAGGAGTACTGAAAGGTTAAAATTTATTCCACTGAGATTCGTTTGTGTTAGGATTAGGAGCAGCTAATGCAGACTTGAACCTCAAGCAGAGATGTAAAGTGGGATATAGAGAATAACTTTTTTTCTAACTCTACACTCTTGGACTTTTTTTATTTTTAGGTTTGAAGTTTTCAGCCGCACCCAATGCTGACATAAAGTGATCACTTGAGTCAATGATTTCACCAGCTTCGCCTGAAGCTACAAAGCAAAACAAATAAACAGAGTTTGATGTGTAAACTTGGTGGAGCTCCCCTTAACGTTCTGCCTTCACTTGGACCAGTTGACCAAAACAATTAAATAAAAAGCCTTTGCTGATTTTAGAATATATCCTAAAATGATTCATTATCTCAGGGCTCACAGACCATCCAATAGAAAATAATAAAGGGATATCTGTAGATATACTTCCTCAGTATATCTACAGATGAACTTAAAAATTAGAAACCACATACCTCTAGAGGCTTAGGCAGGGTCCTGAGGCAGCGTTGGACAGCATGGTGGACTGAGGGGAAGAGACAGGAGCTCGGCAGGCAGTCTGTTATACAACCCTGAGTCTGGAGCTGCGATAAAACTTTTTCTGTTGACACACAAAGAGCATCAGTATCACACACATTTTGTTTTCATTTTTAAATGACTATTTAATTGAAAGACAATAAACAATTCTGAATAGCAGCAACGTTTTAGAAAAGAAAGCTTGAGAACATTCAAGGTGTTTAATTGCATGTCTTGGTTTTAAGTACAAGAAGACCCAGGTTGGAAAAACAGTTACTGTATCTGTTCTGGAAGGAAAAAAAGGTTCATGCAGAGCTGCAGTATGGAAAAGGTGGTGGGAAACTGACCTGTGGAAACAATAAGAGCCCAACACTATAGAGAAACTGTGGGTGTGAGTGTATGAATGACTGAATGAGTGTGTGAAAGAGAGATAGAAGGAGAATAACACTGTAGGAGATAAGTGAGTATGAAACATGAAGCTGACCTGGGCACGCTGCCAGAAAGACGGTGACACCCTGGACTTCCAAAGTTTCTACAACCTGTGAATGACGCAAACATCATGAATGTCTTTTCTTTACACGCATAGTCATATTCAAGCACGTGTTGACTCTGTGAGGCTGATGAGAGGATTTTCTTGTTATCTTTGAGGTCAACGCGGAGGAAGCGATAACAAACTCATATCAGCATGACTGTTAACTCATCCATTATTTAACACTGTGAGAGGTGTGTATGTGCAACCATGAGAGGGTGTGTATCAAATTTTCATTATCTAACATTCAATTAATGAACGTCTAGTCTAGTCTTAAGTAAGAATTTCTTGTCATTGATTAGCAGAAAGGAGTACGGATAGCCAATTGGCAGAAGAGTAATCTAACCAGATCAAATTATGCTGCAAAATTTAGTTGAGGCTTAAAATAACTTTAGTGTGTGTACAAGTGTCTTCAAGCAGTGTCTTAAAATCTCTGAGCTACACTAGTGTTTCACTGTTTTGTTTTACATAAAGGGAGGTTGTATTTCACATTATCAAAGATTAATCTTTCATTAATGTAAATCTTCAGCATCTGCTCATGTAGTACAACCAGCATGCAAAGCAATAAACCACCACATCAAATAAATGTGCATCTGCTTTGCTACTTTCTAATGTTATATGATACAGATAAGGTTTTCAGCATTTTTTTAAATAGTTGACTTGTAGTATGTCTAGTTTTGACTTGTCACAGTAATTCTTTTCTTTATCTTTCTTTCTTTATAATGCATAACTTTTAATCTGTTATTTTCCTAGTATAGTTGTTGGAGAGACAAAGAAAAAACAACACCTGCACAAACCAGTGTTGTTGTTTTTACTCTGTCTTGAACAAAGAAGACTGTAGGGATATCACTAGTGTAATACGGTTTGCTTATTAATGTCAAGTTTTTTCACAGTTTCATAATTAAGTAATGTTCTACAACTGTCTACTGTCTATAGTTACAGAGCGGTTTAAGAACAAGACCACAAGCCAACAGCTGCAAAGTTCTTCCAACAAATTAAACTTAAATTTTATCAAGCAGGTCATTAAAAAAAGAAATGAACATGAACTAGGTAAAATGTCCTGCTTCGAATGACACCATTAACTTGACTGCTTTCTTTGTCACTGCACTCTTTCATACACGCTGCTAGAAACTGACTTCCTAATCCTCAAAGATATCTGTATATCTGCAAAACAGTATCTTACAGAGGCTCCAAGATGTGATCCTCACCCAAAGAGATATGGCAAATATTAGCCACATGTTAGCTACATAAGTACACTAAATACTGTTTGGTCATGGTCTTGCCCTGCCTTATACTTGGTCTTGACATGGTCACCCCAAGTTTTGGTCTTGGTTCAGCTGGTTCTGACTACAACACTGGCACAAAGCCAAAGTTAATGAAAAGGAAATTCCAGGTAAAGGACCCACAGCACCCCCCGCACTGTCTGATTGACAGATGGTCTGAGCAGTTAAATGCCACACTAAAATAATGATATATGATGATTGATTGGTTAGTGTCGGTGTAAATTACCCGTAATTAAGCTGAAGAGTTAGGAGTTAACATTTCAGGCAGTTATCTCCTCTCACCTTGCAAAGTGCTGTCATTGCCACAGAGTCCATGAAGTTAACTGAGCTGAGATCGAGAACCAAGCAATGAGTGTGTGTCGATGTCTGGGCTGAAGAAGATGAGGAGAAAGAGGTAACAGTATGGACTGCGGCTAGGTTCTCCTTCTGACCACGACTCACCGTCTAGACAAGTGAAAAATTGTTCATAACCTCATCAGTTGCTGTGTAATACATGGTGTATTGCAGAACTTCTTCAAACATCCTTGTGCATTTTTTCTATTCTAACCAGAGGAGGAGAAAATGAACTGATGACCTGCTGCTAATCTGCATTCATTTATTCTAGTAAACACAATTTCAGCATAACCCCATGACTCAAAAATCATGTTTTTTTTTTTTACTGATGCTAATCCCTCACTGCTCTATTTTTTCTCTTCTTGTTGTCAATCACATTCCACCCTCTGTTTGTGTGTGTGTGTGTTTGTGTGTTGGCACCTCTCTTGTCTCTGTGAAGACCAGTTCAGAGTTGGCAAAGTAAATAGGACTGGAATAGGACAGTATAGTTATGCCAGGAACCTGCTTTGCCTGTTTCAAAAACAAAACAACAGAGACACACACAGTACATGTCTTTAACATTGTACAGTTACTACAGAAAATAACTGTCACGATAGACCTTCTGGACAGAAGGTCAGAATCTGCAACAGCAGTCTGGTGCACTTACAGAAACATTAGACCTCAAACAAGTGGATGTTGTTTGTAACTTGAAATTGAAATTTATAAGAACATTTATTTAGACATATTGATTATAATTTCAGATACAAAGAGGATATTTAGAAACAAATATCTAAGTTAAAAAACAGTCTTTCCCAGTGCAAAAATGCATTCTATAGTTTATCTGAAGCTGGTCATATAAAGCGGGTATCATCTAAAGTTATAGTCTTTGTCTTTGTGCTATACTGGACAGCGTCTCAAGCTGTGGAGGTACAAAAGTGTGAATCTTGTATTAAAAGACTGTAAATTTGGACACTGGTCTGATGATCATCTTCTGTGGCTGAATACTTACTTACTTATTTACGGAAACAAAAGACATGGCCATTGACTTTAGAAGATTAGCATCATCCTCACCCAGACCATACAAGTATGTTAACACATCCACTGACAAGAAACTTAACTTTGACCTTAACACTGTTTTAATCTGTTGGCAAGGCCAGCAAAGGCTGTATCTCCTACAGTGACTTCATGTCTTTGATGCTGACCATAAATTACTGATGCTATTTTGTAGATATTTCATTGAGTACATTTGAACTTTTTCACTAGAATGGCAACCTAAATGTCAAGAACAAACTGGGTAACATTGTTAAGGTGGTAAGCAAGATCATTAGCAAGCAGCAGTCCTTCCTATCAGACGTCTTTTATTGGCAGGTATTACATTAGGTTCAGGGTTCCCGAGGTAAAGATTAGATTAGATTCGATTCAATTTCTGTCTAGTGCAATACACATGTTTAACATGCACAAAATGTAATTGTTACCATGTACATTTTTTTTGGTCACATATAGTGCATTGGCACTCTATTTTATCTAATATATACAAATACAGTTTTTTGTGGATTGTATTGTTTATCTGTGCTCTGCCACAAGTCAAATTTCTATAAACACAATGAAGAACCAAACTTGAAAGAAAAGAAATGTGCTGTTTGTCCTAACATTAAACTACAGAAACATTTTTGAACAGTTAGTGTGCCATGTGAATAAAAGTGCCCAGACCACATGGACTTATAAGATACCAAAAATCTAAATATCTTAAATTGTGCATTGATTACATCCTGTTGCAGCACATTGTTGCATATAGATAGATAGATAGACAGACAGACAGACAGACAGACAGACAGACAGATAGATAGATAGATAGATAGATAGATAGATAGATAGATAGATAGATAGATAGATAGATAGATAGATAGATAGACAGATAGATAGATAGATAGATAGAGAGATAGATAGATAGATAGATGTAAAGCACATACACATAATTTAATTAGTGCAAATGCAAAAATGATTTACAATAGACAATCTGTTTATCTGTTTTAGTTTATCTGGTCCTACAGTGTGGTATCAAAGAAAATAAAAAAGAAAGAATAAGTACATAACTTCAGCAAAGACACCCACCATCACTAATGCATTATAGATACACAACAAAGTACACAGAGGGGAGTTGTGCAGCCGCCACCAGTGTAACAGATTGAGGAGAGAATCAAGAAAAGGGGACAGAGAGTGAGAAGTTGACAAGAATTCACTGATGCTCAGAGACTAGACAGATTGCCTTTGGTGACAGTTTGGTGTTTTGATGTGTGGCAGATGGTGGATTTCAGCCAGGGAATTATTTTTAGTGTGTTTTGGCTGCGTGACAGTTGTACCGTTCAGACTATAGTTCATTAAGTTTCTAAAAGACTGAAGTTCATTTGAGAACTCATTGTGTTAATTTATATGTTCAGGACGCTGTAATTTAAAGTCCTTAAAGTTTTTAAAGTTGGCATATCATTATTCAGAATCATTTCCAAGCCTGTTTTAATATAAACTGTAGGAACAATTTTTTATCACAGCATCATCATCATCGAAAAAACTGGCATTTATTCGGATTGACATTGATCTACATCCAGTACATTGGTAACCATCAAATGCTTGCTGTGTCTATTTGAATTTGCATCACATTTAAATCCCAGACGCTGAGATTTAGTTGAAATCGGGATGTGTTTCATGCGCAGATACAAGACAAGCTGTGGAGAATTTGTTATTAACTGCGTTTCACATTGATGGCATTACACATATGCTAGACCACAGCCTGGATTTAGCAAAGATTATCAGGGGTCATGTAAGGTCATAGTGATTCATCTCCACCAATCAGCAAAGCATCAACAGAGTCAGGTCTTGGCATACTGCAGGTGTATAATGACTTGCTGCCCAATTATGAATCAATCAATTACATTATTAAATTCACAAAAATAATAAAGCTCCTTAATGAATGTTGTATTTGTTTAATCTGTATCTTCTCATCTAACTTCAGTAAGAAAGCAAATAAGTCTATTTCATAAATTACAAAGTAGGCCTACTAAAAACTACTAAAATGTTATACATTACAATATATGCAATGTGTGAAGTGCTTTAACTTTAAATTGCTCTCATGGCCACAAGATGCTGGCTCCAACAAAATGATTTTATTTTGGTCAGTCAAATGTGGATTTCTGGGCTTGGATTACAAACAGAGATCAGAGCAAGCAGTAACTTCCAGGAATTTATGTCTGTAGGTGATGTCATCCATTTTCTTTATGGCCTCTTGTAGCTCTAACAGGATGTATATCACCCAAACAAGATAAAAATGAATGTAAACTTAATGGAGTCTGAAGACAGACAGCTAGAAATGATGACGATTCAGTGCGTGTGTGTTCAAAGCGTTGTTTGGTTGGATTGTGTTTCATGTCATTTCCTCAGGCCTTAACTTTACACAACTTACTTTGAGCAACATCAAACTTTTAATCAAACAGTTCCAGTTTCAAAAACTTTGAATTGTAATGAGACGTATGCGACAGATTGAGTTTACCTCAGTGTAGAGTCCCACATCTTTGTAACAGTCTGTACCAGGAATATGACCCAAAACAACAGTGGAGGAGCTGGAAGACGAGGACGAGATGAAAGACAGCAGAGAGACAGAGTGGAATATTAATGAGAGTGCACGGAGACGAGTGAGAAGAGGGAAGTAGAAGCAAAACTTTTATCACAAGTATCACAAAAATCTGAAGAAATGAGTCAATGAATTGATGAGTCAAGACAAGATAAACATCCCTTTAACACTCAATGCATATATGACACAATTCAGAGTCTTTGTCCAAATATAGACAGTATAAATAAGTAAATATACAGTATGATCGTGATAAAATTAATGATTATTGAAGTTCTAATACTCAGCATTTTATACGCTGTTGAGCCATTGTTACATTTATTGTGATACATTGATGTTGTCTCTGTGAAGACAACCTGTCTCTATCACAGGTTCCACTGCTACTGTAATCATTCTATCATTCATTGTAATTCATTGTCATTTCATCATTCATTGTAATTGTACAATATGTTTGTGTTGATTGTTCTGTACATGTGACATCCATTGCACGTCTGTCCATCCTGGGAGAGGGATCCCTCCTCTGTGGCTCTTCCTGAGGTTTCTTCCACATTTTTTCCCTGTTAAAAGGTTTTTTTTGTGGGCAAGTTTTTCCTCACTCGAACCGAGGGTCTAAGGACAGAGGGTGTCACTCCCTGTACAGATTGTGAAGCCCACTGAGGCAAAATGTGTTTTGTGACTTTGGGCTATACAAATAAAATTTGATTTGATTTGATTTGATTTGATGTTTATTTTAGAAAAAATGGCGATAGCCATGCAGCTTTGCTCTCTTTTGTCTAAAATCATAATTGCTTCTTTTTGTTGCTTTTATTTTAAAGACATCTGGTTTATATAATCTATAGTGTTGTTGTAAAATGTTTGCTTTCAGGTACAATGCCTTCCTCGTGATGTGTACCATAAAGTAACCCCTCTTTATGTTGAGGGGTAGTAATGTAAAGCTTTTCCTGTAATCTGTTTGCCCTGCAGTTTGTCTGCCTGTCGAGTATGTCATGTCATAAACCGCCAGTGTTTTCAATCCATCCCCCCCAGAGTCGTGCCTTTCACTGATAATGAGCAGTTCATCACATGATACATAAAGACAAATAAACATTCGCGCTCACATTCCCCTATACGGACAATTTAGAGTCATTGATTAATCAACATGTTTTTAAATTGTAGGAGAGGAGCCACGCCGACACAGGGATGTACATGTAAACTCCACACAGCTAGAGTTCTGTGAGGTGTCAGTACAGTACAATAACACAAAGCAAATAATAATAACTTGTAGAAATAATGACATTATGTAACTACAGGACAGGTGTAGACTTCCAAATCAGATTAGTGTGGTTGATGGGATACTGAAGAGTGCATGTGGATTCGTGTACTATCAGAGCTTCATCTGTCTGCGCTGTGCAACACTCTGTCACATTCAATTATATTTACTGACTGTTGTGTCCTGTAGATGAGCGTTAGCAGAGAGAAGCCGACAGCCACAGCCAGACCGAGGTCCAGGTTAAAGATCAGCGTGGAAATCAGCGAGGCTACCCACACCAGCTGAAGGAGAGGAGGGAGGAGACAGGACCAGGATCAGGGGCTGATACGCTTGAATAAAGGTGTGTGTGTGTGTGTGTGTGTGTGTGTGTGTGTGTGTGTGTGTGTGTGATAGAGAGAGTTCAGCTCACCAGGTCTAATCTGTCAGACTTCCAAAGCACACACACATCTTTGAACTGAGCCATTATCCCTTGCAGGTTGACCACGATGATCACTGCCAACACTGCCTGGAACACACAGCAATGTCTATCTGAATACTGGCTAAGACACATGAGTCATCCTGACTGTGAGTCTGGTCCAGATGGAGCATGACTTGACATTTCTTAAAACATCTTCACCGAGAGGCTCTTTAATTCCTTATGGAAAGCCGTGCTGACTGGAGGATTACCAACAACATTTGTCTGTAGATTGTTTTGTTCTCTCTTTTGTGCATCATGTGAGTCTTTAGTGGTCCAGTGATGGAATAGGTGAGATTCGGCTGATTTCAACCCTTGCTTCACAACTTATATGATGCACATAAATAACACTTGTTATCTCACATGCACTTTACCTTTGGCAGCTGCTCAAAGAGATGACCGATCTTCAACAAGATAGTTAGAATCATCAGAGATGATACCAAACCTGCCATCTAGAATAAGAGATTAAAACACAACAGGAGGACGATAAGAAAATGAAAACAGATGATTACAAGTTTAAAAAAAATAGATATTGGTCGACACTGCTTCCTTACACAGTCCACAGGACAAAGGTGAGTCTGGGTATTTATGTATAATGCAAATATGTTTATAATGCAGTACCTGTGATTTGACACCAATACTATCCTGGACCATGCTGCGAGAGAAAGAGCAGCTGACGGCAAAACACTGGAACATTCCTCCAATGGCGTTACACAAACCCAGAGCCAACAGCTCCTGCAGCAAAGACAAATAAAACTTTGTTGGTTATCAAGTTTTTATCATTCCAGCATTAAAAATAATAATAAAAAAGAAATATTATTATAGAACACTATTTCAGGGTTTAAAGGGGTTCAACAGCCATGGTCTGTAAAGGTGCATGATATAATAATGATAATATAATCATTTTCTGATTTAAGATAAAAACACTATATCAAGAGTTTGTTCATCTCTAGAATTTAGTCATTTTTCTTTAAGAAAACACTAAACAATAAAATAAACCTATATTGCAACAGCACAACTGACTAAGATGCTGCAATTCTGTTGTTCTCATTTCCACAGATAAAGTACTTAAACACACCTTCTTCAATTGCTCTTTGACTCAGTTCTCACTTACTCCCCCAAAACCTTAAACCCTTTTCCCTTCTCTCTTTTGTTATCACTTACCCTCCACCCCTCCACCCTCATCTCTCAACCCTCACCTCCTTCCCATCATCCCTCCTACAGTACATCATCTTGGTTTACCTTCATCCATAATATGCAATAGACTGCTGTAAGTCTATATCCCTATTGCTGTGCTCTTTGTTACTGAAGCATCTTTGATTGGAGTATGTTCATCTAACCAGACCCTGTTCTTCTTGTTTGTCTTTCACTTAGATAAACTGACACAGAGCAAATGCTGACTGACAGAGCTATCCCTGCAGCAGCTTTTATAGAGAGTGTCAGCTGTGACTTTGTACCAGTCAAAATCAGTGCTGAAAATGGAATAGCAGCCCTGTTGCATCACTGAATCTATATAATTTATATTTTCTTGTTTTCTGACTCCAGGGTCATATGATTAATATTGTTTGTTTTCTTCAATTTGTACAATTTGTACATGTGTAATGATTATGCATTTGTGCGTGATTATGCACTACTTACACACTACTACAGAACATGCAACAAAGGCTCAATCTCAGCTGAAATGTGCTTAAAACTGCTGCAAATGTACCTGACTGAGGTTCACGCTGTAGCCGTGTTTGCGGGCGAACACTGAGCCCAAGGCTGAGTGGAAACTGAAGCCAACCAGAGCCAGAGATAAAGCTGGAACGAACAACTCTCTGACCTGAGAAAGAGAGGGAAGGACTGGGGGAGCCAGTCTAGAGACGAGGAGGAGGGGGAGGAGAAAAGAAGGGGAAATGACAGCTTGATCAACTGAATGACTAATTGATCATTACAAAGAGAAATAAAAATATATAGGATAATGAAAAGTAATGTAATTCATACCTCATGAATAACTCATCACACACACAACATTCTCTTAAAGCTATCAAGGAAAACACAATAAAGCTAACTGGCTTATATTGTATGATGAGAGCAGAAGTCTAAAGAATGAGAGGTTAGAAGGAGGTCAGAAAGATGAAGAGAGAAGAATCATGGAGCTTTAATATTGGTTTCCATATATATTTATTTATATCAAATTGAATGACAAGGAAAAACAGATACAGTTCTACTGACCCACTGGGTATGTGTCCCACCACCTGGACTCTGTGCTGTCCAGTCAGATCCATCTGCACTGACAGGATGGTGCCCAAGACAATCTGTGGGAGCAAAACAATGGCCGTGGCTTTTTCTGCACAAATGGTCCGGTTTGGAAAACAACAATATACAGTATTTTATATCTAAATGTCAGATCAATCAGTCTGTTCATACACATGGAAGCACACAAGCACATATATTATCAGCATAATCAGCTACTGTCTGTTCACAGATCCACTGCCAATAGCGGTGGGTTGAAACCATTTTCCTACCCCACAGCGATATGGAAAAGGTTTAAAGATGACCTTTCAGATGTCTCCAGTTTGTTGTCATTTCTGCATAGCTCCACGTTAAAAGTCTTGCTATGGTCTCATAGGTTCAAAATTGTATTAATCTGTCTTGTTTATCAGATTGATTATATTAAAAACACACTTTTGAAATTTCAAGATAATATAAATATGTAAACTGTCTTTACAATTACATTACAGTAACTAAAATAACTGATCATTCCCTTATTAAATATAATTGATTGAGTTTTGGAGCATAAAACAGATTTTTATATAATTATGAGTCAATGAGTCATGCACCACTTCATCACTGTGGCATCTGTACATCTGGGTTTCATCTTATGGGCATGAGTCTACAGAGTAAGTGTGTGTGTGTGTGTGTGTGTGTGTGTGTGTGTGTGTGTGTGTGTGTGTGTGTGTGTGTGTGGGTGTGTGTGTGTGTGTGTGTGTCCCTCACCAATATAAGTTCCCACGGTATAACCACAGGCAGCTTGTTCTTAAAGCGCTCATTCAGCATCTTGCCTCCAAAGAGTATCACCATGGAAACCACGGAGACTGACAGAGTTCCTGGCACAACATTGGTCACTCCATGCAGAATATCCTTTAAAACCTGGAACACACAGTTCACAGTTTTAAACAATTTGTTCGCTCTTTAAAAGCAAAAAGAGCAAATACAACAACAGGTAACTTTCAATTACGATATTTATCTAAAAATTATTAATACTGTAAACGAACATCTGCTAGTGCCCTCACACACCTCCATGTCAGTTATGTCTGGAACATCTTCAGAGAAAGCTTTATTTTTCAGGTCAATACCTAAATCCTTAGACCTGGAGGTGTAATTTTCAGTTGTGAACCCCTCCATTCCATATCAGAAGTCACGGTCCAGTGAAGCTGGAGGAAAACCACTACCTGCAAATAGCTGATAAAAAATCTTCCAAACCCAAGCAAGACCTTGAAATCCTGTCCAAGTCAAGTTGACAAGGTTCATCCTTGAATGAGCTTGGTGTTACCTTTGAATTTGCCCTATGGAGTGCCAAGAATAAACAGCTAGTAGCAGCAGTCCCTGCAAAAGATTGGGATTTTAATTGCCAGGGCAACACTTTGCTGAGATATTTCAATTTTTCTGATTCTAAGAGGGTAATGTGAGTCATAGATAGTCCAGTATTGAACCAGGACATCAGATATGACCTTCAGCTCGATGAAACAACCACAAATCATCATTATTGTCAACCTCTGGCCTGCAATGCTGTAACCCTTAAACTCCAGTCCAGGGTCCTTCCCTGCAAAGATGTTACATACTCCCTTTTAACCTCAGAGCTGCAGTCAGATCATATTTCACTTTCTATTCATTGCTATCTGAAACAGGATAAAACGCATATGCTTCCAGTCACGAATAGACCAATTACAATCTGATTTCAGTTTTATTTGAATGTCTGTACAGTTATGATATTGGCTGTTCAGGTGCAAATCAGCTCAAGAATCAAATCAAGAAATTGATGCTTACATTTTACAAGATAGTACAATAGATAACCATTTAGCTGATATAATAGCCACATTTTAGATGTATAGACTGATTGAACCCACATGACAAAACCTGGAGAATCTCATCACCAGAGGGAGAGAGACTAGCTTTGAGATCTACCACAGAGACCAGCCACATAACAGGGTGGATGATATGGATTCAAAGTCTTGCCCAAGGATACTACAGGAGTGTTGAAGCTTGCAGACATGACTGCATGTGCCTGTGTACATGTGCGTGTTTTAACTGACCCAGGCTGAAGGCAGTAGTCCAGTGTATCTCTGTGCAGGAATACCAGTCATCAGTGGCAGCTGCAGGATGCCCACATGCAGACCTGCTGCTGTGGTGTATCCTCTGATTACAGGATCAGACAGCCAGCGACACACACCGTCTCCACCCAGCAGGTACAGCAGGAGCTGAAGGATTGCACACACCCAGATTACTTTTGGTAAATATATGTGATTAATGCAAGGTCTGGCACAATTATACATCCAAATGGCCTGTGCCCTTCATACTCACTCTGTTCCTGTGTTTGACATTCTTGTATTAATCACTACTGGCTCTCACAAACACCACCAGCCTATTTCTTGTACAAGTTCTTATAAACCCCAAAATTTAATAATCAAACCCAAACAAGCTCCAGGCTGCCATCTTGCGAATAAGCCCTCCTGTGACTCTGGGCATGTCTTATTTAATCCAAATACTTTGAAATCCAGAAAATGCCTGGAGTTAATGCAGAAGTCTGTGTAATCAATTTAAATGACATCACCCGTGGATCCTGGTGTCACAGACTGACCCCAATATCTTAAACAGTAAATACATGATTCTGAGGTTTCCTTACATAACTGTAACTTGTAAAGCATAGACAGAGTGGAAAGTTGCAGATTCTGTTTTGATGCTTTGATACTGTACCACAATCTTTTGAACTTATAGTTTTAACATAAACATAAATCATTTGAGTAATGTTATGGGTGTATACAGACCAGGTTCAGCTGTCTCACACAGATGATGGCTATATGCAACTTATAACCAAAGCCGGTGGCAAATGAATCAGGTAGTCTAAAAGACGTGTGAGAATCTCAGTTTGTCTGATTTAAAGGATCCTTATAAATTAACACTGCTTCTGTTCAATAGGTCAGACAACAATACCAGCTTGACATTAGTGATCACCTGTCCTCTAACCTGAAGTGTCAGACTGGAAAAGTCAAACACTAGGACTGTTATTGGGGTATTTTTTCTCAATGACCCTCCTAAAAGTAATATACACCGACCTTTAGTGGATGTCTGTCGGGAAAATGTCTTTCTCCTCTGTACCTCCCCCTCCAAAATGGGGCCAGAGGTCAGAGGTGAGTGTCAGTGAGTGTGTGCATACTGTTTGTCCATGTATTGTCTATTGTGTGTGTGTGTGTGTGTGTGTGTACCTGTATGAGGCCACAGAGGAAGGTGAGCTGTATAGCCACGTTCACTTTGGCTGCTTCCATATCAGTCTCACTCACTTCAACACCGTTGCTAAGCAACTCCACGTTAGCTGTCACAGACCCAATCATGATGGCCAGGAAGGCAAACGAACCTGTCACACACATATAAACACAGAAGTCTTCAATTCACTGATTAAGTGATTAGGCTCAAGGGTAATCAAATGGATTTATATTGTGAGTGTTGCATTGTGTTGTAGCCTTGATTAAACCGCAACAGAAATAAGAAGCTCAGATTATTGTAGAACTGCTGCAAGATTTTCACCAGGTTGCGTATTTTTTCTTAACTTTGCAAGGCACTTGAGCTGTGGAGGACTGCGCCAAGCTGTTTCTAGATATGGATGTCCTTCCAGAAAAATAAGGACTGATAGTCACCAATGGAGAGGTGTCTGGAAGTGCCAAAGATGAAGTAGACGATCAGAGGATAGAACGAGGTGTAGAGACCAAACACTGGAGGAATTCCCACTAACATGGCGTTCGCCATACCTGGGATAGAGGGGGAGAGGTGAAGGTGAGAAATGTGACTTAAATGAACAGCTAGTGTGTATTAAACCGTCATTATTTGAGTGGTGGCTATGTGTGAAAATAGAATTTTAAAGCCTCTGTACTCATGAAACATTCTCTTCCTATCAAACATCCATCACCTTTGTATTATATGCTTTTATATAGTTTTCGCTTGCACCGTTCTTATCTGTGGTCAGAGCTGTCAGTCAAGCAGAACAGATTCAATGTTTTTCATGTTTATGCCTCTAAGCTGTAAAATACACTACAGATGGCCTGTTGTTAGATCATATTATGGCAGCAGTATGGCAGCACACTCTAGACTACATGTGATTATCATCTGGTGCTGCATTCTCACCCTGTGGCAGCTGTATGATCCCAACACTGACTCCAGACAAAAGGTCTCCAATGGCGTTTTCTCTGATGGAGTAGTGAGGTAGCCATGACAGGATAGGAAAAAAGCCCAGCAGGAAGCTCTTCAACCTGGGACCAGAACACCTGGAGAAACACATAGACACACGCAGGGTTATAGGCCATTTATCTTCAGATAGATCTGTTAGTCCTCAAAACTGGATAAGGCCTGGCATGTAGCAAGGCCAAAAACTAAAACCTATCCTTTGACTCACCGACATTGTGCTTTCACCCTCTCCAAAAGTGACAGGGACTTCTTTTCTACTCGCTCCCCAAGGACATCCAGCTGTGATTTGTCCAGGGCAACAGCGAGATGAGGCTGCCTGTCGTGAGGAAGGCCACTTCGATCAACGCTGTCCATCTGAAATCAATGTCAAAGATTATTGATAGTACAGCTTTTCTCCTGTTTCAATACAGGGCGTGTTTAATGTGTCTCCTGCACTTTTCTTTATGGACGTAAAATGTTTGTATAAAGTTAGAGGACAAAGAAAAAAGGACGAGTAGTAGTGACTGTATAGATAACCAAAACAAACCAAAGCAGTGACTGACCGAATCTGTATCAGCACGAAGCTGCACGAGAACAAAGAGTTCACATGTGCGACAGCGTGCATGTATGAGGATAACGCACACACACACACACACACACACACACACACACACACACACACACACACACACACACAGCTCTCACACGTGAGTCAGGGGAAGGTAGAGAACAGCCTTGAACTCTGCACATTACAGCGAGTTTACAGCCCCTTTTCTCCTCCCCCTTACCCCCCCTTTCAGTACATCTGAATGGCCCTATTATCACAGCCCAGCTTTCAGAGACGCAGTGTGAATGAGTGTGTGTGTGTGTGTGTGTGTGTGTGTGTGTGTGTGTGTGTGAAAGAGGGAGACAGGGACAAAGTGAAAGAGAGTAAATCAGAAAGATAATTATTGTCTCTCTTTTGATCTATTTCAATGTATTCCACTTTTCCAATTTTTCAAAGTCATTAAATTGAGAAAATGTGAAATTGATTTAATAACTGACATGAAGGAATGAAGAATGAGAGGCACATGTAGTGGGAGGGAGCCAAAGAGAACAAAAAGAAAAAAGAGAAACACATGCTTTTTACATGTTTTTATTGTCCTTTTAATCTCACCACAAAAAGAAATTTGAATGATCCTCAACTGACCTCAAGGTCAATAAATAATCCTTACAGAAACATCAACACAACATTAAAGAATAAGATGTCAACCTCTCAGAGTTTTCTCAGCAACTTTGTTTTATAGAGGAGGTATTTATCTTTACTGGGCAAAAAAAGGTCAAAATGTTTAAAAGTTCAAATCTAAAATGTAGTACTTCAGAACATGAGACACACTGATCTATCTATGCTCATCACTCTTGATTTGACGGAGGTGGTTAAAATACAGCACTAATAAAACAAAATAATACAACTGAGGAAAGCTTCCTGTCAACTGTCAACTGTGTATGTAGTGCCGATTCTTCAGTATTGTAGCTGTCTCAAAAGCAGCATGAGGTTTTTGATGCGTTCAGCACGGCAGCGAGGCGTCTGGTGCAGAGGCAGCTCGAAGAAAGAAAAGGTGAAGCTCCGAGAGAAACTGAGGTTAGTGACAGGACGCAGTGGTGGGAGGCGGGGAGGATGGGGCACCCGATGCTGGGGCAACACCTTCGCCCGCCCTCCCCTCGTCCGCAACTCTCTAACCCCTCCATCTGCAGAGACAGGTAGAGATAAGCATGGGGGGGAGTGAAGGGAAATGTTAGGAATGTCGTTTGCAATAAAAACATAACCACAAAATGCTCCAGAAAGCTAGTAAGTGGACTTCTGAACAGAAAACACTGCTACGAATGCCACATGCAGACATTATCACAAAACAATGAAAAAGGAAATCAAAAAGCTAATAGTGGAAGGCTGCACTTAAGTGAAAGATAAAACTACTTCAGCTGCACACAAACCTCAAAAAGCCTTCAACCACGGCCAACATTTTGATCTCTCATAGAGGAAAAAGCCAGCCCGGCTTGTCCAAACCAAATGAATAACATGACTTTGCACTTTTCAAATTGCATGCAGGTAATATGCCAATCCTTCCCATTAACCTCTGTGAGGTGGTGTTGTATAAAGAGTTATAAAGTCTGCATGTGGAGGATTGATGGCTCATGCAAGTCAGTATTGACTCAGTATTAACTTATGTCATGATCTTTTTCTAAATCTAACAAAGTAGAACCGAACTGCAACATTTCACAACCACCTGTTAATATTGTTACCACAAGATGACGTTTACCTGACTTCTTCCATTACTGCACTTCCAAAACTCATAAAATGACATGTGAAAGGCTCCACGGAGGTTTGGTGAATCACCTGCATGCAAAATTGGACTTTGGCTTCAGCACTGCACCACAATTTAAAAGTGTAAAGTCATCTTATTTGTAAGCGGAGAGGCCGGGTTGGAATAGCACCAGGTGTGTCTAATAACATTAAATATAGCTCAGTCTGATTTGTCCCACTAAATCGTGACAGTGTTGGACAGTGACTTGATGAGTGAGCTAACATGCAATAAGTGCCCCAGTGACAGTGACAAGCACACACAGTAGACCTCCCTAAAGTGGAATGCAGCTATCATCGAGTCACCTGTGAGTTGTGAAACCAGCCCATCAACTAGTCCTGATGTAATCATAGCTAGTTTTAGTGATACTGTTTGTCAGCTAACGTTCAAATACCCATTATGAAAAGAAAATATTTTAACATTATCTATTTAATGTTACCTAGCTAGGATTGGCTAGCTACTGTATAGTTAACAGTTAGCTAGTTATGAATGTTAGCTAGGTAACGTGAGTGCAGCTTGTGTTATCCTGTTTGACATAGTGTTTAATAAATCATGTGCCTTATATTGTAAGTGTGCATATCTTTATGTCTTCACGTGTACCTGAGGTTGAGAAGGTTGAGAAAAAAGATCAAGAATATTTGGTAATATTGGTCATAAGCTGCATTTAACTCTCCCTTTCCTGTGAGGCACTGTAAATGTTACGTCAGAAATGACAACATAAACTAGGCTGACATTATTTTAAAAATTGTCATACAAAAACACGACACCGGCTCTTGTTCCAGCCATACTTGCACTGTCCTGATGGACTGCAGCAGGTGGAGATGGGACCTCAGAGTTAAAACTGGAACTTGAAGCTTCCTCGACTTCGACATTCTGTCTCCCACGATAAGGGGTGGATGGCGTGGGTTGAGGAGCAGGAGGGGGTGGAGGTGGAGGGGCAGGAGGCCGTGGAGGGATTGAGGTAAAGGAGGATTCGGAAAGAGCCAGGCCTCCCCAAGGCGCCATGGTTGTGTCTGAGAGGAGGATGGAGGGAGGCCCTGGATGAGGATGAGAGGAGGAAGAGGATGTTTGACGCTGGTTGCGTTTTCGGTGCTTAGCCTGATGGAGAGCCGGGGACGAGAGAGGTGGCTTGGCTGTGGTAAGACAGGCAAGATCAGAGGAAACAGATAAGAACACACAAAGAAAAGTGGTTAAACTGTCGTGATCTGGCTTTAAATCCCATGGAAGCAAACATCTGTCCTGATGAAGTGCCTTTGAGCAAGATACACTGAATCCCATTTACATTTCTGATGGCAGTTTTAAAACAGCACAAAGAAAGTTCCTCAAGGAGCATGGATATAAAATAGTAATGTGACATAATATCAATGTTGTATCCTGATTCCATATTATATATGGTATATGCTAAATACAGCATGTGGTTCACAGTGTACTATTTTTATAACAGGAAATGGTACAACCATCGACATCAAACTACAGTTTCAGAATGCGCTTGCCCATTTTAAACTTAATTGTGATATTTGTTTTAGATTAAATTGTGGGATATCATTGTCATACCAAAAACTACAGCACTGTTTGAGTGAAATTGCCACAAGCTTAATAGTAAAACTAAAAACAGATATGGTCAGTGCATCTGTGTTATTGGGATAAGGAATGTAATTGGCCGATATATTGCAGCTAGAAGGACTTCTTTATTGCAGATCCACTTTTATCTGACAAGACAAGTTTATCTGCATAATATTTTTACAACCAGCAGCATCAGCTTGGGAAAATATGATGAAATAATAACATGTATATCTGACCCTTTAACCATAATAACATAGCAAAAATCTTGCTGGAGCTGTTGAAATTTAGATGAAGGCCTGCAGAGTTATTTGTTATGAAAGAGGAAGACCTTTATCCCTTCTATATACATGTTTTGTTCTTTGTATGTGTTGATATCAAAGGCCAACAGCAGATGAGATGAGCATAAAGCTGTCAAGATCTTCTTTCCTGCAAGGCAATTATTGAGAATTAATTAGTGTGCCTTCGGCCATCTGGTCGATCAGAGGCGGAACCTTAATTCAAACTGTTTACCGAATAAATCCACATTCATTAATGAAATATTTTAAAACTTTATAAAAGTGTTTGCAAGGCAACACAAGAACAGGTGAATTCAACTGTTTTGCACAATTTTGTCAATACAGTACAGACCTATTCATTTTGATCTTGTTGGTGCTTTGTACTGTAACTGTTTTTGAATGAATGTAAGAAGCTGCACAATACTGCAATCATAGTAACCAAAACATGTCACTTATTTTGAGCATTACACAGGCACTACTGAGAAAACAGCTTAAGTGAAAAAAACTCAGTCATCACAAAGATGCTGCTGCCGTGCAACAAGTGTCATCAAAACTTCTTAAAACTTCTTAAAACTTCTGCTTCATCTGCTTGATAAATGTATGAATTATTTTACGTCAAAGCCTCTGTAGGATTTGATCCTACCAATGAAACTTCAGATGACATTAACCATTAACCCATTAACTGATGAAATGCTTGTGAGTACTCCTCCATCCTCCTGCTGCACAATAGCCTCTGTCAGCAAAGAGGTGAGTGGGTCATGAGTTGATCACCTGTTGTTTTGCTCCCAGATGAGCCAATCAGTGGCAGCCGTTGACGTGACATTACCAATCCAGGAGCCTGACAGTAAAAAAATAAATATTTATTCTGTTTCACAACTGACTCTCTGACTGTAGCGATACCAGCAGCTCAAAGTTTAATGAAGTTAAATATTCTCTACTCATTATTCTCTACTCTACTCTAAATGTTCATCTACTAAACAGATTGACACAAATATAGTAAGCATGACCTGCTTGCATTGCCACTGAGCATGTTAGCATGCAGACATTAGCATTTAGATATATGCACCACTGTGCCTGTAAGTACAGCCCGAGTAGCATTGCTGTAGACCTTTAATCTTGTTACTTTATCCTCCACTTTAATATTAAACGATATCCTCTTTCAGAACTCTTTATCGCTAACCACTTGCTCCTTGACCCATGACCTGTCAGTCCACTAAATACGGATGAACTTTAAAAAGTGTGAGAATAACATTTTGAGAACATTAGACTGTAGATATACACATTCAAAGGGAGGTTAAACTCATGGTGTAGACATTAAAAAGCTGGGGCGCTTGATGTAGAGCTTTTTTTTTCTCAGGAGCAAATGTGTGAGTGACAATTTGAAAAAGGATATGAAAAAATGTCAGTGCTCTGTCCTTTCTGGTAAAAAAGAAAGATGAGAAAAATCCTCTAAAATGAAGGACATCTTCTTCAGTTTCTATAAAGGCATTTCAGAGTTGTAGATTAGGTTAAAAGGCAGGAGATAAATGGCACATCATCAGAACTACTGATGAAACGCTCTATGTGTGTGTGTGTGTGAGAGAGAGAGAGAGATCGTGTATATACCTCAGTGATGGGTGTAAATTGTCACTCCTTCTGTACGTTGACAGCAGAACAGAAGTCACTTCCTGTCTCTCCACATGTTGTTTGAAGACTGAAGATCACTAACTCAGATCAGATATTAAATTTAAAAAAAGACTCTTCCCTTTAAGTATGAACTTTATCGCAGACACAAATCCTGGTCTTGGAAAGCGTTTTCCTCTCTGTGTCTCATCTTCACACATCAATCAGTCCTTTCCTTCATTTTCCTGCCTCGTCCTTCCTGTAATTTCCACACTCCTCTCTGCTGGTCTGTCTTGCTCTTCTGCAACCCAACAAACACAAGCTGTGACGCTCAGTGCAGCAGATGCCTTCTCCATTTCTGTCTCCCCCCTTTTACTCCCTCCTTGCCAGCCTCACCTTTACTTTATCAGTACCGGTGCTTTCACTCTTCCCCCTCTCTTTTTTCTCACCCTTTCTTCCCCTTGTAAGTGATAGTGGTGGTTACAGAGGTACTTTTGGCTCTTGCGCGACAACAAGAGATGCACTTCCTCCTCTTTTTGTGAGTGGAAGAGGTAATGAACATGAAAGCTTTATTCAGGCCCTATCCCTCCTTTTTTTTAACTCCTCTCCCCTCTCTGTCTCTCTCTTTTCATTTTCAGGGTGACATTAGCTGTCCTTCTTCCTCTATCCTCGTCCTTCTTTCCTACTGTTGTGAGTGGCAGGTGGTGAGATCGGTGCTTGACAAAAGGCAATGTGAGACGAGGCTAAAATATTAAAATATTCATGGATACCTGCAGTCTGCCCCTTCATGGGCTCTGACCCCCATCTAGCCCTCCACACACACACACACACACACACACAGATATTGACAAAAGTGCATTGAGCAGGCAGGTATACACAGATTTCATTTATCTAATGGTAACATCAGCATTTCAAACCATCACACACACACACAGAGGTGCACGATTGATCTAATATCTACATTTAAATTCTAGGCAGGTGACTGTGAGTCATAACACACACAAACACACACACACACACATCCTGTCTGCAGTGTATGACATACAACATGGCGCAGGTGAACATGCTGTTAGCAGCCCCACACTCACTCTGACACAGCTACATTTGCATACCAGGCAGACACACGCAACACACACATACACACCAAATATGCAAATAATTATGCACACAGTCCCATATCAACCTGCTACTTAAGCAGTATTAGCATTTCATATCACAACACATTCTGCTTCAACAGAATTGGCATTTCAATTAGCATTGCAGGACACATGCACAATATAATCACAGTACGAGTGGGCAGCAGGCTTATACAAACACTCACCTCTGACCAAACACACACTCCAAGTTCACACTCTTCACTTAGTGTGCATGCAAATAGAAACTTAATCCCAAAACAATTTAGAAACTATTTCTCTGTAACTGACAGATAAAACTGTGCATGCACAAATAATAACAGCTCTGTTTGAAACATTAGTGCAAAGTGTGACTACACAAGCAAATATGTCCAATACAAGTAAATGCACCGAAATACACATTTTATACATGTGAGGACCCTCACTGGCTAAATGTAACCCTAACCGTCACAATGGCACGTTTAACCAGCCCTTAGCTTGTCCTGTATCTAAACTAATTGTAACCCTGAGCCTGGTACAAAGTTTAAACCCCCAGACCAACTGAAGAAGTTAGGACCAGGCAAAACCTCGCCACGGGTGAACATTCAGAGAAGCTCTTTTTACACTGTAAAAAAACAGTAAAAAAAAAAAAAAACACTGGCAGCTGTGCTTGCCAGAATTTTACAGTAATAAATGCAGTACAACCTTTTTCTAATATTACGGTAAAAGGATATTAGCATTGTTGATTTCACATTTAAGGTTGGCCTTTCATTCCATATTTTAAAATGTCTGTAGCTTTTAGGATGAAAAACTGCCAAACCATGGCTGCAAAATATGCCATTAAATACTACAGCGTTTTACTGTACAATTAACAGTCTGTGATTTAAAATACTGCTTTATTTTGTATAAATTCCCTGAAAATTATGTAAAAATAAAGGTTTTGACAATACAAGAAAACACAGTCTTTTACTGTCATTATTTGGCAGTCTAACACTGTAAACATACACATACATTTTTTACAGCGTACAGTCAAACCTTTTGGGTTGTGACCACTTGAAACAAACTAATGGCCTATCCTCACAGGATATAGAGGTTGGGAGTAGTTCAACCAGAGTGATTTTTCCTAGATTGTCATATGAAATAAACTTTAAAGGTCTGAGAATGCCAAAAAATAAATTCTCATCTTATCTGGCAACATCTCAGGGGTTTCTGACTCTCAGGCTATGAACCACAGCTCCATGGGACTAGCCTGGTCTACTCAGGGATCCTCTGCACTGCATAATCAATCTCTAAACAACTCCGGCAGTGACATTTTAAATGTATTTCATCACATTGTCTAGCTTGCCTTGGTCTTCAAGAAAATGGGAGTCCCAGGGCTGCCTTTCAAGTACACGGCTTTATTTCCTGGCTGGCCGAGACGTAACATGCTGTATTAAAAATAACTCCTGTCATTTCAGCCATCTTTGTGCAGTGTGGTGCTATTCCCTGAAGGAGACCACAGATGGCCCAAACACATCAGAGCTGGTTTTAATGTTCTCTTGAAATAGCCATGAAGATTTTAATGTTTCCTCGATGAACACCAAATGCTGTTCAGGCAAGCAGAAATGAAGGATACGCTATAGCTTCAGAGAAATCACAACAAACTTTAATCAGTTAACTCTTTAAGAGAAAAAGCTGTTTGAGCAATCTAGTTAACATTTTGGAATTTGCTTTTCATTAAAACTTCATAAACAAGATGTGGCTTCTTAACTACAGTAAGAATGACAAGAAAACTGGAGAATAAATAAACTTTATTAAAAGTGAATTTTTAAAATTGCCACAGTGAAATTAACCTGATATCAAATCATACAGCTGCAATCAAGAAATAGAAACAGATAATCAATAAATAATCTTTATAACGGGTACATTGAGAAAGTGATTGTTGGCCCGCTGCCATCTTTTGATTCCACTTATGGTGACTTTTCTTGTAGAGTCACTTTAACTCTGTGGTTCACCTTCTCATTTTCAGTTTCTCTTTTTGTAGTCCACTTCTCTGCATCCATCTCTGGATTTCTGACTTGCAGTAGCTGGAAGCCCTGACCACAGACCAGCAACCATCCCGTCTTTTCTCTCTTCTTGCTCTCAAAGGAAGCCTTTAAATCTGTCTCGCTGTTCACCTCACTCTCAGTCGTACCGTCTATCTCTGTTTGATTTCTATGTTCACTAGCTGTCTCACCTCCCGTCTCATCGCTGCTTGTACAAACTGGGTCACCTGTCTCGCAGTCAGCTTCAACAGTTTCTTCACTCTTGACCTCATCAGCTGTTTCTTTATTCTTACTCACTCTCCCACCTGTCTCACCCGGAGTTGGTTTTAATCCAGTTGGACTCCCCTTCCCTCTCCAAATTGCAATTCCCTGCTCAGACTCGAGCCTTGTTTTCCTCTTTTCCTCCTCCTCTGTCGATTCCCCCTCCCAAACTGCGAGTCCTGCAGCATCTGCGACGTGGGAGCACAGCGCCTTGATGTGGCTGATGCCGGTACTGCCAACTCTCCACATACAGACCCTTTGATCTGAAGAAGTGGAGACCACAAGGCCTGGGCTCAGGAACTTCAAGGCAGTCAGAGGGGCAGCGTGAGCCAGGGGGATGTGAGACTGGGAGTGAAGATGAAGATGAAGCCGGTTTGGGGGTTGGACCTTTCCATCTTCTGGGTATTGCACCATAATTGTGGACACTGTCAGCTGCCCATCATCCCCTCCGCTAGCAACAGTTACCAGGCAACTGCCCCCTTGTTGTCCCAGTCTATTTGCCCAAACAGCCAATGCATTGACGCCACTCTGGTGGGTAGGAATTTCGAGGCAGGGGATTGGTGGAGTAGAAGAAGTACCGGACGATAAGAAAGAAGCTTCAGTCAGGTCCCACACTGCAATTTTTCCATCTGTCGCAGCACTAAACAGCAGCTTGTACCTGAGAGAGACATTAATACAAAGACACAGATCTGAGACTTTCATATTTTCACAAAACAAAATGTTGGAAATTGAAAGTTAGCCTAAGTCCAGTGAGCTCTTAATATTGTATTCCTCTCCTCTGCCAATCCCTACCCTTTTCTTCAAAAGTCTATAGAAATATATATAAGAAAAAAAATGAGTGGTCTGGTTCTGATGGATAACTATAACATTGTAATGAAGGTGCCAAAATTCATCTAATTCACATTCTGGAAACAATTTTTCTTGTAATTAATCGTGGGATCACCTGTTGCCTTTTCCATCCTCCAGGCTGCAGGCAGCAACACTGAGCACACAGCGCTGATGGTGAAACGTCTCCCACAGCAGATCAAGCTGACGTTTAACTTCATGGACTGAGAACAGTCTGAAAAAGACAGTTATGCATGTGGGAAGACAGAAAACAAGGAGAGAGCCAGAACAACAGGACAGTATATTATAAATTCAAATCAAATACCACAACTTGACTGAGGAACCAGCCTTTAAAAGCATTTTTATGTTGATTTTCAGATGTGTGACAGACACCAACCTAAGAGCTCCATCACTGCAGGCCAGAGCCAGAAGACAACAGTCTGTCTTTTCATCCACCACCACCACAGACATGTACCTGAGAACACGCAGACACAAGAGCTAAGACTAGATGCTAGAATGAAGGAACAAAGTAAGGAAGACAGTCCCTTTACACATGCACTGAAAACAATACACAGGTGACTGGATGACATAGCCTCTTATATCAATTCCTCTTCGTGCCTCTTCCATTACAACTATTAACTTGCCTTGTTTCTGGATCCATTTTCACCATCTTGTGTCGGTTCCGCCTCCTCTCCCACTGCTCGTCCAATCGGTGACGGGCCACCTGGATCACCTGGCAGGAGGGAACTAGTCTCTGCCTGTCCCAACTGATCAACAGCCGGTAACACTGCATCTGAGCTCGCCCGCCAGCTGACACGAGCAGAGCAGACAGAGACTGAGTCTGCTTTTCACTCCCTCCCTCCGGACGCGTGACTGCCGTCACCGTCCGGACACTTGAGATGTGATCGGTGATAACAGAGAGGACTTTGATTCTGCCCGAGGTAGGATGCACTGCGAGGATGGTTAAGCTAGTGTCCTCTCCTCCGGTCACCACTATCTCCCAGTGCCCTTCCTCTCTTTCCACCTCCTTAACTTCATCTTTGAGTCTACTCCTTCCCTCAGTTTCAGTCACATGTCCAGTACTTGTTGTTTCATTCCCATTCCCGAGTGCCCTGATCCTTCCCAGCCTGCATACACACCCAATCCCCCTCCCATGGACGCCCTCTCTCAGGCCCCATCCTCCAGCCCTTCCTGCTTTCCCAGCCCAACTCAGTGTCTCTCCAGGGGGTTGTGAAGCCATGATAGCCCCCTGCTTGATGAAGACCAGAGCTCCATATCCGGGCCAAATCCCTTTGTGGGATGGCCAGAGGCTCCAGGAGCGATGCCCCCCACCACAAGGTACTGCAAGCAGCCTCTCCTGCTTCACTGGGTCCCAAACCACAAAGTGGATGGCATGAAAGCCAACGATGACAAATCTGGCTTCTCTCCCTTTGTTCTCTTCTGTCTTGTCTTCTTTACCAAAGCTCTCCTCATCTTTTCCCTCCTCTGTAACCCTCAGTTTTTCTGTCATGTTGTGTTTCTTTGTGTTGTCGTGGTTCTCACATTCCTCCTTGTCCTCTTCCCCTGGAATTTCAGGTTCAAGAATCAAAACCCTCTCCAGCCACTCCATACCTTTACAGGCCCGCTGGACTCTGAGAACCTCCAGCTGAAGCCCTCCTTTGTTCTCTACACTCTTTCCTTCAAGTTTTTCTGCTGGAGTTGGACGCACCCTGAAGACTCTCACACAGCCGTCCCTGCCAGCGCTGTACAGCAGTCCCTGGTACTCACACACTGAAGTTACACCCTGTTTTCCATGCACTCCAAACAGGCAGCTCAGTGGATGCAGCAATAGGTCAGTTTGTTCCTTGCCTGTTAGCAAGCTTTCATCCACGCTTTCGTCATCTCCCATCTTTTGCTCGAGTTTTCCTCCTTCCTGAAACAAAAGCAGGGAGCCTCTCCTGTCCCCGCACACCCACAACAACTTTTCAGCTGTGGAGTGGAGGCACACTGCAGCTGTCAGCCAGCGTTTGGCGCAGGAAGGAAGGAGGAAAGGAGGAAGAGGATTTATATTGAGAGCTAAGGAACACTTTTCATCTAATTTTACATCTATACACCAGCGATAGACAAGTCCTTCAGGGCCCGATGCTAGTAAAAATAACCTTTCTTTTGCCACTTGCCAAATAAGACTATGAATCTTCCCTGGTCCACCTGTGAGAAGAATCCCACACTGTGGATGAGAGATGGGAAATACCTGTATGGACCCACTGAGGTTTCCCACAGCACACAGATGAACTTTTGCTGTTGAGTCCTTCACACTGACGCTTATTGTTTCCATCACACAATAAGACTGAAACTCAGAAGACCCTTGCCAGACAATCTCCCACTGCCCGCCACTGTATTGGTAAACTGTTCCTTGGTCGGTGCAAACCACAAACTTACTCTGACTCCAGCTTCCATTGTCATTCTCTTCCCCTGCTATACAAACCACTTTAGGTAAGCCTTGACCTGGAAATTTCAGGTCACTTAGCTTCTCTGTCACTGCTTCCTCTGATTTGTCTGTCTTCTCCTCTCTGCCCCCGACCCTCCACAACCTGACCCCTCCATCTGCCCCTCCTGTAGCTACCCACCTCTCTTCATCTTCTGCCCCCTCACTGACTGCAAGTGCGCGGATGCCCCCTGCTTTGTGTCCCTTCAATGTACGAACCACCTTACCATCACCAGCCCAGTCCCAGACTAAACAGGCCCCATCCTCCCCAGCACTGAAGACATTCCCCGGAGAGAGATGCACCGAGAACACCCTGGCCTGGTGTCCATATAGAACCCTTAAACAAACAGGATCCAAGTCCCCACATTTACCTCCAGGACCCCCTAAAGGACCAACACCCCACACCCTTATGCTGCGGTCATCAGAGGCTGAAGCCAGCCATCCTTTCTCCTGAAGGTAAGAGATGTTGAAAATGACACCGCTGTGGCCAAGCAGGCGTCTCTCAACTGGAGCTTTGCGCTCAGAGTCGTTACTTTTGTCTCCTCCTCCAGGCTTCCAGAGAACCAGCTGGTTGAAAACGGTCCCTCCTACTACGACGGTATCTGCCCAGGATTCATGCACCAGAAGGAGGGCAGAGTACAGCAGACACCCCTCCAGACAGGAGTGCTGAACCAGGGCATTTCCTGTAATGACATCTAGGAGGAGAGCACTGTTGTGGGCTACAGCCACACAAAGCAGAGAGTGTTTGTCTCCTGAGAGCCAGCGGACATCCAGGGCCCAGTCCTGGAGCTCCATGAGGGGACCCAGAATCTCCAAGCATAGATGCTCCCCATCATGGAGATCCACATGGAGCCTCACCAGCCTCACAGCTTTGCCTCCAAACACTGCTAGGTCGTAGAAGTTTGGCTCTGAGGTGGACCTCAGTTCTGAGAATTGAGAAGATAAAAGTTGAATGAACACAAAACAATATATACAATATATGTAAGAAATATAATAATAATAATAATAATAATAATAATAATAATAATAATTAGAGTGTAAACTCTTCACCAACACTATACAGTTATCCTACAAGCCAGAGATAATATTTAAAATCAAGTTTCTACATTGAATTATTATTATTATAAGTCATTGAAAATCAGGCTCTAATTATTATAAGAGAACAAATGTATAAATTAATTAATCTGATTAACAGAAACAGAAAAAAGAGAAAAGAGAAGAGTGAAAACAAACATCTCCTTGTACAAACCTGTCTCCTTCCCATACGCAGAACTCTGCGGTCGGATAGCCGTCAGACTTCTAGGTCTTATCCCATGGATTCTGTAGTGTTGGAGCGCGCTCACTGAGGCACAGGCTTTAGGGCAAGGTCTGAGGCTGTACACCGTCAAGACTGGACCCTCACCTGCCAGGAAATTGTGACAAACATTTAGTTAAGTGTGAGTTTGTGTGATTTTTTTTAAACCAGTTTTCTTTCAAAATAAGAAAGAGGAGAGACAATCCCCTTTACAAAACTGACGGCATATTACAAAGCACATTTTAGGCTCAAACTGTATTTGTTTACAACTTCTTTATTGATTTCCAACATTGTTGTCTACCTGTCAGCAGAAATGCATCCTGAAGGAACTCCAGAGCTGTGACTGGAGCTACCAGGGCGGCTGTCTCCATCTCTTAAGATTAATTGCTTTCACTGAAGAATCATTGGTGCCTGAAACATAAGTTACACACTTGTCAAAGATTGTAAAGTCAGAAAAAATAGCAAAACAAGCTAAGAGCAAGAGCACTTCTCGTGTTATGTGGTGGGTACAAACAAAGAAAAGTAGTTTTTCTAGACCCATAACAAGGCGACTACACTCTTAACTTACAAGAGGCCTCAAACGCCACATGATTATGTTTAAAATCTGCTTTAAAATGTCTTTTGATTTATATCCACGATCCGCAGGATTGTACCCATGTGTTTCTCCTCTGTCTTCCGCATGTTCTAGCCAATCAGGATGCACTGCAGGCCTGCTGACCGCTGATTGGTTAGAAAATAAGTTAGTCGTATTTTCATTGGAGGGAGAGACACACGTGACCGAACGCCGTTGAGTTGTGCTGCGTTTAAGCGTTTTCTGGAAAGAATAGTTTGTTTAGCATCAGCCTACATTTTTAAAACGAGTAGTAGGCTAGTTCTTGTTGTTCCTTGGTTCTTTTTTTTCTAACTTTACAACTTACTTAGACAAGTAAATGTATGTTTTTGTTCCTGTACTACAGCAGCGTATACAATCTATTTTCTAATGCTGTGATTGAGATGAGTTTTTTTTTTGTTAGAATTATCATAGGAAATAATATTCGGCAAATGAAGCTCAATGTTGCCTGTATGTAGACATTGTCCTAAATTTAGAGTGACGCCATCAATATGCAGAATGGTACCATTTAAAGCCGCATCTTCCAAGAAGTCCCTGAACGCATCATGGCAATAGACGGTAGGTTGCTTGGCCGGTAGCCGTCCAGCTAAATGGAAAGTAGCAATACTTCACGGCTAACTATGCCCGGAAAATGTAAATTCAAAGACTCCTGGCTCTCAAAGGGAATTTACAAGGACTGGCTGGTAAAGGACGTCCAGGACATTCACTTCGCCCGATGTAGAGCCTGTTGTAAATCAATCAAACTTATGACCATGGGCGAGGCAGCACTCACCAGCCACGCAGGGGGAGCTGGCCACAAAGCAGCGGTTCGCAAGCTAGTGGAAGGTAGCTTAGCCTCAACCTCAAAGCGGAGAAAACAGCCCGGAAAGCATGTTCAAAAAGTGTTTGTCCGTGCATGCCATGCTAACTGATCCATCGTCCTTGTTTGTTTGGCTGATATAAATGTGTGTTGTGTGGTAGCAGTTAGTGGTGTGGGTGTGTGTGTATTTGGCAGCAGTCCAGACGTGTGTGTGTGTGTGTGTGTGTGTGTGTGTGTGTGTGTGTGTGTGTTGAAACATCTGTCCCACCACAGCTGTTCACCTCCGCGTTATTCTTTATGTGCACGCTTTATATCAACAATATATATACACCTTGCCGCTAGTGTTGTGTGTCTAATGCTGGAGTGACATACTTATGTTCAGTATCTTTTCTTTGAATGTTACTTTATTTATACTTATGGTCTGCTACATCTCAGAGAGAAGTGTTGTCCTTTTTATTACAAACATATAAACCGATCAATTTATTAATGGATTCATCATCAGCAGATATAATCTTTAGTTACAGTCCAATGCAAATCATACAAATGAACTCCACCTCAACCAGCTACAGCAGCTAAACTACTTTTACATGAAAGCATGAATATTAATAATCTAATGATATGATATATAATGGTATAACAGTCACAGTGACAATTATTTTTCTGCATTGAATGCCTTTTGCTTTTTCATATGTGATTTATTAAACATAGGTCATGATGAACAAGCTACAAAAGTCCATTACTTGAAATGATCAAATGTAAAAAGTGGCAGCGGACGTGCCAAAACACGAGGGCAAAGTCAGTGATACACATGGAAGCACAAACCCATGACCAAAGAGAGATAACAGAAATGGGGGCCTGGATGAGATGAATGCCTTTACTTTTAATACTAATAGTAAACTGTTACTAATATAAGTTCATTTTCCTGACTAATAATAATCCCAGAATCAGTACATTTGCTTAAAGTGTGGTGGATGAAGTATTCAGATTATTTTAATGGTATTCATTTACAATGTTTTATGTTTTATATGCCATAATATAATAGTTTTAAAAATCAGCCAACACCTCCCTGCAGCTGCAGTTCAACATCCATCCATTAAACTTAAAATGGTCACGGTGTGTGTGACAGGATTTCAGGAGAATAATAAATGGATTGTAAAATATTCAGGTATATTAATGGATTCTCTGCACAGTTCAGAGCAGCCTTGAGAGCCATCCATTAACTTGTACCTCAAAAGGTTGTAGCTTCATTTTTACTGCAGTAATAATATGTGTTTTTTTTTTCAACACACCTGTGAGTTAATGTGCAAACCTCATAAATAACTCCTTAATGTATCAGAATCCATGATTAATAAACACAAAGCACCAGTGAATAAGTATATTCTTTTTTAAGGTTCAACTTCAGGTGTGCTTTTCACAGTATTTGGTTAATTCTCCCACACTTTTCTTTAAATGATCTGAGAGCATGATACTGAGAAAGTACCAAGCTTGATTTTGTCATAATAAAGAGTCAGTTTATTAGAAATGACAAAAAGTAATTCTCACTCACCTCTATGCAAACAGGCTTGTTTTTATGCCCTATGGTTTTGAGATAGCCACCTCCACTTCAGTAGTATTCTGAAGCTGAAAGGGATTTTGTTTGTGCTCCTTGAAACATTGAAATAAGGTGAACTGAGTCTTTAACAGCTGCTCAAGTGTTCCCAGAGTCTTGAGACTGCTGGTCATTATCTGGAATTGATTCATTTTATTTATATTTCCAAGCATCTTTTAAAGTGGTTTAATAGTTTTGGTTGAAATCCAGAGTTTGGAGCTATATTAGAGTTCCCTTTTTCTCTTAGTCCCTTTATAGCAGTGAGATCAGAATAAATTACAAAAGTAATCCTGCTCAAGGACACTTCAGCGGGCTGTACACTTCAGTCTACGCTGCCAGGAGAGCTAGAACTTAAAACCTCCATTTTAAAGACGGTCTCCTTTCTTGCTTCATCATCCTGCTGCACCAAAGCATGTTCAGTTTGTCAGCTTAATTTATCAGGAAGTAACTCTAGACACTGATCGAGCAGTTCCTGAATTCACTGTTTACGTGTTTAAGTTTTGGATTTCAAACTACTTGAAATTGCCATAACAGAACTTAACCTGAAATCGCTTTACTGACAATTTAATTGACTTTTTCGTAGTTTTATTAAGTTTTACATCGCAGAATTGTTTCTTGTACATCAGTTCACAGCCGTGCTTCATCATTCACAAAGTCTGAACTGTTTCTTGGCGTTGTGTGAGAGCAAACACTCTCTATACTAGAACTGGAGTGTCTTAGTGTGAAGGGCGTGTCGTACCTGCTTCCACCAGAGGGAGGCGCTCTCTGCTTATTTGCCTGAAACACCCTCACCTGACTGTCTCCGTTTCTCTTTTCTTATTAGCAGGAAAATTGATGATGACAAATTCCAGTGGGGAGATGAACGGCAGCGGGAATCAGGTAAATATTCTGAGGTGTTTGTTTTGCTTGACGTGCATTTTAGAGGCGGCAAAGACAAATCTGCAGCGGCTCGTATTAATGGACAGCTTCATTCATGTTTATTGACTGACATTCATGCGAGAAATGTTCCATCAGTGTAAAATAATAACTTGAAACACTCTCAGTCTCAGACTGTAGACAACAAGGATCAAGTGGCCCTCTGCCTCCAGCGTGACTCCTCGGACAGAATAACAGGCAGTGAAGTGTCAGATCTGCACCACAGCCCCACTACGAACTCCACATCCCACAATGCAGAGCTACAGGATGTGTTTCCTGCTGCCTTCTTCACAGCACCAGGTACCTACAGATAAGAAGCAGATACAAATAGAAGCTCTGCATGCCATCTCTAAAGTTCCTGAAGCATTGGAAATACCACATATAACACTAGTCCCAGGTTCATCTGGTCTAAACACAGGTTTAGATTTCTCCCATGGCCACCTAGTATCATCCCAGTGGTATATTGTTTGAAACATCTCCATATAATAGGTGCAGGGGATATAACACCATCTCTGGCGATAATGTCAGAGGGCTTGAATTTGCATATTTTGCTCAGTTTAGGTGCATGAGAAAAATGTTTAACACCTTTGCAGGTGTAGAAATAGTTTTGCATTCTCTGACTTTTCTTTTTATTTATTTATTTTTTTTTAAATCTCACAGGCACCTCCAGGCTCATCAGCCAGCGCCTCCACCCGCCAGACATCGAGACGGAGGAAGTGGGTCACCCCTCGACTCAGCACGACTCCAGCGACCTGTCGAGACTGGAGTATCAGCAGAGGACGGAAGCTCTGGAGCAGCAGCAGCAGATGAAGATCCTGGAGTGGGAGAACAGGATGAAGGTGCTGGCGTGGGAGATGGAGCTGGTGAGGGAGAAGAGGAAAGCAGCGCGGCAGAAGGAGAAGGCCTTCAGGATGAAGACGGCTTACTACAAGGCCAAGCTAAAGAGGATGGGCGAGGACATGCCGCCCTCTTCTCCCAGCAGCTGCGACGAAGAGAAGCCGCCTGATCTGACGGGATGAACTCTTTTAATGGCTGTATTTTTATCAGCGCTGTTTCATTCTTGTATTTGTTTGTTTGTTTTTATGCTATGGAACTGTTACTATTTTTATTCACTGATTTGTACTTTAATCAGCTCTTCTCCTTTGGTTCTTCTTGTTTTTTTGAGAAAGACTGAAGTTGTAGAAAGCATGATGACTGTTACTTGAAAGCAGAAGTTAGATTACTTGGATTGCTCTTTTGAAGACTCTGCATGGTGACAAGGACAATCAACCAATCTGTGAACTGTGTGAAAGGGTTGAGATCGAAATGACAGTGATCCTGTTTTATCTGCCATTTTCCATCACAGTGTGACTTCAGTGTTGAAAATAAGATTTTCATTGATGTTTAAGGTCTGTAAAGGTCATCGTCAGTTCTATGAAGAATGTTACTTTAAAAGAATGTAATGAGATTACATCTAATCACTACAGATGTATGACATTCCTAAATTGACAATCTTTTAATATGATTGTAAATACAAAGATTCTTTTGCGGTGCATGGTAACATGAGTATGTGCGCTTGAACGTTTTTGTTGGCTTTGTAAATAAATTTGCATTTGATACAACGTTAGAGGGGACCTGAGGAATCAGAGAAATGAAAGGATGACACGCGAGAGCTTTAAAGTGAGGTCGACCACCCATGGTGAACATTAAAGGACAAAGGTGTTGGATGGGTTTGAGGTCAGGGCTCTCTTCCACACAAAACTGGAAAGAATGGGTGTAAAAAAACAGTTTACAAACTGTGACCACAAAGTTGGAAGCACACTAAATTATCATTGCTTGTCATAGCATTAACATTACTAGGAGGGTCCTAGTCCAACCATGAAAACAAACCCAGACTAGATAAGTACACAATCAATGTGTGTCAGCGTCCATGTCCTTTATACAGGCCAGTTCAATGCCTAATATGTTTAGGAAGTATGATTCCAAACCTTCATTCTTTGAAACAACAGTTTGAGATAATAATTCTTTATTTTCCTGCTGAGTAAGAGGATTTATACCTCTCTCATGTCTATGCGTCAAGTATAAAGTTAGAAAGCTGTTAGCTGAGCTTAGCATGATGTAGAAAAAGCCTGGTTATCTCTGTGGTTGAAAGAATACACTAGCACTTCAAAAACCTACTAATTAACACTGTATATATTGTTTTACGATTGCACACGATCTGTGGATTTATGGTTTTTGCTAGTTAAAACTGTTGTTATAGCTAGTTTGTACTGGTAGGCATATATGTGACACAGCCAGGCTGACTGTTTCTCCCTGCTTCCATTTGTTGAGCTGACTGTGTCTTAACCTCAGCTCCAAACTCAACACAGAGGCATGAGGGTGGATAAGGAAAATATTCCTTTCATTTGTCACTGTGCAAACATTTTTTTTTTTTTTTGCCTTTTGCAAACACAAACATGATTCATGGACTGATTTAGTCGAGCCAATAATAACTGAACAGGAACATTGATCAGCTTTGTTTCAGCCTCTGCAGGTTTAAATGGAAGATTTATTTAAGGACTGATTATACCGTCTCAGCGAGGTGCTTCTGTCTGAGCTGCTGAGAATCAAGATGACGCATGAACGTCTCTGACTTCTCTGGATGTGACAGAATACTTTGACAGTCAAAACAAGTTAGAGAGAGAGAGTGTGTGTGTGTGTGTGTGAGAGCCTTCCCTCTGTCAGGATGTTATCTCTGCTCACACCTGGAAATGTCTGCTCTCATGAATATGAAACAGCAAACCTCGTCCTGTCACACACACACACACACACATAAACACACACGTACAGAATAAATATAATCACACCCATGTAGGAATAAGTCATTTTTTTAATGTCCAACATTTCTCTTGTTTCCGCGGTAACAGGGGAACAGCTGTTTCCATGCCGCCGTCCCCTTGCCGACGGCGGGATACAAGGCATCCCATAATGAACACACAAATCTAACGAAGACAATCTCCCATCCTTCCTCCTCCTCCTCCTCCTGACTATCTCTCACTCAGTTCCTTTCCTTCTGTCATGTCCTTCCTTTTTTTCTTTTTTTCAGAGCCTCTAATTTCAACTCATCTTTTTGTCTCCCCTCACTTTTGTAGCTCTGTTTTGGTCCCAACCAGATGAACCTGAAGCTGGAGTTTTCTGTCACTATACTGACAGCTGACTGTTATGTGTACAAGCGGTTGTATAACCAGTTAATGATCAGATTCTGTGCTTGTGAAGTGTTGGATCTATACCAGTGAACAGGGAGGAGAAAAGGTTTAATTTGGGACATATCAGCCCTATTTACACCCAGTATTCACATTTTAATTTGGATATGTGTTCGCATTCTGTCTGAAGAGGATAAATGTAAATACACAGGAATGACTTCTAAGTTTGTTTTCCCAGACTGGATATTCAAACCAATTTAAATGCTGCAAAGTGTCCTGCATCAGTTGTAATCCTGGGTGTAAATAGACTTTTCTATCTTTCCTTTGCTCTCTCTTTCTTGTCCTCCATCTGTGAATTTGTTTTAATGAGACACTCAGATCATAAGAAATATCACATGTGAAAAATAGTGAACATTGGACAAAGAAACAACAGCCTCTCATACAAAATATCAACATAAATAATCAATACAATGTCAATAAATTATCAATAAATAAAATAAATCTCATGTCTGTACAAGTTAAAGGTACTGTCCGTTGATGAGAACATACAGAAAAAAATAATAAATGGACAAAAAGAATGACAAGGAATCATCCAGGTTTTTTAGGTGGGTGGCGTTCCCCTGCAGTAACATTTTTTGGCAATACTACGGTCACGAGTACGTTCACTTGTCACATCCCGGGGACGCTGGAATGACAGAGCAGCGGTCAGAGCAGGGAGATAAGCATTTATGAAACGAGTGTGTGTATCTCCACTGTCTGTGTTTCCATCTGTTCCTCTGTGTTGTTTTTTTCTTCCTCTCTGCGATGAGTAACACCACGCCCTCCTCCCTGCAGTTACATTTTGCACACAGTCATAGTTTCTGACCCAATTCGTTCTCCTCCCAGCCTCGTCTGGTTTTGTAACTCGTGATTTATTCTCGTGCTCATTCTGCTCTACTTTAGTCGTCTTCTTGTTGTGTGTGTTTTTTTTTTTTATCCCCTCCCTCTCTTGCTCTTTAATATTTTGGGCTGTCTTCAGTTTTTATGACCCACTGCACTTTTTTTCATCGCATAATAAAACTGTTACCCACAATCCCTTAATCCCTGTGAAGGCTGCTGGAGAATGCCGTCTGTCTCCCATGCTTACCTCAAGGCCTGTACTCGCTGCTCGCTCCAACAGCTGTGAGAAAGGAGCAGCTGCTGATGGAAAGACCTGCATCTCAAAACCACTTAGAGGCTTTTAGCTCTGACACAACTGACATCTCTTCTCCTGAGCAATGGTACAGTGCAGCAGAAGATTACACTTTGTACAGCAGCCTTAGCAATGAGGACGAATCTGTCTATTAATGTGTTCTGGTGTGAATTCTTCATCAGTGACGGCTCGCAAGCTAAGTCAGGACTCGACGGGTTTAGAGCTAATGTCTCGTTTCTATAACATTTCTCATATATGAGGGATATTCTCAAGTTATTTCTGTGTTCAGCCAACCAAGTAGAAACTTCTGGCATGGGAGCTATGTGTTACAGATATGAGCTACTATATTAAGGCGGATATCATGCTGGATATGTGCTGCATGTCTGCTTTCAGGTCTCCAAACAAATATTTGAGTGCACTAAGATGTGACTCATGAATGCGTTCCTTCTGATCTGCTCTCCTCCTACATGTCGAATCAAAACTTGCTTATACAGTATGGAGCCAAATAAAGTATCAGCCACAGTTTTATGTCCTGTTATAGCACAGATCTCAGGTTGTATTAATTTAAAAAAAAAAAGAATTCTTTTCATGTCACAATTATTTGAAGAAGAAATCACAATTAAAACAAAACTGTGACTCATATCTATAGCATCGTTTTCATCACAGAAACACTGATGTATCGTACTGATTTGAAGCAGTTGTCCCTTTGGCTTGGATTTGCACAGAACTTCTGCATGAGAAGCTTTTAAAAATGAGTTTCGTGGATGCTGCCGGGAAGATGCGGCTGCTCCTGCGGCTGCTCCTGCGGCTGCTCCTGCGGCTGCTCCTGCGGCGTCTCTTGAGGCGGGTTGAGTCGTCATGCATCAAAGTGCAAGATACCTTGAGGGGCTTTAAATGGTTTCTTACGTGACACAACTTCATACAGAGAGGCAGACTGTTATCTAACCTCACCCACCAGGTCTCGGGAACTCTAAAGATATGGTCTTGCAATATCAGTCGACTGATATGGTCTGGTTCAGACAGCAGCAGGCACAGAGATACACAGACAGATGACAAGGTCACATTCATATACAGCGGATCACAAAACAGCACGATCTCCCCAAAGAGCCGATACTTTGACACTCGTGACTGAGCCTGAACCTTCATGTGGTGTTTTTAGCTTAACGTTGGCCATCTTTGTCTGCACAATCATCTTGTTCCATCAAATCTATTCTCTTATAATAATCCCTTCCTCTATTTACAATCACTTTTTTCTTGCTACGTTCCCTTCAACCACATCTCGCGGTTTCAATAATCTCATCAGATACTATTGCCGCACCCCTGTCGCTATACACAAAGTTGATGGGTGTGAGGAAAAGTTTCTGAGGAAAGCTGTTTTCTGGGAGACATTTTGGGGATCTTTTTTTTTCTCTGTAGGGGAAATCTCTCCCTCAGCAACGAACAAGACTGCACTCGCACCGACCTCACTCACAACCTCACACGGACACTATCATAAAAAAAAAAAGGAACATCACAAGAGATTTCTTCTTCATCTCCAATGAAAAAGATACAAAATGTATAAAAAATGTTATTTACAGTCTTCTTTTTTTCATAGGCAGATCTCGTCTGGATCAAGATGACTTTTGAGTTTGAAATCTGAGGAGTTTGTGTTTGTCAGTTTTTAGGTAGTAGAGGTGGTTGACTCATCATCCAGAGAAACATCACAGATCATTGTAGCCAGTGGGACTAGAAAAACTTCATTTTACAGTACAATCTGCCCACAAACAACATCTTTTATCCTCAGTGGACACTCCCTCTGTCTTACTTTCTTTTCAACTCTGGGTCTCCTCTGTCCTAAGTTTGTTTCTAGTCCTCAGATGTTCCTCAGGGTGTCGCAGTGGTTCAGGACCATCCATAACCTCTGAACTTGTCCCTTGTGCTCCACTGTCATAATGCATAAAGGAGGACATGCAGGCTGTCATCAAGACTGTCCTTCACTTCTGTTGGCTCTGAGGTAAAGAGAAGGAAAATTGAGTCAACTCTCCGCTGACTGTAAATTCACTGAAACATAATGAGGACAATATAAATACAGGAGCAAAATGGAAATGAACAGCTAGAGGCACAAGGACAAAGAGAGAGGAAGCTGTACAACAGAACACAACAGACTGAGATGAGATGGTGATGACGATATGAAGATAATGAAGTTAAAAAGTGGGAAGTGGAACTGTAGGAGCTGTGTAAGGCTGAGATAAAAAAGATAGAAAAAGAACAATTAGAAGGGAAACAAGTTAAAGTGTGGACATGGAGTTGCTGAGGAAGAGGAAATCAATCTGAGAGTGGAGGACAACAGATAGAAGATGATGACGAGAAGATTGAAGAAGATGTCAAACAGAGGCACGGGAGGAGAGGCTTAGTCGAGGCAGAATAATTCACACAGAGGGACTTACTCAGAGTCGGGGGAGACTTCAGATACGCTATGGGAGGTGGCAGACGGGGAGGGGGAGGGTCCATGGGCAGAGCCATTAGGCCCAGGGTTAGAGGCAGCAGGGGGAGGAGTGAGGACAGTGGAACTGAAGGATGCCAGGATGGAGGACAGAATATCCAGGTGTTCGCTGGACGGTTGTCGCCCCAGAGGGTTTGGATTCGAACCTGCGACCTGGGGGACAGTCTGAACGGGGTACCTACATGGAGGTGCAGAGTCCAGTCGTCCTCCGACATGAGCTGACGCAGGGAGCTGCTCTTGCTGGGGCTCCTCTGAGATCGGGGGAGGAGGGGAGGAGGACGGAGGTTGATCGGGATGCGAGGGCTGGCGGGGAGGCAGAGTGCGGAGCCACTCCCGACACGGTTGAGCCTGGGCACCGACTCCGTTGGTCTCCAGCTGGTCTCTCGACCTGCTGCTCATCATTGCCCCCCCGAGGTGTTCTCGGGATGAGGCCTGCCGCCGAGTTAGCGTGTTCAGCTGTGACCTCGAGCCACTGAGGTATCCCTCCATTCCCGCTCCTCCATTTCCACTCAAGTCCTCCCTCGAGGCGTGGATGGTGCCTGTGTGGTGGTTGTCCAGTCTGTCCCTGGATCCTGTCAAGTTCTCCCTGGATGATGAGACCCGCTGGTGTTCCAGCCCCAGCCCACCAAGCCCTGCTCCCTGCCCCAGCCCCAGCTCTCTCCTCCTGGGTAAAAGATCCAGGTTGTCCCTAGAACCACGGGAGTCCAGCCGGTCCCTCGACCCCCCTATCGTCTGCCTCCCTAGTGGATCCCTGGACAACTGCCTCCGGGTCAACGAGTCCAGGTGCTCCCTGGAAGAGTAGCGGGACGCTGGTTGGGAAAGGGAGCCAGAACCTCCACCAGCACCAGCCGTGGCAGAATACATGCGACCATAGGAGGCAGCAGGAACACCCCGGTGGCCTAAAGTAGAGGTTCGATACCAGTTAAGCTCACTGGGGACCCGGCCCATGCTGGAAAGACCCTGCAGTGCTGGGGGACAGCCGAGACGATTCTTCAGGATACCTGGGAGGAGAAAATAAGACCATGAGAAGGAGAGAGTAAGGCACGAGCATCAGAAAAGGAAAAAGTTATAGAAGACACAGGAATAGATGAGAGGAAGGCGCAGGAGAATACTGAGGAGAACAGGGTTTAAAGGTGAGGATGGAGAGTCAGTAAGCAGAAGAAGTGTAATGAGTGAAGGAGATAAGACGAAAATAAAATCAAAGGATGAAGAAAAGTGGATAAAAGCAGGAGAGAGACGTGTCTTGGACTTAATAATGACATTTTCAGGTCTTTCTACACTCGCTGTTAACATTTCATGAATCAAAATACCATCTGAGTAACCTGGAAATCCTGAGGGAGACTTCAAAATGAGCCTTGAAACTAAAATACACAACATTTCTTGCTTTTAGTCACTTTACTGCATGTAAATGTGTTTTGTGTATTTATACATCCCCTAAAATGTCACTCATGCTTTGAGGCAACGTGAGCAACTTTGCCTGCAATTTTTATTCGCTCACTCTCAGCGTGTCTCTGTGTGTGTATGCGTGCAAAGGCCAATTTTATATGCATGTATTCTGAGTATACATATTGTATGTATTAAACTGTCACCCATGCTTTTAGGGGCAGATTTAGACCTGGACTGAAGCACCACACTATGTTGTTTAAGTCTTCATGCACAGGAGCCACTTGGCTGGAGTTTCATGTTGGGGTACACAAACTATTCAAGAAGAAAACTAGAACAGATGACGCGACATTTGTGGACATCCTTACAAGAGAGGTCACTGCGAGGTCACATGAAGAGTGCACTGAAATAATTAAAAATATAACAGACAGACTGCACACACAGCAGATAAGTCGTATTGAGCCGTGTTTTAAATTGCTTAATTGCTGATTCAGCTCACACGGCTGACATCTCCTCCATCTTCCTCTTGGCAAAATGCCCCGTTTTCATTCTGATGACCAGTCAGACAGGAAGTCTGGAGGTTTTTGTTAAACACAAATAATATATTGATAGTATTCAGGCCAGACGCTGATATCCAAAGATGCACGGGCAAAACCAGAATACACTTGATTTTTGACCTTGTAGTTGCAAATGTAACATAGCAACAAGTAAGAAGAACAAAATGTATTCTTTATGGATACAAGCCTGTTAATATCAGTCTGTTCACTGCGTTCTTCAGACTTTATAATCATTATTTTGTACATTTGTTATCTTGTTTTCTAAAAGGGTTGTTTCGTATTCAGTTTACCTGTGACATCGTCTTAATTAAAATTCAATTCAAGAGCCTGATGCCTTGGCAACAACACCACCATTAAAAAACATCTATGACCTGCTGCCCCACTATACATACGGGAAGAACAAAACAAAAGACTGGAATAATATAAAATGCAAATCCTAAATGTCAGTGTGCCCTTATATTGTCTTTGTGTATGTGTGTGTGTGTGTGTGTTTCTCTCACCCTTGCGGTGTCTGTGCGGCTGCGTGAGGCCGTTCTCGTCCCCACTGGTCAGGGCTGCATCAGTCTGGTTGTTGTTGGCAGCGTCCTTGCTGTAATCTCCCCCCAGGGGGCGCTCTGAGCCCCATTTCTGCAGGGTGTGTGTCTCACACTCCTCCAAAGCTGGCCAGTAGGACAGAAGGTCATTGCCGTCCAGATCTGTCACACACAGGAAGAACAAACTCTTTCTGGTCAGCCTCAGTGACATTCATAAAAATCAAATTAAGTGGTGATTAAGAAATTCAAAAGGAGACATTTTAGAAAAGTGGACAAGAACAGCATTACTGCTGTCATTACTGAACATAATTTATGATAAAAGCCAGTAAACAGCAGTTATGAAAAGCTGCTGATGTGTTCTTCAGCCTCACATTCATCTTTTTAATTTGACATCAAGCATTGTGCTACACTTTGTTGCCACATGTGTATCCTAACGAACACAAAACAGATGTCTGTATCAAATAGCAGGTCTCAGCAGACAAACATCATATGTTCATTATGAAACAGCTAGGATGAATTAAATGTGTCACATTGGTAGAGGATGTATCAGACTGGTGCAAATGATTTACAAACAAGCAGAATCACATTTATTTTATTAAGAATGCAAGTCTTCTTCTTTGTATCCATCCAGCATGTTAGTTTGTGTCTGTGACGACAACAACTTATCAGTGTTATTTGGAAAATCCCACCACAAAATGATATGTAACTTTATTAGGTATAGTTACTTATGTTTTGTATTTGTTTTATTCTCATGTATTTTATCAGGCACTGTAATCTCGTTCCGAATAAAATGATCGTGGTCACCACTCAGTCACAAAGTCGTCAAATCAAAGTCCAATGTGATGTCTTCATGTTGGCTGTTAGGGCTGTTTTGTTCAGTTCATTAAGCCTTTCTTTCTTCCTCAGTGATATACTTACTACTACTAATGCAACAACACTGTTAAGTCAACAGTTCTCCTGAATCGATGACGTTTAATGCTTTGTCGCAACAAATGGACGGCCATCTTCAAACTGTGACCTTTCAGTAAAAAGCCTGCATCCGTCAGCGCTGCTCTGGCCCTTCACTTTGACTGCACTGATGAATTGATTGGACCGTACTGGCCATCTGGATCCTGTCCTCCTCTGTTCAACTGACAGCTCTGGTCCATGTTGTATCCTGAATAGAGTTCATGTGATCCAGATGGCTTATTGAGTTAAGAATTGATTACTCATACGGGTTTATAGATTTGTACGTCTGGCCTTTTCTCACAGTGAAACCTTTCACAGAACATTGTACATGCATGACATTTATATCAGATACTTAGTAAAGTGCATAAACTCATATATTATGCATCAGATCTTTTCATGGCTATCAGAGGAGAGAAGGTATTGATTAGTGGCTACTGCCACTGACATTTTCTCTTGTACGTGTGAGCGTTTTTGTGTTGTAATCTTCTACATAGCTGAGATAAAGGAGTGGACTTTTTGAGAACCTTGGTTGTCTGACTATATTGGACTTCTTCTGCTAACGTGTGTTTTTGATGAGACCATCCCATTAACTTAAAAGTTATAAGTTCAATCATCATCCGTGTTAAAGTGTTGGTGACCAAGACACTTTTCCATCATTGGTATTTTAACTATGAGAAGAAATCCTTTGAAAGCCACTACCTTTGGTGCCGTTGTGGGTGGGCTCGGTGAGCAGGCGCTCGCTGTGATTAGAGCGTTTAAATCTCCGCTGAATGCGCCCACGGAGTCGGACGTTGTCTTCACTCTCAGAAGAAGGGATGGAGAGACTTCGCTCCTCCTCCATGGAGAGGTCTGAGTCAGAGTCTGAGTCCTCACCTGAGAGAAGAGAGGGAGAAGAAGGACAGAGATGCAAAGAGAGAAATGAGTGAAAATGGTTGACAGGTTGTTATTCTTCTTTGTTGGCATCAAAGTTTAATCTTTAACAAAATTCATTCAATAATAGTGATGAGAAGGGAAAGGAAGTGAAGCACAGGTGATGAAATGTATTATGTGTCACTACTGCTTGTTAAATGTGTTTGTGCCCATGGTCAATTGTTCTTAGCAAGTTTGTGTCTGTGTTTACCTCCGTCTCTGTGGAACATGGCTACATCCAGGTCTGTCGCTCCAGTGTGGACGATGTTTTGTTCCAGAGTCTGACGAGCCAAAAGATTTTCTCTGACAGAGAGAGCAGAGAAGTCATTACACACGCACGCACACACACGCAGAGGCCAAAATAGATTTAAAATAAAGAGCATCCATGCACACATACAGTGTTACTGTACATACAGTACACACACACTTAAGGACAGACAAGACAATCATTGAGCTATAAAGACACCAACAGCCAGTCTCAGTACATTAGTGTTGCTCCACATACACTACAGTACATTGTTCCATCCAATCTTCTTCATCTTTGTCCCACTGACCCACAAAATACACAACAGGGTTTTTATTAGCCAGGAAATTTCCTCCCTGAAGAATCTTTGTTCCGAACCAGAGGCTCAGAGAATGAATCAAACCTGACAGATTCCTGTTTGCATGCTAATCTACCATTTATAGATTGTTGGCATGAAACCATTTGCTCTTGTAGAGGTTCTACATCCAAAGTGATACCTGGCGGAGCTGACAGAGGAGATGGTGGAGGTTCCCAGTGTGATGCGGTGAAGCCCGCTCTGCTCCAACAGTGATGCATTGTGATAGGGATTCTGAGCCTGAACACATACACAGACGAGAAGAGTTAGAGAGTAAGGTTAAGTTCAGAAAACTGAGAGGAAGCAACATTATTCAGATAACATTACATCAACCATTCATGAACAAATGAATAGTACAAAACATAACCCTTTATATTTTTTATTAAAAATAAAACTAATTTCCTCTGTTGAGGCTTTTGGAACGTGGCTGTACTTAAACCATGAATTGCACTGTATCAAGAGGTGAAATTTTAAATAAATGGGAAATTTTTGTTCATCTTAACAACAACATAATTTTATTTGTAGGGTTCAAAAATTACAACCCCCATCATATTTCACTCTAGCTTTCCAAGACTCGTGGGGCTATAACAGCTGCTGAAAGGTGACCTGGAAAAAAGAATAGAATGGGGGCTAGGCTCGTAGAGCAGAAGCTAACCTGGAAATGGGGCACAACTTCAGCTTTCTACACTGTATTAGGCCACTGTAGTCATAAATAACGCATCACACTATATGAGTCAGAGAGGGGAAAGGATGCGGCCATTTATAAACACAGTCCATCAGAGGTAAAAACAGCAGGGTGTGTGTATCTATTAATAGTTTTGGTCAGGAAGTCATTTTGTCCCAGATGACTCAGAGATGGATAGGAAGACCTTGAGAGGAAATGGGGGTTAAAAGGGTGAAATGAACTATGCATGAAATAATAATGCATACACCTGCATACATACTGCAACACAATGTATCATTCACCCATGCATCGAGGCTACATATGCAGTTCGGTACTTGATAGAAGAGGGGATCAAAAGAAGATATTGGACAGTGGACATACAGACACACCTTCACACACTCACACACACATGGAGGCAGTGGCACAGGGGAGATAAAGACAGGCTAAAGAAAACAGGGGTCTGAGTGCAGTGAGCAGTGAACTGATAAACACACATACAAGATGGAAGAGAGAGTGAAGAAAAGATGTGAAGGCAGAATAGAGTTACACAGACAAACACACACTCTCTCTCTCTAAATAAGCACAGTGCTTTTGTGGAAGCGGGTTAAAGAGCTGGCAGAACTCCACCGGTCAGTATATTGTTTTATCTGGGTCAGCGATAAACCCTGAAGGCAGAGGGAGAGGGGAGAGCAGAGATGGAGGACAGGAGAGATGGATGGATGGATAGAGGGAAGGAGGAATGGAGGGCAGGAGGGCTTTTGTGCTTTTCTAATAATGGCCACAGTGAGAATGTGCACATAGAAAAGAAAATACTGGAGAACAGAAGAAAACGCATTAAGATGATGCAGCAAGGCGATTTACAGCTTCAGGGTCTTGGATTCACCCTACAAGTTGTTACTGTTCATCACACTAATGTGGTCTAGATTATGTAGATTATTAAAACAGTTTCAATCATTATGTTTAATTTTATAAAATATTTCAGCGTAATGTCAGATTAAAATATCAAACGACATAAAACAATTTTAGGTTTAGACAAGCTGCAGGAGTGTAAGTAGTGTCTGTAACTCACAGTGTTCTGTGGTGGTCTTGGTGGGTCTTCTCCGGGGCTCTTCTTACCCAAACAGGCAACTCTCCAGGCCTCCTTAACCTCCGAGTTGAACACAGTGAAGACCAGCATCACCGACAGACCCTGGGACAGAGAGGGGTGAAGAGAGCAAGACAGAGACCATAAATAGCCAGTAAGCACCTACATTATCTGTACTAATCTGCAAGATCCTTGGATTTGTTTTATGGTGGCTTCTCCTTAAGGCACACAATACTTCTTCTGTTTATTCCAGAAATAAGAAAAATAACTAACTAAGCCAATTAATCCTTAAAAACAAGTCCACAGCCACAAGCACATACACTATGTTCATACCTGCACTAGGCAGAGGACGTTGAATATGTAGTAGAAAGCCAGGATGCTGTTGTTCACAGCCATCAGACCACACAGCCAGGTGGAGGTGGCCACCAGCAACAACAGGAAGGCATTACGAATAGTTGCACTGGAGAGACAAACACAGAGAGCAGTGTGGGAGAAAAGGTCAGATTTCGATTCACCAAGACGATTCTGTGATATAACACACAAGAGCGACAGGAAGTAACAGTAACAGAGAAACCACAGGATGAATACTGAGAGAGACGTGAGAGAGACAATTGTCTATCAAATCAACATTGATTGAATGAGACAAACATATTCCCCTCTGTTCCCTGTTAGTTCACTAGCCACAAAGTGTTTTTCAATATGACACAATACAGGATTGCACAATGACATGCGGTTGTAGCATCTACATGCTGAACATAGTACAGATAAACAATGTATACATCAGATGCTCATAATATCAATAGTACTGTGTTTAACAATAGCACTGGTTTAAGTTAAGTTAATCATCTATGGTACAGACAGCATTTGTTTTAAACTTCATTTTGAGGCTATGAGAGTTTAGTCGTCATTAATAAAGTTTATTATATCTTAAGGTGTTGCAACCATTGTGCAAAAACGTCCACAAGCCAGTCTGTCACCAAAGTCTGTAGGCTTACATGGGCACACTTTTTGAAAGTAAGAAAAGTCATTTAACCATGGTGGGTAAGTACTCACATGACAGGGAGCTTCTTGGTCTCCTTCTGAGAGGGATTGCAGGACATCTTGGCTACAATCATGAAAATCCCTCCATTCATCTGGATAGAGGGAGATCAATATGTCAGCCATCATTTTTCAAACATTTCAGTTAATCAAATACTGCCGTTAGCAACCTCTAGGATAAACAGATCAAACAAAATCAATGCTGATAAAATATTGCATCATCATCTATGAGGGAAAAATGGACAATTATTGAATGAAAGAAAGAAATCACTGAATAAAAAAACACAAAACACTTCGCTGCTAGGCACCCAATGAATAAGTACAGGGGTGAAGGCACATACTGTAGAAAATATGTGTGACATGAATAGCACTAATTAGTGACTGCAATGTAATCATTCCATTATTCATGACCATTATAAAATTTGGCACAGTTTCAAGTGTAAGATGTTGAAGTGAAAGTGAAAGATGCTAACTTGATGTGGAAGGCACCTAAAATTGTGGTGTAGCAGAGTTCAAATGGGTCGTCTTGGAGTGCTGCCATTTACGACTAACGATATGATTCTGCTAATTTCATGAGAGCTCCCAGTCAGGGATTTACAGGCAGACGGATTTGAAGAAGAGATTACCTCAGTTTGATATCAAGCCCAGAAAGCGGAGTTTAGCTTACCTGTGCAAGAATTTATGATTACACAATTTTAAGGGGTAACAAAACTAATGTCAGTGTTTCTCTAAAAAACAGTTTGCACTCATCAACAGTCTACTCTTCCTTTCTACCTCTATCACTGTTTACACTATATTTCTATTCAGGTTTGTGTGTGTATAGCATTGACTACAGTATATGAGACAGACAAGGAGACAGTTACCAGTATGACGATGCCTATAGGACCAGCAAAGCTCCAGATGAGTTTGTCATAGATGGAGATCCAACAGAAGTCTGGGTTCCCGTAACCCTCTGGGTCTAAGCCCACTGCCAGCCCTGAAGCGAAGAGGCAGACAGTCAGATAAGACGGCAACATCTACTTTACAATCTCTAGGCGACAGAGACAGGCAGTGCAGGAGTGACAGCATGTAATTATCCGAATGACAGTGGCAGGAAAGGTCGGAGACATAACAGAACATGTCCCAATTAATGTTAGCCGTTTATCTTTTTAATGATTAAGAGTAAAACCGTGAAATTCATTATTTGTAGGTTTGTTTTCAGATGCATTTCACAGAGAACATTACTGAACTGATAGTATGGACACATGACAGGGACGTATCCGTTTTATCATGGCAGGTCATTTATTATTCATCCATGCTGACCAGACCTCCTCGATCTTGCCAGATGGGGACTCAAGAAGATCTGTGACTGAGTTGAGAGCTGTGTCTCTATTCCTTGTGTATCATTGTTTGGACAATGCTGTCAAAGTTTTGACAGTCATGGGAATAAAGACATTTTAAACTGAATTGAAAAGTAAGACAGACAGGAAAAGCCTAAATAAAGATGGACAGACAAACACACCTCTGCGCCCAAGGAAAGAGATTTGCAGCAAGTGTGGGTGTTTATGCGTGTATGTGGTAGGAGACAGATCCATTCTTGAGGCAAGGTGAGACAGCGGTCGGTGTGTGTGTATGTGTGTGTGTGTGTGTGAGACAGTGACGGAAACAGCTACAGATAGAGGGGTGTTGACAGCATGGAAACTTCAAATGTGTGTGTGTAAAAGAAGGAGAGAGAGAGAAGAAAGCACATGATATTATTACTCTATGTGTCAAGGAAGAAATTGCTTGTGTGTGTATCTGTGCTTTACTATCTCTATGTTAAAAAGTCTCTGAAACCTCTTTAATACACATGCCAATAGGACACCTTATCTACAGAGCCAGACTAATTCTGAATGTGTGTGATGTACGCCTGTGCACATATGTGAGTGTGTATAAATGTGGCAACGACATGGTTGACTGTGTGTAAACGTGGATGGATGGACATGTTTCCGTCACACATCACAGAGATCTAACGTGTCGTGTGTAGTGTGTGTTACCTGTGATGATGGCGGGCACGCCCCAGCCGATGGCATAGTAGAACCTCATGGCACCATAGTTGATGTTGCGTTGCTCTGTCTGCATGCGGTAGATGTGAAGGCCCTCCACAAACATCCAGGCAAAGGTGGACATGAAGAAGTAATGCAGGAGGATGGCCACGACTGTACACAGGAACTGAAGAGAGAGGGAAAAAGAATAATTAAAGGAAGGAAGGAGGAAGTAAGAGAAGCAGGGGAAAGATGGAGAGATGTAAAAGAGAAGGAAAAAGGAAAGTACAGATGGGAAAGGGACATAGAGGCAGAGATAAAAGAAGGGACGGGGAGGAGGAGCACAAAAATAATGTGGAGAAAAGGAGCTGAGAGAAAAAATCTAATCCTTTGTATTGATTTTGTGACAGTTGCAGAGCAGACATCTTGGCACGCGACAAACAAGTCTTTATTACCACACAGCAGGTGCAGCGGTGAAGTAAGTGCCATTCATGATTTAATTACAAACGCAACTAATGAACAGAGTTTATGGCAACGTGTTACAGAATATCTCCAGGAAGCACACCATACTGATATGTATGTAAATGAGTGCTGCTAATTTGCTGCATTATAGTAATAACACCCAGGAGTGTGTTCTTGACTGCAATCATAGTTACAGAAGCACCATAAGTAAGCAAATTACATATAGTAAAGAATACCCCTGCAGGTAATGTAGGTCATGTGTGTAAGCGTTCATGTAACATAATATATATACATTCATTTTAAGAGACAAACTTCTTTTCTGGTTTCAGGGGAACAGCTACAAACAGCATTGATAATGCATATTTGGAATTTCATCATACCACCACCACCATATTTATAAAATGTCAGCTAAGACCACAGTTGATTATTTATCTCTATCTTTTGAAATATCTTTGAAATAGTATCAATGTACACAGAGAACTTTATCTTTATTGATAGGATTCAGCATGAATGCTGAGAGGATGTCAAATCAGTGTAATCTGTTCTGACATAGATGTTTGAAGTCTACTAAAAACCATGGTTTAGACTGCATGTCATCAGGGATGATGACGAATACTTTTTGTCAGGGCAGAGATAAACTTCCAAATCACTTCAGTCAGTTAAGTGCTGCAGTTTGGTTTGGCTGTGATGCTGAATGTCCGCATGAATAATGCAGAATATTTCCATTTAAGCTTTCTGAGAAATTACCCTGCAGGCTGCATTCAATCATGTCTGGAGTGGTATATTTGAACTCTGGAGCCTTTCGTCTGTTTTGTTTGTTGGGACAGATGGGAATGAAGCCATTCAAACTCAAGTGGGAGTGAATTACAGGACCTGCACATGTCATCGTCTTCTAAGAGATCTACTGTGTGTCAAAAGTAAAAAGCAAAAACCAAAGCCAACACAGAAAACAATTCAAAAAAGGTTTTTGAGCAAAAATACATGTTTGTTGGCAACTGACAGCCAAAGACATACCATGAATACACAAAGTATAAATAAAAAGTATAATATAAAGTATACACAAAGTCTCAACAACTCAGTCTAATTTTGATTTCACATAGGATGGGAACTCTGATCTATTTATAATCACCTGACTTCCCAAACTTAGCAATTCGTTGCCCTTTAAAACAACAAAGTTGTATGATTCAAACTGAGAATATAAGGATATTATGAAGCTTAAACAATGCATAGAAATCAAGAGTTTTGAAATTTTAGGGCTATCATTTACACAGACTGCTATGTCTGCAGTAGCCCAGATTGGAGAAACACTGGCTCTAGACAGGGCTGTTTGCACTAACCATTGTGGTTTCTCCTTCACGTTAGGCAGGAAAGAGTGAGGTGAAGCGGTTGCAACTACACTGAACTGAAATCAGATTTAACTCTCTGTCAAAAGGTTTGCAGTTGAATAAATACTCTGTTTAAATAAATACTCTGTTTATCTAGGTGTTTAAACACCTAGATAACTGTCGCCAAAAGGGTCATGTAGGTGTGTCCTAAAGAGATGCATCAAATTAAACATTTCCACTCCAGTTTATTCAAAAGAAAACAAACTAAACTCATAAATTACTGAGGTGCAGGTGAACACCTAAAATGTAAACATGCCACTCTCTCAGTCTTCATGACTCTTAAGAAGGAGAAATACACCACTCTAGACATACTGAATGCTCTACATCTTTAAGTTGAGGCATGCAGATTTGGAAGTCCCAGATTTGAGGCTCAGTACAAATTCCTAATGACACGGCCAGAGTCGACACAGAAATAGCAGGAGCCTTGGCAGGAATACAGCCAGACGAAGAATTTCACACTCCCGCACAAAAATACAAACACTTCAAGTTACACACGATAAGATAGAAAAACTACGCATGTAATAACTAGTGTGCACACACGATAGCTGTGAGCACTAACATGCTCTCCCAAGCATGATGTACACGAATTAGAGAACATATTGTTCAGCTAGAAGCAACCAGTCGCACTGTAAGAGCCCTACAGTCGACTGTGTGGGGGATACAGCTTAATTAATTGGATTTCATGCTGAGTGAGCACATATTTTCAGTACCCTCTCTACAAGACTTGCTGCTCTTTAAATACACACACATACACATATGTGATGTAACCAAATCAAGAAGAAAAAGGAGAGGAGGGGGGAAGTGGGAAACACTGGAGTGGAAAAGGAAGATCACTTACAGTAAAAGAAATAGCCAATGTGATGTGCAGATGCACAAAATTAGCAGGAGGGAGGGATATAGAGGGTGTGAAGTAGGAGAAAGATAGAGACAAAACTGTAAAAGTGAACAATTTATGATATTGCTTTGGAAAGTATCTTATCTAAATAAGGTATGACCTTTAGTGCTGAACCAGAGAATGTAATGAACTACACTACAGGGGAAGGCAAGGTATTTTTTCACTACTCTTGGCAGGTACACATCCAAATATGCAAAATGTGGCTAAAAACGACATGTTGAGAACAAAAGCAAATGTTTTTCCTCATTCACAAAGCTGCAAAGAGGAAGACAAATAAGCTAAAGGCATCACAAACACAGAAGGCGACAGAAACACTCAACCCCCCACCAGTGTCTATACCTGCTGTTCAGTCTGATTGACACCAAGCAGAAACACCAGCTCCGACAAAAACATGGCTGCTGCTGTGTTTGAATGGATGCTCCTGGTGTTGGACTTCAATCCTCGGAGACAGGAGAGCACCAGGACTGTGAGGAGGAGGGCCAGCATGGAGACGCACAGAGAGGAGTATGTGACCAGGGCAAGCGTCTCCAGATCTCCTTCCAACTGCTGCTCATAGAGAGAAGGGAAGAAGGGTGGAGAGATGAGAGAGAGAGGGTATTATTGGATTTGTAACATGTGGGGATGGGAGATGGTGAAAAGGGAGGTCAGAAGAAAGGAGGGGAGTAGTAGAAGAGAAAAAAATGCCAGAATAAGACAGAGGTGAGTGTCTTAGATGTGAGTAATATTGAGCAAAGAGTCAAAAAAATAATAATAATAATAATTTTAACATAATAAATCCTGCTACTTTAGACCGGGTCACTGTCTGCCCTACTCTGACTGGCAATTATCAGAGGTGTAAATGTATACAGAAACAACTACATTAAAAAATATAGCAATACCCACAAAACATCAAATATAATTCTAAATATTAAAAGGCTTCCAAAGACTGAGAGAGGCAAAAAAAATCTGTATTTACACTACTTAAACTACAACCTAAGCCAGAAAGACAAGAAAAGAAGGTATACAAAAAATCTATCCAAGCTTTCTAGACGGCAAACAGACCAAGCAAACTAGCAGACCCTTCCAATCTGTCAGGAGAAAACAAAGCTTTTTCTGCCAGTAAACACACCAGACACTGCCAGAATTTTATTTGGGAAAATTGGGCACATCTATAAAATGTCATATGAATGGAAATGAGACACTCTTCTCATTGCACTGAACTAATGGTGATGAATAAACATCTTGATTAAGGACTTAATTTAATGTAAATCACATACGTTTGGAGAAATGTACATCACAAAAAAAAGAGGTTTCTGATTCCTAGTTTTCTGTCTCTACCTCTGTACATCAAGATCTAGTACAGTATCACTTAGTATGCTGGGCTGTGATGGGCAGGGGTTTTGTATTAAACCTTGAAAATCTTCTACAGCTGTAACGAGGCTTCCTTTCGCCTTCAGAATGTTAGTCAGGGTTTAATTCTCTCGGATTTCAAACGTTCACACTGACTAAATCCAGCAATTACCAACTAACACGCTAAAATGAAAAAAAAAAGAAAGAAAACCTACACACTGGCATAAACAGGAATGTAGGTCTACACAACAGGTCCACTATAATTTAAACTACATCCCTCATTTTGATAGAGAGGCATAAGAATTTAATTAAATATGTGGTTCATGTATATGTAAGTAGTTCTCCACCAACCTCTCTCTGCGAACTGTCCATCAGCACGCCGAAGGTGCCAAGTCTCTGGCACTGACAGCGAACATGAGAGGCGTTCCTGTACACCACCATACAGTCCCTGACTGTCCAACAACCTCCGATCTCATACCTGCAGAGAGGGAGAGAGCGAGTTGATGATGAAAAGACCAACTGTATCCTACATGCAAAAACATGTTTTTATATTATGTGTGTTTATGATCCATCAACATTAACAGAGCTAGTAAAAACAGTCTAGTGTTGTGTGTATGTGAGTTCATCCATCCAGAAATTCAGGTTTTCTGTGCATACACTGGCACTGATGAGTAGAAAATGAACACATTAATACATTGTAATATTTTGTGGGACACCTGCAGATCTTCATTATGAACAATGGTGCCCCCTCTGTTAATCAGATTTATTTTTTACTGTGGTAGAGACAGCAGGTGTCCCTTAACTATCATTTCACTTAAAGCTTAACGTTCACGGCGCAGCACTGCTTCAGTAAATAAAGCTTTTTTCACACAAGACATTTTACGAGTAATAACACGTGTGATTAATTACATTAATAAGGCACGCCATGTTTTTATATCAGCCCTGAAACCAGTTGATATTTAGCATGCTGGCTTTTTTGAACACTTCATGGAGCTAAGTCATCATTAATATTATGAGTTAGACGTCTGGTTCTTCTGCTATGACAGATCTGTTTAAAAAAGTGTATGATGATGCCATGAAGTCTAAAGGCAGATGCTGAATATATTGATACTTAAGAGCAAAACTTTAACATAATGTTAAGATACTGTAATTTTATTCACATTACAGAGCTACAATACATGTATGTAGATTCATTACACAGGATACACAGAACAGTAATAATGCATTGAAATGTCACTTACAGGCATATATCAAAATAAATAAATAATGTAAAGAAATTTCAGTTGTATTAATAGTATCGATACAGTGTGAAGCATTATGAATTATCACAAGCGTCTGTACTCACGGGCTGCTGTGGTTCCACTGCACACACAGTGGCTTGCTGCGATTCGCTGTCTCCAGCAGTTTGAACTCAAGCAGGATGGGCTGGTCCAAGTGTCCACCCACAAACGTCTGGTTGTTGTAGACAGAGACACTGACCACTGGGGAGTTCATTACCGGGTGTCGAGGAAGCCTGGAGGAGAGAGAGCGCAGAGTTACTTTACATCTGCTGCAGCAGACAGAAAGCAGAGTTTGATGTCCTGGTTAGGACGGTGGAAAAAGGATATGGGAAGATGAGCACAGAGGACCAAGACTGGTATACTAAACAAGACTAAAACAACTGTTTATTGACACTAAAGTGGACAGTTTGTTACTTTGTAATTAAGCCCAGAGGTGAGGTGGCGAAAAGCACAGAGGGAGAAGGGGAGAAAAAAAGATAAGATAACTGGCAAGTTACTGTTTAAAATGATATTCTTTCTAGAGGGTTGCTGTAATCAGATTTTTATTATTCTGAGTGTGATTGAGTCTCACCTCACTCCTCGTCTGTCTGTGTGGTACTTGGGAGGGAGGGCAGCGCCCAGACTGCGATAGATCAGCAAGATGACAATGGTGATGGGCTGCTCAGGCATCGAAACAGTGCGCCTGGCTGCAGTGTATTCTCCCGTCTGGTTGGCTGAGATACTGACGGGGGCAGTAGCAGCATTCTGAGGAGCCGTGACTGAAATAGATAAGTCTGTTAGTATATTGCTGTACTTTCAGCCATTCACTCTGAAGCGTTTAACTGTATATGTACGTCTGTTCTTACGTTCTTTCTCTGTCCGCTCCTTCTCTTTCCAGTTGTGTTGCTGCTGTCGTTGTGGCACCAGGGCAGCAGGGGGCAGTATCACATGGGTATGGGGATCCCACAAAGCCTGCCCACGAAACAGGGTTGTGTGGTAACGCGGGAAACGTCGCCGCACATGGGTCTGGTTCTCCACACGATCAAGGTTCATGACTGATGAACAAACAGGGAGTAATGAACACACATGAACACACGTTTTTGGACACAACATAACAGGCATAAACAAGAACATGGTTTTGGCCAAATTCTTATAACCTTGATATAATTACCATAAAGTGACTCACTGAAATAAGGTTAGATTTCACACCACAGACAGTGCTAGCAGTATTTCTCAACACATTCATTGCATTGCATAGCAGTGGCTCTACAATATCCCTTAAGTAACAAGGACCAAATGTGGGAAATCACTTGGAAATGCTAACTGACTAACTGGAAAATCACTTAAAACACACCTCAATGCCTGCTGGAGAATGTTTTGAATAAAGTCCAGAAACCTTAGAGTCATTATTCACAGATGGTTTCTTTGCTGAATACAGGATGGTACTGCTACTGATCTGACTGAATGTGACACGCTGTGAAACAGTTCACTACATTTCCATGGAGGAATAACACCCTCATCCTGTTTTATGACCTCATGACTAGCTAGAGAGCGGCCTTTTGACTTTCTGACAGCGGAAAATCACAACAACATTGTGACACTTGATTTGCCAATGTAACTCAAATTCTGGTTATTAGGTGTAGGGTGGTTTCAGAAATCCAATTTAAGAGGAAACCTGAACCACCTGTGCCAATAAACCAATTTATTCTCTGTGGATCTGGGTGTGTGAAGAGCCAATACAAAATCCATAAACACACACACACACACTCACAAACACAGGAGCACAGGCTCTGTCGTATTATAGGAAATTAGGTGGCAAACAGGAAGTATATAGTCAATGTGAAGTGTTCAATAACGAGTGAACACTTGATCTCCAGCAAACAGAAGTGGAACAGCACTCAATACAGACAGAGCAGTATAGTGTGTGTGCATGTGTGTGTGTGCACACCTGTGGTGTGGGCTGAAAGAGTCTGTTTTTCTGATTTTAAAAGTCAAGTTTGATGAAAGTTTATTAGTAATGTGAAAATGAAGATTTTCTGTTCAAATAACAGACAATAAAACAATAACAACAAATCCTAAAATGAACTATATGATGTAAGCTAACGGCTGCATGTCAGGTCCAGACATAGCCTTTCTAGTTATTCACATCCCATTTGGCTGAAAACATTAACTGTGTGTGCATGGTTTTAGGACTGTGAAATTTTGTGTTGACTGTATTCCTCATTCCTTCTTCTACTTCTGTGCTCTTCATCAGGAAATCTCAGTTTAAGGTTATATAATAGCATTTTGGGTTTCCACTGGGAAGCATACAGTGATGCAGGAGAGAGATGAGACTTATATGGAAAATAAATTAAAGCAGCCAGTTCATGTTGGACAAGCAATCTGGGATTAACTATGTTACAAATCTACGCTGGAACAAGTTGGTGAGTAGTTGGTAACTTTTATGATTTTTATGAGTTTGAGTGTATTTTTTGGAATTCAGTCTGTGTGTGTAGCTAAGAGCATTCACTGAGTGTGAAATTCATTGTCTGGCTTCATCCCTGCCAGGGCTGCCTTTGCTGCTGCTACTTCAGCACTTCATGATGTTGTATGCAATACAAATTATTTAGAATCAGGATGTTCAACATGACTAAAATGACAGAAAAATGTAGAAAAGAGCAGGATGCCAGAAACTAAATAAAGCTAGCTATATTTCGTATACATTTACAGTAAATGCCAAACAAAAGTTGGATATGGTGTTCAGTAATCCTAAATTCCAGCCTATCAGTGTGCATCTCTGTGTGTGGCTGTTACTCTTTGTGTGTGATCGTGTGTGTGTGTATTTGGCAACTGTAAATCTTAATGATGTATGTTGGCCAGTGCTACAGCGCTTCAGGGTTTTTGTGCATGTGCTGGAAGCATTAGCTGCTGTCTGTGTGTGGGAGTGTGAAATTCATCTCTCTGTGCTGCTGCCAGCGCTCTGGCTGTGCCATCATCATTTGCATTAGCACTGTTCATCTCCCGTTTTACAATCAAGTTATTATAGCTGATTTCACAGCAGTGATTTACAGTATTACGAGAAAGCCGCAGCAAATCGTCTGTAAAGATTAAGTCTTATTCTCTTTTATTGGTCCTGCTAATCTTTAGTGATTAGCTATTGTATTGTGCCTGAGTGTGTGAATGTGTGTGTAGCCTTTCTAAACTTACCCAAGTTTGGAGCAACTAGTGCCACAGGGTTGAGGTAGGTGAGCTTCATGTTCCGGGCCAGATTCTGGGCATACTGCTCCAGCAGCTCCGTCAGCTCAGCTGGACCGCCGCCTGGGATGTGGTTCTGACTCTGTGTGAGAGCCCGCCAAAGCCCAGACGTACCAGGTCCCAAAAGCACACTGCAGCCCCGGAGAATGTTCTGGAAGAAGCAGCAGTGAGACAAACAATTAGTCAAAGTAAATAATTCTGGATCAAGCAAGAGAAAGACAGACGTGAAGAAAATGGGAATATTGTTTTGTACTGACACCAGCTAGAACTATCCAAAACACTGGAAGGATAAGTACATGAGTACCCAACAGCTGAAATCAGCATCTGATCAGTTATTTTCTTTTGAAAAAAAAAATTCTGATTAAGGCGGAGAAGAGGTGGAAGGAGGGAAAAGAGGAACATATTGTGAGAAAAAGGAGACACAACGAGGTTGTGACTAAAGTTCAGGGTTCACCACAGGGCCAGTGTCTACTTTTCCAGACTTTAAAAAGCCTCAAAGCTATGCGTCAAGTCAAGAAGAAACAAAGGATGTCAGTGTGGTGAAGAGGGGAGACAAGTGAATAAGTAACTTGATATGGAGCCTGGCTTGGAGCTTGTCATACAACTGATGAGACACTGTAGCCTTGTAAAATAGTATAAAATATAATAATTGAGGATGTAGACAGTAAAGTCTAATAGAGAGGGTAAAAGAATGACAGAACTTGAGCTTGTTACAGTTTATAGTTGAGACGAGGACTGTAAAGCATTTTCATCAGGCTCCTTGACTGCATGACTGAAACTATGAGAACATGGTCAAAAATTCTAACCAGAGCTTTAAAAAGTAGCATCCAAACAAATCTTGACCCCAATTCTAACAGGTTTGACCGTGGTGATGTGGCCATTTATGCACAGTGCCTCTATTTCCATGCTTTTCATGGAATATTTGTGACTCTGATTAAAGGCCTGTCAGAGATAGCGTAGTCTTGCAAAGTGCTCTGAACAAAGAGTAATATCAAAGATCAAGAGAGAGAGAGAGAGAGACCAAGAGAGAGAGAGAGTGCTCAATATCAGACTCCTTGCAGTCTGACTGCACCAAACCTAATAAAGCACTGCAATCTCACATAATGCTCTGGGGAGAGAAAAATACACAAGAAAACCGTCAGACAAACAAGAAAAAACAACACAGTGCAGTATGGGAAGAATGTAGAGAATTGTATAAGAATGAAGAGTCAGAAACAGAGATTGTGGTGAGGAGGGAAAAAAATAAGAGAATGAGCATCAGAAGCTATAGTTCAATCAAGAGAGACTTAACAATAAAGATGAGGTAATGACATCATCATAAAGTAGGTAGTGAAGCCAGGAGTAGTATGGGTTACCTCCCTAACGGAGTCTAGACACTGGTAGTAAAAGGAAGATCTGAAGATCTGAATGGAGTAAACTGAGGATGAATGGAGTGGAGGAGGGCCTCAACAATTTTGTCAAGTGTGACAACAACAAAAAAAGATAATCATGACAAAATCTGGTTGGTTTAAGTGAAAAGGCCCATAGTCAGCTGATGAAGAAGAAACAGAAGGAGAGAGAGAGATAAACTAAAACACAGTTGAGATGAGATGGAAAATGTGAAAAGTAATTGTTGGCATTTTGAAGTACAAAATTTGGTGTAACTCAACAGACACAAACACAAGCTTGGATTGGAGATTGCAGATATTCAAAGTCTTGGTTTGAATTGTTACATACTTTTCCTTTGCTGACCTTGTTGAATCATGTTACCGGTATTTTTATTTTTATGTACTTTTTTTATTTATTAGTCTCCATGGCCTTATTGTTTATTGGGCTCTGCAGTGATTTGATATGAACACTAATGTCTCACTTGTTGACTACTAATTAGGAGCCAATGTGGCACATGTTGCAATACTATTTGTGCTTTATTTATACAGTATATAGGGATAAGTGCTTGAACATAAGAAGAAGGTGAGAAACACTGCAATCAATGTATCCACAATTCCTTTGTTCTTAAACTACACATTAAACATGTTCAATTCAGCATTCATTAATGGCTTAAAAAAGCCAATATATTAAAGATTTTAAGGTGGATCCGAGGATCCTAAGCAGGCAGTGAACCGAGCTCATATGGCCTGTGTTTATCTACTGAAAAGAAAAAAGTGAAAAACAATGAAGACTAACAAGAGGAAAAGGCAGCAGATGACAGGATTACAGATAGAGAAGGAGGCACAGGAATGAGAATCAGCATGGATGACAGGCTGGAACATAAAGCTAGTTCAATTAGTTCAACAAAAAGATTTTACGTGCCACTCTAACAGCAACATGTTGTCATATCCAAACTTTTTGAAACAAATTGCGTTTCACATCACATTTTTTTAATGGTCTACTTTCCTCACCCTTCCCAATACTGTTGAGACCTCACATTGAGAAATAATTACATTATCAGCCTTTTAATACTGCTGTGGAGGACATTGTGTTATAAGGAATTCAGATGTTTTATTCAAGAACAAATTTGATCTGAAGCTCTCTGCCCTTTGGTATATTTTAGTGATGTGTTTTGTGAGAGATGAGCCCAATCTGGAGATATGGTAGTGTCCAGATGGATTGGATCACAGCTTGAACTTGAAAGGTTTTCATCTTCCTCCTTTCCCTCTATTCATCGCTTCATTCCTGATGTGAAAACACTTTCTTCCCTATCTACTTTTGTTTCTCCTGCAGCCACAGGGCTCTGTTACTACCGCTGGGTTACTATAGTAACTGTGTTCGACATTACCTGTTTGTCTGGCCTAATAGCTGCTGTTTAAAGTGAGGTGTCAAGTTTTATCAGATTTATTATATATTTTTTTTATTCTTGAGAAAAAAATGGGCTGCCTGCAACTCTACTTCAGTGCTGCCAGGGTAAACCAGAGCCGCATCATTAACTCGAGATGATGAGATGTAGGAGAGTCGGAGGTTAAGGTTATAAGTGAGGCGAGTTGAGGTTTTTTGTACCAGAAACTGCAAGATGACAATAAAAATCATTATTGTCCTATTGCAGGAATATATAGCTGCTTCATGCTGCTGTGAGTCAGCTACCCAGATGTTAAAACCCTAATGGCCATATTTCTGATTTACTGTCAGGTGAAGTAGTTAGAGGAAATGTCAGGCAGGAAAAGGTTTTCATTTCACTCACTATAGGATGTCATTAACGTTTCTGCTGTGTTGCTATGGCAACTGCCCTTGTTAGCCTAATATTATGTATTGATCCCAGGAAGCAGTGTACTGTATTTGATGTGAGGCTCCAGCTGTGAGGCTTTTGAGTGCTCTGACAAATTAATTTTATTCACTTAAGATTGGCTGTAAATGAGGTTTTATTTAAGGATGATAATAGTTAGTTAATAAAACTTAGTTAATAACATTTTATTAATGAATTATCACCCAGCAGATGCTGTTTATACGACGGGGAATAATTCAGTTAAAGAAACTCTTATACAGGATGACACGCTGAAACCATAGACAGCTACTTGCTTTTGTTCAATGTCATAACTGCAGCCATAACTGTGTGCATCTGGGAATTCAGAGTGAGCAACAAGTGTGCTGAAAATCAGATAGATGTGAGTGCTTTTTATTGTATTGTTCACCACAGAGGGAAAGCTACACTCTTCTTTTAACCTATTCTTACTGTAGAACCACTAGGGAAACAGAGTGAAGGGAGCTGGACCTATTCATGCAGGCACATTTGAAAAATTGTAAATTCATTCTGGGAGTTTTGTGATAAAATGTAAGTGTTATGAGTAGTGGTATGAACATTTATCAATGAAACTGAATATTTAAAACGCAAATGCATAAAGATGACATTCCTCTGCCGATAAATGCAGAGGTTAGTACCACAACTGTCCAGTTTCTATAGCAACTGTTGTTAACTGTATAACAGTATAAACATTATCAATGACTGAGTCTGTTTCTGCTCTGCAGGGTGTGGCTACCTCTGCTTCAGCTGTCATCGGATGGTTAAATTCTCACTGTTAGCCTTAATAATTAAATGCTTCCCTGTGTCAACTGTAGAAAAATGATGAAAGCAAAAAAAAAAAAGCTTTTTAACTGTCCACCAGGGGCTCTATTGAACATGAATGAATCAGCTCCTGGTGATCAATCAACTCACTAGCTCAAGATGAATGCATTAAAATGTCAGGTCATGTGAGATTACCATTTCACACCATAAAACCACCATAAAATTACTTACTTTAGATACTACTACTTCTAAGACTACTTCTATCACTGTTACTATTACTACTACTACAGCTGGTACTTCTGGTCGACAATACAAAGATGTGTATGGCCGACCAGCAGTGTATGTGTAAGTGTAACAATGTTTAAATGACAGGCAGAAAAGTAAGTCTAGTTTATATTTAATATTAAAATTCTCTTCATGAATGAAAATATTTACAGTACCGTCAGCAAGCAGGGTGTCAAGCTCACATCAGTTTCCAAAGTGATGTGCAATTTATCAATTACTGTCACATGAGCCAGTAAATTGAATAAGTAGTTTAAAAGGGAAAGGGGGGGTGCATTATATCTACAGCCACTTACTTGTGATGTATGGACAACTCATTTCTTGTCACTTAAATTTGATATATAAATATATATAAATATTTATAGCAAAATGATATGAAGATGTCTGTTGGCGCCTTTGTGTCAAAAATCCAACAGGCTAAAATGATCCTGTGTCAGCTGCTGCATCCTCAGCTGAAGTCGTCATATCAGGTAAAATGAGGATCTGTCAGTTAATGTGTAAAAATGACATGTTGTAATATTTCATGCGCTGCTGTCACTGCATCACCATAGCAACATTACCTCCCATTTCTCAAAAACGACATCTTATACTATCTAGTCACTCGGTCTGTGCCCCATAAAGGTACCAGGTATCAATCATATCTTCTGATTTAAATCACAGCGACTATTTTATGTCACATTCTGTGGTTGCTGTTATCAGCCATATATAGTGGGAATCCAGTTCAATCCATAGAATAACTTCAAATATCAATTTGTGATTGTAGAATATGAAACCTCAAAACTGACAGATTTATTGTGGTTGGCAGGTATGCTCCATGAACTCCTATTCCTAAATGTTCGTCAGCTTGTTGGTTACACTTGTCTTGGCTGACAGTGCCAATTAAGTCTGTTCAAAACAGAGCTGGCACAGTGACAGTTATGAGTTTCATGACATGTTTAGATTTTCACAAATTAATATCAACAGCACAAACTGATCATTAGCTTCACACATCATTATTATTATGATCTTTTACAACTGGCACGTTCGCTGTATTTTGAACATCATTTTAATTATCTCTCATCAATATTTGCGGTTTAAATATAATATGTTGATCATTTTTAATCATCAAAATTAGACAATTTCTTCTTTCTCACACTATTACTAGTGTTTGTTAAAGTGTAATTCATTATCCCATGAATCTGTCTTTTGTCACTATGAGCTACTGCCCAGTATTTCCCAAAGGTTTCTCTTGGATTTAAACAGTGAGGTGAATCATAACAGCTGGTAAACAGCCCGTGTTAATGACAAATATGTCTTCATTTGCTCCACAATAGGCCTCTGCAAGGAAAGACAGAGTAAAAGACAAGAGAAAATTTAATTATGTATTCTTCTTTTTACCTCATTGAAATGTGCGTCCTGAGTAGCAGTGAGTCCAAAGCCGCTCTGTTGGGTCTCAAAGGTCAGGAGGCGGGACAGCAGTCTTTCGGCGATCTGCAAGTCATTGCCGTAGAGTCTGGCGGTTGCCTCGGTGACATCACGGAGCTGATGGGCAAGTTTCTTCTCCATGATGGTGTTTAGCTCTGTCTCATTACGCTCCAGAGAATCAAGCTAAACATACAAACACCAACATGACATGAAAAATCTATCCCCCTTTAACATGTATTTAACAATTACTGGGGTTTAATAGTATATACTATTAATATCTACAGCAACACTACTGAATGTATAGAGAGAGGTATTGTATTGCATTGAGACAATGCATTGCACCTCCAATTCATTACTTTCAAAGTTGTTTACATACATAGAATATCTGCAGGCAAACAGTACAATTGGAATAATGTCCTACAGAATAAGCAATCAGGTGTTAAGGGTGAGTTTTAAGCACTTTTTTCTGGACTTATATGTAAAGACAAATATGTAATGACATTATATATAACTTTACATACAGCAGCATTGAGCTCCACAAATGGAGGTGAGGTACAATTGTAAAGGTCTGGCTCAAGCCATCCCCTCTCTACATCACAGTGTCTGATGGCCGCACCTGTAATGAGGAGAGGACACGGTATGTAGAAATTAAAATGAAGTTCAAAGCTGAGGGCTTAGCTTGTATGTCAAGATATCCATACATCCATGTGTTTGAGTGCACTCATGTTAGTGTTTACAGACCGACTGAGCCTTTCGGGCAGGGCACTGCGGCAGGCAGGTTGAACTTGGTCCGAGGCCACCAGATCCCCTGAGTGATGGTCTTTGGACAACCATCGTAAATGACTGCAGAGAGACAGAACACAATTTAATATCATCCTTATAGTTCAAGTATTATAGTTTATAGTTTTTAATTAAAAACGTGGATGTGGAAATGTTTTTCTTTTGACTTTCAGAGAAGAAATTGAAAAGAGTGTCAGAGTATAAAATACAAATCAAAGGAATTAATTACAGAAGGGAAACTGGAAAGTTTCAAAGTGAAAAAAAAAGAACACAGAAAGAATTTGTTACAAAGAAGATGAATATAATTAACAGCCTCTTTGTTATTTTAGGCTTGGACACAAGTTTGATAAATATGACAATTTTGAACAACAGAATAAAGAAAAACTGAAACCCTGTAATTACACAGTTATGATTAAATGATTTCATTCATATCTATTTGCTCCTGCAGATAAATTACTAAGTTTGAAGAGTGGTTTTAAATCAATATTAAAAATTACACAAGGTAAGTTTTCTATACTACTTGACAAGAGACAATCCTACTAAAGAAACAAAGAAGGTAATAAATGATTTTGGCTACTGTTGGAGAACAACGCTGATGAAGCGTCAATATCTAATCAAGTCTTGAACACTATTGTTCAAAAGACACAGAAAACACAATGCAGTAGCGAGACTTATTTTTTGAAATCTAATCTGCACTGTTTGAGATTTACTAAATTGCTGAATTTCCAAAAGTTTGATCAAAACATCTGAGACTAAGAAGATAACCACCTCACCTTCACAACCTGAATTCGTGACCTCAGCAAAGGGGTTATCACATGTGTTGCACTGTCGACCAATCACACCTGGCCTGCACTGACACTGGCCTGTCTCTGGGTCACATGACCGCGAGAAGGAACCCACTGGGTAGCAGTCACATGGCAGGCAGGTGTCAGAGCCTCGCGGGTGATAGTGAAACTCCTGAATACACACACACAAACACACAAACAGACAGGGTGTGCATGAGTAAGCACATAGATCAAAACTCAGGCAGACAAATGTAAAATATTACGGTACCAAGAATAGTGTTAGCAATTACATCATCACATGCATTACAGTAAGATTCATACAATAAAAACTAAAGAGGGCATGGTATAATAGAGACATTAAATACAAGTGCAACAATCCACGCATGATGCATTAAAGAGCTGAAGACAAAAGAAAACAGTTAATTATTCAGTTTGCTAAAATTGTATGAGGTAATATATTTAAAGCTGCATTTTGGAAAATGGATGATGGTGCAGTGTCACAGTTTCAATCCTATAGAACTCCCCCATTCAAAAATGGATTTTGCTTATTGTGACTTTACTTAGATGTTTGAGATTCACTGTATGATGCATGTGCAATTTATAGTTTTTTTTGTTTTCACATTCATCATTCATCTGCGGAAGGGGGAACATCTCTCTGAACAATGTTCATGTTTTTTTTTAGCTTTCTAAGTATTGTTATATATCATAAAACATCTGGAGCTCTGGAGGGGGTCTTTAAGGAAAAATTGTAATTACCAAACACATAAAGATTATCTCTGACGAGGCTCTCAGCCTTTAGCGGCTTTATGTTGCATTTTACAAGATGAAATTCACACGTAATCTAACATTATTTTATGGCTCAAAATACGAACGTGGCTGAACTTCACACGAGCTGTGGGTTTCTGACTTTTATGTCTCAGTAATGAAGGTGATCAAGGGAATCGAGAGCTGATGGAAAATCGCTTAAACAAGATAATCAACTTTGACAACTTGAGTCAAAGAATAACACCTTCGGGAGGAGCAACAGTGTTTACAGGGAAATGTGAGCTCAACGCAGTTGATTTAACTAAAGGGTATTAAAAAGATTTCTGACCATGGAGACAGCCAGCGTGTAATATGCAAATATGCATGCAGGCTGAATTAAACATGCATGCCAAGCAGCTTCACTTTTAAAAAAAAGAAGGACAAGTACTGCACAACACATGGTTAGGTCCTTTTTGCAGGGCAATAACAGAGATTAAAGATTAAGGTCAAAAGATCAGATTAAGGTCAGGATAAAACGGGTTAAATGTGCCGGCTACACATATAACATATCAATATACATACACGCACATTTATACAAGCCAGAAATGTCCATCATCATTGTATCATGGTTCATGTAGCTTGTATGTCGGCCTTAGGCTGTCAGACCATCAGACTATGAGGTGATTACTGTCTGTGTGTCTGGGTTAAATCAAAGCCAAAGTGATCTATAGAGTTACACCACTAAAGTCCTTCTAATCCTAACAGCATTAGTATTCAGTGTGATGATATAAAAAAATCTACTTTATACCAGCAGCTGTAACCGTTCAACAGAGCTCAGACCAGCTATACAAGCTACATCTACAGCTGAGGGAATGAAAACAGGTACAGATCTGTAATTGTTAATATTCAGATGCTTCTTTAACAAACAGAACTTTTCTTCTTTAGCCAAACATGTCAAAATATCTTTTTATACACTTTGCTAAGTAATATCGAAATTAGTATTCTATTCACAAATGCCTGGAAGCTGCAGTGTGTGTGTTTGCTGTTTACCTTGCAGTGACAGTGTCCACTGGTCTTGTTACAGTTGGGGTCGAAGCCTTTATTGGTGTCACAGTGACATGGTCCACAGGTGGGAGATCCCCACCAACCCCTGGGACACTGATGGTCAATTCTACACACACACCAACAGTTAAAATCAGTAAGAAATCAAGACAAAGACCGAAAGCAACAGAGTTGTCAAAAGAATTGCATCTGTTCTTCAAAGGAATCATCTCACCCTCTTATTTCTAACTAATGACAAACTAATGAGTTGAGAAAAGGAGATGAAAGCAAAAGAGAGAGAGGGAGAGACAGAGTCAGTGAGAAAAGGAGAGAGGAAGGAAGCAAAGAGAGGGATCGAACTGAAATATTGGTACTGAAGCGAGAGACCAGAGAGAAAAAGAATGAGGGGGTTTAAAAGGTCAGCACAGACACGAGTTGAAGAGTGTTCAGCATATGTTGAATTAGAGATGGCAACCATTATTATCCAAAATCTGAAGAATGACATTAAAGCAAAAACACCTTTAGCTATTCGTTCATTTTAAAATGAGTGGGATTTAAACTAAAACTGCTGAATTTCTGCTCCAGATAAACTCCCCTCAGAGTCTGACACTACCAGGCTTATTGTACGTGTCACTTTAGAACTCTTTGCTCACATTTCACTGTATGTGCTCCCCTGTTCTCATTGTCTAATGGATAACTGAGGAGACGAACGCTTCTCACAGTCGATGCAGATTCTCGTGTGCATCTCGTTATTGCTCCTTACGGGGAGTTTAGGAGAGAATTCAGATATCAGTGATCTGAAAAGAATATCAAGATTGACTCTATTTCTCCTGAGATTTTTTATTACATCTCTAGACAGAAACACTTTTCCAAATGAAGAGTCTCTCTGTGCTGTGTATTTTTTTGGCTGCTTAAAGGGCAGAGCAAACACATGCAGACAGTCAAATGTTTTGTCTAATTATAACTGTGGAAGGAGGAGCAGAGAAACAGAGGCCTGGGTCTTATCAGGAAGCTGCGCTGGCTGTGCTGTGATAAATAGACATTTCCAAATGAGAAATTAGTTCAAACTGCCAGGTCAATTAAGATTATTTATCATGTTAGCTTCAGAGCTCATACAAGTTCTCATTTGTCTCATTGTCGAGATGCTAAAAAATAACCAGAGCACAAAGAACTGCTGATTTTGTCTGACCAGGATAAAAATCTCACTGCCACAACATGGACATTTTTGGTACTTATACAATTAGACTTAACATACAGACAATATGGGAAAGATGATAATTATTAATGCCATATCATAATGTTATAATATATTTTATAAATATTATCATCTTTACTTTTGTTCAACCAATCGATGTGAGTTAGTAGGAAGTTGATTAATGAGTCAAACTTCACAAAATCACAGCAGTGAGGAGAGTCGAGAGAGAGAGAGAGAGAGAGAGAGAGAGATATTTCATCAGCAGCCAACAATGTGTGTCTCCACACACACGCACACACACACACACACAAGATCATGAGATACATTTAAAGCTGTGCGGATTTCTCAGGCAGCAAGGAAGGAAGAGGTAAAGTCAGGGTCATGCTCTCTTCACACACAGTTCACATACACAGAAAACCTTGGTGTGTGTGTGTCTGCTTTATTAGGTTAAGTCTACATTCATTCCACAGTGGATTACATGCAAGGCTGGAGATGTGGGACAACAGGGCTACCAACACGCACGCACACGCACACACACACACACACACACACACACACACACACACACACACATACACACACACTGGACTACAAACAAGAGTTTTCGACTGTGTTGTCACACAGGTAAACTAGAGTTCAAATGTTAAGTCAGGTGTGTGTGTGTGTGTGTGTGTGTGTACCTGTGTTGGCAGTACTGCCCATAGTGGTTGTCTCCACAGTCACAGATGTATCCATGGGAAGAGCTGGGCTTCCTGTGGCACTGGGCCTCATTTTCACACGGATTCAGATGGCAAGCGTCCGTGCAGCCTCTCCCATAGTAACCTGAGAGACAGCGAGAGACAGACAGACAAATGGTGTCAATGATTAACCTCAAAATGTTTCAGGATTTGTGCAACCATTACCAGCCTACAAGTCAAACACAAACATCACTACAAAATGTGTTTCTATAGAACTAATTCATTTTACCAATTACATAAATTACAGCATTCACTGCTAATATACGGCATTTTCAAGTGCAGGAAGGGTGACATCCAACTGTTTTCACAGAGGTCAAAGGGACGAGGTGTGAGTGGAAGGTAGGACATAAATAATAATAAAAAATCTTGTTATTGAGTTTAGACTGCCAAAAGAACGGTCAAGGCTAGAGAGACAATGATTTTGGTTAAATATTAGAATTATGCTTTATCTTGTGCTTTATCAAGTCAGCAATAGTTTCAATATTTAACCAAAAACACAAACCTCTCTTTAACCTTAACCAAATGCTTTGGGTTATCTAAAAGAATTACTGTATGAACCATACTTTGCATGTCTACAACAGATATGGTATGGAAAACAAATGAAATACATTTACAGAAAGTTCAACATAAGCACCACATTGTTATGTTAGGAAAACATATTCAGGGCAGCGGGAAGTAGTAGCTAGTAGTTTATATATAAACATCATTTTTAGGAGACACTGTTAAAATGAAAGAAAAACTCACATGGGTGGCATGAAATTACATTTACTTCTGTTATTACTGGAGAAGCACTTCAGCAAACACTCCTTTAATTCAGTAATTAGATGTTTTCACTACCGTGGGGTGTAGAGAGTGTGCATCAAAAACAGAGAATCAAATAATAATTTGCTTTTATGGTTTTATTTGATGCTTTTAAAGAATCAAGTCTGAGTTTTTTTTCTTATTCACACGAAAGATCACATCCAACTGTGTTAGAGTAACTTTTATAGAATAAGGCATTGGAAACATGATTTCTCAATCAGTTTCATACGTGTTTTCGTTATTTTACAGAGAGATTTATGTTTCCGTTTGTGCTTTTCTCATTTGTTTGAAGTAGAGTAGACATCATGTGGAAAAAGGTGATACCACACACCAATCACAGTCGAACAGCAGTTCATTTAAAACATGACGGCAGTTGTGGGTTTGTTTGCATGTTGCCTGTCAAACTAATCTGCTTAAACCACGCCAACACAGACCTGATCCTGAACAGGTTAACTGAACTTTTTATTTAAATTTATAAATATTTATTTAAAATGTTTTAAAGATTTGAAATCAAGTTAAAATGAATATGGATGCCCATTTCATATTGTGTTTTACTCCTGTAAATTAAATTTTTGATTTGAAACACAGAAAATATGATTTAAAAAAAATAGCAGGCAGACAGTATGTCCATGAAGAACTTCCCATGCATTTACATTTATCATGGAATAAGAGCTATGAACTACACAAAAACAAATCTGAATATGCAGAACAGTGCCTTATTTCCCATTCAAGTACCAGACATAATAACCTGTCAGCTCATAGGCACACATCTCAGACATCAAACAGTGATTATCTCAAACATCACACTACATACTTACTCCACCTGGGAAAATCACTGGAAAACAAGCCACAACTGAGCACTACAATGCTGTCAACTACTGAAACACAAAGCAACGCTGCCTCTAAAAGAAAATTACTGCTCTAAGAAAGGAATGATTAAAAAAACAGCAATTTATTTCAATTCGGCTAAAAATAACACAAATGAATATAATCTGAGCGTTAAGGAAAAGTGACACTTAGTGTCGTGAACGACACAAAAAGAGGCTTGTCTGCAATCTAAATGAGCAACATGAAAAACAAAGTGTTTCAGCTTCAGCAATCAAACGGTGGGACAATGAGATCTGCATTTTTCACAGTTTTGATTTTTTTATACACTAAATGGTAAATCAAATAATATTAAAACAGATTAATTACTAATGACAAAACTCTCTTTTGAATAATTCCCCTCAATAATCGCTATAAAGTTGACTGTGGAGCAGCATATGCAAAGTCAGGAAGAGGTAAAGAAAATCTGATTTTAAAATGTGATATAATTGGAGAAAATGTTTTAACACCTCGCAACCGTAATAGCATAGAAATGTACCTCTGTTAAAGTGAAGACAGCACACTTCAGCGAGTCACTTCAACACAAACGGACAACACACACAAATTCCAGTCGTACACTTCAGTGTGCGCTGGTGTAGCACGCTGAACGAAGCCGTCATACACTTCAATGCAATCCCCAGATACTCCAAAACACACCAGCCTCTTATATGGTAATACAGGCCGGCACATAAAACCCTCTTTAATCTAATGACTAAAGCAGAGTGCTTCACACACACTTGTGTATTTAGCACAAATAAAGGAGGCCTTTCACCCAGACCTGTTTTTCATTCAAAATAACAGCATTGTTATATTTAGTCTTTAATGAGCTTGTTTTAATTGTTGGAATTAAAATATCATAGTACTTAGCCCCAGCATAAGACCCCACTACACTTTCATGTAGGGATGGAAATACAAGAAATAAATAATAATAAAAACACATTCAGACTTTCTCTATAGGCACATACTAGAGTACATATATAAACAAATGACTTTTACTCAAAAAATAATTTACGAATACTCAAATTTACCACATAATGGTTAATAAAGACCCATTTGGATAATTTAAAAAAGATATTCTGATATTTTGAGATTTTGATCTCTGAACATTATTAACATATAACCTGTTTAGCAATCTTTGCAGTAAATATCAATAATTATACTTTTTTTTTTTTTTTTTTTTACAAGAAAAGGTCACATTAAAATGTGAACTCATAGCCCATTTGCTTCCTGTGCACGTCATTATCTGCTATCATGTGAGCATTAGATCTTTGACAACTCTGTTTTTACATTCAGCATATGTGGCATTTCACCTGATTGCACTGCCTTTGGTTATATGCCACAATTAAACTGAACTGGCTTGAAGAAAAGCGTGCTTTAAATGCAGATTTGCCTTTTTCCAAGTCCAAACACTCTTTTGCACTTTAACAACTGCTCCAAGACAGAATACTCTTATTAATATTCATATCAAAACTTATCAACAATTAAAAAAGAGAAAACACGGTGATTCCTGCGACAAGATATTAGATCTTGAGTGTTGCACTGATCACGCAGACTTTCTCACCAACAAATACCTCACATACAGTCACCGTCCCTCCTCCAGCCAGAGCGTGTTCTGCTTTCAGACCACCTTTTTAATTTAACAGCACTGAATTGAAGGACATCGCTATAGATTGAAGTGTGACTGAAGTGTGTGTGCAGCTTGTTGAGGTCTGCATTCCCCTCTCTCTGGGGCTGACAAATATGTCTGAGGTCTCCTTTCACGTGTCCATCTATAGAAGATACACAAGCCACTCTGCTTTTCAAGCCTGTGGCCTTGGCTGGACTTTTATATACACCAGGTTTCTATTGACTCTTATCCTTTAAACCTCTCTCTTTCTATGGCTTGTTCCTTTCTTTGTGAAACTAGAAATCCACACATACTGTAATTTGCAAAAGAAAAAAGGAAAAAATTAGATTAAAAAAATATTATTGGTCGGACTATTTCAGGAATGATGCAAACAAAAGAGTAAACATAATCATGGCTATTGTGCAGTTTCTAATTATTCATTTCAGAATATCTCTTTTTGTTTTCTCATGATCCCCGACTCTCAAACTGTTGTCCGTGATTTCTCTCAAACACACAAATACACACAAACACACACACACAGTCATGTTCTATCACCCCTATACATCTTTACACTTTCACCATGGCAACTGACAGAGAGAGGCGGCGACAGCCTTGGCTGTTTTCAGACACTTATAATGACACTGGCCTTGTCACAACAATATGGGAGAGAGCGAGAGAAAGAGAGAGAGAGAGAGGTTTGAGCCTGTAAGAACAAAGAGTTGCAAATCGTGTGTGTGTGTGTGTGTGTGTGCATTTCACAGTCAGGGTCCAGATTTTCTTGGGAAAAGTTTTGCTTCCCGAGCTGAACACACATCAAGGTGACTCACAGCTTCACACCTGGCTGTAGACACTTTATTGTAACACAACATCAGCTTGACTTCTCCACAAGACTATAATCAGGAAAAGACAGACGAGTCATCTGTTCACTGAACCATCCATTCATCCTCTGTGTATCCAACTATCTACTTTCTGACAGTGGGAAGATTGTGCATGTCAGAAATATGCCATAAAAATGTGTTGGTAGGAAAACAGAATGATAGCAGTGAGCAGTCAAATGACTATTTGTTATATGAAAATGGTCGCTCCCAGCGATGAAACATATAAAATGATTATCCAACTATGCACTTCTATGGAGCTTTCTATTGGCCTTTTTTCTGTTGTTGTCTGATTTTACGGCACATTTACTGGGTGGTTCATTCACACCACTTTAATCAACCTTCTTTGCAGTAGTAGCAGCAGGCAGCTGTCTTCAGCAAAAAGCTCTAACAAACCCACTGAACGCTATGTGCCCAGTACCAAATTGGAGACAGGCAAAGTTCACAACTATATGATAAAGAAAAAGGAACATCTAGCTGTGAAAAAGGTGGATTTTTCTCAGGTGTTGGTGGAGAACAAACCAGAGCTAAAAGAAAATGGAATAAACGATGGTTTAAGTTTGATTATGTTGAGGGAAAGATTCTAAACATGTACCTGTTAGGGAAGTTAGGGAATGATCATGTTCATCAAGAAAGGGGGAACAGACAGTGGTGTCCCTTGTTAAGCCCAGTGTTTTGTTGATCTATCCAGCATAACCTTCTCCCACCACAGACTTTGCCACTTTACAATAACATCAACTGACTTCTGCCTTGGCTGCTGACATTACAGCAGACAGACGGCTTTGTCACTTGAACATAAACAAACGTCAAATGGGGTGCTTGCTGAGACAAGTGATGCTTGTTCTTGGGAGGACAGTCTCGAAAAGTACAGTATTACGTTGGCATGTGATGGTCATACAGACAGTGTAGGTGGTTTTGACGGTAAAAATGTTTTAGCTCACATGAAAGAAATTCTTATTTATATTTTATAGCAATAATATGTTCAAAAATGTAATATATTTTCCAATGAAAAATGATATCCATCTAACCATTCACAAAGCTGTACAGTGCCAAATACCTGTACATTTCTAGTTTGATATCAAACCTGATCGATAAATGACATTTCTAGGCGAGAAGTTATTTGTCATCATTTCCCTGATTCAGTACCTTGAGGATCTGGCATCTACTGTAGGTCAGAACAGAGGGAACTCATTTCTCCCTCTTTGTCCCAGAGGGTCTGAGCTTAATATACTGCAGCTGCACACCACACCTGAAATCCACAGCCTCATATAATGCACTTTTCTGACACCTGTGGACATATCTATTTGTTTTCAATCACATTTTAAAGGAAACACTGATGAATGACTCATCACTAAGAGTAAAAGCAATTATGAGGGTTCCCGCTCTCAAACCTTTAACGTGTTTTCCACCTCCATGAGACTGGATTGGTTTTTTTAAACAGCTCAGGGAACTGAAGCAGATATAAATCAACACGACTGTAATTTATCATATTAAATAAAAATTTTCACTGCAGTGAATTAGCCTGTAGCAACTGGCAGCAACTGTCACATGAATACACACACAAACACGCACAGGTTTACATGCTGGGTACTCATACACACACAGCGAGGGGATGAGAGAGCAGATGTGTCTGTGTTTTGTCATGCAGAACCTTGTCTGACTAAGTGTGCGCGTGTGTGTGTGTGTAGGTGATATTGGGTTTTCTAGGAGACCGCATGGCACGAAACAGAGGTGCTGTCAGTTCCTTGAGAGGCCCGTTGGGCTGCAGTGTAGTTTCAGCACCAGGCCAAAGCACACAAACACAAACACACACATTAAAGGGAATTATTTAGAGTGCACGTCTCTTTTCTTTTTCTCTCTCTCTCTCTCTCTCTCTGCTTTTATTAAACTTTGATTTGATTTATCTCTAAGCAGCATTAATTTAAAGCAGACTCCATATTTAATGCCCATTGTGCTGATGAAAGATAATGATAATGAGCGGGTCTGTGTGTTTACAGCAAATAAGTGCATGCACTTAAAGTTTATGCACATGCTCTGTGAGTGTGCGTGCGCTAGTGTGTGTCCATGTGTGAAGGCAGTATGCAGTGTGTGTGCCCTATGTGTGTGTGTGTTCCACGTTAATGAGTCAAGGTGTTAGCATTAACTTGCAGGCTGGTGTGCAGGATGCTACAGGGATAGCAGCGCCTCTCCGCTTCCTCTCCCATGCTGTCAGACCTGAGGCTTTCTCACATTAACAAGCTATATGCAAGTAACACACGCTCATTCCTCTTTCACTCCATCCACCTCCGCTTTAATCTCATGCTCTCATTTTCAAACTTTTCTTTCTTGAAAAACTTTCCCTTTGATTTCTCTTCTATCATCTAGTAGCAGCCCAGGCATGTTTCGCCGGGTTGCTTGGTCACAGAGGTAAGTCAACTTGAGTGCTGAGGAAGTCTTACCTCACTGGCAGCAACATACCGCAAGTCACTGCCTCTCATTTGAATAAAGAAGAAGTACTGTTGGCTTGCAGCGTTCCAGGATTAGACAGAGACTAACTTGCGATGCTGTTTGTGGCTGAAAAAAAGGACCATGTCCAGGACGCTGTTTAGCTCAGTTGGTAGAGCCGAAGTCTCAGTTCTTGGCGCGTCGGCCCAGGGTTTGAATCTGACCTGCGGCCCTTTGCTGCATGTCATTCCCCCTATCTCTCTCCACACATTCCTGTATACAATAAAGCTTGAAAAGGGCCAAAAAAATATCTTTAAAAAAAAGGACCATGTCCTATTTTGCTCTTCTGCGTTTTGTGGTTGTTCAATCACGCCCTGCACTTAAACACAGTTACTTTTTGTTGTTTTTTGTTTCACAGTCAAGTGAAAGTCTGACATCAAAAGTCCTCAATCAAGTCCTCAGTCTACATGGTCAAAACCAAATTACTGCTTTGTCCCAATTTCTTTCCCAGCTCCCATACATACATGGAATTTGTTTGGTCACAATGTATTGTGGTAAAATAACTATGTAATGGCACACCACCTATGACATGTACATGTCAGAACCCAATAACAGAAAAAACACAAAGAAAACAATGAGGGAGTGGAGAGCCATTGTTTCTGATTGGTTCTTAAAACAATTCTTAAACTGTTTAATTATATTGCCCAGATACCTCCACTGTTTTCTGCATTGACTTATTGACTTATATTTCGGTAGTGGAGCTGGATGTCAGGATGATGGATGGTCTACTGAGAGGGCCATAGCATTAAGATAATACTGCCTTATCAAGCCAGAAGAGGAAGTTTAGCCTGAGCAGATACAATGGCGATATGAATCTGCAGAATACCTGCTCTTTGCTTGGGGAAGAGTTAAAGGCAGCCTAAAGATGAGTTAGCACAGGACTACAGAATGTGTCACCTGTCATGATGAATGTTGAATAAGAGAGTATCAATATCCTGACAAACTAATATGAGGAAGTGAATTGGCCACTGTGTCTTGCTCTCTCTGCTGATTTTCTCTTTCACGTGGTTCTTTTTCTCTTAATCTGCTATTCAAGCTTTTGTTTCTTGTCTCTCCTTTAATCATAAATATAAGTAACCTCCTTTAATCATCTCTGCTTGGTTGGTATCATGTGTTTAATCAATAGCCGTGACCTGAACTGCAGCTGTTGCATCAGTAGCTGCTAATAAAGCTCTAAATAAATATCAAATATCATTCCTCCTCCTTTGTTGTGTGCATCTGTCATATCCATTTTCTCTCACATCTGTGAAGTCTGTCTCTGTGTGCATATATGCCCGTTGTGTGTGGATCTATTCCCATACGTGTCACCAATGTTTTCAGGCTGTTTGATTTTAGTTTTTTTTGCACTCGTGCTTTTTCTCTTCTTTCCTCTTGCTGCAGAACTTTTAGCGTTTGTTTTTACACTATTTCTGTCACCCGCCTCGTCCTCTTCATTAATCATTAAGATTTTCACTCTTTCTGTTAATTTTTTCATCTTTCCATTGTTCTCTTTTCTTCTTTTTCTCTCACTGTTTCTCTCTGTATGTATGTTTACCCTTTTCTCTTCACAAATCCTCTCCTGTTTTAATCAGGGTTTTCTCCCCCACATTAATTCTGCCTCATTATATTCACCTGACTAAGGAGATTTGAGAAGTTAGCCTGCAGTCAGTCTGTTTTTCTCAGTGGATGAGAACTCATTATGCATTCCCAAATATCTGGTTAACCCACTTAGAGTATTGGCAGACACCCACACTGATATGGCCACTTCATAATTATTCCTTTTTAAGTCTGCTGGTTTCTTTCACCTTTTCCCTTCACACCTCTTTCCTTTGACATCAAATGTGCAGTGTGCAAAATATTAGGACCACTTCCCTGGCACAGAGGTTAGCACGTATTTAATTTTACTTGCATGCATAAAGTGGATTATCATTCTTAGCTGTGTCACTTGGCCGGTTCATTTAATGTATTCATTGGCAAATAAAAACATTTTGAGATGGAAGCAGACCAAGTTCCAAGGCTTAAAGCTGCTAACAATAATTTTATATTGGCCATTAGATCCTTATTTTTATCAAAGTCAATGAACTGTTTACGCTATAAAACATCTAAAGAAGCAGTGAAAAATTCTGATCATCTTTAAATTGTAACCATCAAAAATCCAAATTATTTTTTTGTCTTTCAGAGGGATCCAGAATGGTTCCATAACCTGCAGAAGCCTGCAGCATTCACAGTATCTTCATCCTTGTCTACACACAGCAGCATCTCTCTGTTCACTCACCGGGTTCGCAGATACAGGTGTGCCGCTCCCATTGGTCAGAACAGCGGCTGTGAGCGGGGCAAGGAGACGAGACGCAGGGGTTGCCGATGTTACAGCCAATCTCTACTTTGATAGATTTTGACGGGCGGGGCAGCGGAGGGGCATCAGGCCGTACACCCAACCGTACGCCCTGTAGAAAGAGAGAGAGAGAGAGAGAGAGAGAGAGAGAGAGAGACAGAGACAGAGACAGAGAGAGAGAGAGAGAGATCTATGTTAAGAACACTCGCAGCTTCATTCAGTGTCTATCCCAAACTCACTTCTATCTCTTATGTGTCAATATTTCCAGCTTCCCACTTCCCATCCATCAATAAACATTAAAAATTCAGTTCATCTATCCTCACCTGTATGCATCCTCTTATCCCGTTTTGAACCTCTCCAGAGCCCAGCACTCCTCCAACATGCAGATGTTTCACCTTCAAACCATGAATCTCATTTCCCACTATCACAGTTCCCTAACGGGGGAGAAAGAAAGGCGGGAGAGGTAAGGGGACAGATAGAGACAGGAAGGGCAAAGATTATAATTGTTAATAGCTGTATGCAAACTGAATAACTGAACAACGAGATGCACAAGGAGCATATGTGAATATTATGCAAAGAAGAACTCTATAATTTATTTAAGATAAAAACATTAAAGCGGTCTGCACATATTGTGAGGAAACTTTCTATTCTAGTATACCACATATGGGTGATATACAGGGTAGTGCATATAGCTTGAGGTCATTGTTGTTAAGTGTGAACAAATTTCCATCTAATGACCAATTGGCAAATACCTCATAGTCTAGCTGCATTGAGTATGACCAGTAATAGACATAAAGTAGTTGTGACACTATCCTGAGGGCATACAGAACAGCCAGAGGGGACAGCTTCTTCAGATAAATCACTTGATAAATCCTCCATGCTCCTCGACCAAGCTTCAATAAATATTTCAGCATGAGGCATCTTGGACTCCTGTGCACTTTCTCTCCACTGCCTGAACTGACCATTGATGACTAAAATTCTCTACATTAGGTATAATAATGGATGAAAAAAGGAGTCACAGGAAGAAAATTATTCACAAAGGTTTGAGTAAAATGTACAATGAGAGCTGCACATTTTATTAGTTTACTCCGGATAAAATCATTTAAACTGAAAGAAAATTAGTCAGCCCATCGTCTGGAAGTCATGATTCTGCTTCTATGTTTTCATTTACTACAATATCACTGAGTTGTCACGTTATAATAGTGCTTATGTCAGTCGAGAGGAGGAGAGGGGAGTGTGACCATGAGCGGAGAATGATTTTTTGAGCGGCAGAGTGAATGACTGAGTTTATTAAATAAAAGAAACCAATAACATGCAGTAAGGAGAAGGTCACTGCTCAACTGATAACACTGACAGTGTTGAGAAACAATGTTGACAGGCAACTTAGCTTGAAACAACCACGAAAAGAAAATCAATGGGCCCCATTTATCAACATTTCAGCAGCAGTGGAAAATGCAAAAAATGGATCGTGAGATGTGGCTGATAACAGCTGCACACGTGGCAAACAATTTCAAAGGTAATTACTGTTTAATTAGCACGTACAATGTTTAATCATTTCATATTTTTAAATGTTTTCTGAAACATTTACTCAGTGGCTTGATGCATTTTGAAGATTAGCCTGATGAACAATAACAAAAATTCTTATGAAGCAGATTCAAGTATTTTTGTGTCTTAGAGACAAATATGTGCATTTCTTGAAACAAGTCATTAACCACAATTAGTTGTGATAATGTCAGTGACTTCCAATGGAAGTGCGCAGTATAAGCTCTTCCTTAAATCTTTTCTTGATAAAGGTAAAATGATGATCATTAAAATACTGACACAAGTTAATGGAAACTGTCTCAAACCATGCAGAGGAATTATTTCACGCCAAAAGACTTTTTCCTGCTTTGACAAAGAGATTTTCAAAGATCAAAGTTAATATGGAAATGATTTGCTAATTTGTATTAATCTTTTATCTTTTGCAGCGTTCTGTTTCCACTATACGGGGTCATGACAGGAAATGAGGTAGAAATCTGTATATGGAGATATTTTAGGTTAGAGGATATTAAATGAAAATAATTTCAAGCCTTCATTCATATTAAATGATTTCCATTTCTAATTAGAGTTTTATGAATTATGATTAGACTGAAAAAAGCCTATTTCCAGCTGAAGGGTGGGAATCTGTTATGGCTAGTGTTGAAAATAAAGGGAAACCAGGAAATTCCTTGTTAATTATTTTAAATCAGACTTCCAATAACTGCATTTACAGTGTCTAAGGACTTAAATTTGCTGCCCTTAAAAGTTCCATTGTATCCCCATGTTATTACCTGATAGAGTCCAAAGTCGAGTCGTAGTGTGGCGACGTAACGCGTCTCACGGCCACTGTGAACATCTCGCAGCTCCAACTGGAGATCGTGCCACTGTCCGTCTGCCACCTGAACCTGATCCAACCGCAAACGCACCGGTCTGGTCGAACCGCGGGTCACCAAGAACACCAGCTGACCACTTATCACCTGAGAGAGGAGGAGGAACACACGCACACAGGCAAACACCAGAAAAAATGAAAATAGGAAAAGAGGGAGTGTGAAGAAACATGAGTCACTGAAAACGGTGAAGGAATAAAATAACCCGCTTGATAGACTGAGTGTGTCTGTGTGTGGGAGTGTGAAATCCAACGTCTTGGCTGCACTCCTGCCAAGATGGCTAATTCAGTGTTGTTTTGGATTTAGCATTTAAAATGTAAACTGTAAATAATTTCAACGACAATACCAGCATTTTGACATTTATATCTTAAATAGAAGATGGGAATGCCGAATTAAAACACAAAAAAGAACCATATTAACCTATGCATAATTCCCATAATCAACGTGACTACTGCTAACACATTTAGCACACACAAGATTTCACATCGTGTACAACCTGGTGAGATTTGGCTTAAAAAGTGCAGCATTGATTTAAAGCACAATATCAAATTGTTTATGGTAAGAAGAAGAAGCTGTTGCCCTTTATATTTTAGGATAAATGCAGCTAAACCTTTCTGAGCTTCTGGCAATGGTTGAAGACAGGTAAAATACAGAATGCTGGTGGTTTTGTCTCTGCTGAAGAGGATCAACTCAGCTAGATTTATCCTCTTTAGCAGAGAGGATAAGAGGCAACAATCCTCTTTGCCACAGAAATCAACAGGTTTATGGTAAATATGGAAATGTTTTAACACCATTGTCCCCACTGTGATTTGAAACTCGACAGTTATCTCATCAATGGTCTCATTTACTAACACAACTACACGACTATGTGATAAAACCATAATAATTCAAATATGCTCTAGTACATATTTTAATGGGAATGGACAACTGTGTGTGTGTTTGTGCTTTTGTGTGCATGCACACCTGAAACAGCAGGCTGGTGTACTGCCCAGCCTGAGCATGCAACAGTGTCCCGTCTCGCGCTCTGGTCCTGAACACTAGGCCGAGATACCAGGGCGTGGAGATGGTCACATCGTTCTTCAGGTCCCACCATAGAGCACTGTTACCCAGAAAGCGATGGGGGTGTGGCATCACTGAGGTGGAAGGTGAAAGACAGACAGTGAAGAAACAGTCCAGCAGTATCATAGACTGTCTCAGGACCGACAGTTATACTGACAGTAACTTAATTTTGTCCCACAAGAGTCTTCTGTAACATGATTTCCCCTAAGAATTGACAATCTGTGCTTACAATCAAGACATGTCAGTAAAACTGGGCTACAGAAGGTCCACATACTGTATGTGTGGGGAATCACACCGAGTTTATCTAGGTCCAACAATACACAGGAAATAAAGCAATATATCCGGCATGAAAATTACCTCCCATGCATAGATCACCATTAGTCTCAATGTGTTGTGCTGCAGTTTCCAGTAAGTATCCAGAAAGTGACTCATCCGTTTCCACTCTTTCCTTCAGTCAATACTTTCACAGAGCTCCACACTCACTCACCCATTAATCCATCCATCCATGAACATGTATTTCATTTATACACTTACTTTACTCACCCTCTAAAACCCTATAGCTGTGATGGACCAGCACAAAATCAGGAAGAAGTACTTGAACAGAGGAGAAAAATGCTGATATGCCTACTAAGGCATTAATCTGAATGAATGAATGACAAAGCACTTCTGATTCTGAACTATGAAAGTATTAAAGTATGAAGCCGTCCATTAAAACAGCGGTTCACATGTAAATATTAAAGAACTAGTTTAAATGTGTGTCCTGAGGCATTTTAACTTATAATTTATTCACTAGTTAATGAGGCATTAGTTTAATTACTGCTGACAAATAAAGGCCACTAAAGATCACAGACATTTAGCTGCATTTTTAAAAACATGGCCACTCTCATCATCACTAGCACGACAGAACCTGCCAATTATCACAGCCATAGTCTCACTCGTTATTGATAATTATATCAAAATTGCAAAATGAATGTGACATTGTTGCAAAATGAAAAAAAATAAAAGCCTCACCGTGGCTGCAGTCCTTCCCTCCGTACCCGAGAGGACAGTCGCAGGAGAAAGTCTCCCAGCTCACCCTGCAGGTTCCTCCGTTCTGACACGGATTGGACTTACAGAACTGGAGCTTGGCGCTGCAGCCTATAAAAGGCAACAGAGACGATTACATTTCCAAAAAATGTTTCGCCATGGGCATTAAATGAAACACATAACACAGTGGTTAGCTGATAGATCATGATGTTAACGTTCAGCTTCATAAAAAGATTTTAAGATTCAAATGGCCTTTACAGAAGCATCTAATTTCAGTTTTTGCATTAACAATTACTTAAGCTTGAAATGTTGCCCCAAATTAGTTCATGAAATAAAACAATAAAGAAAGATGGATACTGACCCTTATTCTTAAAATGTCACATGAATAATTTCTGTGAATCTCACTACAAAACAACACAATTATACTATTGTGACTGTATAAAATATTCTGACAGAATATCTTACACTTTAATTTTCTATCATGGTCATAAAAAACAATATTAGTGGTCAGTCATCAGTCAAAATCCAATTTCATGTCCTTTACTGTTTACTGTTGTATTTGGATACATATAACGCATGGTTTATAGCACATAACAAGATCCTTTAATTAATAACAATGATTTGGAAATGGTATTTGTGGACACCATAAATGTGTTGCTGCTTTTGTGAAATATGGTTAGCAGTGCTGACCAGGGATTGTTCCATTGTTAGCGATGAATCCAGCCAAGTCCAGTGGCTTGTTGTCGATGTGCAGCTCCTTCATGCAGCCAATAAACTCCCTGGTGCCAAACGGGAAGTTGTCTGGTACGTTGGGAACTCCGCCCAGAAACAATGGACCTGTCAGATCCAGAGATCTGAGGGTGGAGGAGAGAAAGAAGAAAATAAGTAAATAAGGCGAGGAGAGGAAAGGAAAGGGGATAAAGCAGCAATGGAGGATTATCTCTTAAGGATGGAGGGAAGCAGGCAGGAAACGGATGAAAGGAGGGATGTTAAGAAAGGGAGAAACATGAAGAGAGGGTATGAGAGAGGCAAAGGGATTATAGAAGCCCAGAAATTAAATGTGTCATCAGAGGTAAATCTCAAAAGGAACAAGAATCAGAGAATAACAGTGCATGTTGGGGAGAAATAGGATGATCATGATGTTGTTGAGGGTAAAAATGGAAACAGCAGGGGATGAGAGAAATAGAAAGGATGTGAAAGAAAAAGAGACAGGCGGAGAGACAGATGAACAAACAGTAGATTAAATATGAGTTACTGCAAATATCAAGGGAGAAGAGGTAAAGATGGATGACAAGGCAGAGGGAGAAAGGAGACAGGAGCCAACAATGAAAGGAGGTAGTTGTTAGGGGACATCAACACATAGCAGAGAGCAGAGTCGGAGGCATAAAGAGGAGACGAAAAACAGCAACGACAAAAGGGAGATGTTGAGGCAGCCAGGGAGGGAGATGAACAAACAAGAGATTAAGTGTGAGTTACAGCGAAATAGAGAGTAAAGGCGGATGACAAGACAGATGGAAGATGGGTGGAGGCAAAGAAACGGGAGGAATGTGAAGAGGACGACGTAGGGGACAGCAAGTAACAGTTGCGGGACTTCATGAGCGAGAAAAAAACGAGGTGACACAAAGAGTTTTGAGAGAGTTATCTTCCTTTTTTCCACCAATGCGAGTTGGGGTTTCCTTTTTAGCTCGCTTTGGTGACGCGTTACGCGATGAGGCAATAAACACTGGTGGAATACAGACTGAAGGAAGCCAGAGAGACAAAAGACACCATAGCCGAATAAACAAGAGACTAAATGCGAATTAGAGCAAACATCAACAGAGAGTGTAGTAGAGGATGTCAAGATGCAGCGAGGGGAGAGCGAGCTGTTAATGGAGAAATGGAGAAAGAACAGAGGGAGAGAGTGTTGAAGTGTTCATCTTTGGCCTTCCTTCTTTGATCTGTCTTCTCTTCTCTCAGCTACACTTAGCGCTGACAGAATACAGACACCGTGATTACAGCTTACAGAGGCGAGGCCAGACATCAACACCATGACAGGGTGCTTTTTGAGCGAATGTGTGTGTCTGCGGGTGCCTGTGTGTTTTGTACTTGTTGGCGTACATGCAGACATTTAATTTGGTAGACACAAACCGCAAGTAGAAAACTACTAGACGCAGTCGTAGTAAAAACACTAGATTTGAAATTGTCAATTTGAATGTTTTGGCCGCAGATAAGAGTAAGAGTGGGAGAGAGGCAGACACAGAGAATAAGAGAGAGACAGAGAGAGAAGCAGAGAGTCATAAAAACAAATGAACATAAACATCTGGCAGAATGAGCCAACGGGAAACAAGACCATCAGGGAGATACAGACAGACATGAAGGAGCATGAAGATGTCAAGCAGTCGTGCCTCATTAAAGCCACAGGTCTACAGAGACTTCTCCTACAGTCACTTCATCACCCTGATATGACGTTCCACAGAAGTCTTTTCCAAGGAACGGGAACAGCCTCAGTTCAAGTTTTAGCATGAGAAACAGTGATCATCTTACCACACTGATTAAACCAATGCTGAAATCTGTGAAACTGAGAATTTAACTACATCTTTATCTTTCTTTGGCATAGCTTATTGTCCTGGACACCTGAGATCAACATCATTTTCAAGACAGAGAAAACAGATTTATAGAACTACATACACATATACATCCAAAGTTCAATCTTTTCAAGTACATTGAGTAATTCCTAAATGCTATAAATGTCCATATATGAACTATAACGACAGTATGCCATGTGTTCAATGCTAAAAAGACAGAATTTCTCAATATTGTAAAGCTACCACTAATTAACAGTATTTATCTTTTTTGCCTGTAATATAGCAACCTGTTGTACATATCGACAGCTGCCAGCTGGCCAGTGTGCTGCTCCACAGGCTGACTAGCTTTGTTGGGTTTTCTGCTCAGTGAACACTGCCTTTGAATATCTGTTAAGCCTCGGTCGCAGATGATGTTTAATGAAAGTTGTCTTTGCAAAGACGTTAGCACGCCCTGTGTAAGCATCACCCACAGTTCAGAGTCAATGACTATCCAGGGTCTTTCAGCTGCTGAACTGGATGCACAAATTTATTTTACAGGATTTAGCTGCATACATTTTAATAATGCATTTTAATTTTAAATCGTTATTATTTCATTAGCTATGAATAAAAGCCAACCATGAAACTATGGAATTAATTCTACAATGAAATGTGAAAGCGATGACACACATGACTGTACTGGTGCCAGTGTCTAGGTATCACAGTAGAACATTGCTTTTGTATGCATGTAAAATTCTTTACAACAATGTCATATTCTGACTATAAAGGTAAAATAAAAAGCATCAGTGTTGCAGTTAAAACCATCAATACATAAAAAACAATACAAAGCTAAAAGAAAGATGAACTCACTTCTTGCTACTGGTTTGTTTGCCCTGCGCAGCGCAGCTGTAATTTCCGAGCTGCATTCCGAAGCGAAGAGACAAAGCCGTATCACAGTCGTCAATGCTCACCACAGCAATCTTCTCGTCTGACGGACCCTGGGCCTCACCGCTCATACTGCGCTTCGGCTGACACACAGATACACAAGAATGAATACAAAGCCCAAAATAAAGAAAACCAAGAAACACCATGACACCAGACAACATGCAAGAAAAGCAGCATTTACAAAATCTAGCATTTATATCACTGCAGTCACACGCTACACCAGAAAATAACAGCTCCAGCATATCAGACCATACTCAGTATATACAAGGCTACTGCAAATCATAGAAAGAAAAGGGGAAAATTGGAGTTAGTAAGAGGAGAAACAACAGGAACCGGATTATGGTAGAAATATAATGGAGTAAAATCAGACAGTACATTCACTCTTCACTTACTGTCTGCTGGTGAAAGAAAGACAGACGGACAGGAGGAAAAAAAGAACGAAGGAGGACGAGACAAAGAAGGAAGAAGTGTATGTGCGCCCTGACACACACTCATACTCACATAGCGTATAGCTGGCTGGAGGAGAATGAAAGAACATGAAGAAAATTAAAGGAGATGTGTGGTGAATATGCATGAATGAAATGGTAACAGGCAAACACTCACATAACAGTATGCACACGCAAACCCTTCAAGCTCTATTCAAAGTGCTCTGTTGGCTCAGAAACTATTCTGCTGACGAATCAGAAGTATAGTACACGTAATCAGAGGTACAATGTAAAACTTCAAAGGATTAATTCATCAAACAGACATCAGAGACAGAAAATGAAAGTTCAAAAGTAAGATCCAGAGTCAGACTCACAAACAAACTGAGATCTAAACCCACCTTGTTGTAGTAGTGGATGTGAACAGTATGCCAGTTGCCATCGCTCACTCCACCAGGCAGAAAGGGACTCACCTGAGTGGACGATTCACCTGCAGGCAGGCAGATGTTGATGAGGTTTGGGTGAAAAAAATAAGCAGGTAATAGTAATAACATGACAAAATGCTACTATTTAAATGCTACTATACATAAAAAACATCCTTTTATTGCCAGCCTCACATGTGTGCATGTACCAATCTTGTACTTATTATTATATTTTTGAGGACCTTGACTGACAGGGTTCAGTCTCTGAGGCCACAATAAATAAACAGATTTTATCATCCCAAGAGAGAAATTTGCTTTTCTAATCTGCAATCTGTTCTTGTCTCATGAGAAAAACCTACAAATTGGAATACAGTAGACATATGGTCATATGTAAATGAATTCTTGTCTCTTTCTCAATATAAATACTTGTATAACCACCTTATAATACATAACCACTTATATACACACACATTTAGTATTCAGCACGTAGTATTTAATTAGGGGCTGCTATGGCAGAAGAAAAGAAACTGTAATGATTTTGGAGGCAGTGCGTCTGATACTGTTACGTCTCTTTTTATTGGAAAAGTGGAACAATACATCACGATGGCACTTCAGCTGACCCCTGTGTTACCTACATATGACCAATAAAACTGAAAACTGAAGCTTAAAACTGGATCTGGCCTTCTGTATGTAATATATGATATAATAATATACAATACTTCAGCTTAAGTATTTTGTATTTTATGTTGCTTGACGGACATCTAAAGACTGTGAAATGATGGTCCTGCAGGTGGTGGAATGAAACAAAAAGACTTCATATCACAGTGAGTTATAGCATTTTTTTCACAACACCATATTTGACTTTATCTACAGTTTACTGCTTAGCTGACCCCTAATGTTGCCTAAATCCTCCCTGCTACTCTCATAAAGAAATGATAGACAACCTTTGAGAGCAAAACCACATCTTTCTTTCCTGTGAGAACATATTGTCCTGATAAACAGAAAATTACTACTTTATTATACATAAAGATGCAGATGTAGTACCTGTGGAATATTTGAGCACCACTTGTCCTTCTTGGATCTCCAAGGCGATAAAATCATGTTTCTCATTGAAGCGTCCATTATAAAAGAGAAGACCACTATTCTCCAGGGTCGCAAATCTACAGAATGCACACACAGAAACAATAAAATACATCAAGTGATGAAAATTATTATATTTCTATTGTGTGTTTTATCTTTTATATGCTGCATACATAGAGTACAAATAAATTACACACTGTTTGACACATTCAAACATTTTCGGATGAGATTTTCTACTCTGGTTTGATTAATGCAACATTTGACCTTGATACAGTGAGGTATACAATGACTAATTTCACATGGCAAAACAAAACCACTCTGTAAGCCTCCTCATACAGGCTTAATATGGACGAACAAAATCTGTTCAAACTGTAGCACTGTCATCAAACCATAATGCTGAAGCCTTCCACACCCTCCAGCTGCTCAGTCATACAATAGTCTATTTTCTATAGCAAGGCCAGAGGGGCTGCTGAGACCAAGGCTGCCAATGTTAACACAACCTGATCAAAAGCACTGTTAGTTTTTTTTAATTTTTTTTCTTTTTATACTGCAGCACCAATGACAAATCTACTCTCCTGGCAACAAGATGCAGGAAGACTCCACTTTAAAAATGCTTTCATGCTGTCCTTTAATATTTTGTCTTGCTTGTTACTTTATGAGCTTGTGGCTTAAACTAAAATCCTTGAAAAAACATTTAAACATCCACCAGAAATCAATGTGGCTGTAACAACAGATGCATTACTGCAAAACAGCAGTGTTAGGAGAAGAGCATGTTATCACCATTTCCATCTTGTCAACTTCATACCCCTGTTATCTGAGAATGTTGCCATTGTCTAAAATAAACCCAAGGTTACTCAATAGCAGACATGTGTCTTGTTTGCATGGCACTGTTGTTGTTGCAACAGCATCATGACATCCTATCTTGTAATATGCAGATGGAATCTCTTCAAGCCACCAGAAATAGCTGAAAAGTAGTGTAAGTTGAGCTTTGCCAGAGACAGAGGAGTCTAGACGGAAAGATGCAGAGGCATAAATAAAAGCGAAGAAGCATATGTTCAATATGTCTGTTTTGTTGGCATGCTTATTGTTTGTGGAGTTTATTAGTTTTATTATATTTAATATAAGGTGTCTGATTGTCTTGAAAGCAATAAACCTCACAAAGGCAGCTCAGCAGCCAATGATAATCTAAACATAGCTGCCGCACACAAACCCCAAATGACTTGCATGCGTTATGGTTTTACAGTAAGGACATATACTGTTACAGCGCTATACAACAGAGCTATATTGCCCTTCATACGTTCTCAGATAGAATTACAATAACATAAACCTCTGAAGCAGCTTTCGGGTGAAACATAAAAAAATATATATGTATTATTTTTTACAGTGGAGAAATAAAACACTGAGAGAAAAGTGAGTGACACGAATAATGATTATGTCCTGTTTAGCCCTGATGTGAAAATCAGGCTAAGGAGTGTAGCTGGCAGCAAACAGGGTGTTAAATAAAACAATTACTGCAGGAGAAAAATGATGACAGCCAATCAGAGTAATTTGTATCCACAGTGGGACACAATAGATAGCATGAAAGTTATCTGAACCAGCAACAACAGGACAGGAAAAAGATCAAGGTTTCACTGTCTTTAAAAAAGGCTAAATCTCCTGACGTGGTGCCTTAGAGAAAAACACTGTATTGACCAAGGTTGAAGCTTTGAGATGTCAATGTCTTTGACTGAATGCAGAGCAGGCAGTGCAGATAGAGACCACACAGTATCTATTCAACAAAATCCCTGACTTTCCCAAGGGCGCCCAGATTTTTCTAACCGGTTTGGGAATCTTAAATATCAACTAGCACCATTGCTGCCAACATTTGCCCACACTGGAGTCTTACAAGGGAAAAAATTCTGCCACAAAACATCTTAAATGCTCATAAAGTGACTTACCATCACTGTGTGGTAACAAATCAATGAAACGACTCACATGTGGTGACTTTACACACCAGCAATTCATAGAAGCTCATTTGGAAAGAATACCAGGACCAAAATGTCTCATAGCAACCACTCCATGGTAGCCACATCAGCTTAGCAACAACCCCATGGGCAATGTCACCTTGGCAACTATCATTAGACAACATCACCCATGACAACCATCCCATAACCCTGCCTGACCACTCTTAAGGACCACTTCAGATCTCCCATAGACAACCACTCAGTGAGTCAAGAGTCAATGGTGGCAACAAGGACAAAGAAAAGGGACCAAGAGAAAGGAGACGATCACTGACCTCTGCAGTGATATAATGTTACATTGTGCCATGGAATAAAATCCAAAAGCAAACAAAACAAGCTGAATGATTGTGGCTTAGGAGTGTACTGAGCAAAGTTTAGGCTAGACTGAATGCAAAAACAATCACACAAATCTGATCTCAAGAGAGATATTGAAAAAAATAAAAATACAAACACCTTATAACTAACATCCTTATCCAACGTCCTTATTACTATCATTACATAAGGTTATGTGCCTAACTTAGCTTTTCAGTAATGCACTAACTCTGACTAAAAGGCTATTTTAGGTCTGGGAGATTACTTGACCCTTACGCAGGGTCACAAGAAATGCAGAAATGCATTTGCCTTTGGAGAGTTTGATCAGCCAAGAGTGAAAGAGGAGAATACAGTGATGATGAGATGTAAGATAAGAAGAGAGAGTGCAAAGAGAGAAAGCAAAGGAGATGTTACTGAAACCAGCAAATTGATGGATGAAAGAGGAAAGAGAGGAGAAGCTTCACTTCTCACTGGAGAGAGAACCAGAGGCAGCAGTGAGAGAAACCATGAATAATAGGATCGATCTTCTGAGTCAGAGATGAAATAAATAGATTAAAGCAAAGAGGAGAGTGACTCCGTAAGAGGAAGAGTACTGATAATCAAAGAGCTGTGGTTACGGATCCCTGTCTCATCATCCAGTTGAGTGCAACTGGATGAGGCGAAGAGAAGGATAAAGAAGATAATAAATAGCAAAAAACAAAACAGAAGAACTGTCAAATATAGAAATTTGCTGAAGGAAAGAAAAGATAAAACAGAGAAAAGAGTCTAAAAATAAAGTCTCAATCTACTTACGTTAACGAGATAGACAAGTGAAACCTCTGCCTGAGGCCCCGGAACATGGCGAAGGACTTCGGTGGGAAGGACCGGGCAGTGACTGTGCAGTATGGACGCTCATAGCCTCCAGCGGGACACTCGCAGCGGAAACCCCCACCTGAAAGCTCCCGACACGTCCCTCCATTACGACACACGCCTGGCACACACCTGCCCTGCTGCCGGTCGAACTCACATCGATCACCTGGGGGTTAAAATTTGAAACAATTCATTATGTTAATCTCTGTTGAACCTTTTTAGAAACTGCAACAGTGCTGGCACAAAAATGACGACAAAAAAGACTCTAAGATATACTCTATGTCAGGGGTCCACAACCAGGGGTCCATGAGAGATTGTAGGGGGTCCATTTTTTGTCATAACAATTGACCATTTTTACTAAAATAGTCTGTGAGAATTAAGAAATATAACAAAACATTTTAAAAAATGAATTACAAGTAGTGGTCCCTGTTCTGTTTGCCTCCTGTCCAAGTGGTCCTTGGGCTAAAAAAGGTTGAAGACTCCTGCTCTATGCATACAGTACATAGACATGCAGTCGATTAGCATCTAAACTGTTCCAGCAAGTCCAAAAGAAAAGGCAGATTTTCTCTTCAGTAACGGGCAGTTTTGCCATTTTGGGTCTTGTTCCAGTCTGAGTCTTTTTCATAAGCTCTGACCTCACTGAGCTCACTGGCAAGTCCATCAAAATAAACCCATGCTGTGCAACCAACCACTGTTCAAACCCACAGAGCCACAGAGAACAGTACTTGAAATTCCAGTCAGGATCCTGAAGTTTACATGCTGAATTTAAATTATGGTTGAGATAAAATATTGTTAAGATTTTAATATTTTACTCATTAGGCTATGAGCATGATATACTAAAAGTTAAATGATGCACTAGAAGATGTGGATACTGAATATGTATCAGACAGTGCCTTACAGTGTGGAAAATGTTTTTGTTATCCATCATGGCTGAGGTGAATAAAGGTCAAAAATGAAATTAATAAAGTTGCAAAACTCTCCCCTAAACCAATCAACGCAGTGTACTTACTGTAAAGACCTTTTTATATGCTAACATACCTCCAAAGAGGCAAACCTTTAAGACGGCAAGACATACAAGGCTATGATTTTACTCAGTACTATCAGAAATCTATGAATCAGTGAACACGTGTAATGTGTTCACAGCAAGGGAGTAAATCATAGTCCCCATAAGCAAACAGGAGTTGACCACGTTTTTTCCAGTTATTTTGCCATGGAAGTTATACATTTAGAAATGCAATCAACTACTCACAGACACTGTTGATTTGAGGACCTTCAAGCGAGGGTTGTGATATGTCACTTGAGAGCCTTCTGTAGGAGGCTACTTAACGTGAGGGTCTTGAAATTGCCCCAATCTACAAAGCAGTGGTTCTTTTTCCATGTCAGCAGCTTGACAGAGAGCTGCTGGTTTTCTTTCCTATCAGGCAGTGAACTCCATTCACCACTTTAGATGCAAATTAGTACTTGATTAGATGGTGTAAGCAACAGGGTGCTGATTCCCCAGAAGCAGGAATAAGAGCTGTTATAAAGGACAAAGCATCCCCATCCCTCAAACAACAAAATTAGAGTTGACAGCGATAAGATATAGAGTATTTGGAAGTGTATGTTTCCAGGGGAAAAGGGGGGGAAAAAAAGTATTTTCCTGACAACTGTGATTCTGTTGCTTTAGAAGTGTGTGTGGAAAACCAAAAAACACCAACAAATCCGCAGACAAGAATAAATACAGATTTGGCTGCCAGTCAAACGAGCGGCAGTCTGAAGTGTCTCAGGAGGCAGAAACACCCACACAACACATACACACACAAATACACACACACCCACAAAAAGGTGTGTAGGAGTAGACGCTCACTCTTTTTTTTTTTCTTTTTTTTTTAGGGTTTCACCTTTCCTTGAGCACATTTGGACACACACATTGTCTGACATTTAGCAGCTGCACACAGAAAACACCCACACCCGATGCCCTCCATATAAACAGAGCAGACAGGGTTTGAGACTAGCCTTAAGACAGAGGGCTCCTTAAGGACCCACACTAGAACCTGCTGACGCCACACACACACACACACACACACATTCAGAAGATAACAAATAAACAAACCCAAATTCATACACATTAATAATTGATACAATACACACTCAATCTGTAAAAAAACAGTCTCTCTCATGTTCCCTTCTTCTCTCTTTTTCCTACACACACACACACACCATACACACACATACGGATCATTGCCCCTGCCCCTGAGGCTGTCGGGTTTTATCATGTAGCTGTCTCTGTTGGCGCATTGTTTGTGCTGCTTTTAGATGCCAAAGTACCCACTGGCAGAGCCCTCACATCTAAACAGCCACACACACACACACACACACACACACACTGAGATGACGTACTGCTGTTGTAAGTCAATAGAAACCTTCATATTTCCTCATGATCATTTGGACACAAATATTATCTGACACATACAAGACACAGACACAGACAATTTCTCTCACACAGTCAAAACACAGCCACACACACACCCGAGGGCAAGTCATGACCACACACCGAAATGCACAAGTCATACAGACACACCGTGCTTGATGCGCACTCTGATACTGAATATCTGTGACACATACAACACAAACCGCTTCAACTTCATCTCTCCATCATTCATCCATCCTCCTCCTTCCTCCATGAGAGGGATGCAAACCTCCAAAACTGAAAGTGTTCAACTTTGAAGACAAAAGAAGCAAATGAAGCTTTTATTGCAGCTACGATTCTGACCTCTTCTGTCCCATCCATCCATCCATCCATCCATTATCTGTAACTGCTTATCCTCGTCAGAGTCATGGTCAGGCTAGAGCCTATCCCAGCTGACTTTGAGTGAGAGGCAGAGTACACCCTGGACAAGTGACCAGTTCATCACATAGAGACAAACAACCGTTCACACTCACATTCACCTACCAGCAATTTAGAGTCATCCATTAACCTGTTAAGTGTGTGTCTTTGGACTGTGGGAGGAAGCCGGAGTACCTGAAAAGAACCCACGCAGACATAGGGAGAACATGCACTCCACACAATAAGACCCCAGCTGAGGTTTGAACCAGGAACCTTCTTGCTATGAGGCAACAGTGCTAAGAATGCCTCTGCATGCTCTAATATCTTCTCTGATTGCTCAGTGGCTTGGTCAATATTTTTGTCAAGCTTCCATATTTAAACTAAACTATACCCTATTTAACTGATTCTGGTACTGAGTTGATTTATCACATATTCTAACACGTCCATCCATCCCATGATCTCACTGTTTCTTTACAGTAATTTCAGCTCATGCGGCTCGTTTTCTCTCTCCATCCATCCAAAAGTGTATTTCTCCATCCATCACACTCACTTTATGTAATTTATTAATTTGTCCCAACCTATTCTGCATCACTTCATGTCCCCATGCCACCTCTCTCCTCATGCCACCGGGCAGCTGAAATCTGCCAGTTACTGGCTGACAAACATACTCTCTCACACCAACAAATCACCCTGAGGACACACACACACACACACACACACACACACATACAAGACACCCTGTCACACAGTCAGCTCAGCGCCCAAGGACATTCAAATTATCACATCTGTCTGTCCTTGTTTAGCTTTCTCTGATCCTCTCTCCCCCCTCACATTAAACATATACTTCTATGTAAGTGCACACAACAGGGAACCAATTAAATGGGGAAACACACACACACACATACGTGCACTCTAACACAGCCCAATTTCCCTGCCTTTGTCTGTTGTGCCCATTCATCCGTTCAGGCCCTCTCATTAATATTAAAATAAATAAATAGACATTAATACTCATGAATTATGCGTGTGATGAGACACATACACACACACGCACACAGACACACACACAAACACATCTAGAAATACAAATACTGGTTCATTATGCACATACACACTTGTGCACAGGTTGAGTGAGAGACTTGCAGGAAATAAATTGACGATAGATGACAGACAGAAAAACAAAAAGCGCACGCCTACAGTATGCATGCACACATGAAGCATCAAAAATAAGAGCTGTAGACAAAAACAGCAACATACACACACACACCCACACACAGACACACACACACACAGTAATTAGAGGAAGTAAAGCTGAGCAGACATGATCTCAGACTGACTTAACGATTATCTTTTTTATTCTCATCTCTTGCCCAGACGGTGTGAAGGCGTCCACCTTATTGAGGCACTTACACTGATCATCAGTGATAGGAAACACACACATGCACACACACAGGTACAGCGGGACACAGCGAGTGTTGCTTTAAGTGTGTAATTCCTCATTCTCCTCAGTGTTCACACTTACATTGACACGAAGGTCAAGTGATTACTAAACAAACGGTGAGTGTCCAAAAGCAAGATAGCACTCCACACACAAACACACACAAGCACTTAATGGACACACATGCACACACCCAGATGGTTTTTAATGAACACACCAGAATGGAAATGCACACACCCACCAGACACACAAGATACCGCTTAATGTCTCGACACAGTCAAACAAAGAGGCGCACACACCCATCGATGAACACACTTGTGTTCATCATGAATCCCATTGGAGGAAAGTAACAAGTACATTTTATGTACTGCATGTAATCACAATTATTTGATCATTTTCATTTTATTCCACTTTACTTCACTGCATGCAACCTTTTAACTAGAGCTGCCACAAATGATCACTTTAGCTCACAATATTTGACGTCCAAGGTGACGTCTTATGTTGCTTGTTTCAGTCCAAAGCCCAAAACTTCATTCCATTTACAGCACCAAATCCTCACATAGAAGTTCATCAGAATCAGCGACTACTTAGTATTTAGTTTGATAACATACACGAGCAATTGTTGATTAGTAAAATCATTGATTTATTTGATTCTTAAGTACATTTTGGTGGTGATACTGCGCCTTTCACCCCAGACAAACTTGAAAATACATCCCGAGTAAACTACTGACTCTTCTCTGCTTGCATCTTGCCTCTACTGTTTAAAAGCAAAACTGTTTCCATTCACGTCCTTCCTTATTCTTCCTCCACTCCCTCCATCCTCCTCCTCTAGCTCCTTGTTCCTTCCTTCCTTTTCTATCTTCCCTCCACCTTACAGCTCTCCATGCTTTACTGTTCCGTGCTCCTTCCCCTCTTCATGTCTTTCCATATCTTGCCATTTCTCTTTTCTTTTCTTCCTCTATGCCTTGCTTAATGCATTCACACCACCCCTTCATTCACGCAGATGTTTTATTCATCAAAGCCAGTATTATTCAACCACCCCCCCGGCATCTTAGTTTGCTCCACCCCATCGCCCCCCTCTCCTCCACCCCAACACATGCTACATCCCTAGAGGCCAATACACTCCCTTTGCTTCTCTCTGCTCCTTCCTCTTGTCTTTCCTCTGTATGTCTCGTTCTCACTCCCTTTTCTGATGCTCTTTTTTTTCCTCATACACGCCCTCACCCAAAAAGGTGCCTTCGAGGGCAACACTGATTCTGAGCTCTCAGTAGATGTGTAATGAGTCAGAGATGTACGATTTATTGAAGTAGTGATCTTAAATGTTTTCTTGTAAGTAAATGACCTGTTTTTCTACTCTGCCATTAAATAATAATACATAATTCAAGCCATATCTTATAAGACCATGGAGGAGCCATTGATTCTGATTGGTCAGATGGCAGAACTGTTTCATCCCAAGTCAAGTCTCATGTCCCTAATTTTGTGTTTAAGGTCCTAAACATGTCAGTTTTTGTGTAACTCCTTGGCAAAAAACAAATGCACCTTTCCTCACTGCTTGTTAGTGATTAGCAGCTGGTGGCTCCCATCCAGAGCTTTTCTCCTCCTCTTCCTTCACTAACCTAACATCTCTCTTCTTCCTTTGGGCACCTCTGTTTTATTTTCCTGTACCGTTTGCCCCCGTGTGCCTCTTCACTCACCTCTTTTTCTCTCTACATCACTCTCCCACTGCTTCCTTTTTTATGAATCTCATCTTTTAGTTATTTTCTCTATCTAGAGGTCTCTTTACACCTCATCTTGATGTTCTTTTTGTTTTGGTCTTCTGTCACTGTTCACTTCAATCTTTCCCTCACATATTCTTCAAGTCACCTCCCTTCCTGTTCCCGTTCTTCTCTCTGCTAAATTTCCTTTCTATGTACCTGTTTTTGTTTTTGTTTCTCTGTATTCCCTTCCCCTTCTCTCTATCTGCCCCAAAGCCTCTCTTCCTTTTTAAATCTCCTGTCTATTTTCCCTTCTGCTCTCTCCTTCCAATTTCTTGATGTGCTCTTCCTTCCTCCTCTTTCATCTGCCTCCACCTCCCTCACAATCCTCTTTTGCCTGTTTTTTTTTTTTTTTTTTTGGCCTTTTTCAAAAGATCAGGTCCTAGATATTGATAACCATCACCTCCCACATTCATTTTCGATTCTCTTTAGCTTCCTCTCCTCACCCCACTGCTTTTCCTTTTTAATTATTGTGTTCTCCCTCTCTCACCCCTTCTGTCTCTCATTTTCTATTCCTCATCATCTCAAATGTTTCAAGCACATTCAATACTTTACAAGTAATAGAGTTACTAGACCATGTATATGCAGAAGTATTTACTGTGGCCAAAATAGCACAAGAGCAACTTGTACACTGTGATTACAGGAACTGAATTTTTCCCGTAAAAACCACAGAGGGGCCTGAGGTACTTTTTCTTCACCTCCATCTCTCTCCACTCTCCTTGTGCTCTTCAACTTATCTCACCAAAACTCATTTAGTTTCCTCTCCTTCCTCTCACACTGTTTAATGCATTTATCCCGCTCAACTCAGCAAATCATGTCCCCTGCGGTGTATTTTTTCATACAAAATGCATATTTCCAAATCATGTTTAATATGTATTTAGATGTCTCCATTTCCTCCCTTTGCTTTTCCACCCTCCTACACAATCTGCACTTTTTCCAAATCATCATCACCAAAAACTGAGCAGTCTCATTGCTCTGGATGTTCACCACAAAGTAATTTATTCTCCTTGTATGTCCAGTCTCCCTCTTACACACACATTCGCAAGCACACACAGCCGCTGCCAACACTTCACTATTTTTTAATTTCCCCAAAGTAATTTAGTCTACCTATCTTTTACTTACACACATACACAAACACGAACACTTCTTATTCGCTGTTACCCTTTCCACAACTAATTTGGTGTCATTTTTATACGCACACACACACACACACACTCATCTAGTCTATTAATGACCTCTAAAATTAATGTCACTCAGACTTCTGAATCCATCCTATACCATTATCTCTCTCCCTTCCCTCCTTCATTTCCCCGCTCTCACCCAGCCACCCTCGTATTATCTAACCCATGAAACCTGGCCTCATCTCTCTGATTCCATCCCAGTTTCACCCTCTCCAGAGACTCAATCTTTTTTAAAAGTTTTGTTTTTTTTCTAATCTCATCTCTTGCAAGTTATATCGTCACAAAAAAGTGGCCTTTATTCGGCCTTTTAGGACTTCGCTCATCTATTTTTCCTCAAAGACTGTCAGTGTCTTATCACCCAAGCGCTTGTCTCTGACATTCATTCTCAGTTCTCAGTCATCACATTGTGTCTTATCATTCCCAAACTAATTGAGTTTCTATTTGTCTGCAAATGTGCTAACTTTAAATTACTCCATTCTCCACACAGTATATTGTTATAGTAATATTTGCTGCCATGTCATGATTAATTCTACACTAATTAGCTGAATGATTCTTAATAAGTGCTATGTATAAGTTATATGCTATCAGTGGAAGGATAATTAATTTATTCTTTTATTTAGTCCTTAATTCTTATGTCTTCTCTTATGTCTTTTTACAGTTAAGAGTTTTGGTTAATTGCATTTGTCTAAAAGAAATAGTGAATATTATAAAAACTAAACGTTGCCATCTCAAAAGCTGTCCATTGTTTGGAATAAGTACATCCTGCAAATTACTATTAGTGCTGCACAGAGTATAAAGCTTCACAACACCAATTTTCTTTGCTTTACGTGGGAGTAAGTTACTAAATACATAATTAGCTCAGATCAGCCTAATAATTAGCTCTGATTTCATGGCTCAGTTCTGCCACTGGGCATATGTTATTAAGCTGCATATTCTGTTTTTCTTTACTGCAGACTGCTGAGGGTGTCCACTGTAAGAAAAGGGTAGATGTAGATGTGTGTAGCCTTAGTTGTATCATAACATTTCACTCTGGAAGAAGTGAACTCCAATGACCATGAGTCTAAACTGGAAGATACGGTGAAACAAGTGTCACAGCTACAGTCCATGGTGCTGATTTTAAAGCTGTCCTAGATGCTCCTCAACATTCGTGTCTGTGGGATTAGTTTGTAAGGTTTGAAAAAAGATTTAGAGGAAAGAACCAGAAATAAAAATCCAAAATCCAAAATCCAAACCTTGACTCAGTTCCTCTTTATTGTTTTAAATAGTCAAATTAATTGAGTTGTAATGGTGATGAAGGATTTAGTAGATCTTTTCCATGACATATGATACTATTTGTTTTCTGAAACATGAGTTGTATGTGTTTTGACATTTCAATGTTTTCATATGTATTGTTTCACTAATACTTCTGTCCATATGTGCTGCCTGTTTCAGATGCATTACTCACGGCTGGCCTTTCATTTATTGCATTAAATACATCTTCCTGATTTAAGATGATGACTACTTGTAATGTCTGTTAGCTTGTGTTTCTTTTATGTTGCCTGCTGAGACCTTTCTGACTTTTGTTAACCAAGCTGGTCTCCCCTGAGGTGGTTTACCAAAATTATTTAATGCAATGTCACCTGTTGCACTCAATACGTACATGTTTCTCCAACACCTGGTTGCTGAGTCTCAGAGATGCTAACACCAATCTTCCACTGAGCTTCTAAAAAAATTATCCAAAAATTCAGTTACTAAAGTTTCCTCATCTTCTTGTTTCTTCCTTTAGCCATATTTTCCCGATACCTCCTCTATACATTCAAGCTTATCTTGCTCAACTTTATTTCACCTCCTCTTGCTCTCTGTTCATCACCCGTCCCACTTGTTTATCCCACACCCCCAAACTCTTTCATCTCTTACATCTCTCTGTCTCGCTATTTCTTCATTCCTTCTCCATCTTACCTTAACCAAACTCATTTAGACTCTGAGGCTATACTTCAGTCTCATCTCAATCTACAAAATGCATTTCCTTTCCTCTTCTCAGATCCCCACCACTCTTATCATTCATTTATGTCTGTAACTTTCAAACCATTCACACCTTAAAAACCAACACTATTCTTCACAAGACACACAGTTTTAGTTACCTCAACCTAATTTGATCTGTATGGGTGATCTCCCCTTATCTGCTGGATTAAACGTCTCAGTGTAACATGCATATCTGATTTATCACATCCAAAACTAATCTCACCTCTACCTACCACATTTCTAAACTGTCTCTTTCACTTGCACTCTTCCTCTATTTTCTCAGCTTTGCTTGGTGTAGAACGCAACTCGCCACTCTCCATTTTATCTTCTCACAAACTAATTTAGTCCACATCCGTGCTTCTCTCTCTCTCTCCTATCTCCTTTGTGTTACATCTTACTATAATCTGCATAATGTGTGTTTTTCTTTATCACTTCTGAGTTCCTTCGCTTTGTGAAAACGATCAGATATGTTCTCTTTCTGTATGCTGCGATCTCTGTATTTAAGCTTGATGGTCCACTGGGAACTTCTCTCTATATCACTGAGGTCTTTTTCTTGTTTTTTAGGGTTAATGACTGCTGCACATTCCTGTCTGCACTGCATATTTCTAAGACTGAGTGAGTGCTAGGGGTTAAAAATATTGAAATTCTTGCAAGTTAAAAGAGTGCATACTGCAAAGCTTTAGCTGAGTTTAGCCTTGTTGCGGTGGGAGATAACTTCCCTCCTACATTTGATTACCTCTGAAGTAAAGCACCCTGGAAATAGATGGGGTTATTTCTTAGAGAAGCAGGATCTAATTATTGCATACTGAATATAAATGTTTCCTGCTACTTGCCTGCTTGGCCACATTTCGATTCTAACCTGCAGCCCTTTGCTACATGTTACCCTTCTCTCTCCCCTTTCCTGTCTGCCTTCAGCTTTCAGCTGTCAAATAAATGCGAAAGAGCTTCAACAGTAGACCAAACCAGCCTTTACACTACATTTTAGTTTGTGTGGTATGCAGTTGGATTTCACAGGAAGCTTTTGAGGAAATGATTGCCTTGTCATTCAGCAGACTGGGTGTTACCTGTTTTCACTTCTATATAGTTAAAATACCCTTAAATGTACTTAACAAGGCAGATGTCAGGTCATGACACATTAGCAAAATTTCAAATGTTTCCAAAAAAAATCAACAAGCAACAAGAAGCCACTGCGTATATGAAGAATATGTTCATAATTTTGAGCAGTGATGTACAATATTATTATTGTATATCATTATGATATATCATCATAATCATTATTTTCATTGTTAGATGGGTGGTGCATGGATCATATTACGGTTCTGATGAAATTTACAATGTATTCCAAAAGCATGATCAGTTGATTTCTTACTTTATCTTTTATATTCTCTGTTTGGCTATTTAGTTTTCCACAAATGAAAATGTAACACAAGGAGACAACTGACTGCTTACAGTACATGGAACTATCTGAAGCTGTGTTAATGTGTACCCCCTTTTGTCTAAATGATAAAATGAATGATGGCTCAATTACAATTAGCTGTCTCAGCTCCTATTATAAAACACACGAACAGAACAGAGACATTGTTAATGTTACTGGTAATGCCAGTGCTTTTCCTACTCTGACAAGTTAAAATGTCTGTGAAAAGGCCCGTGAGCAGATTAAAGGTGCACTGGCTGATGCTTCCAATTCAATTCATTCATTTCACTTCAGAAAATGTAACACATCAGAAAACTAAAAAGCTTTTCATGCTCACACCATTTTTACTTTAACCTTGGATAGTAACACAATCTGGATTGTAAACATACACCACATCACAGTTTCATTTCAACCCTGGGCTAACCCTGGATATTTAGTACTGAACGGTACATGACCCCAGCTGAGGCAATGTTTCACACTATTTTCTTAGCACTACATCTCTGGGGTTATCATCACAAAGGTAGTCTTAACCTTTCTACACAGCAGGGTTCAACGTCTCATGTGTAAAAAGCAGTTGTGTCAAACCTTACTTATCCTTGGGTTAAATGTGCGGTTCAGAGAGGGGTTAGCCTGAGGTTAGGTGTGTTGTGGGATCCTTTGTGTGTCTTTGCTCTTGTCTTAGCAGTGGAGGAGGTGAAGAGGTTCAGTCATCCCTAAAGAGTTTTAGTGAGATGGAGCATCTACCTGCTGCTAGTGTTACTTAAAACTAGAAGGGTGGATTCAGTATTATCTTTAAAATGCCTAAATATTACAACATAATATATAATAATAATAATCTAGTCCAGTTTTTTGAGTTATTGAAAAGTGCTCTACAGCTACAGTAAAAATTATTATCAGTATTATATGACATGATTACAGATTAGAGTCTTCTATTTTGATGAGGCACTTCCTTCCACAAAGACTCTCCACCAGCTAACAAACAAATATCTCTTTATCAGGGGACTGGATGCTCTTCCCTTTCACTTTTTATGATTTAAGGTGATCAAACTATTTTTACATGATACATTTGACTTATCACAAATCACATCTGACCCTGGTCTGTTGGAAGCTTCTGTTCCAGACTGAAAAACATTTCTCACTCAGTGAAGAAACAAAGATTCCAGTCTCTGTCTATACCCCGGGCTTAGCTCCTGCCTGTGAGAGAAATCCATGGAGTTTCAGGGAAAAACAATTCAAAGCCATAAAGAGTGTATGAGGGGATGGATGAAGGCAGGTTGGACGGAAAAAAGAAAACGGACGAGGGAGAGAGAAAGAAAAGTTGGTTGGGAGATGTCTGGAGATTTCTGTGTGTTGCAGAATCAATTCGTCCCTGTTTATCCGTTCTCCTCCTCCTCTTCCTCCCACTAGCCCCGAGCATTGACAAGACACTGCAACACCCGACGCCTACGCAGGAAAAGCACAACACCGACTACCCAGAACCCATCCGATTTCCCTCACTCTACCCATCACCTCTTATCCTACAGCACTCTCTCTCACTCGTTGCTCTCAGATGTCTCTCATCCCATTTTCCCCCTGCAGCCGCGCTTCCATGTTTTTCTCTCTGAATTCATCTGTCTCCCTCGTCCTTCATATTGCTGCCATATCTGTCTCCTCTCTGTCCTCTCCTTCATCTCTCATGCTCTGCTGTTGCACCCTCTCCCACACCTGTCCCATCGTTCACTCCTTCTAATTTTGTCTGTGTCGCGCTCCTATTCTATCCACAGTTATTCTCTCCTCCCTATTGTCTATTATCAATTATCCTCTGTCCTCTATGACAGTTAACCAAATATCTTTGGTTTGTACAAACCAAATGAGACATTTGAGGGTGTCACCTTGACTTGATTGTTGATCATTGTTGTTAGTTTCAGCCCCAATTGCGTGTTTGTTGCATATCACACTGTGCGACATGGCTCCAATAAAATCTATGTCCAAATGTGCTGTGAATGTCTCGTGAACCGGGGCGTTATGACAGAGACAGAAATAACTGCAAGCAGTGCCGCGTCATCTGTCATCCAAGTTTCAGCGATAGTTCTGGCACAGTTTTTGGCTGTTTTATAACTTAAAAAGTAGAGCTTCCAGTTTTCAAGTGACCAGTGTAGTCTGAGTCATTTCAAGTCTTATTGATTGGTTTGTAGACGTGGGCTGTAGCAGATGTCACACCGTGTGAACTAGGACCATCGTTTTGGAATGATGATCAAAGATTTCACCACATTTCTCTCTTGATTTTCAACTTTTCATTGGTATTGCTCAAAATCCAGCAGGGGAATCTCCATTAACGATCTCTTTCTTCATCCTCGTGATTTTACTGCCTCTTCCCCTTCCCCTTCCCTCTCTCCCTACTTTTCATCTTTTTGCTCCGTTTCTCAAACTTTCCCGACTCGCTCCATCTCTCGTTCCCTCCCACTCACTTTATGTCTCTTTCTACCTCCATTTCTTCAATGCTGATTTCCTCTTTCTCTCGCTTTATCTCTCTTTCTGTCTGCCTCTGTGGGAGTTTAGAAAATACTCTGTCTCTCTCATGAAAGAAAAGTGTTGCTTCACTCCTCCAGCTCTCTTTTGATTTGAAATAAAAGGCAATGTGAAATATCCCCCAGACACACTCACACACACACACACACACACACACACACACTGACATGCATAGCATCTCCTCTCCTACAGCCACTCAATGGCTTGAAGACTGAAGCAATGCAGCAGCGCAAAGGGGCAGAAAACACAGCAGGAGGCAAAGAGAGAGACAAGAGGAGAGACAGTAAATTAGTCTAGAGTATTGGGAAAGGTAACAAAGAATGAAATGTGTGTGTGAAAGGGAACAAATTAGTTTGGTGACATTAAAAAGGAGTGAGGGGTTTATGGTGGCGTGGTGGGGATGTGTGTGTGTGTGTGTGTGTGTGTGTGTGTGTGTGTGTGTGCGTGTGTGAGTAAAAGACTAAATAACAGGTAGAGAGCTGAAGAGAACGAAGCTCTCCCAGGAGGCAGAGTGTGTGTTTTCATGTTGTTCAGCTCAACACGACAAAAGAGCAAAAACAGAGCGAATCAAAAAAGAAGCCAGTGTGAGACATGAACAAAAGAGCACAGTCAGTCAGTTTCATTTTACCAGTGTGGAGTTAAAGCCTACACCACGGGGTTCAACATTAATGTTTTTTTTCCAACTTACCCAAAGCCAAGTTTGACTTGCCCGTTTACAAATTGTATTATTTATTAGACTGTCAGCTGTCATGCAAGTGAGATGCTCCCGGCTTTTGCAACAATCCTTGTGCCTCTGAAAAACAACCCTATTTTATCTGCCTTGCTCTCAACCATGTGGTAAACTGTGCAATGCAGAGTCGCAGTTTTTCCCACATCCTCTTATGCCACCATTCTAAACTTACGTTTCAGAATAATTGAAATGCTTGATTGTGCTTTAATTCAGAGACTTTGTCTTTGCATACGGAGGAAGCGCAATGGCTCACTGCTTCGCTACTTCTATCTAAAAAACAATGTGTTTAATTCTTTACAGCATAAAAATGTTTGTCTATGTTTTTAAGGATTTTACAGCTGAGCATTTGGTATATTTATTTGAGAATTTATACTTTTTAGTGGGTTTTAAGTTCTATTATAGTATCTATTATAGCCCTGTGGTTGTGTAAGCTGCATTACTCAGCTTACCGACATTTTAACTTGCATGTCCAAGTGACTAAGTATTGCTTCAAAGATGTGAATCTTTTTACTATGAGATGTGTTAATTAGCAAGCTTTTATCAAAGTGGGTTCACTAGAAAAGTCAACCAGTTAGACCAATGAGATGCAGACAGCAACTTCAAGATAAAAGCAGACTATGCTGTGTGTTGCAGGTGGTTAATTGGGGTGATCGAGACAGAGATCAAGGATATTTCAGTTAGATGTTTGTGATTTTAGTTTTAGGATATCTACAATAAATACGTTTGTTTAGATATTTTCAAAAATAAATCAGTGGGTTTTCAAAACATGACAAGATTTGATCCAAATTCAGCAAACAAATCAGCTAAACTGGTGAGGTTTCACCTCATTTTCACCATAACAGCAAAAATACATGCACATTCCCCTCCCTGCTCACCAGTGTAGTCTTCACGGCAGATACACGTGTACCCTCCCTCTCTGCGGGCACAGACCCCTCCATTCAGGCAGGGGTTGGAGTAACACAGGTTAATCTCCGTCTCGCAGTAATCACCAGTGAAGCCAACTGGGCAGCGACAGCGGAGGCCTGCAATTGGGTGGATGGGCCGGAACAAGATGGAGGGCGAGGAGATGAAGGGGGCCGAGCTGTTGAAGCGCAGCACCGAGATGCACTTCATGTAGTTTTGGCACGGCTCACGCAGACACACATTGTCGTCGAATGGGAGAACCTGGAGCGATGAAGAGAGGAGAGAGGAAAGATGCTGGTAGTCATTATTGCTGTGTTAACCTGTACACAGTAATTTACTGTTGAAGATGGATTCGCTTCTGCCACACTGGTTTTCACTGCTCAGCATCTCTTGTTGAGGACATTTTTCCACTGGGCTTTTTCTTACAACACACAGTCTTACTTGTAATAGCACATGCACAATTACTAACATTTATGCTCTTTCTTTTTAATGTGGGTGTTCCAGTAGCCAGGCTAAAAGAATTCAGACCCATAAAATGTAGAATTTACCTATACAACAATGTAAATATAGTAAATATTACTTCAGCGAAAGTGTTATTAGCTAAATTTACTTTACTAGCAACTACAGCTGTCAGACAAAAGCATTTTGTGCAGTGGAGTAAAAAGTACAATATTTATCTGAACTGAACCAGAAGGGCAAAGTAGCATGAATTCAAAATACTCGAAAAGATGTAGCTTGTAAGTACCTTGCTAAACAAGTGCAATAGTTGAGTAAATTACTCAGAAAACAGAAAGAAGAAAACATAACCAATACCAGGGCCGTGAAATCGTAGCACCTAACTTGATTGCAGCCTTGGTTAACATTATTGATTACACCTGCTACAAACAAAATGTCTCCCATGAGAAATAGTCTACTGTATGCAGCAGGTAAAGTTCTATAGTGATGAAGAGACATTTGATGGAAATAACTGTATTCTTATATATTATTATTATATTCACAAAAGCACAAAAATAATAAAAATGCTAACAAAGCAGCAGTTTTTTGTTGTCAGGAAGTGTTCCAGTTTGACTTGTCAGTACAGTAACCTTAGCTGTTTTTAGCATACTGAGGAAAACTACACAACATTAATGCAGCAGAAAAAATAGACTTTATATAACTTACTGTAAATTAAACTAAACAACATTAATGTTGTTACTGTGGCTATCCTTTTTGGCCCTGGGTCTCGCCTCAATCTACAGAGCCCCCATGTAGTGGTTGCTCCAACCCTGCGATTTCTGTAGGCGTGTAAACTAACATTTGGCAAGCACATCATTTCGTAGTGATCCATCCAATATAGCTGTTGAGATATTTTGTAATATAATAATAATAATAATAATAATAATAATAAATCTTATGATGAACACTCCTTGGATTTATTTCACAGCTTTCACACTGAGACATACTGCTATTGGTAGTCTTATTTATACATTTTTGCTTTCCAGATGGTTTCTACTGTTACTGTTTGCTGTTAAGGTCACTGGGTCAGATGTATTCACAGGATTGTGTCTTCTTAGACATAAGGGGATATAAATTCAGTTTGCATGTGTGTTCATATGACGGTGCCCATTGATAGAAGGTCACATACATTCAGCCTTAAACTATGTATCTCTTGACACTGCTGTGCTCTCTCTCTGCCCTTAATAAATCTTTTCTCCTTCCTATAGGGTTTCATTTGTTCTCTTCTATCTCTTTCTGTCATGCATGTGCAGTTACATGCATGTGCAGATACATACATGCATGTGTGTGCATGCATGTATGTAACTGATGTGCATGCTGTGTCCAGGTGTGTGTGATTTCATGCATGAGAACATATAGTGGTCATATTGGTGTGTTGCTCCATAAAGCCATATGGCTGCACTGGTATGGCATCTGTATTGTAGTATTATCAGCTCACATGCTCCGGTGACTTGAGATGCATTTGTGCATTGTGTCTTCCTACTTTTGCTTTGCATGTATTATTACATGGAACTGTGATTTCCAGCTGCTGCGTGCGTATGTGTGCAGACATGTGACTGACTTTTTTTTCATTAAATGTTCATCTGATGTGAATTTGATAATATCTTTAGTCACGTCTCTGTGTGTATGAATCACATATATGATTCACAAAAATAAAATAAGGATTTAAAACATGTTTTTATCAATAAATATTAATATGCACATTCAAAAATCCATAAAGTAAAATGAAAGAGAGCCTTAAAACTTTCTACAGTGATTAATAAATCCTTTAAAGCACCAACTGACATTGGATAATAACCATGGGCAGCACCTAGCCTGGATGTTAAGCAGTGATGTAATATTGTATTTTCAGTGAATGCATGCATGTTTATCAGTGTATGAACTACTACTGCAGACTGGGGTCTCAAGGATCTGTCGCTCTTGTTGTTTACCCGCAGGTCTTATGCATTATCTCTGTGTTGTTGACTGTGTAGCTGCTGTTGCTGCTTCGATTGACATTGGTGTTCATGTTTGCTATAGTGTAAAATGTTCTCAAACTGTGGAAAATTGTTGTTAATGAGTTATATATTATCCTAGCCATTCAAATTATAACAAAAATATGAATATCACGCACCATTTGGTATGAATTCATTATCTAGACTGACCTTCTCTCAGCACCCCCAACTGTGACTAACTTCCAACATCTCTACACCCGATACATATCAAGTAGATCCATCAGCAACGATTTTGCAACCAAATCATGGAGGTTAACTCAGTCACTTTGCGTATTTAGCCATTTTCCACTGTGCTTCCCATAATACAACTTCCATCATATAGGCCTGGTAGCAATGGTAGAACTGGTATCTGATACCACTCAACTGAGTCACTGGAATATTCATGTGCAGAACATATATAATGAATCTAAACCCATCCTACAATTTTTACATTTTTCAGCAATGTTTAAGCAAATGCAAGAAAACATGGTTTATTTAGAAGTCCATTTTTTAAAGTTTTTGGGTTGAGAAGAATCTGGACTCATCCCCTGATGGTAAAGAGTCCAGCCAACGTCCCTGAAAATAACTAAATCTACACTCATAGCTAAATGTTTTGTGATGCAGCAAAAATCTGTTTGAATCATCAGTGCTGTTGCTGTAAAGCAAACAGCAGACCCAAATTTTGAGCTCATGATTTATTAATTTGTTTATGTATATCTTGTGAATATTAAAAAATTATGGGTTGAGCCTTCAAACATGATTCAAATATGCGTGTAAACATTTTTTTTTAAACTTTGTGTTACTCTGAATGAGTTACCTTCTCAGAGTACATACATACACCAACACTAAGCACTTCTTATATACCATCTTATATTTGTATTTGCATTTGTAAATGTGGACTAACCTCCATCTGCGTCAATGACGTCAGCCTCAGCCTGTTCAGGTACAGCTGTTCCTCCAGAGCCTCTGAGGGGAAGAAGAGTCCGCCCGGCAACGCCGCAGAGAAGCTGACATTCAGTATCCCACCAGGTGCTGCATCCAGGTCCGGCTGGATGTTAAAAATGAAAACATCCTCGACAGGTACCGAGAGCACCGCTGACACGCCCTCCAGGAAGTTACCTAGCAGCGGTGACAGGAAGTGCTCCTGGGACATGTTCTGGAGGCGTACAGTGACACTGCTGCCCAGCATGTCCTCAGTGATGATGAGGACGCGCAGAACGCACTGGGCTGAAATACTGTGGACGCCATCTGAAAAGTTAAAGAGGAGAAAGGCTTAATGTGAATGAATAAATGGACTCAATGAGGTGTATCGAAGATGGGGTTAGAGGAGAAGGTGAAGGAGCAGGAGATAGAGAAGGATGGTAGAGGACATAGAGTGATACATAGGTGTGAACAGGTGAAGGAGTAAGAAGAGAGAGATAGATGAAGAGGGAGGCACAAGGGAGAACAGTCAGAGACGACAGGGGTAAACAGCAATGAGCAAAAAGGAAGAGGTAAAGAGACAATGATAAATGAAAGGGAGCCAGAGAGGAGGGGTTACAGAGAGGTGAAAAGGTTGAAGAGGTCAGTAATATCATGACATTTGCAGATTAGATGACTGTACATGCAGGACTCACACATACAATCACATTCACGTCTTCAAAAACAAAGAAAAATCGAGGATGAATTCTCAAAACTGCTTTGTGCTTAACAAACAACATGACATTTGACAGTCAGTGCCAAGAGGAATTATGTTGCTACTGAAGTGAACAAACATACTGGAGGCTATTGAAAGTCAAAACGCTGCCAAAGGCCACCTCGACACAACAGCACACACACACACACACAAGTCTGTTTCAATCAAACTTGTAACTCTAGTTGTCAAAGATTATGTACTTTAATTCAGTGTGACTTTTAAACTGAGCAAAAGAGGAAAAGAAGCTTATGTTGATTGACTGATTGTCATGAAAGTACGTTTGCCCAGGCCAGGCTGGATTCTTTACATAAAGTTTGGAAGGATTTATCTGCACTTCCCAGTTTCAGTATAAGATGTTTCATTCAACAGCCCCACAAGTCATCTGAGTTGTATTTTCAGACATATATGTCACGGTCTGATTGTGTAATGGTCATCATTCGATGACTTTTCAGTTCACCTCTGCTTACTGTAAAATGTGACTTAATTTAGCCAAACCAGTGTCTGTCACATAACCAGCAGTATTTCTGATTTTCTATCTGTATATTTAGTCATCATCTGCTCACAGCCAATTCTCCAGCGGACGTTCATGGTGTCACATGTGGTTGACAGGAGATTTATGATATAAACAACAAGCCACAGCGAGCGAGTTGGAGTGAGGTTGCTCCCACGTAGAAAACATCATTCCCATCTCCCCTGTCTCCTCACAGTCAGCTTTGTTTACAAATTCAACACAGCGCTCCTTTTCTCTGAAACCCATCGCTATAAAATGAGTTCAGATGAATCGCAGCAGGTCACAACCCTCACAAACAGAACAATATCTGTCACAACAACAGACACGAGACACGTTTCATCTACACTGGGAACACAGTCCGGTGCTGGGCTGTATTGTATATTGCCAAGTAATTTGGTGCGACAAGCAGGCTAATAAGCTATAAAAGAATATAAATGTACATAACCGCACCAGCATGAGGAGGCAATTTTCTGCAGTGGAACAGAGACATTGTGAAGGTGAGGTAGGGTGAATGATAAGGCAGAGAGAATGGAAGAGTAAGAATACAATACACAAGGGGTCTTGATGCAAAAAGAGCACGGCAAGTGGTGGAAAGAAAGAATGAATGAGAGGAAGAAAGAAAAAAGAAAGAAAAGGGCATGGCAGCAATGGATGGAGGGTGAAGGTTGAAAGAGAGAGGCGACGGAGGGTGAAACAGGTTTATTAAAAACTGGAAAAAGCAAAAGAGACTGAGAGAAGTGAGAAAGGGAACCAACCTTCAACCAGGGTTTAATCAAAAAAGAGAGAGAAAAGCCCTATAATTATGGTAACTCACTAATCATACTGTAAAGGAATTGATTGAATATTGATGCCCAATTATTTTCCTTGGCTAATACTGTTAAATATAATTTCAGAGGTGAATTGATTAAATTGTTTTTCCAAAGTAAATTAATCAGTTGATTCCCTTAATTTGCATTTTGCTTGTGATTTCCTGTTGACATAAAGTGTTTCCAAAATAAAAATAGACAGAAATGAAGGAGGGAAGGAAGAAGTATAAGAAAAAACAGACAAAACAGGAATAAGTCATTTGTAATTCATATTAAGACCAAGATGTGGACAGAAACATAAAGAAAGACTGAATAAATGGAGAAAGAGACAGAGAGATAGAGAGGAAAGAGAAAAGAGTGAAGGGTGGATGGGGGATGGGGGTTGGGTCGGGTGGCAGCTGGTTTGATTACCGGATTATGAGGAGCCTCACTCCCCACTGACCTCTAACACACAAGCACACATACACACACTCACACACATAAATGAACAGCCAGAGGAAGGAGTGGTATTATAAAGGGCCAGAGGAGGAAAACTCCCACGGAAAATCATTAAGAAACATTTGAAAGGAATTATATGGAAATATTGTTGATTATTGATGACAGGATGAGAAGCTAGATGACATGATGTCACACGTTGACTTTAAAATACCATACAGTACTAGGTGGAGTAATTAAATGTCACCTCGTCTTCTGGGGTTAAAAGCCAGCTTTATTATCAGCCCTCTGGATCACGATGCAAAGACGCAGCAGTAATTGATGCTGATCTCCCATTGTCATTGAAATGAGACAGGGATCTATGAAAAGAGCCCGGATAATCTGCTGGAGTAGAAGCCGATCTCACACACACACGTCCATCACAAATCCACATATTCAACTCTGTACACAGACAAAAATACACTTGTGAGAACACAGTGTCAGTCATCGTCAGTCATCACAATTGCATGTCCAGTCCCAATCATTTCCATATTAAAGTCCAGTGTGGAAGATTTAGGGGGCTCTATTTACAGAATATGGTAGGAATTGGTAGAAAATGAAGCTAGAGCTAGGAGACAATTAGCTTAGCTTAGCATAAAGACTAAAAACTGCTTGTTTCCTCTGTAAAAAAAATAAAAAATAAAAAAATAAAAAATAAAAAATGTAAAAACATGCACGTAATTCCTTAAAACAAAAAATGTTTTTACATTTCAAGCTAAGCTAAACACCTTGTGGCTTTAGCTTCGTTTTTAGCATGCAAACATGTGTGAGTGTGGTGCAAAAAAGCATATAAAATATCAAAATATTCCTGCAATGCTAAATCCAGATCTAAACCGTCCTTCGAATAATTCAATGTACCCTTTCCAAAAGCAACAGTTCTCAAAAAGATATAGGCACACGCAGGCAGGCACGCACACACACACACACACACACACACAATCAATCTGCAGCAAAGTTGTTTATTTTTTTCACTGACACAATGTTTTTTGTCGCCATGTTAGCCTCCTGCAGACTGTGCGCTTGAAATACTAATACTAAAAAAAAAAAAATACTACACTTCCTTTTGGTGAGTCAGAGAGAGCTGGAAATGTTCCCTCTGAGTCACAAGCTCCCAAAGGGCCCACAGGGGACAACTGTGACATTCAAACAGGAATATTTGACAACTCAACAAATCATGTAACAGGCTAAAATGACAAATACTTCTCCAAATACTCTTAAATATCAGTGCCATGTTTATCATGTCAGTTTGTAACATCACAGTAATTTTTATCAGTCTTCAGAGGTATTTTTGCCCCGAGGCAGCCATTAAATTCTGACAGTAAACCTGGCGCACACACATAAACATGCACAGTAAAATGTCTTCATTTGGCTTCTCTTCTTGGCTACAATCCAGCTAATTTGGCCAACCTGTGTCAGCTAGTCTCTTCACTCATATGAAGCAATTTGGAGGCTTGAAAGAGAAAAGAAAAACAACAATTCAAGCTAAATGCCCATTTAAGCACCGACAACCACCAAAATCTGCCCACTTCCCAGCAGCCCAGGTCAATCATTGGTCCACCACCTCCTCACGGGTCTGCTACAGATTTTACACAGGTATCATGCCCTGGCATGATAATTACATTTCCGCTGGAAATACAAAAGTCATAACCAATATTTTAGCAGAAATTATTTTCCAAGTTTTCCACATTTTAAGTTATCCAACTGGGGATTGTGGTTACAACATGGGATTGTCATGAAAAAACTGGTACCAAGACTGAACCTAATTATAATGTTTCCTGCTGTGATAGGAAGCAGATATTTTACCAAAAGCTCAGAAAGGAAAAGAGTGTTAGGAATAGTATGCAGGGATTCCTTACTTCAGCAAAAGTTTGACTTTTATGCACAACTCAAACAAACGTGTTTTACTTTTAAGGAATATCATTTTGAAGATTTCCTTCTGTTACTAAAGACAATCCATCTTCCACCTAAATTATTTTAGTTTCCAAACTGTCAGACAACATTATCAACTAAACAATCATGATACTAGCTCTTATGTGGGTCATTTTGAAATTTGAAACACCAATTGTCTGTGTCTAATACCACACATGCACTCCCGTATCTTAGAGAAAGTGAAGCAAATTATTTATTAATGGGAAAAAATATGACATAGTTATTGATGAATTGGCTCAACCGAAATATATCTGAACATATTAAATGCGAAACATTTAGAAAAACTGTGATGTGACCAATACGTACCACTCACATTCAACAAATAGAGAGAATCCAGTGTGTGCACAATGACATAAATCTTCTCTATCCTTTTAATCCCTACCATAGCTTATGGGACTCTTAGGTGTCACTCATTTTGTCAGAATTTATCACAGCTGTAAGACGGCTGATGTTTTCATTTTGGATGGCAGCTCCTCATATCCACACCTAAATCCAGAGGTTCATCTCAGAGGAATATAAAGACCTTGTGAAATAGTGGAATTACTTTGAATCCTTGTGAAAGGTGAGATCGGGAGATGTTGTCCAGGAAGTCATAACTAATGCATCGCCCTTTCTCCTTGCTACTCTGCGTTAACGTGCATGGAAACAATAAAAAATGAATAACCTCCAAACCCAAAACCACACAAATGGAAGGTTATTTTGGCATCTTTAGCACCCTGGGAAAACAAAGCTTTTCGTAAATAACAACTCGTAGTTGCTTCTGCAAGCTTTCACAGATCTTGTGGGCTTCGAGCCAATATTCCCCCCTTCTTGTGTCCACACTTCAAAGAGGGTGGAGAGCTTGCGGCTGGCGTGCATAAAGCCTCTAAGAATAAACACTGATCCGGAATCATCAGCGAGGTCCCATGGATGCGTATACATCAATGCGTCGAGAGAGGGAAGCTGACCTCCAATCAGTTCTTCAGCTCTAAGATGCTTTGTGGGTATACGGTCCCTGGAGTTTCAAAGGGCTGAGGGAGTTCAGTGCTATCTCCTTGCACCAGGTAGCCTGACTAATAGCACACTCATAGCTTCTTGAATGTCAGAGCATCCCAAGCTCGCTCCCTGTAAATCCAGACGGAAATAGTCTGCAAAGTAGCGTACAATAGAAGCCCACAGCTGGAGCTGAAAACAGCCCCAGAAACATTTTTATAAGCTGCAATAGAGGGCAGGAGGATGGGTCACAAGGCAGAGCCCTGACATTTTCCTTTGAGGAAGAAAGCAAGAAAGTCACAGAGCAGCATAAGGTCTGGAGACACTACTGAGATGGTTTGTGGAGGAATGGTCCGTGATTTCAAAATGATGTAAGGAAAAGCTTTGTCAGAGCCAAAAAGCTTCATTATGGTGTCTAAAACTCCACAAAACTGTTCAAAAACACACAAATTGAACATTTAGCTTTCTCTTTGTAGAGTTTGACTTCTAAAATTATGATTGTGCTCAATGTAACATTTTCTGTTAGTACAAAATTGTAAACCAGATTCATTTCTTGTTTACTATCCCCCAAAGCCTGTGCAAGAATTTGAAATGTATTGAGAAAGTCACTGTGATGGATTCATTCACATTCACACACCAGACTTGAGACCTCAGAGGTGCAACTTGTTGATAAGCATCCTATCAGTATTCAATTCAGTTAGAGTATTTAAATGTTTCCTGTATAACATTACAGTCAAGGTTTTCCTCTCACTATTGCTGTGGGAGGAAAACCTTGAATATCCATTCAGTAGGTTTTACATGAATTAATCAAGGTTCTTATCCAACAGGCATCCATTTCTATTTGAAATTTGCTCTGAATTGGTTCTTATTTTCTCAGAAAATATATATTTGTTTTCTTTTATTATCTATTGTGGTTCTCTGTACTCTAATCTATGGAGGCTAACACTGCCAGGGTTAGGAGCTCAAATCCCTGCATGGTTCATGGTCATTCACACATGGCACTGACACTGCCATGGTTAGGAGTTGGACTCAAGCTGTCTGTACTCTTGAAATTATAAGGAGCTGGGATTAAAAGGAAAAAGCCCAAAAGGGGAGATATATTACAACTAGCATGCAAAACCTCCAAACAGTAAAATTGGATTTAGACTGAACAAAAGCCGTATGCTGCTACTGTGAAACACACTGAACTCTGTCATGGTGCCTTCAGCCCATTAATTCACAGTCCATGTACCCACAATCATATGGGTTCAAATCCCATTTCACACTGCGTTGTCACATCTCTTTGTTTGTCCTTTTCCTGCCTTTCCTCTGTGTGCACCGACCTCGGAAAGTCCTAATAAAATACATGAGCAGGTCGAATTCTCAAAACGCAGTGTAACGAAAAGGGTGAGCAATTTTATGTTTTCAGCTGCGTAAGGTGCCTGCAGGTCAGGAAAATAAACAGGAACAGAGCCCAAGTACGCAGCCCTTTTTAAACAGACACGAACCGTCTGAAGTTGTTAACGAAGCGCACGAAGGACCGTCTGATGGACGGTCAACTAAAAGTAATGACTGCAACTCTCGAGAGAGACAGAGTATAAACATCCAAGTGGCAACTGCATACCGATAAGTATAAATAAGTGAATAACTGGACAGTGAACAGACAGAGGCAGGCCATACATTAATGACGCAAACGTTAACGATATTGGAAATGCATCATTACAAAACACACACACACACACACACACACAGCACACAGCCCAGGCACTAGCTTGACAGCTGATTTCTGCGCTCTGTTTGTTTTATAAAGCCTTTCTACCCCTGAGGTCTAAGCAGTCATTATACTCAGGGCAAAGTAGAACAGTGTAGAGAGAAGCAACACACACACACACAGCACCCAGCAACATAATGGTTTAAACCACCCTTTTCCAACAGAAGCACTAATCCTTTACATTAAACCAGATACACTTAACTCGTACACAAAAAGCCCTCTCGCTTGTAAAGACTCTCACTTTCAACCCATATCACATTTACACACACCCTCACATCTATTGTACTTATAAGCAAATCCACAGCATAACACAAATCCACACTCTGACCTCTGTGGCATGATAGCAGCTGTTTGCAGCAGCAGCCATCATCATCCATCTTGCGTTTGTCTTCTGTTTGTGCTGCTGCGGTTCATCTTTTCTCTCAAACGTGCAGCCACCGAGACATTACATTTGTGTGGGGGGAAAAGAACAGAACCACACTTTTGCTTATTTTGCATGCAAAGGAAGACATTTCTGTGCCACTGGCTCTGTAAACAGGGCTCCACCTTATCTGCGGTGAGACATTGTTGTTTTTGAGTTAAATAATTTGGTGTTTTGGAGCATAACATTGTGAGTTCAGCCCAGTTGTAAATCACAGCAGTTACTCCAGCACCTGAGGCAGGGTGTGTCTGTGGCAGCTTTCATCGCTCCTATCACTGCGAGGACCTTCTGTTGCCTGAAAAGGTCCCAAATTTAAATTTTCCAAACAATTGCTCCTGTTGGGCGGGGTAATAGTGCAGCAGTAATGGTTTGCTCAGTATGATATGTGCAGCAAAAAGGACTCCTGTGATGTTTACTTGTATATGCTACTCACTCAAGCACACATAGAGAGAGCACACACGACTGAATAATGTTTCAATTATGAGTATTAGTGTTCGCAACATGGAAATTGTAGAAACCATGCTCAAAACAGAAACTGAGAAATGAATCTCCTGCATTCAGGCAAAATTTGAACACTAATTTTCTTTTTCGATCAGGGGCAGCAATGAGCACCACTGGTTGTGTCAGCTCTTCTTCTTTAGACAGTAACACAACGTGCAACCATCCAACTCCCGTAATCAAGCTCATTCCCTCAGAGCAAATAGGAAAAACAGAGAGAAAACTGGACCATGTTCCATGTGTAGCTGTAGAGTCTGTTAACATCAGTCCAGCTCTATTATCGCCAAATATTGAATCACAGATCCAAAGTAAAGTTGTCCTGGTAGTTCACCTGACAGAGTGTGTACCATATATCAAAGCTGAGTCCACCAGCCTGGGCTCTTCGCTGCATGTCCTCCCCGCTATCTCCTCCACCGTTCCTGTCTCTACCTCCTGTCACTATCCAAAATAAATATAGATCCATCGGGAAGAAATTAAGCCTAGTTCTGAAAGGTACCCAAGGACAGCCAGACCTGAAGAAAAATGTGGTAAACCCAAGCTGACCCAAAGAGAGGCAGGCAACGTCAATGCTGGCAGCACCACTTATCTATCAATCAGCAGCAGCGGCGGTTGAAAAGAGCAGCGAGACATGTAATTTTTCCTTCACTTCGCAGTTCAATAAACAAATCAAACATCTGCTGTGATTTTAATGCAACACGTGACCAAAGCTGAAGTCCAGATGGGTGGAAAATATGCACAAATTATCACAGTGTAACACAGTGTAATTAACCAATCACAGTTTTTTTCATTCATTTACTAATTCTGGACGGCAAAGGGTACACCAGTTGTGTCCTCCAATTCAAAGCAAAACGAGACTGCAGGTCCCCATCACATTTGGAAGAAAAAAAAGCAATATGACCGACTTCAACAGACTGATCAAGTCTCAGGTAAAATGCTGCATAGAACTGATTACTGTGTCTCTCTGCAGTGATCTTGTTTATTTGCAATGATCATATTTATGTAGTAAAGCTAATCTTGAAATGATTTATTGATGATACAGCTAAACATGCATCATGGAAGTTCCAGTCTGTCGATGATTTTTGCTCATTTTCCCTGCATTGTGCCTCTCACTCCTCCCTGGTGGCTGATTTGGACTGTGCTCATTTTCATTTAGCCTCAGACCAGCACAAACAAATCATTAAAATGCTATTTATGAACACTTATATTTCCATTTGCCATTCAGCATTTGGCCCTTTGGTGTCTGAAAGGTTAAGACAACCTCTGTTTGTGCATCTTCGAGTCTGTAATGCATTCCAGGTCCCAATTTGTATTTTTATCTATTTTTTCTTTAAATGACTGTAAAGCAATTGTTACTTGTATGCTTGCAGACAAAGTTTTGTTGAGACTTGATCAAATGTCCTCAGACCCCAGGCGGTTTTGATAATTAACGATAACGATTTAAAAAGGGACAAAGACTTAGTTACTTAGTTAGACTTGTTTCTACCCTGCATATGGTATTTTTGTCCAGCCATGTGAATTTCAGGCTGCTAATGGGAAACAAAATGTAATGGATAAATGTCAGCCTTTCTAATTAAACAAAGTGCAAAAACATCCTGCAAGGTGCTGGAGCGTAGCAAAGGCAGACGGAGGGGCGAAAAAAAAAAGATGCATACACTTTCTCCATGTTTGTGACATTTAATAAATCACCGCTTCTTTATCACAAACAATTCATTATACGGTTCCAGCCCATTTTAAAGGTAGTTTGTGATGAAACTCTTTCTGCTGGCAGGAGTTTGAACATTTTATTTGAACCTTTCCCTGAGTTTAATGCATTATGCAGGCTGAATATGCTATCAGAGCAGCCTGTATAATACAACTAAGTGACATATATAGCAAGTTTTATGCCTTTTTATGTCAGGCCACAGAAGAGCAGTGGAGAGGACTTTGTGTTACCATTCTCCCGGGGAGTCGTAAGAAAGAAACTGATTTGATTATGTAAAAAAAAAAATAAGGTGTGCTTTGACAGTCAGACAGTCGAAAGAAAAAGAGAAGTTGTACGTGAACAAAAACCTCAACCGAATATTTTGAAGTTAGGGACTCAGTTCTCTCTTACAAAAGGTTAATCTCCAGCAGTTTGTTTGTTGCCTCAGAATCACTGTAACTCAAGCTGTTCACCAGACAGTCATATTTGATAAAAATCACGATTTGTCTCCACTATAATAACGCAGTATTATTTAAAGGTTGTAAGTGGACGTGTCACATCTATGCAGGAAGAATGTAGGTTGCGGGGAAAAAAAAGGTGTGAAGCAGATTGCAGGAGCAGGTGTTCAACTGCAAATCTCTCTGCAAATCTGTTATTCTCTCAACTTCCTGAAAACTTCATCATGACAGCCCATGCCTGAATCCCCACTGTCATGATATTCCCCTGTGCACAATGTTTCCTTTTTTTATCACTATTTCCCAGCAGTCATCGTGACACTCAAACCATATTAGCATGCCAGAGAAAAGAACGTATCAAATGGACTGTATATGTACTGGGCAGCTCCCAGATGAGGATGTTCACGCCTGTGTGAATGCGAAATAACTGAAGCAATTACAGTAAAAGTGTGAGTGCAAATCCTGGAAAAATGAAAGCTGAGGAACAGACACCTTATCAGTATGTTTAACTGTCGCTCCGACTCTTTTCTATAAGTCTAAATACATTGTTAAGTTTTTGACCCATTTGCATCAAATAGCAGAAGCCATTTACTTAAATCATGGGGACAGCCCACTTTCCTTTTAACACAAGCCTTGAACTGTCAAGCATTTAACTACGTGATGGTGTTATGGTCTTAGACAGACATGGCCACCATCCGCCACCTAATATTCTCAACCTCAGTGAGCTCAGACCACTGCAGAATGTCAGATTAATGTCTCTCCAGAGAACAGACACTGGATCTGTCAGAAAACATTGGTTACACTTTAAAAAACTATTTCATACAAACTCCCTGTTGCTCCATATTTGATAGTGCTAACATAAGCTTCAAATGTACATGTAGTCTATGTAAAGACCTGCTGGGTTCACAGGTTTGGTCCCAGAGCTGGTGTCATGGTTACGGGACTCTAACTATCCTGTAGAGAAACCTGCCATCTGGCTCTACATCCCTCTGAGGAGAGAAAAAAGTGTGTCAAGCTCCTTTCCTGCTTGGCCTGAACCATTTATCCCCCAACCGGCCGAAGATGTAGAGAGTACGTCTAATGGTATCTAATGGGCTGTTAAAAGTTTCTCTATAGTGTGCTACATTGTGGTTGGCCAGTATGCACTTTATATGTAGGTCGTCATGGTGAGGTCATGATTCTGTAGGTTAGAGCCCAAAATGTTGATCATTACACATCAGTGTAGTGTTTTCTTGTGGTAGAAACTAATTAGATCATAAAGAATGGCCACAGCAGAAATAGTATTTATGACGCTAGTACAAGATGGGGTAGGATTAGCACCCTACAGTGCTTCACAAAAAATTGAAACAATTGGAAACGGTACATAAAAATGAACAAGGCAAGTTAGAACTCACCAGAAACACATCAACCTACAAATGGATAAAGAAAAGTGTGTGTAGAAGAGACAGAGTAGATTTGTACACTGCTTAAATAGCTTGTTAAGAGACAGACTACACTGCTGCAGTCGTTTAAATAATCTTCACATTTGACAGACGCCTGATACCAATGTAAAACAGACAAAATAGGAGTAATGGGCTCTAATATTCAGGTAGTTGTAGAGGTGGTAGTGGTAGCACTATTGTTGTCACAGAAAAGGAAACAGGTTATTTTTGTTATCAGGGTGCTGCCAGATATTCTTATTAGTTATAATAGTAGTGGTATGTTAATAGTTGTAGTTTAGCATAATTAGTAGCTGTTGTAGTTGTATGTATGAAGATAAAATAACTATGTACATTAGAGTTTTATGTAGATTTTGTGAGATATTATAAGATAAAGTTGTTGTTTTTTTATATTCATCACAGTGAACAATACAGACACTGTAGAGTGCTAATTGTGGTGCACTGACCTATACAATGTCTGTATATATTAGTTTGTATCATTACTGCTGAGATAAAACATGGAAATTAGCTCTCGCTCACTCTCTAAAGCTGTGGCAGGCTTTCTGATCTCGGACTCGTCAAATCAATACAGAGTAAAAGGCAGACGGGTGGTAAAAACACTCACACACACATGCACAGCTTGCTATTATATAAAACCACTTTGTTTTAGTGGTGAAACTATGCCTGTGGGGCTTCCTGTGGGTTCAGGGGGTAAACCATGTTTTCAGCTCAACATGGCATTAAAATGGGTTCGTGACATTTACTTTCTGCCTTCAGCTCTCCTTCTTTTCCTATATCTCTGCTTTGAAACATACTTCTCTTTCTTCTATGATACACTGATCTAATATAAAGAAATTCCATCAATAGGAATGATGATTTCTAACGATGACATCAACAACAGGAATAAAACAAGACAGTGACACACACTTTACTGTAGCTGCCTTATACATTCAGCAGCAGCGTAGTTAAGTGCAATGACCCGTATATACTGTAAGTGTATTCATGGTGCACTGACCTGTGTCACATATAGTAAACCCGTGTGTAAATGTACTGCTAATGTGTCTTCATCCTCAATGCCATTTGAACTCCCAGAATCCTCAGGACACACAGTAACCATCACACTCAAAGACTGGTTTGTGCTGAGTTGGCTCGTCTTGTTCTGATTTGCAGAATGTGCACAAATTTATGCATGTGCTTGATTCTTTTGTGTTCATTTTGTCATCTTTAAATTGCTCCATAAATGTATCTGTTCTTTAAAAGCCTCTAAATGTACCTAATAGGTCTCAGTCATAACGAGTGATACCATACTACTGTAATAGTACCCCACTTACCCCATTACAGAACTGCTGAGGCCTACTCATGTATCTGCAGTGACTATGCACAAATGAACTGGCAGTCTTACATAATGCTACAGTGAATACACCACTCTAATTTCATGTTGTCTATTGTCTAATGATCTTTAGAGCTCTGCTAATCAATATTTTTCTATCAACAACAGATGAAAGCACTTCATGTGAAAGGCATCGCTCCCAGTGACCACAAACCACAAAACTGGTTTTCAGCCTGTTCTAGTTGATTGTTTTACTTCTCAAGCATGTTTCCTGTGTGGTTCTGTCATCAACCTCTTTTCCAACACAGACGGCAATTTTCAACTAAAAAGCTCTGATATTGTGACATTAAAATTATATTTAGTGGTGTACAGTTGTACTAACTGTACACCACTACACCACTAGACTTAAAAGGTGTGTGAATATCTTCTTTTCCTGTGTAAATCTATGTAGCTTTATCTAATCATTAACCTAATCATACTCACATCTACACAGGTGGGCCATATTAGAATGATGAAAGGGGGCGATCAGATACAGATACGGATACTTTTTCAAAGCAACACAAGAAAGTACATTTGTGTCCAAACCAACTAGTGGGCATCTACAGTACATTATATATTACATGACACCTCATATGACCAAGATGCGTTGGTAATTATGATTTAGCTCCTGGGAAAGAAAAAACCTTGTTCATGAGGTATAATATCTCAAACAGAAGACTGAGACAAATGTGTTGACACCAAATATGTTTTTCTTTCAAACTACTTTTGTATTCACTCCCATAAAGCTTTATTCACATCTTGATTTGTCACAGTAGGGAAAACACAGGCATTGCTAATGAAAAACAATTCACGTGTCCTAGGAAGTCCTGACAGTGCGTCACTCACACATTTCCTCAACGAGTCTTTGTTTCAACCCATCTAGTTGACCACATTTTCTTTCCCAACAAAAACCTGCTCAAAATTCAAACTGCTACATACATTTATGACTGGGAGTTTGCCAGTGAAACCACGGTCTCTGCTGCTGGCCACAGGAGCTTTTGGGGTGTACTTTGCTAAAGGGCACCTTGAGCTGATGCATTTTGAGGTGCCAAGCTAAAATGTTTTTTTTTCTTCATTGCTTGCCTCAACCAACTGACCCTTAAGCCAGTTTCATGTCTGTAATTGTAAATTTGTATTTGTGCATGCTTAAACTGCTGGCAACACAAGCATGGATGCAGCGTTTAATCTCTATGCACCATAAATATGAGAATTATCCTGAGAATCAATAGTGTGGAACTAAGTGTTATGTGGAGAATGTGAAAGAATGAAGAGATAGAGAGTAGGAGAGAGGATGAGAAATGGGGGAGAAAGAGTGTGTGAAAGGAAGAAGTATGAAAGACTGAGGAAACAAGAAAGCCAGACATGCAGAAAGAGAGGGGAGTGTAGTCCCAGCCCTCGCTGGCATGCATAGATATTATTCATTGAAAAGACATGAATACACTCTCAAGTGCAATGCTTTCAGCCACCTGAGAGTAGACATACAGACACACACACACACACACAGAAGACTACTATGTGCAAACACACGAACAAGCACGTACACACATAGAAAAATCTATCTCCTACAAGGAAACACTGCTCAAACACACACGTGCATAAAAATCAGGCACGCACACAAATCCACAACACATTCAGGCACTTGAGTACACATAGACACACACACGCATGCACACAAGGAGAGGAAATACGGAGAGAAGAAGGCAGAGAGGAGGAGCAGAGTTGAAAGGAATATGCCATGGAATAGAAACAGCCCATGAGAGTTATGGGAGGATTTACAGGGAAGTGCTGAGGGAAAAGAGACGAGTCAGAGAAGAGAAGGATGGAAAATAACAAACAGGGTGGAGACGTACAGAAGGGGGAGAGAGGGGGACGAAAATGAGAAAGGGCAGAAGAGAAAAGAGACAAATGGAAAGAAGTGATGATGGGGAAAAAAGAGACAAATGCAAGAAATAAATATAAATGTAAAATTCATTCATCCATCCATTCGAGGAGGGCAGAATAAAGGAGAGGAAGAGAAAGTGATGTGCAGAGGAGGGACAGGGAGTCACAGATAACACATAGTGCACAATGAAAGTGACAGCTTTGCTCCGAGCCTGACTCTGGCTGACTGTTGTTTCATTATAATCTCATAACTGTCAAATCCTAAAGCAATGGGGAGAGAGAGAGAGAGAGTGAGAGAGAGAGAGAGAACTGGAAATTAAACACGTCTGGTTCAAACTGGAAGCAGTCAGTGGAGACAAAGGTTGGCACATACATACATACAGCTTATGATATCCGCACATACATACGCACATGTTAGGTTTGCTTGACTGTTCACACATTCGCTCCCTTTTAATGAATCTCTAGTTTAAGCATTTATTCACTAAACGTGTTCACTTATTAATGCTCTCTCTCTCTCTTTTATTCACCTTCTCATTCCTTCACTTTCTCACTCGCTCAATTGTTCTATGAGTCATTTGATCACTCATGCATGCTCACATTTTTTCCTCTCTAATGTTTAAACACTCTCAGTTGCTAATTCATTCAGTCACACATGATCACTCACTCTTTGACCTCTGCAGTAAACTGTCATTTGAACACTCAATGCCATAGTTCATTTTAAACTCAGTCCTTCACTCACTCACCCACTCGCTCACTCACTCACTCAAATGCAGTTCACTCACATAATCACTGCTTACTCAGTCATTCACCCAATCATTTGTTTTCCCACTTGATGTGTTCCTCACCCATTCATTCCCACAGTTCTCCCTCGCTCACTTATTTGATAACTCACTTCATGGATCCATCATTCATTCACAGAGCCCTTACCTCCCCTCACTCACTCGCTCACTTACTCAACCTAAATGAATATGTATGTGTCTGCATCGTCACCAGTGAGGTTTCTATAAAACAGTGTAAATAGGGTAGCAGGTCACACACACTCCCAAGCCAGCACTCTTCCATTAAAGCTTTGTGACAGAATACAAACACGGCACTAACCTTCACAGCAACAATGCTGCTGCCATTTTTCTCCTTATTCGCTTTCTAAGTCTTTGATCATTTGACAGCAAAGAAGCCTGCAAAGCTTTTAGGAAGCCTTTATCGTAAAGACAAAGCCTAGAAATGAAAGCAAATAAACCAAATACAGCTAAGAACAAATTAAAATAAGAGTGACTTCAGTTCAAAAGGTCAAGATACTATTTCTCAGATAGAAATTGGATGGCACATAAAGTAGATGATAATGTTCTTGTGCGGTAGGCATAGCCTCAAGACAGCTTAAAGTATAGATTAAATACACTGTAGAGAAATACTGTGTTTCTAACCATACTAACTGACCATGGGTTAATTCCACCAGGGACTATACCACATTAAGTAGTCGGAAGTATTGATAGCATTTTTGTGGGACATGTAACAGCAAGTGACAGAAATCGGCTTTGCTAGTTGAACTGTGTGCTTCCTTGTTTTCCTACTAAATAGATTTCCTTTAATTTTACAAAATCACTATGGCAACTTGGACTGCACTTAGCCCAGATAATCTGTCAATCAAACAGTGTGGGTGGTACTGTGATACTGACCCCTGTTAACCACACAGGACTTTTTCCATCATTAAAATTGTTATTGCTATGCCTGTAATAAAACACCTGCTTTAAACTAGTTGCTTGTAACAATGCATCTCATAATCTGGCAACACAGTGACAGATATGAAAATTTAATATAAAAAAATAATTATCATCTGTAAATGTCTTCTGTTTCTTTTCACACATTTTCTTCCCTTTCTGAGATATGTACTGTCACATTTTCTCACACAGAATCCACACTAAGCATCCCACATGCCTTTTTGTTCTTGTCATCCTTTTGTCACACTTTTCTCACCTCTTCCACGTGTTGAAACTCTACTAAGCCAGCTTGCATCCATCTCCTATCTGTTTAGTGCTCATGCTTTCAGGTAAAGAGTAACTAAAAGTAACAGCTCCGTCGCCAGCTAAATTCCTTTCACAAACACATGCTCACACAATTTCGCCCAAGAGACAACTCTTTAAAGGGACATCTGTACATGTAGCAGATGTCTAAGACACAGGTAACAAATCTAATTTTCTTGCTGAGGCAGTTCATTCCTCATTCCTTCGCACACACAAGTCAAGAGAAAGAGACAAAAAGGTAGAAAAAATGCCCAGAGCTCAACCAAATGTCATCCAGTCTTATCACATCCCATTCTCACTCACTCAAACCTGTAGCGTCTGAGTCCTTATCTTCAAAGTATTTGTTACAGCGAATAAAGCTCCAGGGGAATCTAAACTGACTGTAGACACACACGCACACGCACACACACACACACACACACACACACACCCTCCCACCCTTCCCTCCTATTTTCCCCTTCACGGTCTCTTACCTGTAACTGTGATCAGCATGGGAGCCACCAGCGGCCTGTTGTTATCCAGTTTTCGGCTCAGTCGGATCTCTCCACTGGTGTGATTCAGGAGCAGCAGGTGAAGCTCGTTCCCTCTGTCGATGGTGTAGTACAGCCTGTCTGACACATCAGGATCATGGGCTGGTACCCTCCCGATTACCCCACTGGGGAAACTGTTGGAGCGATTGGACACGAAGTTGTTGAAAATGATTTGGAAGTCCTGTAGAGTGGGCCGGTTGTCGTTCTGGTCCACCAATCGGATGCGGACAGTGGCCCGACTGACTAGAGGTGCTGAGGTGGCCTGAACTACAATCACATACTCATTGCGAGCCTCATAGTCAAGATCAATGAGTGAAGTGAGCTCCCCTGAAAAGATGTCCATCTGGAAGATCTCAGGGATGTTACCCTCCACGATTTGGTACATGATCTGAGCGTTAGGCCCCTCATCTGGGTCAGTGGCTGTGATCTGGGCTACCACAGAGCCCACTGCGCTGTTTTCTTTCACAAGAACCTCAAAGTCATCAGCAGGGAAGACAGGTGCATTGTCATTCACATCTAGGACTGTCACCTGGATGTGGACTGGGGTTCGCTGAGGGGGCACACCACGATCCACGGCATAGGCTGTGAGCTCATAGAATGGCACACTTTCACGGTCCAAACGGCGAACTGTTCGGACAATACCAGATGTAGGTTCAATGGTAAAGTCTCCATCCCCATCCTCACCATTTTGGAAGGTGTACTGAACACGGCCATTAGCGTGTGCATCACGGTCAGTGGCTGAGATTTGGAGGACACTGGTGAAGGGAGGGGCGTCTTCGGTTACTGTTCCCTGATATCTAGGGCTGAGGAACTGAGGTGCGTTGTCATTCACATCATTCACATTCACCTCAACATATGTAGTGTCTGATTTCTGTGGTATGCCATTGTCTTTAGCTGTTATGGCCAAAGTGTAGGTCATCTGGTCCTCATAATCAAGCTCAGCCTGGAGAGTTATAGCTCCTGTGGCTGTGTCGATACGGAACTGTGGGATATTATCCTCAAGGAAGTATGTGATTCGAGCATTTTCACCAACATCATCATCTGTGGCACTAATCACGACTACAGTGCTTCCAGGTGGTCGGTCCTCGTTCACACTAACAGAGTAATGGGCACTCTGGAACACAGGCCGATGTGTGTTGGCATCTGTAATGTTGATGTGCACCTGACAAGTGTCGTGGAGTGTGCGGTCCGAAGCAGTGACTGTTAGAACGTAACGCCGCTCCTGTTTGTAGTCCAATGGGAGGGCTAATGAGAGAAGTCCAGCCCCTCCTGCTGTGCTGATGGCAAAGCGGTTTCTGGTGTTTCCTCCTGTTATCTGATAGGTCACTGCACTGTTGACATCACGGTCCACAGCCGTGACGGTCACAACACTGGTACCAACTGCAGCATCCTCATTCAGGCGAGCATAGTACTCTTTTTGGAGGAACTCTGGGCGGTTATCATTAACATCCATCACTGTAATTGTAACACTCGCTGTAGCAGACAGTGGCGGCATGCCATAATCCCTGGCCTCCACACCAAAGAAATAGTGCTCTACAGATTCTCGGTCAAGAATGGACTTCACAGTGACCCAGCCTGTTGCAGAATTGATAATGAATGGTGTGTCAGAGCTGGTGCCGGTTAACCTGTACTCCAGGCGAGCATTGTCACCAGAATCTGTATCAATGGCCTGAATGTGGAGGATGGAACTACCAACTGGGGCACTTTCAAGCACAGATGCCTGGAATGGTGTAGACACAAAGATTGGTGGGTTGTCGTTGACGTCTGTCACCTGTACACTGACAATACCAGTGTTATTGGAAAGAGGTGGTCGGCCACTGTCCTGTGCACGAACCCGGAGCGTGTACTCCCGTTCAGCCTCGTAGTCTAGTGGTGCCACAACTTCAATCTGACCAGTGACACTGTCAATTGAAAACTGTCCACGGCTGTTACCACTGATGATATTATAGTGAACTGCAGCATTACTGTCCTTGTCCCGGTCTGTGGCACTCACACGGAGAATCTCGGTGCGAGGTCGGACATCCTCTTTCACTGCTACCACATAGCGCTTTTCACTGAACTGTGGCACATTGTCATTTTCGTCCAGAACGGTGATGAAAACCTTAACAGTGGCAGAGCGTGGCCCTGGTTCTTTGCCCTGGTCACTAGCCTCGACTTGAAGAGTGTAGTGTTCGTTTGATTCCCGGTCTACTGTTCCACGGGTTGTAATGAGACCAGAGCGTGGGTCAATCTCAAAGGCCCCTCGTGCCATGGCGGCCGTGTCACCAACAAAACGGTAGCGGATATTGGCATTGGATGGGGAATCTAAGTCTGTCGCTCTTAGCTGTAAGATGGGATAACCCTCCTCTACATTCTCCCTGATCGTCTCCCTGTACTCTGTCTGCTCGAATACAGGAGAATGATCATTCCGGTCTGAAACAGTAATGGCCACCATTGTGGTACCAGAGAGGCGGGAAGAGCCAAAGTCAGTCGCTGTGACCCTGAAGTAATGCAAATCCATGTGTTCTCTGTCTAAAATCTGAGTGGTGGTGATAAGACCTGTGTCTGGGTGGATGTGGAAGTAGTCAGATGAGCGGCTGTTCATCAGCGGGGCTATTGAGTAGCTCATCCTGCCTGCATCTCCTGCATCTGGGTCTGAGGCAGACATGACAATGACTGAGGTGCCGGGTGGCTGGTTCTCAGCTACTTGCACTTGGTAGGTATACTGGGAAAAATGGGGATGTCTGTTGGCCGCACGTCGAGAGCGAGGCCACAGTATCTTCCTCTCCCTTTCTCCCTGTGAGGTCTCATCGTCTGCTACTATTATCAGCCGTTCCAGACTCCTCTCTCCCCTTTTACTGTGCCTCTCCTCCTCCTCCCTTTCATCCCCCTCTCTAGCCTCATGGCTTTCATCTGTTTGGGTCTCTTTTTTCCCTCTTTCACTATCAGGCTGTGTGATGGTGGTGGTGCTACTGCCCCTATCCTGACCCTTCTCTCCCTCTGACTCTCTGTCCTCTGCCTGGCTTGCCTTTGTTATTCCCTTTTCCCTCTCCCACTCCTCCTCCTCTTGCTCTTCTACCCCTGGTTCTCTCCCTCCCATCAGCCGCGCCTCTCCCTCGCCCACCCCCACCTGTAATTTCCCTCCCCCAACAGTAGCAGCATCAGCAGCGGACCCCTCGGAGCCCTCTCCCTCCCTCTCTGCATCCCTCTCCCTTTCTCCCCCGCCCCCCATCTGCCGCCTATCTGACTGTCTGACACCTGCGGGCTCTAATGGCACTTGCTTACCGGGTTTTAATTGCATATGTGCGTGGTCCCCCCACTCGGTGGCTGAACAGTCGGGGGAAATGCTGTCAGCGCACCGTGCGTGGACCATCTCACGCAGTGCGCTCTCCCATAGGTCTTGCGGCTGTGTCTGATCATGCCACGACGTTTTCTCTGTCTCAGATTCATGACTGTATCCATTTACCTCCTTGCCTTCCTCCTCTTGGTTGTTGTTATTGTTGTTGGTGTTGTATTTGTGCCATAGGAACACGCGCTGAGAGTCTAGGGGAGCTGTCCGCTGTGCTGAAATCACGTCCTTCACAGCGGGTAAGTGAAGCGAGTCATCCTGCCATGTGGTCAGATTCATTTCCGAGAAAAGCGAGAGCTGTTTTGCTGTGGCGTGATCAGGCTGAGTGCGAGGACGTGGTTTGATTGCCGCCGCGGAGCGAGACGAGGCTGACACAACACCCGGAGATGTAACGGGAAACTCAGCAAGCGAGAAAAAGCCTGAGTCACCGGCAGACTGTGTCTCTGAAGTTGCGTTTACTTTTTCAGCAGATAGACTGAGCGGGTTGGAGACTTTTCCGCTTTTTGCATACTCGCCTGTTTGTGTTTGAGGGGGCGTAGTGAGCACGGGGCCAGGATATTTTGATATAATTTGGGGAATTGCGCTTTTGTTGGAAAGAAAACGTTGGCCGGGCGTCTCTGTGATGCTGCTGGGGGTAAATTGGATGGGGAGATTCCTCTGAGTTATGCCTCCCTCCGGGACCATAAACACGGTTAAATATCCATCCCCCACTTCTATTCTGTCCAAACAACCAAAGCAACCAACGGGAACCTCCCTGCTTTCTCCCCGGGTTTGACTGCTCTGCCCTCTGGTTGCTGGTGCTGATTTCCCCTGTCGAAGCTCATTATCAGCCCTACATAGGAGCGTCACAATCGGAAAAGCCAAATGATTATCCGAATAATTAGATGAATTAATGTGTTTGTTGCGGTTTATCCCTCCTCCTCTTTCATCCTTTACCTCTCTCCTCTCATCTCTCTCCCTCCCCTTATCCATAATTCTGGCATGATGGTACCTGGCTCTCGCATTACAGACAGGGAGACAACAGCAATCCAGCTGCGCCCCGGTTCTGGGGTTAATCATTGCCGGTGCGCTACATCTGTACGCTTCCTCTACCTCCTCCTCATCTCTCCCGCTCCTCGCTCCCCTCTCCTTGCTCCTAATGCACCCAGTCAAACAGCTATCATCACCCCCCTCTCTGTTGCTGCTGGGATCGATAACATTGTGCCTGCCCAAATGAGAACAATTAACAGCCCTCCTGTCCACGCTGGCCGAGCCCCCATCAGTACCCCAGGACTGGCTGCTGTTGACTGACTGTGGCTGAATTGTATCAGTGTGGCCGGTCTGGGAAGTTGAAAAATGACAAATGTAGTCCAATTGTGATCCCTGGATCCAGTCTGAATCGTTGTTGAAACGTGGATGAAATTTGAAGGTGTAGTTTGAAGCCTCACTTTGTGGTGAATTGTATCCAGAAAGAAAATGAATGCAACTAGAGCAACCGGTTGGCAAAGAGCCAGGTGAGGGGTTACTGGCCGGGGAGAGGGCTTGTTCGACTGGACACGACCTGCATAGATGCCCGGGTGTCAGGGAGCACCATGTAGTACAGACCCTCTTCACCTCATGAGCCCTCTCCCTCACCTCTCCCCCTCTCCTCTCTCCACTTCCGGGTACCCCGCACAGGCCAGAGGCTCGCACAAAGGCTCTGCCGGCGCCACGTTTGGTGAGGTGTGGCCTCGACGCCGGCCACCGTTGCGCGCACGCTCTAGTCCTTTGTACTGCCCGTTTTTTGCCGTTTTGAACCGGCGAGGAGGTGAAGGCAGGTGAAGCGGGAGGAGAAACAACGCCCTTCCTTCTCATCCTCCCCCTCTCCACTCCCTCTCCTGCGCCGACGCCATCAGAGCTCGACCTGTTCCTAATACCTGGGTGGAGAGGAGGAGGAGGAGGAGATGGTACTGGAGGGCCGCTTCCATTCCCCCAAAACGTCCCGACTCCTTCCAGTCTCTCGTTCCCTGTGCCTCTTGTCCCATCCTGGTGGTATCCTCCCAGCGTCGCCTCTGCGCGCAGCACTCCAGAGCATCCCTCAGTCTGTATCCGCTCTACGGTCCACCTGCTTGGGCGTAGATTCCAGCTGCCCCTCGGCGACTCCCCTGCTTCCTCGCACTGCTGCTGCTGTTGCTGCTGGCTCACTTTACCGGCGTCTCGGTAGCAGAGGCCCGGGGTCCATCGGTTGGATGCCCCTCCTGTATTCCCCGTCCCCGGGGTGAGGGCGAACAAAGGGCCGAGGAGAAGCAGGTGGAGTGCCAGAGACGAGAGCAGGAGCGGGGTGAAGCCCGGTAGCGGTGCAGCCATTTAGTCTCTTCCTTTCTCTGTCTCTCCCCTCCTTTCTCCCTCTTCCACCTCTGCCTATTCTCCCTTTCTCTCTCAAGCGTGTCTTCCCCTCTCCCCCGTTACTTCTCTCTCTCCTTCGTTCCGGCTAGGTGGCCAGTTCCAGGACCGCCGGCACCGCCCGACACCTTCCCCCAGGCTCCCCCGTCTCTCCGTCGGCCTGGAGAGTTGGCATCTACCCGCTGTGGTCCGTGGAGCTGGAGGTCTGAGCGTTAGGAGCGGCGCGGCAGCAGCATCTCTCCTCCCGTTCATTCACATCCAACATGGCTTACACGCTCACACTGACTGACTGGCTGGCTGGCTTACACACTACCCTTCTGAGTATGTGTGTGTGTGTGTGTATGTGTGTGCGTGGTCTTCTAGCAGTGGCGGCACAACCCGGTGGTAGGCTATCCATCCATCCACACACACAGCCACTCTCCTCCTCTCTCCTTTTTCTACCCCTCCCCCTATTGCTTGCATCTCCACCGCCTCTCTCTCTCTCTCTCTCGGCTCCGGTGCGCAGGGCTGTTACACAGCACCCGCGGCGGCAGCCATATCCACAACTGGAATAGGAGGGGAAATAGCATGCATCTTACACAATCACACCGTCATCACTGTATCATCTGAAGGATTATTATCTCAACAAATAGCCCCGCGGGTCACCCAGCACTGGGCTGACCCACAGACAAACCCGGCAATGCTGCTGATTCCTAAAATGAGTTGCTGATATTTCAAAATGAAATGAAATGAAACAGTGGGGTGGCTTTTAGATGAACTGCAGAAAAGCAACTGCTAGAAACTTTACCAAAAGAGACGCCACTGTCAAGATTGTAATACAGTATTGTGACACATTGTGACAGTCTTTATATTTCATAATTTCTTTTTGCACATAAACTCCAATCTCGCAGAACCATTTCTCCAGCAAGCATTAGATTTGTCTCATTCTGTGAAATCATCTTCCTAAAGATGCACACACGTTATAATAAAGTGCACTGATGTAAGCTCTGAATCGACAGGATGGCTCTGGTAAAACTGACGTCATCTCCCGTATTTCACCGATGAGTAATTCTCTCTCTCTCTCTCTCTCTCTCTCTCTCTCTCTCTCTCTCTCTCTCTCTCACACACACACACACACACACACACACACACACACACACACACACGCACACGCACACACACTTGCACGCACTTTCGTGAACATTTCATAAAAATTTCCATTAAGTGACTTTATTGTGAATGATGATGTCATGTGGAAGGATATAGTATATTCCATAGGTTGTAATAGTCCCACAGCGATTCATATATTTTCTGTATGAGTGTGATTCAGTTCAGTAAGGCACATGCGCGCAATCCAGCAATCACCCCAATTTAACACTAATTTGCCCATGGCTAAATGGGCAGATCCATTTCCTGATACTTGTTGAAAATCACATTATGCAAATATGTAGGCTTCAAATTTCCTCCAACATTCATTCACCATCTCCCCCATTCAATCCCAATTTATAATTCCGGCTGGGTTGGTGTATGGTTTTTGTAATGACACGGCTGGAATTGAATATGATTTCTTCCGGTGGCTGATGGGAGGCGATACACAAGGCGTGTCTGTCGGGGACGTCGCGCATCAGCGCTCAGAGAAGCAGCCACATGTGAACCCCGGGGCCGCGTGACCGAGCTTGGGCGTGCACATGTGCGTGTGCGCATCCCACCTTCTTGATTTCCCACTGTGTCCAGTTCGTGCGTTACTGTGTGCCTCGGTGATCCTTTTTGGCTCACCTCACTTCAGGTACCTCAGGTTTGGACCATCAGGCTTCAGTTTGGGTTTGACTGGGTCAGGTCTGAGTGTCACATATGTGGGGATGATTGTCTGTGGGGCTGAGTATTGAACCTCACGACTTTTTTGCTATCAAAGTGTAGTTGTAACTCCCACTTTCACAAAATATCAAACAGAAAGCATCAAAGTGCTTGCTTGATTATTAACTTTATCAGGTTAATCTATATTTTTTCCAATTTTAGAACAGCAGCCTATTTTTTCAACACTTAACATTTAAGAACTTCTTTGTTTAAATGTCAGCGAATAAAGAATTTGCTGAAAAAAAATAATTACATTCTGAATATTCCTGACTGTATCAAAATAGTGACAACACACAGTTGCATTTGTTTGCCAACAGATAGTTCATAGAGTTGTAACATTTCCACACGTTATTGGTTCAGATTCAACAATTCAGCTGTTTTCTGATAATACACCACTCCAGGTTAAGGTTTGATCAGGTTTAGGTACAAAAACATAATCTGCTGAGCATCTACCAACAAAGCAAAGCAGTTGAAATGTTACAAATACTCTATAAACTGTAGGTGGACTATCCCAATAAAGTGTTATTAGAGAATACTAAGAATCTTTTAGCATTTCTTTCTATATTTGCATTGTAAGTTGTTACATACTCAAATGTTTTTTTTTCCCTGGCGCTTAAACAACAATGGAAAAATGAAAATTTTGTTCTTCAACTAATTTTTACTGTAACCAAAACTATGTATAACCTAAAACAAAATAAAACAATGACTTTTTAGTCAAAGTAAATAAGAACTCAGTCTTATGAATGGCAGTTCTCGCTGCACCACACAGCAGTGTGCTTGTGTGTGTGTGTCCCAGTCTGTTTGGATCCCTCTGCCTCTGTTTTTTTCTCAGATCTGGTAGAAGCTTGGAGCGCAGCCACAGCAACATGGTGCTGCAAAATGCATATCCTCCTTTTCCAAATAAGATTTGAATACACAAAAGAAAACATTCGCTCCCCCCTCCCCTCTCCGAGTGTCAGCAGCCTCCCTCCAGCCTCGTGCTCTGTCACCAGGATTTGCTGCTGCTTTTCTATCGTTGCTCTGACGCCCTCACACGCCTCAGTCAGCCAGTGTGATTACTGTGGAAAGTAGGTTATTGTGGCGCTGGCTCGCGGCGTTAACAGGATTTGGAATGGCTGCGTGTTGGGGGGAGCATGAGGACGTCTAGACAAGTCGTGACAAGGCAGCGTGTGAAACAGTGTGACAGGTATTACACAGTTTACCCATTTAGTAATGATAGTTTAGATGTAATGATACCTTTTCCGGGTCAAGTAGGGGAGGCCTTCTTTTTCTTTGCCAGAGAGAGGTCCGAGGTCAAGGTGACATTTGGAGCGGTCAGTGATTCAGTGACTTGGCCACTCCATCCAGCCATTCAAAGGTCTTTCTTCTTGCCGCTCTGCCCCCGAAATCTCTGAAACTGAAATTGAAATAGTATATTGTTACAATGCTCCTCACTGGGAAATTAACTGTCTCAGGCCATTACTGTTTCAATTTCAGCTATTGTAGCATAATTAGCAGTAATTAAATCTCATTGTTATCATCCCCTCCAAGTGTGAGAGGGAAGTTCAGTTAGGCAAAAAGTGAAGTATATGAGAGTGAGTACATGAGGAATAAGAAAGAATAATAATTTTAAAAAAGTTTACTTCCTGCTAAAACATGCATTCAAAGTTGTCTGTCGTCTCTGGCAAGGTAACTGAGAAATCTCACATTTTTAATGCAAAAGTAAAGTAATATGTGATAGTTCAACAGTTTAATGACTTACCTCTCCTACACATGAACATAGGACACATAACAGAGGGGATTACACAGCACATTTCAAATCAAAAATATTCCCACTCCACAGTACAGAATACGAAAATTACTTTAATCCTTGTATACCCTTGAAAGTCTTTGAGATATTAATAGCCTTGGGTCTATCAGGGCCGGTAAAATCCAGACAGCAGTGAATCCACCAGGGGAAAATTTCTGGCGTGAAGTAATTCGGATTCCTATTCTGAAGGTTGGACGGTTAATTACACCGAATGGGAACTCTAATAATATGAGAGTGTGAAAACTCGAAGAGTCTCTGTGAAACTTGAGCTATAAATAGACCCAGATTGTCAACCCCAAAGTAAATGAGTCTCATTGCAGTTCTGAAGAACAGCAGAACTTGTTTGTTATAGAGAATCAGTATGAGCTTATAAATTATTCAGTGCTAGTAGAGAGCCAAATAAAGAGAAACTGACCCGGCAAAGCTACCCTAAATCTCTGGAAATATACAGTGCATACAGTAAACATACACGCCAAGTAAAAGTAAATACACAAATGTATCTACAAGGAAGTGAAATGCCCTGAGCCTTTAATATATTTATTCGGATTGGCATTTGCAAACACTAGCTGCAGATTACATCACAGATCTTAAGACCTTGAAGAATCCCCAATGCACCCTTGAAAACTCTTGAATTATAAATAGCTCTGTCTGTCAAATCAAATAAAAATCTGACATAAATCGACAGGGGCCGATCCCTGCTTGTCTGTGTTGGTCTAATTAAGTAAACAAAATGATTCAGCATGCCTTATTTACATTTACATTAAACATTTAAAAAAATCTTTTACATAATAACGCCAGGCTAACAGGATTTTTTATCCAGGATATGTCTTTCATGTCCACCTTCATTTTTATTCTGAGCAACTGGTCAGATTAATTAGGTTGAGTACAATGTCTGATAGACAGAGTGTTGAGTGACTGCGAGGAGGGAGTGCTGTGCCACTTACAGCTATTTATAATGGATCAGAGGGGCTGGATGGACTATAAACACTAAACGAAACTGACTGACAGACAGTTACTACAGCACCCTGTGGGGCTCTGACATCAGAGAGAGAGAGAGAGAGAGAGAGAGGAAAGGAAGGGGAGTGAGGGGAGGAGAATGTGAGAGGAGGAGGAGAAGTGATGGGGGACGAGGAGGGAGAGACAGGGAGGTGGGAGAGTTAAGCTGCTCTAACATATAACAGTTAAAAAATATGTTTTTCTGGCTCCAGCAGAGGTTTTCTTCTGGCTATAGGACTTTTGCAAACCACAGCTATAAAGTGCATTATAAAACACACAGGAAATAAAACAAAAAAGCAATACAACACTTACAGAAATGTTTGATTAAATGGATAATTAAAAGAAGAAAGATAAATAAAGAAGAGAAGAAAGAAGAAATAAATTATTATTCATCTGCTCACCAAATGCAGGGCTCCAAACAAATGTTTGTTGTAAGCAAGCTACAGAAGGAAATACATTCACACACACTTTCTCGTGACTGGTTTGCAGACTGTATTTGTTTTATGCCACAAAAAAATGTCATAACCTTTTACATTGTTCTGCCCTGCAGTGTTTGAGCCAACATTCTTTGAAATGTCACTTGGCTCTGATGGTGAAACTGTAAAGGTGTTGAATCACCTTTTATTCCCAGAACGTCAACTCCGGCGCCTGTTAACACACAACTCAAACAGAGAAAATTTGAGAAAAAGACTTGTTTGAGACTGCACTGTTAAAAGGGAGGCAGGAGACAAGTGTTGAAAGAGACAGACGAGGTAGGAGATGAAACAGAGGGGGGTGAGGAGAGGGGAGGGTAAAGAGAGAGAAAATTCGAACGAGAGGTGAGGCAAGCAAGTGTCTAAAACTAATGCTTTAATAGCAAACACTGATCTCATTTCTGTCACGGTGAAATAACAGTCCATCAACAGCACGGTGTCAGCAACCTACAAGCCATCTCATTCAGGACTGTGTAATTACATTAGGCAATTTAATCATCTAATTCCAAGCTATCAAACTCCCATTTGCAGATTGAAACCTTGACAGTTTTTGACCAGACCAAATATACAACGACAAGTGTCAGTGAGGCTGGCTTTGAAGGTTAAGGACTATCTTACAGCATCCTGCCCTCAGGTCACTGACTTCTGAAAATGAATGTGGGGAGAGAGAGATGGGGAGTAATATGCAGCAAAGGGCCACAGGCCAGATTCGAACCCAGGGACTGAGCCTTTTGTAAATGAGATGGATGCTCTATCGACTGAGCTAACCAACACCCTGTAAAATTGTATTTGAAAATATGGAATAAAATGGCAATCTTAAATGAGAAATCAGCAATACTAATATCCTTTTACTTTATATTTATATATATTATAACCACAGCTGCCATTCCTTAATCGTAAAAACAACAGTTTCTGCTCTGTAATCCTTTATTTCCTACAGGATGTTTTTCAGTAGGCATAGCTCTGACTGGACTCTAATTATAGGACAAGACAGTAGCAGTGTGATCGTTTCTTTAGAGGGATGTATTCGTCACTTTTCATTTCATTTCTGCTCCATTTTATCTCACGTCAGTGGAGAAGAGTGCTCTATTTCTGCCTTTTCTGTACATAATAACCCCTATGATTTTTACATGTCAGTGCAAAGTGGTGGCCCCTGACTCTAAAACCTGATGTTCAAATTGATTTCTCAGGTAGCTGAGACATTTTCTGCCATCAATGTCCATTGTAGCAGCTAGTGGAAATATTCCAGTGATGTCATACTACTTTATCTATTGTATCTAATCAGGCGTATACACAAGGGAAATACACCACCACACCATGCAGGGTACATCGTATGTACCTGTATTTTCAAGAGTTGGGGTGTATATTTGGTCACTTTCAGGACCATGGATAGCTACATGCTGCAAAGACTTTTTTAAATGTCATTTTTTGGATTTTGTGTACCACTATAAGGCTTCTGAACTCTAACCTTCACTTAACTTTGTCTTTCCTTCACATTTAAAAGGCGATCATCATATACAGTGTTCTGTTCAGAAATGTGAAAAACACACAGGTTGTTGCAGGATGCTTGGCATATATTAACAAAATGAACTCTCTGAATTCGGAGCACAGGTAATTTCATGATTCAGTGTGCTGCCCATAATCGCTGTGGACTCAGAAATAAGTAGACCTAATTCAAATGAGAAAATCTTATTCCCTGTTTAGCTGAGGTAATGTGGGTCAGCAACAGCTGGATCCTGCTGCTGATCCACTCTGCTGCCGTCTGCTCTGCAATCCATTAATAGACGCATTTATGCACACATGTACAGAATATCTAATATTGTTCTCCAAACAGGGAAACAGCAGCTTTGTCTGACTGTTTCTGACAGGCTTAAAATGACCAGATGTTTTGCTAACTTCTATGGCCTGCTGACTGCATCAGAAATAAAGGCTTCTGATATAAACTATTATACGGCAAATGAAGCAAATCGACTGTTTCTGAATGGTGCAAGTTTCTTGGTGCTTAAGCTGATGAATATGATGAGCCTTGGCGTTCAGACCATATGAAAGCAGTTTAGATAGATGTGCCAGTGTGTGGCATATTGCAACCATGTACTGTGACATGAAATCAGAGGAGGTTTCATCTGCATTTTAAAACCTGCTGAGCTTCGGGGGCACTACAACATTTATACAATTTCCTGTATGTCATGCACAGTATCTGAAATGCTGTGAATTAGATTTGCACAAGCCCTCTGGGAATTATTAATTCCGTTGCTCAACTGTGATATTTTCTTGAATTTCATGGAGGGACATTATGTTTGTTTGCATGCTGGATTTTGTAAGATTGATCTTACCCCTGTGTTCTTACGTTTCCCAAACTGCAAACATCAGCCCGTTCAAGGCTTTGCTTCTTTTTTCTTATTCACGTATCAGCTGTAAAAGCTTCAACTGCAATTACAGCTTAGAAAGTCACGCATGCTGTTGCTGGTGGCATTTATCTGTGGAGATATGTGTTAACTGTTACTATGAAGATTTTTAAAGGCGACACTGTGCCTATTTAGTGTTTACAGGGACCTATTTTGGTGCATCTGCTTTTGTGCGGAGAGCATCAATGTGTTTGTGTGTGTGTGCGTCAATCTGTCTGTCTGCGTGTGAGTGTGTGCACGCTTGGCCAGTCGGCTGGCCTCCGTGTGCTGAGGGATCAATAACCGGCTGACTCCTCGCGGGAAGTCTCCTTGCTGCTTCGAGCCTCCAGGCAGGGGCCCGCGTGCTTTCTGCCGGTGTGGGTTTCCATGGGAACAGTCGGTGAAAGTGTGTGTGTGTATGAGGTTCAGGGGGTACACTGAGACTGGTGGATTACTGCTGCTACTGTGTGTGTGTGGGTGTGTGTGTGTGTGTGTGAGAGAGAGAGAGAGAGAGAGAGAGAGAGAGAGAGAGAGAGAGAGAGAGAGAGAGAGAGAGAAGAAAAGGTGAGAGGTTGAGGGAGTCAAAGCTAAAAAGAGAGGGAACGGGAGTACGGAAAACACATGCACACACAGACGTACACACACAAAGAGATAACCAACATAAAGAGAAGACAGGAATACAAAGAGAAAGGAGCTCTTTACAGATATGGTCGTCCTCGTTGCTTTTCCCTTCTCGCATAACACTCCCCCTTAATTGCCTGCTGCCCTCGGCCTTTTGCCTCTCTGTTGATCCATCCCACAGGGGGGTATGGAGGGGAGTGAGGGTGTACGGGGACAGGCCACAGGCTGTCTATAACCCCACGTCTCCCTCCATCCCCCACTAAAAAAACCAAGGGAGATCCTGAGCGGAGGGCCAGCAGGTGGCCGTTGGCCTGCTGCTCATCTGTCCGGTTTGGAAGTGATGTAGCAGCGATGCATATTCAACACAGAGCGAGGGTGACGGAGGTGGGACAGGGTGTGTGTACGTGTGTGTGTGTGTGTGTGTGTGTGTGTGTGTGCAAGAGAGGGAGAGGCGGACACGTCCTGCCACTCAGACAGGCAGTCAATAACAGAAGAGCCACTTGCTGGAAAAGCCCCCCTCTCTCTCCACACACACACACACACATACACACACAGGATGGCATATGGCGGCAGCTGCCCGACGCGTGCCGTGATTATGTGAAAAGCAGTGTGGTGCGCGCCCGAATAATGAGCCTCGCCTCTCCGCGGGGACGCGCCTCGCATGATGAAAAGATGAAAGAATTATGGGTAAGGAAAGACATGAAAACCTCCTGTAGAGCTGCTTCTCCTCCTGTGATCCATAACTGTTGATTTAACAGCTGGCTACTCATTTTCATCGTTAAACTCTCCATCCTCAGCCGCTCTTCCCCTCACTCTCTGTCTTGTTCAGTCAATTTAAAATGTCCTCACTTATGTCTTCTTCCTCCTGTACGGTTTAAACGGTGTCAGGAGGAGGAGATTACGCTGCAAAACCCAGTGTGATTGCATAAGAGGGACGGCTCTGGGCCTTTTTAGCTGGCTACTTTTCAAATGTCATGTCCTCTGGCAAACCCCTAACACAGCAGCATCGACGCGGTGTGCACGGTATAGGTGGGGAAAAGATGAAAAATTGTTCTTGAGCTTGGAAAAAGTCTTTTAACAGAACAATCTTAACTCAAAGGCCACTTACTAGATTTGAGCTTTTAACCACCCCTTTCTCTTTACCAGTGAATGGAGATGCGCACTGTGCCCTTACTATTTACTCGTTATTAAATGTATAGTAATGGTACAGACACACCCTTATAGATTTGCAGTTTAATTAAAGTCGTATTTATGGTATGATAAGTCTGGGGTTCAACAGGTTTAAGTCAACTGCTGTTGCTAGGTGACTGAACACTTTCCTCACCTCCTCTAAAGAATGACTGTGCGTCCTACAAGGCTACAGAACAAGGGTTATGAATAAAAGATCATTCAAAGGGTAACTTTGCAATTACAACTACATTGCAACGTCAGTATAATCCTGACTTGACCTGGCATCAACCGTTTACTCATTTACGCTAGCTAAACGCGACCCAAGGGACCACAAAGCGACACTAACAAGTTCACTAGCTACAGTAGTTAGCTTTAACGTCCCTCCATACACGCTCAACTCTAAAACAACATATCCCCGTGCGTATTAGGTA